>CM035412.1:18263409-18938409 GCA_020310875.1 Ceratopteris richardii
ATTTTCCAATGCTTCACTTGATGTAGTATCCAACTTCAAATTCTGATCTTATGGCATAGAAATTGGCTTACAATCATACATACCATAATTTTGTAGCATACTCAAGGAAAATTGCCTTTATGACATCCATATACTTGTTTCTGCATGTATAAACGCAATGCCCAAGAAATAGCGAAGCACACCAAGATCTTTCATGTCAAATTCCTACATTAAAAGTTGTTTTACCGCTTTATTGCTTTCTTCATTATGATCACCACCTACAATCAAGTCATCAACATAAATGGCCACAATCTTGATGCCATCATCACCCTTCCTTGCATATAATGAATGATCTGCATCACACATAGGAAATCCAATGGTGGTCAAATAATCAACAATCCTTGCATGCAAAGCACTAGGCACTTATTTAAGTCCATACAAAGCCCTCTATAGCTTGCAAATATATTCTGGGTTCTTTGAATCTTCATATCCTTGTGGTTGGTCTATGTATATTTCTTCCTATAACTCACCATGTAGAACAAGTGTCCTGAGAGTAGACATTTTAGCTACACGGCTTAATGTTTCCTCATAATCAATGCCATAAGTCAGTTCATATCCTTTTGCTACCTACCATACTTTGTACTTGCTTATGCTACCATCAACATTGTGCTTTACCTTGTAAACCCACTTGCAGACTACGGGTTTTTTTCCTTGCAGCAATGGAACTAGCTTGCATGTTTTGTTTCCATAAAGTGCATCCATGTCCTCATCCATAGCTATTTCTCAATATGCATTTCCAATTGCATCTTCAAAAGAAGAAGGTTCAGCATCTTGTATTACCTTGTTCATGTAGGCACAATGACGAGCCATATAATTATCATATGTCAATCATTGAATAGGATTCCGCATCCCCCCAAATCTTCCTGGTCCTAGGTCACTTCTCCTTGTATCATCTGCATGTTCCTTTCTAACTCCTAGAGTCTTCAGAGAGGGCAATCCAAGTTCCTCATAAAGGCTCTTTTATGAACCGCTTGAATCTCCATCAATGTCTTCAAAACATGTACATGTCTTATTACCATCAGAAAGCTCTTCTTTACCTTTCTTTGATGTGGTTGATGAATTTTTTGGACTAAAATTTCCATGCAATCTTCCATCCATGGATTCGAGTTGGAACTATTGCTTGGTGATGCATGTGGTCCACTCAAAACTTGAGATATTCTGCACTTGATTTTTCAGCATTTTCTTTGTCATTTGGTTTAAGATTAAGTCCATCTCCGGCATTTGCATAGAAGCTATACATTTCATCAAGCACTACATCTTTGCTTACCTTCACTTGTCATGTGAGTGGGTTATGACATTATATTCCTTTTTGCTCAAAGATACATTTTTCTGCTTTTGGGTCAAGCTTCATCCTCAAATCATCTGGAACATGTACATATGCAATACAACCAAGAACTTTTATATGTGATAAGTTTGGATTTTTACCTGTGAACTTCTCTTCAAGTGTAACTTGATGTACAATAGCAGTCAGAGTTCTGTTCATGATGTATACAATAGTGTGTGCAACTTCTGCCCAATAACAATGAGTCATATTCTTCTCAACCATCAAAGCTCTTGCTATTTTTGCTATATGTCTATTTTTGCATTCAGCAATGTCATTCTGTTGTGGTGTGTACCTACATGAAAACTGACGTCAAATTCCATGATTTTTAAGAAAGGTGCTGAACTCATTTAACATGTATTCACCTCCTCCATCGGACCTTAATGTTTGAATATACTTTCCTATCTGCTTTTCCACCATAGCCTTAAAATTCTATAAGTGAATGAACACCTCACTCTTCTCTTTCATGAAATATACCCATAATTTTTGTGTATGGTCATCAATGAAAGTAACATAAAACCTGCAACCGCCCATAGATGTGGTCTTTGCAGGACCCCAAACATATGTTTGTACTATTTCTAGCACATTCTCACTAACATGCTTGTCATGCAAAAATGATGCTCTTAACTATTTACCAAATTGACATGCTGCATATACCTTTTGCATTTCTGCAACTTTGAAATTTGGTAGTCCATCGACAATCTCCTTGGACGACATCAATTTCAGCCTATGCAAGTTTGCATGTCCAAATTGTTTATGCCAAATCTCTATATCAACAATAACTCTTGCACCTTTTACAAACATGGCTGCATTCATTTCAAGAATTTTCACATTTAAGATGAACATCCTACTCACTTTGTTTTCTTTGGCAATCAATCCTTCACCTTTATTGTACTATTCTACATATAACCCATCAACATTGAACCTAACTTGTAATCCCTGGTCAACAATTTGTCCAACAAAAACTAGATTCTTTGTTATATTTGGAACACATAGCACATTAGCAAGATGTTTTACCTTCCCGTCCTCCATAGACAGTGCTATGTTTCCTATATGCTCAATAGGGTGTGATGTGTCATGACCTATTTCAACGTATCCGAGAACTGGCAATTTTTGCAAACTACTAAACCATTCTGCATGACTAGTCATGTGATTTGAAGCATTTGAATAAACATACTAGACGTTTCCATTTGATTTCAAAACATCAGTACACATCGTATTCATCATATGATGTTGAACCATGAATAGCTTCTTGAAATCATCTACACTTGTGGATGCATAGTTGTTTTGTTGCTTTCTGTTTTTTTGATTCTTCAACTTGCAATCATGTTCAAAGTGTCCATGTTTAGCACAATTCCAACATCCTTTACTATCATTACCTGAATCCTTTCTTTTGAAATTCCTATGGCCTCTTTGGCTCCCCCTGCCTCGAAATTATCCTCTACCTCTTGCAGATTCTGATGTTGACCTTGGACTTGGTTACTGTTTTCTCTTCGACTTTTGAAGCCTCTACCTCTGCCTCTTTCTCTACCAGAGTAGAATACCTGCTCAAAACTAGGTTTTGCTTAGGATTTTGAATCCTCACCAAGATTCTTCAACATGGATACCAGATCACCAAAATTCAAAATATTTTCCCTAGTCTAAATATATGTTTTGGACTGCTTATATGCAACTCGTAAACCATGAAGGCACATTTCCACCTTATCATCATCATCTACACTCACACCAATAGATGCAAGTGACTCACATATGCTTTTGTTTTTTAGGGTGTAGTCACTTACCGACATGCCCTTTTCTCCAATATATGCAGTTAGTTCTTGAGTTGCAATTTTTGCGCCCTTGTATTGGTCTCATAGAATGTTACCAAGCTATTCCATGCCTCTTTCAAAATCTTGGCATCCTGTATGTACCCAATCATGCTATCTTGTATGCTAACAGATAGCCAATACATTACCTTCTGTGCTCCTTGATTCCATTCCTCATATGCTCTCAACTCGTCTACAGTCTGATTCCTCTGCTGTAACTGCGGGCATTTTCGTTCTCTCCTTCAATGTTCTTCCAATAGCCTTTTCCCATCAGGAAATTTCTCATTCTAAATCTCCAAGTATGGAAGTTGTTCTTGTCCAGCTTATTGCTCATAAGCTGAGTCAATCCATCTGCATTTGTTATTTTTGCAGCAATTCTCAACACTGCAAAACATTACAAGCAATACTTCTTCTTGAACACTATCACACTTTGACGTGATAATTTGATCTCAGAAAAAACACAGTTTCCGTGTATCAACAATACACGAAATTGCTTGAAATTCTGGATCTAGAATAAATGAGTGTTGCCAAATAGGATGCAAGTTATAGTTTTGCAAATTGATCTAGTTTTTTTGTGGGCCCCCCTTGTGGGCTCAAAATAGAGGTTGATATTGCTCCAAAATAGAAATCTGAAAAAAACAAGTGGCCCGAAAGGGATAACTCTTGAAAATATTTTGAGCCCTTCTACCTTCATGCCAATTTTTGTAGAAATCTAAGGTCATTTGCGAATCGTGCTTTCTCCATGCCTCTCATGTACTCTTCACTATCGGACTTCTCCTTGAGCTCTCTACAACACACAGGCCCTGATACCATGTCACGAGGAAGGAGATAAGGAAGAGAACTCACACAGACACTCTCACACTCAAAGAGGAGCATACACACATATTGAGGCAAGGAAGAATGATCTTCTTCTTCTTCTTCTATTACATAAGAGGAATGTACAAGAATGACCTAAAAGCAACAATACATCAAGTGCCATATATAAAGAGAAGTACATGAGGAAAATCCTAATGTCCGTGAATGAATGAGGTCGCAAGAAGCAAATGTGCCATCAATCTCGGTAGATGAATCTAGTAAAGCTCAATGAAGTATCACTGGCATATACTGGCATAACCACTATACATGTTAGAGCAATGAAAAACTGATACATATCCTAGATCATCACATGTTGAGCTTGATATCTCAACAATACATGCATACACTTACACATACACATACACATACACACATGCATATGCATAAAACATATCTACATGCACATATATACACACATATACATGCATATAGACACACTTAGACAAAAATAGATATTTACCCACATGTGCATACATACATTTTATACACACGCAACTACATGCACATGCATACATATATACACACAAACACACATATAATATGAATGTATGATATAATTAAAGTAATAACTAATATATTAAATAAAAAAAAGTAATAAAAATGATTAGAATAAAACTTTTCATTAATTAGTACCATAGACACAACTCAAAACATAACTCGAACGATACAATATATAGATACAAAAAAAAAAATGTATATCAATGTAAAATATATATCCAATGTAATATAATTGTTGGAGTTAGACATATGCGGAAGCACGCGAATAGCACAAGGAAGAAGAAGAAAATAAGTAGCCTATTAGGGCAATAGGCGTATATACAAGTGGGGGGGAAAAAACCTCCTAAAGAGGGAGAAAAGTGCCCCGGTGGTCCTTGTTGGTGCAGACCAATCACCAATTGAAGGCTTGGAAGGTTAAAGAGTGAAGGAAGGATCAACCATTGAAGCTTGGAAGAAAGACATATTCAGAGGATAAGAGAAGTGTATACATATGTACATTAGTATAGTCATAGGTGACTTAGATCTTTGTTTAAGTAAGAATCTTGTACAAATTATCTATAAATACAGTGAGAAAAGTCGGGGCATGTATGAGAGCATATGTAGAAGCCAAGATTGAGGAAGTTAGAAAACATGAGATAGAGAAAAGTTAGTTGAATTAGCTCTCATCACTCAGTTGTAAGTTTCTGAGTTAATGAAGAAAATGTTGCGCCCGATGTTTCTGCGTCTACTCCGTCTGTGGTAGATCATTTGTGAAATCCTTTTGAGGATATCTAAGTTGTTAGTTAATGAGCCTGTGACCTGAATTTCAGAGTCTAATCGTAAACAGGCTAGGAGAATTGTTAGAAGGAACATTCATATGTGTTGAATGTCTACAGTTCTCTGAAACAGGCGCAAATTTCGAGTTTAATCTTTTGGTCAGTTCTCACTCCATAGTTTAAAGTTTTGTGCAAGCAAGCACTTAATCTTTAAGTTGGAAGGTGATCTACTCGTGGCTAGAAGCATTTGCTTAAACGGGTTTTGTACTGAGAGAATTGAAGTTAAGAAGTTAGGGGTGTCTAAATCGACTTTTCAGAAGTGCAGATTCAGACATAGGTAACTTGTGAAGTCAAGTTCTCAAGTTATACTAAAGCTTTTGAAGTAATTCAACTTGGAGATGATGCGCAATCTCTAGGAGATGATTCGTACAAAGTTTCATAAAAAACTTTACATGTTTGATAAGTCAATGTGAAGAAATTCTGCAGCAGACTTTTCTGTGTTTCATCTTTTTCACAGATTTTCTTAAATTTGATAATTTGGAGATTGGACTTATAATTTAGTGAAGGTTTTGACTTACTCTTGATATAGAGGTGCTCTAGATTCAAGAGTAGGTTGTTCTTTTGGAGATTAACACTCTCCATCAGTGGTATCAGAGCAGGAGACATCAAAATCAAGGAAAGGAAGGTCCCGACTGCTGCAGATTCAAGAAGTTCAACATTTGAAGAACTAAGAAGTGAAAGCTTGGAGTCAAAAGCCTGAGGAGAAGACTACTCGACATCAAGAAAGACAAAAGGAGTCTAATTCGAAGTAAAGGTACATACATTGCTTGTAAAGCTTGAAGTTTTCAATACACAGGTGGATACAAGATGGGAGATGCTCTACAGATAGAGAAATTGGATAGGGAAAACTATCCTGCATGGTCAATGAGGATGGAAGCTCATCTTATGAGCAAAGATTTAATTGGTTACATCACAGGAGAAGAAGAGAAGCCAGAATTCAGAGATCCTAGTGTTCCAACTAGGGAAGAGTTAGCAGATCTGAAAAATTGGATGAAGAAAGATGCTCAAGCTAGGAGCATTATCTATATGGGAGTCAATGATTACTTGTTACCTCATATTAGAGGTCTTGAAAGTGCAACTGACATATGGAATGCTTTGGAGGAGCATTTCCAGAACACTACAAAGTCAAGGAAGGCATCCTTATGGGCAGAGTTTACTACCTTCAAGAAGAAGGCCTCTCAATCCATCTCAGACTATGTAACAAGGATGAAAGATATTGCAGATGCTTTAGGAGCTGTTGATGAAGACATTGAGAAAGATAAATTGGTAAGGCAAATCCTTACAGGGTTGAGAGGTGATGACAAATGGAAGCCATTTATTTTGTCTACAGAACTATCACTTGACCATTTCACTCCTGATTTAAATCAATTGTTAGGTCATATGCTAACATTTGAACAGGATGTTAAAGGAGATGGTGACAAGAGTACAGGACATGCAATGTACTCAAAGGACAAGAAGAAGAATAGCAAAGGAAAACAACAAGCAGGTGAAGATGAAGGAACAACTACTCAAGCCAACTTCCTAAGAGGAAGAGGAGGTGGCAAAGGTAGAGGAAGAGGCAGGAACAACAAAGATGGAGGCAAAGCTTGCTGGATTTGTGGTAAGACAAATCACTTAGCTAATGATTGTTGGCATAATAATCAGAATAATGGTGGATACAATCAAAATTATAATTCAAGAGGAAGAGGTGGCAGAAATCAAAGAGGTAATTACAGAGGTAGAGGTGGAAGGAATTACTTCGGAAGAAATGCAGGTAGAGGATTCCAAAGTCAACAATACAACAACACCTACTACAATTATGCTTCAGATCAAAAGGAGGATTCAACATTGATAATGAATGCAACTTGTGAAAGGCAGAATGAAGATCAAAGAGTCTTCTACATTGACTCAGGGTGTAGCAATCACCTGAGTGGTAACATATCTTTGATGACTGATTTGGAAAGTAAAGTTTTTAATCATGTTGTTCAGACAGGTGACAACACAAAGCACAATGTGAAGTCAATTGGATCAGTGAAGGCCAAGGATGGAAGCACCTTATTGAGTAAGGTCTTGTATGTTCCTACAATCCCTAAGAATTTGATAAGTGTAGGTCAAATTGTTGAAAAGGGATATGAAGTAAGGTTCACTAATGATGGAGTATATGTGGAAGACCCTAGCCAAGGGTATAAACAGATTGTTTCAGGAAAAAAAGAAGGAAGATTATTTACATTGAAGATTCAAGGCAATATTGGTCATGCTATGTTCACATATGGAGGACATAAGATCTCTGAGTTAGATCTTTGGCACAAGAGGCTTGGACATTTCAATGAAAGAGGTATTAAAGATATGGTTAACAATGGTTCAGTGCTTGGATTGCCTAATGTTGCAGGTCAACATATGACATATAAATGTGAGGCATGTCAATTAGGTAAGGCTCATAAACATTCCTATTCCAAGCATGGTTTTATGCACTCAGAGAAGCTTGAGTTGGTACACACAGATGTGTGGGGACCATCAAAAGATTTCAGTATAAATGGATCAAGGTATTATGTGATTTATGTTGATGATGCTACTAGGTGGATCACTATCTATGTGATCAAAGATAAGTCAGAAGTGTTTAATACATTTAAACACTATCATGCATATGCAGAAAGAATTACAGGTCATAAGTTGAAGAGACTAAGGTCAGATGGAGGGGGAGAGTATTTCTCTAATGAGTTCAGTGATTACTTATGGAATGCAGGTATAAAAAGGGAAATTACTTGCAGGTACTCTCCTCAACAAAATGGTGTTGCAGAAAGGAGAAATAGAACTCTTGTTGAGTTTGCAAGATCCATGATGAAGGAGAAAAATTGCCCTAATTATTTGTGGGCTGAGGCTGTAAATACAGCCACTTACTTGGTCAATAGGCTACCATGTAAAGCCTTGCAGGGTATGACACCATATGAGGCTTGGTGGGGTAAAAGACCTACCTTGGATCATTGCAGAGTTTTTGGGTGTGTGGCATATGCATATGTGCCATCACAATTAAGACACAAATTGGAACCCAAAGCTGAAAAGTATGTTTTCATTGGCTATGATGACAAGCAGATGGGCTATAGATTGTGGAGTCCATCAACAAAGCAATTTATGGTTTCTTAGGATGTTACATTTGATGAACAAAGCACTTGGTATGCAGGTACAATTAATATCAATACAGGTGATGAAGAAGAAGTGAGTCAAAGAAAAGGTAAATCAAAAGTTCAGATATTTGATGAGCAAGAGAATAATGAAGTGCAGGTTGAAGTGGAAGAGACACCAAGATTTGATCCTGAATGTGAAGAGCCAGAAACCTCAAGGAGTGGAGAACTCAGAAGGTCAACAAGAAATAGGTGGCAACCTACAAGGTATAGTTATGATACTTCATTTCTAGCCACAAAAGATTATGCTTATATGGTGAATACAGATGAAGACCCTTCTACATATGAAGAGGCAAAGGGTAAGGAAAAATGGGAGAAAGCTATGCAGGAGGAATATGATGCACTATTGGAAAATCAAACTTGGGATTTGGTTCCAAAACCAAATAGTCAGAAGATTATTGGATGCAAGTGGGTCTACAAGACAAAAAGGTTTGCAGATGGAAGTGTGTCTAGATACAAAGCTAGACTTGTTGTCAAAGGCTTTGCTCAGACATATGGTATTGATTATGATGAGACCTATAGTCCTGTGGCAAAGATGACAACCATAAGGACACTTATTGCTATTGCTGCATGTAAAGGTTGGAAGCTATGTCAACTTGATGTGAAAAATGCTTTTTTGAATGGTTATATTTCAGATGATGTATTTATGGAGCAACCTCAAGGGTTCAGAGATAAAAGGTATCCAGATCATGTGTGCAAGTTCAAGAGAGCTTTGTATGGCTTGAAGCAGGCCCCAAGGGCATGGAACTATAGACTTGTGAAGTTCCTAAAAGAACTTGGTTTTCAGGTGTCTAAAGCAGACAGTAGCTTGCTTGTCAAGGCAAGTGAAAATGGTTTCATATACATGTGCATATATGTTGATGATATAATTCTTACAGGTACAGATGAAGAAGGAATACAAAGGCTCAAGAGGCAAATGGAAAAGGAGTTCAAGATAAGTGACTTGGGAGACTTATCATACTTCTTGGGCATGGAGATTACATATACTCAACATGGAGTATTTGTGACCCAAGAAAGGTATTTGAAGAACTTGTTAATCAAGTTTAAAATGGATGATTGCAGGGTAGCACCTACACCAATGGAGGTGAATCACAAATTGAGTAAGTATGGAGGTGAAGAATTCAAGGACATGAGACAATATCAGAGTTTGGTTGGTAGCCTTATCTATGCTACTCTAACTAGACCTGATTTATCATATGCAGTAGGGGTTTTGTCTCAATTTATGCATTGCCCAAGGAAAGAACATTGGATTGCAGGACAAAGGGTGTTGAGGTACATTAAGGGTACACTCAATGAAGGTTTGTATTATGGGTTTACTTCAGATACAAATATCAAAATTTATAGTGATGCAGATTGGGCAGGTAATCCAGATGATAGAAGGTCTACATTTGGATATATGTGTTATGTGGGAGATAAACTTATCTCATGGTGTTCCAAGAAGCAACATACAGTTGCTTTATCTTCTACAGAAGCAGAGTATAAAGGCATGGTTGAAGCTGCAAAGGAAGTGATTTGGCTCAAGACCTTGATGAAGAGTCTTGACATTATGCATGGGGTACCAATTATATATGGAGATAACATGAGTTCATTGTATTTAGCTGCTAATCCTGTTTTTCATGCCAGGACCAAACACATTGAGATTCAGTATCACTTTCTAAGAGAGAAAGTGATGGATAAAGAGATTGAAGTAGTTCATACTTCAACAAAAGATCAGATAGCTGATATGCTTACAAAAGGCTTGGATGGACCAAAGTTACAAAGGTTCAAAGACATGGCAGGTATAAAGAAGATAATGAAGACCTCAATTGATGATTGAGGGGGAGCTGTTGGTGCAGACCAATCACCAATTGAAGGCTTGGAAGGTTAAAGAGTGAAGGAAGGATCAACCATTGAAGCTTGGAAGAAAGACATATTCAGAGGATAAGAGAAGTGTACACATATGTACATTAGTATAGTCATAGGTGACTTAGATCTTTGTTTAAGTAAGAATCTTGTACAAATTATCTATAAATACTGTGAGAAAAGTCGGGGCATGTATGAGAGCATATGTAGAAGCCAAGACTGAGGAAGTTAGAAAACATGAGATAGAGAAAAGTTAGTTGAATTAGCTCTCATCACTCAGTTGTAAGTTTCTGAGTTAATGAAGAAAATGTTGCGCCCGATGTTTCTGCGTCTACTCCGTCTGTGGTAGATCATTTGTGAAATCCTTTTGAGGATATCTAAGTTGTTAGTTAATGAGCCTGTGACCTGAATTTCAGAGTCTAATTGTAAACAGGCTAGGAGAATTGTTAGTAGGAACATTCATATGTGTTGAATGTCTACAGTTCTCTGAAACAGGCGCAAATTTCGAGTTTAATCTTTTGGTCAGTTCTCACTCCATAGTTTAAAGTTTTGTGCAAGCAAGCACTTAATCTTTAAGTTGGAAGGTGATCTACTCGTGGCTAGAAGCATTTGCTTAAACGGGTTTTGTACTGAGAGAATTGAAGTTAAGAAGTTAGGGGTGTCTAAATCGACTTTTCAGAAGTGCAGATTCAGACATAGGTAACTTGTGAAGTCAAGTTCTCAAGTTATACTAAAGCTTTTGAAGTAATTCAACTTTGAGATGATGCGCAATCTCTAGGAGATGATTCGTACAAAGTTTCATAAAAAACTTTACATGTTTGATAAGTCAATGTGAAGAAATTCTGCAGCAGACTTTTCTGTGTTTCATCTTTTTCACAGATTTTCTTAAATTTGATAATTTGGAGATTGGACTTATAATTTAGTGAAGGTTTTGACTTACTCTTGATATAGAGGTGCTCTAGATTCAAGAGTAGGTTGTTCTTTTGGAGATTAACACTCTCCATCAGTCCTAGTGTGTTCACACACATCACTATCTAAATATATCAACAAATCCCCCCTGGGAGTGATGTGGTGAACAAGGAGCTGGCACTCATGTATAAGGAAGTGCAAAGCTATGTGGAAATCACTCCACAAAAGGAAGTAATCCCAAAGCTTTGCGGAAAGCTTCAAACTTCTCGCCTTCATAAAAAGGTCTGCAATGTTCTCCTGTGTGGGCACATATGCCAAGCTGATCTCCCCTGCAGAGAACCTCTCCCTGACATAATGATAATGCACCTCAATGTGCTAAGTGCCAGCATGGAACACAGGGTTCCTCGCAACTACCAATGCGCTCTGACTGTCAGTGAAGATGGTGGTGGTAGAAGACTGACCAACACCCAAATCAGCCATAAGGCATCTGAGCCGCACACACTCAACAGTCGTTGTGAAAGGTGCCCTATACTCAGCCTCACAACTGGAAGTGGCCATAGTAGGCTGCTCCTTGCTCAACCAAGATATACATGAGCTACCAAGCATGAAGCAAAAGCCACTAGTGGACACATGAGTGTCATAGCAACCAACCCAATCAGAGTCAAAAAAAGCATGCAAATCTGGTGGTTGTGATCCACGCTTTGGATAAAACAAACCAAGTGGCGGAGTACCATTCAAGTAGCGAAAGATGCGCTTAATCGCCTGCCAATGCTTGACTCTTGGGCAATGCATAAACTTGCTCATCTATGAGACAACAAACTGAATATCTAGCTGAGTAATGCATAAGTAAATCAAGCATCCAATAGCATGCTGATAGAGAACAACATCAAATGCATCTCCAACATCATGAGACTTAGTCATAAACTTGTCTCCATAGGAGTGGAATAGGTTTACAGTCTTCAAGGCCAAAATGTTGGAATAATGTGTCAATATATTTCATATGACACTAAGTCATTCCACCATCAACATGCATAAATTGAATGCCCAAATAATGATGCAAATGCCCTAAATCAGACATCTTAAATGAGGCATGCAAATCAGCCTTAAAATCAGCAATATGCTTCTCAATAGGACCACTGAGCAACATGTCATCAACATAGACAACAATGATTAGAAGCACATCATTAGCATGCTTAACATATAAGGTGCTCTCACTTGGACTCTTCTCAAAACCATGTGCAATCAGATAGGCATGTATCTTCTCATACCAAGCCTTGGTTTAAACCATATAATGCCTTCTTTAACCTACACACCTGGTTTTCATGCCCTTTGTGCACAAAGCCATGGGGCTGAAAAACATACACTTCTTCATGCAAGTCACCATTTAGAAATGCAGTTTTAATGTCCAACTAATGTACATTCCAACCATGATGGGTTGCAAGTGCACAGATGCTAGGAACAATAGTCATTGGGCAAGTAGGAGCAAAAGTTTCATCAAAATCAATGCCTCTTTCCTGTGCATAATGCTTTGCAACAAGCCTAGCCTTATACATGTCAACTATACCATTCTCATCACAGAGACGAGATGTAGCCATAGCATAGCAATCTGATACAAAAGATGCACTATGAGAGCCTGATTGAGTATGATATGATAGAGGTGCATCTAATTTGCTATCCCGCAAAGTCTGCACTAGCCATTTTTGCATAGTTTCCACCTCCTCAATATCCGTTGTCTCATCAACAAGTGCATCATGTAAATCTGCATCATAAATAGGATGATCTACATCATCACATGAAACCTACAAATGTTGAGAAGTTGCCTCATTAGGACCAGCACTAGATTGTCCACCTGTAAAAAGAGGCAACAAAGTATCATACATGTCTTTGGAGCTAATTGATGTCTCCTTAGTACATGAAAGAAATGGCTGAATACCATCTTCCACAAAAACAACATCACGACTAACCAGAATGTGTTTAGTCTGTGGATGATACACACCATAGTCTTTACTTTTAGAACTGTACCCAACAAAAATACATTTTAGTGCTTTATCATCCGATTTTCTGCGATGTTGTTCAGGCACTAATGCATATGCCAAACAACCAAAAACACGTAGATGAGCAACAAATGGCTTGCGATCATGTCGAGCCTCATATGGAGTGATAGACTATAGCACTTTAGTGGGACACCTGTACATATGCTGCACACATGACAACGTCAAGCTAGAAACTATGTGGTAAAGCCTGACTCTTGACCATACACCTCACCATCTCCATGAGTGACCTATTCTTTCGTTCAACAACTCCATTCTGTTGAGGTGTATACAACACTGTGCACTGGTGTTTTATCCCACGTTCAGCCAGAAATGCATGAAAATTAGAAGACATATATTCCCCCCCTCGATCAGAACGGAGGGTGCCCATTTTACATGCTGATAGATTTTTTGCCAAAACCAAAAATTGTTTGAAGCACATGAACACTTTGGACTTTGCCTTCAATGGTTATACCCATGCATGTCTGAAAAATCACCGATGAAAGTCACGAAGTAAAGATAAATTCCAAAAGAAGGTGTTTGCATAGGACAACAAACATCACTATGTACAAGCTACAATTTCTGAGTAGCCCGAACTGAACCATCTTTTGGAAAGGAGCAACGCTGCATTTTGCCCAAAATATGACCTTCACAAACATGTTTTCCAGGTGCCTCAAGTTTGGGCAAAGAGGACACCATTTCATATTTTTTCAGGCGTAGCAAACTAGCAAAATTCAGATGACCAAAGCGTGCATGCCAAAGCTTTGCATCTAACATAGCATGAGAATCATGTACTACACATGCCAAATCATTTACAAATCTTTCATAGTCTATGAGCTTATACAGCCCATGACATAAAATGCCAGAAGCAATGATCACATCCCCATTTGACAGATTATGAACTGTACATCTATCATCATTAAATTTCGCAACCAAGCCAATCTTGGCCAATGCAGAAACTAATAAAAGATTTTTCTTGATCCCTAGCACAAACAAAGCATCCGATAAAGTGAAAGAACTACCATCAGCACTAGTCAAAATGATCTTACCAACTCCCATAACCGGATAGGAGGAGTTCTTGGTGCATGGGTTGGTATTCCCTATAGGGGTAGGCTCGAGTGAAGAGAAGAAACTTTGTTGTGAGGTAATATGTTTGGTTGCCCCACTATCAAAGTACCAAACATCTGAGTCTATTGCAGACATGCACTGCTCATGAGAAGATGGGTCAAAACTGCAAACAGTAGTAAACGCCCATTCTTCTTCCTGCATAAGATTAGCAGACTCTCTTTTTGGTGTAGAGGCATCTGAAGCAACCATTCCAACCCCTTTCTTCTTTGCCTCTTTACCAGCCAGTTTTGGATAGTTCTTTATGATATGATCATTTCCTTTACAGTACTTGCAAAACAATTTTTTCTTTTCTGATTTCTTTTCATCTTTGTCTTCCCTCTTTGATTGTGCAGAATTAGTAGATTTTTGCTTACTAGTTGAAGAGCTCCATTTTCCTTTGCCCTTCTGACTAGCTAGGAAAGCTCGATCTGCAACACACATAATGGACCTGTTCTGCCTGGATTGATCTTCCTACAACAGAACAGGGACTAAATCCTCAAGGCATTTGGATTGCCTTTCATCCTCAATCGAAGAGTAGAAGCAAAAATCTTATATGAATCAGGAAGACCATTCAGAATGGTCTACACAAGTGAGCTATCTGGTATAACCTCATCTGCAGAAATCAACTATTCCTTCAAGTCTTTGATCTTTGTTAGAAAATTGTCCATAGAATTGCCTTCATTCATGTGCTCACTCTCCAACTCTTTTCGGAGGTAAGCAACATGAGCCTCATTCCTAGCTTGTACAATGTGGTAAGTGTATCCCAAGCATCCTTAGCTATTCTGCACGAGCGAATGTGAGGAATAATGGCACCTTTCACAGACAAAGCTATCAATGCATGTGCCTGGGCATCTCTACTATCCCAACAAATTTGCTCTACAGCAGATGCACTAGAAAGCAACACAAATAAGAATATGCAGAATATCATCATCTTCAACACCTTCTACATTAGCTTCAGTACCATTAGTTGTAACAATTGCAGGTGTGATAGGACATTTTTCAACACCCTGCACAATGTTCCACAGTCCTTTTGCAACCAATACATGTCACATCATATAAGCCCACAACAGGTAGTTGGTACCATCCAACTTATCCTCAACATCCAACATACAAAATACATCACTTCTTTCAGCCATGGTCGGTTACTAAAATACTCTTGATGCAAAAAAAAAAATTGTATCTCAAAATGTTGCATAGAATTGCCGAGATGAATTATGCTAAACTTGTAGCAGACTTCAAGATGCCTATACTGGTGAATCAAAATTGGTATATACCTTCAACACAAAAAGACAAAATAGCCTACACATGCACTGTGATAGTGCATTCGAAGATCGAGACGAGCTCAGATCGCGATTTTGGCACCACAAATCAAAGTTGTTTTGATCTCAAAAACATGCTGAGTATGCTCACCAAAATTCGTGCGATTTTGAGACTGCAATAGGGGAGGTGTCAATGATGCCTTACATGAAGCAATGACCTGCTCTGATACCAATTGTTGGAGTTAGATGTTTGCGGAAGCACGCGAACAGCACAAGGAAGAAGAAGAAGCTTGGAGAACAACACATAGCACTGAATGAATTACCACTAGAATGTACAAAGATAAGTAGCCCGTTAGGGCAATAGGCATATATACAAGGGGGGGGGGGGAAAGAAACCTCCTAAAGAGGGAAAAAAGTGCCCCGGTGATCCTAGTGTGTTCACACACATCACTACCTAAATATATAATATATCAGTCATCGTGATCATGGTCATCTAGGACCACCTGGGCACTTTTTTCCCTCTTTAGGAGATTTTTCCCCCTCGGCTTGTATATATGCCTATTGCCCTAAGGAGTTAATTATATTTGTACATTCTACTGGTAATACATTTGGTATTGTGTGTTGTGCTCCAAGCTTCTTCTTCTTCCTTGCATTTTTTGTGTGCTTCCATAGACCTCGAACTCTAATAATTGGTATGAGAGTAGGTCACCGCTTCATCTAGGGCATCCTCACCACCTCTCCGGTCCTAATCTTAAATCATATGAAATTTGGTCAGCATACTCAGGGTGATTAGCAGATCAAAAGGGCTTTGCTTTGTGGTGCCAAAATTGCGATCTGAGCTCTTTTTGACCTCCAAATGCACTATCATAATGCTTATGTAGGCAATTTTGTCTTTTTGTGCCAAAAATATATACAACTTTTGGTTCGTCGGTATAAGTGCCTCGAAGTCTGCTATGGGTTTAACATAACTCGTGAGGATAGCTTTGTTCAACTTTTTCAGATACAATCATTCTTCTACATCACAGTATTTTAGTCTGTGGCCATGGTTGAAAGCAAGCATGTATTCCATATGTTGGCTGTTGAGGATAAGTTGGAAGGTACCAATTACCCATTGTGGGCTTATATGATGTGTCATGTATTGGTTGCAAAAGGATTGTGGAATATTGTGTAGGGTGTTAAAAAACGTCTTATTTCACCTGCAAACATAGTTATTGAGGGTGATGTAGATTGCATTGAAGATGGCAATATTCTTCATGTTCATATTTGTGTTGCGGTTCTTATTGCACCTACTATAAAAGAAATTTGTTGGGATAGCAAATATGCTTAGGCACATGCATTGAGAGCCCTGTCTGTCAAACGTGCCATTATTCCTCACATTTGCTCTTGGACAATAGCTAAGGATGCTTGGGATGCACTTACCACTTTATATCTGGCAAGGAATGAGGCTAATGTACCTACCTCTGAAAATATTTGGAGAACGAGCACATGAATGAAGGAGATTCCATGGATTGTTTCTTGATAAAGATCAAAGATTTGAAGGAATAGTTGATTTGTGTTGATGAGGTCTTACTTGGCAGTTCACTTGTGTAGACTGTTTTGAATGGTCTTCCCCATTCATATCAGAGTTTTGCTTCTACTCTTCATTTGATGATGAAAGGCAATCTGAATTTCACTAATTCACTATGCCTATAGAAATCTGAAATGGTGTCCTCTTTTCCCAAACTTGAGGCACCTGGTAAACATGTATGTGAAGGCTGTATTTTGGGCAAAATGGAGCGTTGGTTCAGTTCGACTACTCAGAAATTGCAGCTTGTTCACAATGATGTCTGTGGTCCTATGTAGATACCCTCTTTTGGAAACTATCTTTACTTTGTGACTTTCATTGATGATTTTTCCAAGCATGCATGGGTATATCCTTTGGAAGCAAAGTTTGAAGTGTTTATGTGTTTCAGATAGTTTCTGACATGTATAATACTTTGCTGCCTCTTTTTTCAGGTGGATAGTCTAGTGCTGGTCCTAATGAGGCAACTTCTTAGCCTTTATAGGTTTCATGTGATGATGCAAATCATTCTCTTTCTCATGCAGATTTACATGAAGCACTTGTTGCTGAGAGAACTGATAATGAGGAGGCAAAAACTATGCCAAAATGGTTGGTGTAGGCTTTGCATGACAACAAACTAGATGCATCTCTATCATATCGTACTCGTTTAGGCTCTCATAGTGCCTCTTTTGCATAAGATTGCTACTCTATGGTTGCCTCTAGTTTCTATGATGAGAATGAGCCTTTTTCATTTGATGAAGCACAAAATTCTAAAATTTGGATGGCTGCTATGCAATCAAAACATAATGCTATCATGAAAAATGGTACCTGGTCTTTATGTGACTTTCCTCCTGGCAAGAAGGCCATTGGCACTAAGCGGGTATACAAGCTAGACTACTATACATAGCATCTGTGTACTTGCAACTCATCATGGTTCGAATGTAGATCAATTGGACATTAAAACTGCAATTTCAAATGGTGACTTGCATGAAGAAGTGTATGTTTTTCAGCCCCGTGGCTTTGTGTAGAAAGGGCATGAAAACAAGGTGTGCAGGTTGAAAAAGGAATTATATGGTTTGAAACAAGCACCACATGCTTGGTATGAAAAGATACATGCTGTTGCAGAGCTAAAGAGCGCACAAAGCAGAGAAAAAGACGGGCCCCAAAATTTTTCCGAGTTGGACACACAACTTTTGTATCATAACCACTCTTGTATATATTCTCTGTTGTAAATGCACTAGAGGAGTCCTCTAGATGCATCCCCACAGAAGATTAGTGATTTACCCATGTACAATAGTAGGAAATTAGTCTTTTAGTGAATAAAGTGCCGGTCTCTTGTGTGAAAGGACCAAACTTAGGGCACTAGTATATAAGTCAAAAGTGACTCTTTGTAAAGAACTTTTTGTCATTGTGAAGAAGGAGCACTTCTGAATTTTCGAGTTTGCCTCTTTCTTGCTGATTTTGATCTTCATTTTGCTCTTGTATGTGTGTGTGATGCTTGAAATGCATGTGTAGGACTGTTGTCTACCCCTTCCCCTTTGTTTTGAGCTGCTGTAGTGCGTGCGTAAGCTAGGAGAAGCTGTGGTGCGGGTGTTTGTGACTCCCGTAATTCACTGTTTTTGCCATAATTTGAAGCAGAGTGGTCAGAATTGAGTGAAACCACCACCATTGGATGCGTCTCGTCGAGAGGTTCGAAAGAAGTACCCTATTGCCTATGTTCGGAGTTCTGGGCTGGGAGAAAACCTCAAAATACCAAAACTGCTGAAAAGAGGCTTGCGGCAACACTTTCAGTATTTCAGTAGGTGTGAGAGGTAGTAGTCTTTTCTCATGCGTGATTAGCTAAACCACTTCATTTTCCATCACGTGTGCACACGTCTTCATACACTTGGTAAGTCGCTCCTTAGGATTGACATTTAAATGTGTGTTAAAGATCCCACTATATACACTTGTGTGGCAATTGAGGTATAGTCTCATTGGCACAAGTCCTTGAGTCTTCCTGGCTCAAGTACACACGTTTTTGGCGCCATTGCCGGGGAGTCACTCTACCAAGGTGCCTTCGTGATGGTTATAGACCGAGTGTGATCGAATCGTACTTGTAGACGCAAATTTGTCCATTGGCAAGTAGTCCACCATTTCAGCACTTGTCACTTCTCATCTTCGAGGTGTGTGTGATAAGTTTTAGGTTTAGGTTTAGGAGGAGGGAAGAGAAGAAGGAGTTAGGGTTAGGTTAGAAGGAGAGGAGAAGTAAGGAGAAGAGGAGTAGGAGTAGGCCAAAATCCCCAAAAATCACCAAAAATACCCAAAATTCAAGTTCTGTTCAAAAAACTATAAAAACCAAAAAATTTTCATTTCAAACGACACTTCCCAGTGTTTCAGTATCGTGGCGAGCAGCGACTGGTATCGTCAGAGTGGTATCGTGCAGGATAGAGCCTCAAAGCTTGTGCAAGAGCTCAAGAAGCAAACTAGGTAGACCCAAGGTGAGTCCCCATTAAGATTTAATACCTAAAACTCTCTAAACTTGCACAAACAAATGATTAAAAGGAATGCGCAGTATCGCGGGGGGGAAAATTTTTGAGTAATTGTATATTTTGTGAGAGACAGAGGCCTAGGAGTGAGGAGAAGGGTGAGAGGTGCAAGGGGGTATAAAAATTTTCAAGTTTGGAGACCTTTTGGCTTGAGTATCGCGATCGGTTGAGTTTTGGTATCGCGATACCAAAATTCCCTTGTATCGCGACACTCGTCAGAGGTGTCGTATCGTTGGATATCAGTCTTGGTATCGCGACACTATTTCGGTATCGCGACACTGAGTTGGTATCGCGATCGTGTCCGATCCCTGGTATGGTATCGTCTGGTACTAACACTTGGTATCGCGACACCATTGTCGGTGTCGTATCGCTTAAGTTTTTAGTATCGCGACCTCACTTTACCGGGTGGTATCGTATCGCTTGATACATTGGTATCGCGACACTACTTTGGTATCGCGATCGTACCCTCCCCAAGTATCGTATCATTGGTTACTTATCTTGGTATCGCGACACCGTAGTGATATCGTGTCGCCAAGGTTGGTATCGCGATCGCGCTTATCGCGGTGGTATCGTATCGCATAGACCTCTGGTATCGTATCGCATAGACCTCTGGTATTGTATCGTCGATCCTTGTCAGTGTCGTATCGCCATATTTCCCAGTGGAGTATCGCGACACTATAACTGGTATCGTATCGTCGGTCTTTTTGAGATCGTATCGTGTCCCTTGTGAGATCGTATCGTGTCTTGAGAATTCTGATATCGCGACACCACTGTGGTATCGTATCGTCTGTTCATCAGGACAGTATCGCGACACTGTCATTAGTATCATGTCGTCGAGATTTTCCGGTATCGTATCGTGCATAGTTGAGGTGTCGTATCGTTTGTTTTCCGGGATAGTATCACGGCACCAGATTGATATCGTATCGTCTGGGTGTTTGGTATCGTATCGCATAGACCTCTGGTATCGTATCGCGGTCAGTGCAGTATCGCCGAGAGCAGTGTCGTCAGGAAGTGATATCGCCCAGGTTGACCCCTTCTTTTGGCAGACAAATTGAGTCATTGGGAGAGCTACCCAAGGGGAATCTAAGAAGCATAAAGAGAGGCTTAGGAGAGTGAATGAACTTGAGGTCAGGAAGAGTTCTAAGTAGTCGAAGGAGTGTCGTATCTTCAGTGGGAAGTGCAGCCCAAGCTAGCCATCACTCTATCTACGCTGAGACCTCTAGTGACTCGGAAGAGGAAGAAGTACCTATGGCTTCGGAAGATGTGCAAGGTCCCACACCAACTAGAAGCTTCATGACTACTGCGGAGGGGGACTACCGTACTACCCTGCAGTATGTGTCCACCAATGCCCAGGAGATTCCAATCTACCTGGATGGCTCAAATAGGTCTGTGGCCAGGATGGTAACTTCCCAGAATGCCACAATTGTACCCCGATCAGCTGTCAAATACAAAGGAGGTGCATATATTGACAAAGTTGGCCACATCTACATTGTAACCGAATTCCCGGAAAGGATCAATGAAAGAGGGGAACTCTTAGACCCTGAAAACCTAGGAAGGACACAACCAGAAGAGTTTGTGACCACCCCTAGAGGCAGATCCCGAGTGTCACGTGTCTTGAGAGGTGACTTGATACCTCAAGACGACTATTTGTTAGAAGTCTATATGATTCACGGATCAAACTTATTGTTGCAAACTGATTCACCTGTTCCAGGGAGAGAAGAGAACCCCATGACATTCTATGAACTGAAAGACCCGGATGATGAGACTAGACTCACATACCTGGATAAAGATCAAAGAAGGTATTGGCCTGTGAGTATCTTAGACAGGTCTCGATTAAGATATATGGGTACACCTGTGTTTCCTCAGAGAGAGCAGGAAACAACCTCAGAAAATCCATTTGGAAATCAAGAAGAAACAGAAAATACTGCCTCAGCCATAGGAGCGTACCTAATCATGCTCACGTACAATTTGCCACGCCAGGAGTACAAGCACACTATCAGACCCAACCATAGGGACCAAACCAGCCATAGGAGCGTACCTAATCATGCTCACGTACAATTTGCCACGCCAGGAGTACAAGCACACTATCAGACCCAACCAGGGATAGGAAACCAGTACAGACCACCAGTAAGACCACAACCACCGATAGGAAGACAGCCTGGAATGCCACCAATACGACCAGCTGTCCCTATTCTTCCTGTGATGCCCAGACCACCTGAACCGATTAGAAGGCTTAGGCCTATTCAAGTGGCAAAGTGTGTAAGAAACCCTTATGATGGATCAGGAGAACCTTATGATCACATTGCAGAATTCAAACAAGTCCTAAGAGCGGAACAAGTGGACGACTTCTTTGTACAGTATGAGGCGTTTGGACTCACCCTCATGGAACAGCTCTGACTTGGTTCCAACCCTTAGATCCCAATCAATTTGGAAACATGGAACAATTTTTTCAAGAATTTATAGGAGAATTCACTAAGAGAGGAATCAAACACAATTCATCTTCGTTAATTCACAGCTTCAAACAAAATCCTAATGAAACGGTGAAGGCAGCTGCCAGAAGGTTCAACCAGTACGTGGATAGATGCCCAGTGACAGAGAGACCGACTCAACAAAAAATGATTTCATTATTTTTGGATGGGCTCACTAACGGAACCTTGAGAACGCTAGTGTACGTGAAAAGACTACAAACTTTGAGTGAGTGTCTTCAGGAGTGTATTGATTTGGAAGATAATTTGGCCGAGGACCTCAACAGCAAGTCCAGCCACGCTAAATCGGACGATTCAAGGAGTACCATTTCTTCCAACTCCAGTCATGTGGAAGAGTTAGCAGAGCTATTAGCCAAGAAATTAGGGGCTCAGGGGCAAAGAGCTTATCAACACCCAGCTCAAAGATTGCCTATGCTATGGAGATGTAGCTTATGTGGAGGAGATCACCTCACTCACCTGTGTGTTCGAGGAGGGGGCAGTGCACAACCAGCTTATCCATACAACAGGCAGCAACAATAAGGGACTTCTTGGTACTGTCACATAGAACAGAAATACACTAATCACAATACTGAGAACTGTCCATTTAATAGGCAAACATGCCCTTTCCAACCACCTCAGTATCGACCGTATGGATATCTACCTAGAGACCCGAACAGAGAGATCCCAAGATACAACCCTTATCCAACACAGACGGGAGTACCTAGACCAATTGAACAGATACCATACCCACCACCACAACCAGTGCTAGGACCCCAACCGTCGCAACCTCAACAAGTAGTATCAGTAAAGTATGCACAACAAGAAGAAAATCTAGAAAGAGCAATAGTACCAGCCACTACAGTGACCCAGATAGAATCAACCAACCTTCGATACGAAACCCTACCAAGTGAGTACTATCCATATGAAGCCTACATGATGGAATACGAACCGGCATATGAGACTACATACTATGGGTATGAAGGCTATGATCAGACTTATGGAGCGGAGACTTCCACTCTAATGTATACAGCTCCTAAGGCACCACAACCCATGAGACCACCCAGTAGACCACCAGTACAGAGAGGACCATGCTATAGATGTGGAGGAGACCATTTCATTAGAGAGTGCCCTCGACCCTACAACCCTCCACCACCTAGAATCTGGGAAGGATATTGCAGTGATTGCGGAAAGGAACATCTTTTTAGGGATTGCCCTAAGAACCCAAAAACCAAGATTCTGCACCAATCAATGTAATAGAGGTCATAGAAGGATCTGGAAGTGATAAGGAGTACACAGTGCCACTAAAAGCCATCACCAGAGCCCAAACAAAACAACAAGAAGAACAGCAATCGGAAGAGGAACAAAAAAACAACACGAAAATAAGCCCTTCAACTCAGATAGTGGAAGATTCTGAGGACCCATGTGAAAATTCCCGCAACACAAAAGCTCAGAAATGGAAAGAAAGACGAGAGAAACTCAAGGATAAATGGGCAAAGAACAAGAGTACAAACAGTAAAAAGCAAATCGAAAAATCAAGTAAACACAAAGAACAAGAGAAGTCTAAGGAGACTCCTGAGCTAACCGAACCTAGCTCAGATAGGGAGAAGCCCGGATCAATTCTAGCAGACCCAAAGCCAGACGACTTGGATATGTGGTTAAAAGCATACCAAGCTAGAATCAAAATGGGACCGAACATAGAGCAACATGAAAAAATCTACCGTAAAGGGGAATTAGAAACCTTATGAAGAATGCATCAAACCAAAGGATAAAGAATTTATCAAAGAAGATTCCCAAGGTGAACAAGAGACAGCACAAGATGATCCTGTATCAGCCATACCAGACTTAGAAGCAGATTGGCCCAAGGACTTGTGGGATAGAATCAGAGAAGAATAATGGAAGAAGAATGGTGTCGATCCACCACCATTTGATGAAATAGATGTGGAAGACTGTCAACCCCATCCTAACCTCGAGGAAGTCTACGAGGAGGTCGCAAGACTCGATAGAGGTAGAGAGGAGACCATAAGTATTTCAACATTGCCTAACTATATGGGAGAGTACGAAAGAGATTCAGTGATAATATGAGCACCCACGGTGCATGGAAAAGGAACAGGAAAGGGAAAAGAGAGTTCGCATAACTTAACAGAACTAAAGAGAACCAAAGTGCAATGCCAATTGACGGTAGAAGAATTGCTTCGACTTAAACCCCAGTTATGGAAGCAATTGGCAGATCAATTGAAAACACGACCAAAGAATGGAGGATCAAAAGAAAAGGAAATGGAAAATAAGTCCACAATACAAGTTCCAGTTGATAAAGTAGGAGAGTTCAGTGAAGGGGATGAAGGGAATACCTGTTTACCTGTCATCTACAATGGGTACATGACCAAAGCTATCTTAGACACAGGAGCAGGAGTAGGAATTGCAACAAAGGAGATTTGGGAAAAGTGGGGAAGACCAGCCTTACAATCCACTCGTATGAAACTCCAATTAGCAGACGGTCATGTGGAGAGACCCCTAGGAATATTGGAAGGAATTACGTTAACCACGTGTGGAGTGGAATTTGAACACACACTAGCCATATGTAAGTTCGAAAAAGCAAACAATTATGAGATGATATTAGGACGACCCTTCATGAGACAGATGCGAGTCGTACAAGATTGGGGCAGAGATTCATTATATCTCCAACATCAAGGGAACACTACCAAGATAAATTTGCACACATTCGCTTATCGGGATGTCCCTCCATTACAATGGAATCCAGTCCACAAAGAAGAAGATGACCTATCCATTCACAGTGCTGGATCAAGTGACCAATCTTGGATGCACAAGGATGCCCAGTTGTGGATGTGCAAAGAAGCAAAGAAGGAGGAGTGTAAAAAACAAATGTGGCCAATAGGGCACCCTAACTATCGATCGATAGAAGACCCCGATTACATGCCTAAAATTTTTTCAGATGAACTCTTCGAACCACATGGCTGGATGGAAATCCTAGCCACATTAGATGTGTGTGTGAATGAGGAAGTATTGACGATGAACGATTGTATAGACGAGGAAGGATATGACGTGAACCTCTACATGGTTGTCCTCCAAGAAGTAGAAGCAGGGGAAATGGTAGAGGAAGAGTGGAAAGAAGAGTATGAAAGCATAGAAATGGAACCAGAGTTTGACTCTGAGGAACAATATTTAGAAACCATGCAAAAAGAATCAAAAGAAAGACCAACAAAAGTCTTAGCAATCGAAACCATCCCAATAATACACGAGCATAGAGAGGACATGAGTAAAGTGGAACCGGAACCAGACCATTTCGAAGTTCCAGAACATTTTAAAAGATACGAAGTGGAAGAAAGAAAGATAGCCACTCAAATGCCTAAACGAGAGGCCCGGGATGGAGAAACCTATGACAACAAGGAACAAACCAAGAAAGTTGTTGTAACGATAGAAGAAGGAGAAGAGAGGTGCACATATATTGGGAAAGATGTATCGGAAGAGGAAGAAGAGGATCTCATACGACTCATCCGAGAATATCGAGACGTGTTTGCCTGGACGTACAAAGACCTCAAGGGTGTAGAACCCAGCATATGCGCTCATCGAATCCCTATGACAGCAGATGCAAAACCCTCTAAACAACGCCCTTATACGTATAACGAAGTTTACACAGCAAAAATAAAGGATGAAATTGACAAACTACTAGCGGCAGGCTTCATTTATGAGATTGAACACACAGAATGGGTATCGCCACTAGTAGTAGTGCCCAAGAAAAACGGAAAACTAAGGGTGTGTATCAACTTGAAAAAGGTAAATGCAGCAAATATACGTGATAGTTTCCCATTACCCATCACAGACCATCTTTTGGAAAGAGTTGCCGGCAAGGAGGTCTATAGCTTCTTGGATGGATTCTCTGGTTACAACCAAGTAGCTATTGC
The DNA here is from genome assembly GCA_020310875.1 of Ceratopteris richardii. Taxonomy (NCBI): domain Eukaryota; kingdom Viridiplantae; phylum Streptophyta; class Polypodiopsida; order Polypodiales; family Pteridaceae; genus Ceratopteris; species Ceratopteris richardii. Next base: position 18,289,498 of record CM035412.1, read on the forward strand.
AACTGAGGACCAGCATAAAACCGCATTCGCGACTGAATGGGGAATCTATGCATTTAGAGTAATGCCTTTCGGGCTCACTAATGCGCCAGCCACCTTCCAACGACTCATGTGTCATGTATTCAAAGAATTTCTGAGAAAAAGTATGGAAGTATACGTAGATGATCTGTGTACATACTCAAATCAACGACCAGACCATATACCGGAACTGAGAAAAATATTCAATAAATGTTTGAACCCTGAGAAATGTGTCTTCATGGTACGACAAGGAAAAATCCTAGGACACATCGTTTCACGGAATGGAATATCCACGGACGAAGAAAAGATTAAAGTCATCTTAGAGCTACCAAGACCCAAGAATGCAAAGGAAGTACAAGCCTTTATGGGACACTGTGGATATTACCGTAGGTTTATTCACATGTATGCCATAATAGCTAAGCCTTTATATGGTCTATTGACTCAGTTCACTTGGACAGACGAGTGTGAGAAGGCCTTCAACGAGCTTAAGAAGCGGCTGAGTACAGCCCCCATTCTGAAATCACCCAACTGGAGCAAGCCTTTTCATATTCATGTTGATGCTTCGAACTATGCCATTGGATGTATCCTAGCTCAACCGGCTGACGAAGGGAAGCTAGACCATCCAATCGCTTATGCGAGTAGACAATTAAACCAAGCAGAAAGAAATTATACGACTACTGAAAGAGAAGGCTTAGGAATGGTTTATGCAGTGAAGAAGTTTAGACACTACCTCTTAGCCAACAAATTCAAGTTCTTCATAGACCATCAGGCTTTGTTGTATTTAGTCAATAAGCCTTGCAACACGGGAAGGTTGGTACGATGGTTCTTGTTATTAATGGAGTTCGACTTTGAGGTAATAGTCAAAAAAGGAAACACACATGTAAGAGCAGATCACCTTTCAAGGCTAACGCATGGAGAACCACCTAGCGGAGTACCGGATGATTTACCAGATACGTATTTGTTTAATCTTGAAGTATGTCCAAAGTGGGCGGAACGACTAATTCCCATACTCACCCATGGCCCTCAACACTCAATAAATAAAGATAGCACAAAAGAGATTCTTCAAACAAGAAATTTACACATTGTTGTTGGAAGCATGTATTATAAGGAACCCAACGGTGTCTTATTAAGATGTGTCGAGGAGGATGAACAGAAGCAACTAATTCAGCAAGCGCACGTAAACAAGTGGAAAACCCATCAAGGGATGCATGGAACAATTCAAGAATTAAAAAGGTTAGGCGTATATTGGCCTGACATGTCAAAAGACGTTCACGATTATGTAAGTAATTGTGTGGAATGCAAAGAAACTATCCCGGAGGATCACGTGTCTTTACCTTTTTTGACCATAGCGCCTAATTGGAGTAAGACATTAGTACAATTCCTCAAAACGAAAGAGCACAAAATAGGAGCTAGCTTAGCAAGAAAGCGATCCCTAGAAGAAATGAGCAAGGATTATGTGATAATGGGAAAACAATTGTTTAGAAGAGGAAAAGACAATCAACTCAGATTGTGCGTGCATGAAGGAGAATATCTTCCCATATTAGAAATGGCACACGCAGGAGCTGCTGGAGGACATTTTTCAGCAAACAGAACTGTCAAGATGATTCTCTTTGCAGGCTTGTGGTGGCCAACTCTACATATGGATGCGGAGACATATGTGAGAAGCTGCGAATCATGCCAGAGAGCGAAATATCCCATTCGAAGAGACGACATGCCTTTAAGACCCATGGTTTGTGCAAGAGCATTTACCAAGTGGGGTACTGATTTCATAGGACCTATCAATCCACCGGCGAAAGGATCACATGCGGAGTACATCATAGTAGCCACCAACTACTTAACCAAGTGGGTAGAAGCAAAAGCCACTAGAAAGAATGATGCTCAAACTACAACAAAATTTCTCTTTGAGCATATTTTCACACGCTTTGGACTACCGATTGAGATAGTGAGTGATCGAGGAACACATTTCCTAAACGAAGTCATTGAGTCGCTAATGAATGACTTTCTAGTGATTCATAAAAAATCAGCCCCATACCATCCTCAAGCTAATGGACAAGCTGAAAGTTCCAACAAGGTACTATGTACTGTATTGACAAAGATTGTCAATAATGGAAGGTCGGATTGGGACAAACAATTGCATCACGCAATTTGGGCCTTCCGAGTGGCATATAAAACGGCCATTGGAACCACACCTTTCAATCTAGTGTATGGGCAAAATGCAATTTTGCCAATTGACTTCTTAGTACCTACATTGAAAGTGGCCCAGCAATATGAGTGGAACGGTCATGAATTGTCCCAACAACTAGATCAAATTGAAAAGTTGCACGAGACTAGATTGCAAGCTATAGCAGGCATTTATGCTGCTAAACGGAGACAGAAGGCATATTATGATGCACATATAAAAGACAAGGGACTTAAAGAAGGCGACTTAGTCCTAGTATACACCCTAAAACAACATGCAAAGAAGCTACAAAAACGCGGATATGGACCCTTGATTATAAATCGAATCTCTACTAGTGGTGCAGTCAATCTCGCTACACTAGACGGAGACATTCTTCCCAATTACATCAGTGGATGCAGGGTGAGACGATTCATGGAGCCCTTGACTGATCAAATGCTAGCGCGACTGTTAGGAGCTCAAAATAGGAAAAAGGAAGAAGAACGAATTCGAGAGGAAGCCCGACAGGAAGCACTAGAACGCATTAGGAAACGGAAAGAGTGGATCAGGCAAAGAGATGAACGTTATCTCCAAGGAGAAGAGCCTATCCCTATGGCAAACTATCAGGTCAAAAATCATGATTCAACGGGTATGTGTAAAACGCAACCTTACCTAAACCTAGGGATTGGCAAGACAGAGTATAAATTGATAGATGCATTGATAGACTCAGGAGCAGGCCTTAGCTGCATGCGAAAGAGAATAGCAGACGAGCTGCAATTAGAAGTGAATCCCACGAAAGCCCAATTAATAGGAATTGGAAGTCATACCATAGAATGTATTGGAACCACGAATGTATCCCTCCACCTAGGAAATTCCTCCATGGAACAAAGAGTCCTAGTGTGTGAGGATGAAGATCTGATAGAAGACTTCATTCTAGGACACGACTGGATCATTGAGACAGAGGCGTGTATCCATCTAGCTCAAGGTTATATTTCGGCTACGATAGGGCATAAGGAGATTTTCAGCTTGCTTGAAGAGAAACCATGTAACCAAACCATGTTAATGCCAAGATCAGAGGAGGTTCAAACAACGACAAAAGAAAGTAGCAACTATGCTCACCACTCAGAAATCAAATGCATCGAAGCTGAAACTTCAATCCTAGCGACGTCCACCATAGAGTCGAAGTTATCCAATGCAATTGTGGAAAAGTCAATCATTGAGGAGACGTGCTCTCCCACGCCGGCTCGAAACATCCAAAGATCGCACTATTGGAACCCAACAAGCAGATACTTGAACCAAGACCCACCCAAATATAAGTGGGTACGCAAGGATCAGATACAGAGTCAAGAAACGTCCACACCCACTCTGAGGAAAGCAAAAGGCATCACCAAACCAGCTACAAGGAACTATAGACGAAAAGAATCAGTGCAAGTATGGATTCCCAAGCCCTTGCTTGAAGCTCAAAGATCGCGACATCAGATATGGATTCCCAAAAAGGTCATACAAGCAGCTAAACAGAATGTAAGGACAAAGGAGGAAATACCACATCAGACAAGGCAAAAGTCAACAACACATAAGAGTCATCAGAGAAAATCGAAGAGCAATGCCAAATTCACTCGGGCAATGGATAAAGCAAATGGAACACGAGCAGCTGCACGAATCGAGAAAACCCAGCGATCTCTCTCTGTGTTCTCAAAATGGGTCTGGAAACCAAGGCTACCACGAGGAGCGGATGATCGAGGAGATAAAACACCCGATTGCACTCATGTAGTTTCTAATGCACCTCAAGTAAGCATGATAGGGCCGCAATACAGGGCCAAGCATTCGGCACAGGAGGTACATTATCAAACTAGTGGTGCACGATCTCCAAGTGAAACTAGATCTTAGCTTTAACCTGATAGGAATGGACATACTATGTACATAAACTATGCTTCGGCTATACTAATGATTGTCTTCTTTCAGGAAAAAATATAAAAAGAGGCGGTAAGAAATCCCACTCTTGCAATAATGGGGAACGGAGTGACGAGCGACCATAATCACAACAATACACTGTATGCTCTCATAAAGGCCTTTCGAGCTAATGCATTTTTCCTTGTAAGTGCAGATGGCTTCTGAAGACTCTGAAGCTACAATCCAAGAGGAGGTCCAGGAATTTCCTCCCCAATGTCTTACGAAAGCAAAAGGGCATTGGTTCAGAGATGAGCAGCCAGTTGAGGAATATCTCTTCTTGGCCAACATAAAGATCATGGACACAGAGCATCACTTTCCGATCATGTCCCAGGACTTCAAAGTTTTACATGGACTGCCATCCACAATCGACATCATGAAGAAAGCAGGAATTCATAAGTATTTTGAACTACCTATCTATAAACCGGATTTCCAACACTATACACAAGTCATGAACACCCTACGACCAGCACTATATGACCCATTGGTACCCGAAGCCAATGTGATGGATAAGAATGGAGAATGGGTGGTCATTCAATTTTCCCACGACTTAATCAAAGAAGCATTTGGATGGGAAAAGGATGGTGTCAACACGGTCAAGGAAGAGAGTCGTGGAGCAAAAACAAGAACTTTCGTCGACATCAATAGGGTGGACATCGAAGAAGAAGTTAGATTGATTCACCAACACTTCTGCTTCCCGAGCATGAATAGATACACGGCCCCTCAAAAGATCATTGTGCAATTATTATCGCATGGAATCAAACAGATCGACAACCAGGTAAACCTTACACCCTATGTGCAAGAAAGATTGTTCGAGGCGAAGAAGAAATGGGAAAATAAGAAATTCCTCAATGAGACCACTGCCCTAACAATTATGATTTACCACGCATTGGGCATGCGAGAGTTCTTACAGGAAATGCCATCTTCAATGGAGTTGGCTCAATTTGTCAAATCCGCTACTGTACCGAAACAGAAGAAAGGAAGCAAACAAGTAGAAGAAGCAGAAACAAGCTCGCAACCCCGAATGAGAGGCCCAATGAGAGGCACAAAACGACCTCGAGAAGTCCAACAAGCAGAAGAGGAAGTACACAAAACAAAGAGAGTACATGTACTTCCTACAACCACCCCTCAAGGGAATAAGACGATCACGGAAGAAGAATTAACTCAAGCACTGGTGGCGTGCATGGCAACCCAAGTCAACAGGCAAGAGAAGTGCAACAGGCTCTCGAGTAGTAGAGCTTGAATCAAGAAGGCCATCGAATCTGCATGTCTGTTTAACTGCAGACAACACTGACCAAGGGAAGCGTGCGGAGAAAAGCTGAGCGCCTCTAAAACGCAATGCAAGATCAAGAATCAGGCGACACTGACCACTGGACGCGTGCGTGAAGCAAAGTCTGTCAAGGGACGACAGAGACGAAGAGGGGGAGAGTGTTGCAGAGCTAAAGAGCGCACAAAGCAGAGAAAAAGACGGGCCCCAAAATTTTTCCGAGTTGGACACACAACTTTTGTATCATAACCACTCTTGTATATATTCTCCGTTGTAAATGCACTAGAGGAGTCCTCTAGATGCATCCCCACAGAAGATTAGTGATTTACCCATGTACAATAGTAGGAAATTAGTCTTTTAGTGAATAAAGTGCCGGTCTCTTGTGTGAAAGGACCAAACTTAGGGCACTAGTATATAAGTCAAAAGTGACTCTTTGTAAAGAACTTTTTGTCATTGTGAAGAAGGAGCACTTCTGAATTTTCGAGTTTGCCTCTTTCTTGCTGATTTTGATCTTCATTTTGCTCTTCTATGTGTGTGTGACGCTTGAAATGCATGTGTAGGACTGTTGTCTACCCCTTCCCCTTTGTTTTGAGCTGCTGTAGTGCGTGCGTAAGCTAGGAGAAGCTGTGGCGCGGGTGTTTGTGACTCCCGTAATTCACTGTTTTTTGCCATAACTTGAAGCAGAGTGGTCAGAATTGAGTGAAACCACCACCATTGGATGCGTCTCGTCGAGAGCTTCGAAACGAGTACCCTATTGCCTATGTTCGGAGTTCTGGGCTGGGAGAAAACCTCAAAATACCAAAACTACTGAAAAGAGGCTTGCGGCAACACTTTCAGTATTTCAGTAGGTGTGAGAGGTAGTAGTCTTTTCTCATGCGTGATTAGCTAAACCACTTCATTTTCCATCACGTGTGCACACGTCTTCATACACTTGGTAAGTCGCTCCTTAGGATTGACATTTAAATGTGTGTTAAAGATCCCACTATATGCACTTGTGTGGCAATTGAGGTATAGTCTCATTGGCACAAGTCCTTGAGTCTTCGTGGCTCAAGTACACACATGCCTATGTGATTGCACACTGTTTTGAGAAAGTCCAACTAAGAGCACCTTATATGTTAAGCATGCAAATGATGTGCATCTGATCATTGTTGTGTATGTTGATGACATGTTGCTCATTGTTCCTCATGAGAAGCATATTGCTGATTTGCATGCCTCATTTGAGATGTCTGATTTGGGCCATTTGCATCATTATTTGGGAAGTGAGTTTATGCAAGTTGATGGTGGAATAGCTTTGTGTCAAACAAAATATATTGATACATTATTGCAGTGTTTTAGCATTGATGACTGTAAACCTATTACCACTCCTATGGAGATAGGTTTACAATTGAGTCTTCATGATGCTCGAGATGCATTTGATGCTGTTCTCTATCAGTAGGTTGTTGGGTTCTTGATTTACTTATGAATTACTTGGCTACATATTCAGTTTGTTATCTCACAAATGACCTGGTTTATACATTGCCTAGGTGTCAAGCATTCACATACGATTAAGCGCATCTTTTGCTACTTGAGTGGTACTCGACTTGGATTGTTTTATCCCAAGAGGGGATCACTACCGCCAGATTTACAAGCTCTTTCTGAATTTGACTAGGCTGGTTGCTATGACACTCATGTGTCCACTAGTGGCTTTTGCTTCATGTTTGCTAGCTCATGTATATCTTTGTTGAGCAAGAAGCAGCCTAGCGTGGCCACTTCGAGTTGTGAGGCTGGAGTGTGTGTGGCTTACATGCATTATGGTTGGTTTGGGTTTTGGTCAGTCTTCTGCCACCACCATCTTCACTGAAAATTAGAGTGCATTGGTAGTTGTGAGGAACCTTGTGTTCCATGCTTGCACTAAGCACATTGAGGTGCATTATTATTATGTCAAGCATAGGTTCTCTGTTGAAGAGATCAACTTGGCATATGTGCCCATGCATGAAAACATTGCAGACCTTTTTACAAAGGATTTGCCTAGGGAGAAGTTTGAAGCTTTCCACAAAGCATTGGCTTACTTCCTTTTTTGGATTGATTCCACATAGCTTGGCACTTCCTTATACATGAGTGCCAACTCCTTGTTCACCGCTGCAGACCTCAAACTCTAACATCATCATGTAAGTCCTCATCATCATGATCATGTTTTTCATCATGATCATCCGCATGATCCAATGTATCTATCGTAGTTGCTAAAAATTCAACAAATACAAAGAATGATGAAGCCAACATGGCTCAAGATTTTTGGGCATATGTTGTTACATGTCATTATGATGCATCTTTGCATTCTAAATGTATGGTTGTGAGTGAGGCTGATTTGGATTGGTTCTTTGATAGTGGTGCTTCAAAGCACATAACTTCATGCAAAAGATTTTTTGCATCTTTGAAAGATGCACCCAAAGGAGGACATGTGGTGTGTACAAACAATGGCTCTTATCTTATCATTGAAGTAGGAGAAATCGATCTTACAGCTGCAAATGGAGGTGTGATTCTCTTGAAAAATGCATTGTATGTACCCACTATCAAAAAGAACTTAGTTCCAATTCTGTTGATTGCCAAAGCTGGACTTCATGTACAATTTGTTGATGATAAGTGTATGGTTCATGATTTCAACAATGGTGATATTATTTTGATGTCTGGTACATTATTTAATGGTTGTATTGCATGGATACATACAAGAGTGTTGCCTCAAATGCCTTGGTTTCTCATACTTCTTCCATGCTAAAATGGGGCTTTGGCATGATCATTTTGGTCACTTGAACTTCAATAGTTTGCTTTGCTTGCAATCGAAGGACATGGTTATTGGTTTGCCAACACTTGTGTCCATTGAAAAGCATGCATGTGAAGTTGCATTCTTAGAAAAATGTATGTTTCTTATTTCCCAAAAGATGGTCATACGCACACTACAAGAAAATTAGGGCTTATTTTCCAAAAGATAGTCATACACACACTACAAGAAAAATTAGAAAATTAGATAGTAATGTATGTGGTCTCGTCAAGAATCCAGCTTTTGGGAAGCATGTATATTTTGTTACCTTCATTGATGATGCTAGTCACCATAAATGGGTGTATCCTATAAAAGCAAAGAATGAGGTATTTTCTTGCTTCAAAGCATTTTTAGCTATGGTGGAAAATTTTTCTTCACGCAAGCTTTTGACTCTACACACAAATCATGGTGGTGAATACAGGTCACATGAGTTTAATGCTTTTCTTCATGAAAGAGGCATTTAACACCAATGTATGGTGCCATATATACCTCAGCAAAATGGTGTTGTCGAGCATAAAAATAGAACACTCCTTGTAATGGAATGATGTATGGTTAAAGGAAAGAACCTTCTTGATAAGTTTTGGATGGAAGCGGTCATGTCTGCAAACTATGTGTTGAATTGTTGTTGTACAAAAGCATTGAGAGTCATCACTCCTTACGAGGCTTTGAATGGACATAAGCCTATGGTTATTACATGCGCATCTTTGGTTCTTTGGCATATGCTCTTGTGCCATCAAAACAATGTCACAAACTTGATGACAAGGCAAAGAAATGTATATGTTTTTATTATAGTGCTAAAATTAAGGGATATCATTTGTACCATCCATTGACAAACAAAATTATTGTGATCCGAGATGTGGTATTTACTAAAAATTTAGTTTTCCCTCTACTTGAATGCAAAAAACAGCCAATAGTTAGCTCACAAGATGTATTTGATACACTCATGCCTTTGTTCCATAATGGTGCGCTTGACTATGGCCATGTAGACCAGCCAACAAAGACTCAAAGGGCTAAAAAGTTCTAGCAAAATAGAGCTGAGAATGCAGAGAATTTCCAACCAAACATGGCTCAAATTTTTCAGCCACATATGGTTGAACATTTGCATCAAAATATGGCTATAAATGAGCATGAAATTTATCCCACGCATGATATACATATTGGTGTTGTATTACATGATGAATGCATGTTTATCAAGAGTGAACAAACTAAGCTAAAGTAGCTAAAACAAACTTTGCAGGACAACAAATTGAGTGCACCTCTACTTGGTATGATTTATGATGAATCCATTAACCCCATCTCTTTTATCTCATCTTTTTCCATCTTTCACATGATGAAGAATTTCTATCTAGTTTTCACACATCTCTCTTAATTCCAATCTCCCATATGATGAATTTCACCTATCTCACTTATCTTTTCTATTCTCTCTTATGATGTTAATGAACTGTGCAAGTGATTTGATTAATTTCCATGATCCATTTTTCTATATGTGAGTGTCTATATTTGAACTCTACCTCCTATGTTGCTCGAAGCACCCTACATGTACTGTCTATTTGGAACACTGATAGTTGGCCTGATCCAGCCAACTGAGCCCTTCACGAAAATCAACCCAATGTGAACATGTTCCATGGCAATTGGCAAATCAGGAAGTACAATTAGAAGCTGATTCCAGGTACTCATATTTTACTTTTACATTAACTACATAAGTGAACAATGAACAAAAAGGGTTCTGCAAAACACACCACACAAGACATAGATTCTAGTGTAGAAGTGTTGTTTAAAAAGAAATTTTCAAAATATGATGATCAATTTAAAGAGATGAAAACACTTATCCAATCAGAAACTAAAAAATTAGTATCTCTAACTCGAGATACTCAAGAACTGGATGAATTTTTTGAAGGATAATAAAAGGTTATGTAAAATGTTAAAAGAGATGATTGATCATGAAGTATCAAGTTTGAAACACAAGTTTGAAATCTTGTTCAACCAAGTAAAATAAATTCAATCATGCAAGTGCAATCATGAACATCAAGTACAAGTCCAAAATATGTCTACTAAAATTCTTGATAAAAAATATTCATTTGACCATAGAAGATCCACCCCTAGGGCTACACATAGAAGATGAAACATGTGGCAAATCAGTTCCAGAGAATAGCCACAACCTCCTCTAGCCCAAGTGCACGAGAAAAGGTACCTAAAATACCCCTAGATAAAGTGGAAGATGCGAGTGAAGGAGAGGAAGGTAATGCTTATTTTCCCATTACGTACAAAGGGCACACTACCAAAGCCATCCTAGACAGAGGTGCAGGAGTAGCTATCGTGACCACCTCGTTGTGGAAGCATCATGGAAAACTTTCTCTTAGACCTACTAGAATGAAGTTGTAGATAACAGACAGACATATAGAAAGACCTTTAGGAATGTTGGAAGGATTACACTATCCACTTGCGGAGTAGAATTTGATCACACCTTTGCAATATGTGATTTTGGAAAGAATCAAGCATACGAGATGCTCTTAGGTAGACCATTCATGTGACAATTGCGGGTAGTACAAGATTGAGGAACCAACTCCTTGTACTTGCAATACCTAGGAGTGACTACAAAAAGTGAACCTCACATACTATTCACATAGGGACGTACCACCCTTGCAATGTGGTACTATACATAGAAACGAAGAGGAGGAGGAGTCGGTACATTCCTTGACGTCAGACCCATCATGGCTGCATGAGGATACACACCTTTGGATGTGTAAAATTGCATCCAAGGAAGAGGAATGTACGACATCAAGAAGGTCAGGAGTAGGACATACCTCTAGACCCATTGAGGACCCAACTTATGTTTCGGTAGTGTTTCCAAATGAGGAATTCGAACCTTATGGCTGGGTAGAGATTCTAGCGACAATGGATATAGCAATTCATGAAGAACAATGGACCCCCCATTGTGATGAAGACGGTTATGATATATCCATCTTCACTATAAACCTAGTAGGGGAAGACACAAAAAAGAATAATCCGAAAGGAGAGATCTAGTAACAGAGTACACTAGTGAACGATAAGGAATGTGAAGTAGATTCGAATAGACCCGAATGTTCATCGGAAGAGGAACTTCTAGGTTGGGTAGAAGCCATGTCCCGAGACCTCACCACCCCTTGGAAGGAAAAGGAGGATTCATGTCCTAGTCAATGAAATCAAAAGACAAGGAAGGAAAAGAACGTGAAAAGTGAGGAAGAAGAACCATTGATGGAAGTGCCAAAAAACTTTAAGAAATATGCGATGGAAGACTAAAAAATCATGATCAGAATGCCAAAAAGAGACAAAGCTCCAGAGAAGCTTATGACAATAGGGAAACCACAAAGAAAGTTGTAGTGGCAATTGAGGAAGGAGAAGAACGATGCACGTACATAGGACATGATTCGACTGACCAAGAGGAAGAAAGTTTGATTTCTCTATTGAAGAGGTATAGGGATGTGTTTGCATGGAGTTACAAAGATTTGAAAGGGGTAGATCCTAATATATGTTCCCATAGGATCCCCATGACCGCTGAAGCAAGACCCACTATGTGAAAGCCCTATACGTATAATGACAACTATGCATTGAAAATCAAGGAAGAAATATATAGACTTATGGAAGCCAGATTCATTGACGAAATAGAACATAGTGAATGGGTTTCACCCATTGTAGTCGTGCCTAAGAATAACGATAAGCTAAGAGTGTGCATTAACTTAAAGAAGTTCAATGCCGCCACCATTAGGGATAGTTACCCTTTACCTATTATAGAACACCTGTTGGAAAGGGTCGTAGGCAAGGAAGTGTATAGCTTCCTTGATGGATTCTCAGGCTATAACCAAGTTGCCATTACCCTCGAGGATCAACATAAGATGGCATTTGCCATTGAGTGGGGTATCTAGTGTTTCGGGTAATGCCTTTTGGGCAGACGAATGCACCTGCAACTTTTCAAAGGCGGATGTGCCACGTGTTCAAAGAATTTCTAAGAAAGAACTTAGAAGTGTATGTGGATGATTTGTGTGCTCCCTCAGTACATAGAACACATCATATCTTGGAGCTTGAATGCATCTTTGATAAGTGTTGGGAATATCAACTGTGTTTAAACCCTGTGTAATCAATGAATTACCGAGGCCAAAGAATATAAAAGATGTACATGCATTTATGGGCCATTGTGGTTATTACGGATGATTCATACACATGTATGCAATCATTGCTAAACCACTCCACAACTTGCTAACGAACTTTGAATGGATAGATGAATGCGAGGATTCCTTTAGTGAGCTTAAACAATGATTGTGTTCTGCACCTATTCTAACTGTGCATGATTGGAATAAACCTTTTCACGTACGCGTAGATGCTTCTAATCATGCAATAGGATGTGTGTTGGCACAACCCACAGAAGAGGGAAATATAGATTTACCAATTGCATACACCAGTAGGAAGTTGAATGCTACAGAGAGGAATTACACCACTACCAAGAGAGGGGCTAGGAATGCTCTATGCGGTAAAGAAATTTCTCCATTATTTATTGGCAAACAAGTTTAAATTTTTTATCGACCACCAATCTCTCTTGTATTTAGTAAATAAACCAAGCAACACAGGCAGGTTAATATGTTGGTTTTTATTATTATTTATTTTGAAGTTGTAGTCAAGAAGGGTAAGACACACTTGAGAGCAGACCACCTCTCTAGGATAACTTCTGGAGAAGCAGCTACTAGGGTAGTAGATAAGCAACCAGATGCTTATCTCTTCAATGTTTAGATTTTCCCTAAATGGGCCAAGTCATTAGTTCCAATATTGACATATGGACCTAGAAACCCTCAAGTGAGAACCCAAGAAAAATAGGTAGTGAGAGCAGAGAGATACCAACTCCTCATAGGAAGTATTCATAGGTGAAACCATCAAAATATTCTTGCTTGTATAGAAGAACAAGAGTATAAGAATTGGTTGCAATTAGCACATGTAGGTGCACTAGAGCAACACCATTCTAGACAAGCGACGCTATTGAACTTGAAAAGGTTAGGTGTGTATTGGCCATCAATGAAAAAAGATGTTTGACAACTGTGTGAAGAATGTCCAAAGTGTTGTAATAGACCTCCCAACAATACCACCCATCTAGGAGAGGAGACTGGGTAGGTAGACAGGAACCAAACAAGTGTGGCGCCATAAGTCTAAGTCTTCAGATGGATGTGAACATTCAACACTTCTGAACCCGATAGTAGTCGATCTCCCTTCTTTTCCAAAACAATGTGTGGATACGACATCTCACCCTCGACGAGCTACATGGCCACATCATCCATGTACTCTGTAAGATGCCATGTTGATTTTCCACCTGGAAAAAAAAAAAGATGTGTAGGTAATAATGAAATTTTATGTTTAGGATATTTTGATCATGTCTGCAAAATTTTGTAGCAATAAGTTTTTACGTTCTCTCTCTAGAAAGTTGTCACATGAAATTTGTATGTTAATTTCGAGCATGAAGATGAAGGAATCTGAAAAAGTGTTGTATGAGAGAAAGGTAGAGTATTCTTAGTAGAAAAACTTTACCTGATTGAATTTTTTGTAGTTCCTATGTTTTATGTCTCATTTGGTTCCATGAAGATAGGTTAATGAAGAGATTTTTAATGTTTTTTCATCTCTCTCTAGAATTTTTGATTTTGCAGGGGCCAAAAGTGATATCTGGAAGCAGATTTGGACCTGAGGCGTCTCTAACATTATTGTAAAATTTAAGAACTGAATATTTTTGTCTCTCACAAGCTCAAGCTGATTCCTCGTTGTTTTTGAGCTACAGGGTTTTGAAAAGTGCCGTTTTCCAACACTTAAAAAAAAAAGAAGAGAGAAGCCTTCATTCATTCATCTTATTCATGTTTGCAGATTTAGAAAACACACATGGGTATATGGGTTATTTTTGGGTGATTGACGTGTGTGTGAGTGCGTTGTAGGGATTACCTCTATTTTTGCAGGTACGATTCTTGATGGTGGACATGAAAAGTAGATGCATGGGTGGTCCGGAAGTCTTGCATGAGACATGCGAAAAGACGCTATCTTGGAGAATGCAGATTCTAAAAGTGCGGGTCTAGGAAGGTGTGATTGGTCGTGCGCTGGCAAAAGGTGGAGATCCCAAAAAAACGAAGACTGAGAGATAGAAAAGGATGATGGTCGTACAGTCATTACGATCGTTTTTCGGCTTCTAGAATTGCGATTGAGATTGAGATTGAGATTGTGATTGTGATTGAGATTGTGATTGTGATTGAGATCGGGATTGAGATCAGCTCGGGGGTGGCCGGGTGGATGAGGCTTCACATTGAAGCAATCTGATAGATTTTGTAACGCATATCAGAACTACTTGTAAATCTGCACAGATAATAAAATTCTCTCTCTTCTTGTTCTGTGTATACTCTGTTTGCCTTCTTTATATCTTGTGGTGTCGAAACCCATTATTCTGTGTGAGATTGTGACTCAAGTTTAGGAGACTTGTTACAAGTGGTATCAGAGCAGAGTTGGATTCCGGGACAAGATGCAGGCTTTGAAGAAGAAGATAGAAGAACAAGAGGAGCTTATCCGTAGATTGAATGCAGAATTACATAAAGAAAGATCCAACAAACAAAAAGAGGCTACTGCAAATGCTTTCATGGACCTCAATGCTGAAGGTGGTAATGGTGCGGGCAAATCAAACGCACGTAGAGCTAGACGGCAACGTGAACTTGAAGAGGACGATGATGCAGGTGAATCTGCACTCAAGCAAGTGTTCAAAAGAGAAAAATTAAATGAATTTGATGGTGAGAAGAAAACTGGAGAGGATCTTGAAGCATGGATTGAGGAACTTGAAGATTTCTTTGACCTGCGCGTATTTAGTGAGGAATCAAAAGCAAAGGTGGCAATTCTGCATCTGCGAGGAGTCGCAAAACTGTGGTGGAAATCTTATATACAGACAAGAACACGTGAAGGTCCGATCCTCTGGAAAGAATTTCGAGAGCAAGCAGAGAATCGTTATTGTTCTCCACATTATCGGATGGAAAAGAAAATGGAATTCTACTCTTTCAAGCAGCATGAGGATGATAGATATAACTTGTCTGTTGAAGAATATAAGGAGAAATTTTTGCGTTTACATAAGTATGCACTAGAAGTTTCTGGAGATGCGCTGAAAAGCAAGTTTATTGAGGGTTTGCGGGAAGAGCTTCGCTATCAAGTAAAGGGGTCCGAATGTGTAGATTTTCTTGATGCGGTTGCAAAAGCAGAAAACTTTGAGAAGATGGAGAAGTTTACCACAAAAAAGGCATTCAAATCAAGGTTTATCTCAACAGGACATCGACCCCCAAGACCTATTTCAATAAATCAAAATGCACAGAGATCGACTAACTCTATTAACGGTCAAGGAGGAAGACCAAAGCCGAAGCAAACGGATACACCTAAGAAGCAAGAAGTTATGCACTGGCAACGTGATTCTGATTTCTTGGAGCGGGCTAAGAGGCTGGGACTTTGTTTTCGATGTGGAGAACAAGGACATCGCACTTTTGAATGTCCAAACAAGGCCATCAACCGTTCTATGCAAGCAAAGATAGCTCATCTACAAGAAGAAAACATGACAATTGAGGAAGCGGATGATCAAGGTAAGTGTTCTAACCCTAGACTTCAATGCATGAAAACTTCTTCTCATTCAAGGGCATCGGTGATTAGGATTATGGGGGACATATCCTCACATAAGGTTAGTTTCTTGATTGATTCAGGTAGTACAAATTGTTTCCTTTCACTTAAGATGGTAGAAGCTTTAGGGTTGCATATTGAGATGCAGACTAAAAGACCTGTACAGATGGCTAATGGTAGGATACACTATACTCCAGGCTGTATTGAGAATCTTGATTTTATGTTAAGAGAACATAAGTTTTTGGGTACCTTCCATGTAATTGAAATGAGAGAATGTGATGTAATCATCGGAATGGACTGGTTAGTTCATAACAGTGTCGTGATTGATTGTGAAAGCGGGATGCTTAATTTGAAAATAGAAGGGAAGGAACATTGTCTTGCAGGCAAGTGTAATTCAAGTTTTTCTCCTATTTTTGCAATAAAGTTGATTAGGGGTATTCGACAGGGTTATGAGACATATTTGGTTTATGTGCATGACCTTCAAGAGAAGAAGAAAGAAGAGGAAATACCGGAATATGTTAAAAAACTTTTAGACGAGTACGCAGATGTATTTCCTGATGATCTACCGGGCATGCCTCCTCCTAGGAAAATTGACCATGCTATAGAACTTTATCCAGGAAGTGAGCCTTATTCTAGAGCACCTTATAGGTTCAATATTGATGAATTGAAAGAGTTGAAGCTCCAATTGGATGATCTATTGAAGAAGGAGTTGATAAGACCTAGTGTTTCACCTTGGGGAGCACCTGTTTTGTTTCAGAAAAAGAAAGATGGTTCATACAGACTTTGTATTGACTATAGGGGATTGAACAAGAAAACCATTAAGAACAAGTATCCACTGCCACACATAGATGAACTACTGAGTCAATTGAGTGGTGCCACAGTATTCACTAAAATGGACTTAAGATCGGAATATCATCAAATTAGAGTAAAGTCTGAGGAGATACCCAAAACCGCTTTTAGAACATGATATGGTCATTAGGAGTTCACAGTTTTGCCTTTTGGATTAACAAATGCTCCTGCAACATTTATGTGTTTGATGAATAATGTGTTTCATGAATATCTCGATGAATTTATATTAGTTTTTCTTGACGATATTTTTGTGTATTCTAAGGATGATGATGAACATGCATTGCATCTCAGGAAGATTTTACAAAAACTAAGAGAGCATAAACTATATGGTAAGATGAGTAAATGTTTTTTTGCAAAAGGCGAAGTGACTTATTTGGGGAGAGTTGTTTCTAAGGAAGGGATTCATATAGATCCTGAGAAAGTTAAAAGCATAGTTGACTGGCCTACACCCAAATGTGTGAGGGATGTGAGAAGCTTCCTTGGTTTGGCACAATATGAGAGGGCACACATTAGGGAGTTTTCTCGAATTGCAAATCCTCTTACAGAATTGACAAAGAAAAATAGAGACTTCACATGGAACGATGAGTGTCAAAAGGCATTTGACGAATTAAAACACAAAATTTTGTGCTAAAGATACCTGAGTTAGGGAAGCCTTTTATTGTTGCATGTGATGCTAGTGGAAGCCAAATCGGATGCGTTCTTTCACAAGAAGGGAGGGTAGTGGCTTATGAGTCAAGGAAATTAAGGAAACATGAACTAAATTATACAACACATGACTTAGAAATGCTTGCAATTGTTCATGCACTTAAACATTGGAGACGCTTATTGCTAGGAGTAAAGTTTGAATTAACAACAGATCATCAGAGCCTTAAATACATATTTACTCAACCTTTACTTAACAATAGACAAAAACAATGGATCCAATTGCTAAGTGAATATGATTTTGATATTAAATACTTAGCAGGAAAAGAAAACAAGGTGGCCGATGCTTTGAGTCGTAAACCCCTATGCAGTTCAATTTCTATTTTATCCTTTGATTTTGATATTGGAGAAGAATTAAAAGAAGATTTATTTTATGCAGCAATCTTGGAATTTTTGGGTATGAATCCAGGTTCTATGTTTCAGGGAAAATTTCATTTGAGAAATAATGATTTGTATTGTAATTCTCGTTTATGTATTTCTTCAGAATCTGTTTTGAAAGAAAAGATCCTGCATGACTGTCATGATGCACCTTTCTCTGCACACCCTAGTTTTTTTAGAACTTATGCAAAAGTGAAAGCTTCATATTACTGGCCACGTATGAAATATCATATTAAGAGGAATGTCTGAAATGTCAACAGGTTAAGGCCGAATTTAAAAGGAGTCCTGGCATGTTACAACCATTAGATGTGCTTGATAAAAAATGGGAATCCATCTCTATGGATTTCATAACAAAGTTGCCTGTGACCAGAAGTGGGCATGATACCATCTTTGTTGTCGTGGACCGTCTTACAAAGATGGCGCATTTTCTTCCCATGAGGAAAACTGATACAGCTTTGCATGTTGCTAAACTTTTCATAAAAGAAATTTTTAGGTTACATGGTATACCCAAAAGTATAATTTCTGATAGGGATGCAACGTTCACATCTAACTTTTGGAAAGCAACATTTCAATCCATAGGAACAGAATTACGCATGAGTACTGCATTTCATCCTCAAACCGATGGTGAGACCGAGAGGGTTAACAGGGTGCTTGAGGATATGTTACGCATGTATGTGAATGATAAGCAAAACAATTGGACTGAATATTTGCCCTTGGTTGAGTATGCATATAATAGTGCATGGCATTCCTCTATTAAGATGACAGCTTTTGAAGCAATGTATGGTTATAATTGCTTGCTGCCGCATTCACTTTCTAATTCACATAATCAGGTCTAAATATCCAAACAGATGCTTGAAAACATGGATTTGGAGCTAAATGAGGTAAGGAAAAACATGAAAGATGCACAGAAACGTCAGAAATTATATCATGATCTCAAAAAGAGGCCCTTTGAATCTAGAACAAATGATCTGGTTTTTTTGAAAGTGAGTCCATCTAAATCAAATCTGGTTTTAGGCAAAGATCGTCGATTGTCTCCTCGTTATGCTGGTCCTTTCAAAATTCTTAAAGAAAATTGGTTCTGTTGCATATTTACTTGACCTACCTAATACTTTGAAAATTCATCCAGTCTTCCATGCTGGATTACTTAAAAAGTACGTTCCTAATGCTGATCATGTTTTGCAGGACAAATCTAAGTTGAAGGAAGATGCCACTTTTGAACTTGAACCAGAAGTCATATTGGATAGGAGAGTTAGACATCTTAGGAATCGTGAAATAGTGGAAATTTTAGTGAAGTGATTTGCATATCCTATTGAAGATTCAACATGGGTTGGTTTAGATGAGTTTATGGAACATTATCCTTCTTTCCAACTCTGAGGACAGAGTTCTTTAAAGAGGGGGAGAATTGTAAGATGCCACGTTGATTTTCCACCTGGAAAAAAAAAAGATGTGTAGGTAATAATTGAATTTTATGTTTAGGATATTTTGATCATGTCTGCAAAATTCCGTAGCAATAAGTTTTTACATTCTCTCTCTAGAAAGTTGTCGCATGAAATTTGTATGTTAAATTCTAGCATGAAGATGAAGGAATCTGAAAAAGTGTTGTATGAGAGAAAGGTAGAGTATTCTTAGAATAAAAACTTTACCTGATTGAATTTTTTGTAGTTCCTATGTTTTATGTCTCATTTGGTTCCATGAAGATAGGTTAATGAAGAGATTTTGCATATTTTTTCATCTCTCTAGAATTTTTGATTTTGCAGGGCCCAAAAGTAATATCTAGAAGCAGATTTGGACCTGAGGCGTCTCTAACATTATTGTACAGATTTAAGAACTGAATATTTTTGTCTCTCACAAGCTCAAGCTGATTCCTCACTGTTTTTGAGTTACAGGGTTTTGAAAAGTGCCGTTTTCCAACACTTAAAAAAAAAAAAAAGAGAAGCCTTCATTCATTCATCTTATTCATGTTCGCGGATTTAGAAAACGCACATGGATATATGGGTTATTTTTGGGTGATTGACGTGTGTGTGAGTGCGTTGCAGGGATTACCTCTATTTTTGCAGGTACGATTCTTGATGGTGGACATGAAAAGTAGATGCATGGGTGGTCTGGAAGTCTTGCATGAGACATGCGAAAAGATGCTATCTTGGAGCATGCAGATTCTAAAAGTGCAGGTCTAGGAAGGCGTGATTGGTCGTGCGCTGGCGAAAGGCGGAGATCCCAAAAAAACGAAGACTGAGAGATAGAAAAGGATGATGGTCGTACAGTCATTACGATCGTTTTTCGGCTTCTGGAATTGCGATTGAGATTGAG
This sequence comes from Ceratopteris richardii, assembly GCA_020310875.1. Classification (NCBI taxonomy): domain Eukaryota; kingdom Viridiplantae; phylum Streptophyta; class Polypodiopsida; order Polypodiales; family Pteridaceae; genus Ceratopteris; species Ceratopteris richardii. Next base: position 18,309,556 of record CM035412.1, read on the forward strand.
ATTAGGATTGAGATTGAGATTGTGATTGTGATTGAGATTGGGATTGAGATTGTGATTGTGATTGAGATTGGGATTGAGATCAGCTCGGGGGTGGTCGGGTGGATGAGGCTTCACATTGAAGCAATCTGATAGATTTTGTAATGCAGATCAGAACTACTTGTAAATCTGCACAGATAATAAAATTCTCTCTCTTCTTGTGCTGTGTATACTCTGTTTGCCTTCTTTATATCTTGTGGTGTCGAAACCCATTATTCTGTGTGAGATTGTGACTCAAGTTTAGGAGACTTGTTACAAGTGGTATCAGAGCAGAGTTGGATTCCAGGACAAGATGCAGGGTTTGAAGAAGAAGATAGAAGAACAAGAGGAGCTTATCCATAGATTGAATGCAAAATTACATAAAGAAAGATCCAACAAACAAAAAGAGGCTACTGCAAATGCTTTCATGGACCTCAATGCTGAAGGTGGTAATGGTGCGAGCACATCAAACGCACGTAGAGCTAGACGGCAACGTGAACCTGAAGAGGACGATGATGCAGGTGAATCTGCACTCAAGCAAGTGTTCAAAAGAGCAAAATTAAATGAATTTGATGGTGAGAAGAAAACTGGAGAGGATCTTGAAGGATGGATTGAGGAACTTGAAGATTTCTTTGACCTGGGCGTATTTAGTGAGGAATCAAAAGCAAAGGTGGCAATTCTGCATCTGCGGGGAGTCGCAAAATTGTGGTGGAAATCTTATATACAGACAAGAACACGTGAAGGTCTGATCCTCTGGAAAGAATTTTGAGAGCAAGCAGAGAATCGTTATTGTTCTCCACATTATCGGATGGAAAAGAAAATGGAATTCTACTCTTTCAAGCAGCATGAGGATGATAGATATAACTTGTCTGTTGAAGAATATAAGGAGAAATTTTTGCGTTTACATAAGTATGCACTAGAAGTTTCTGGAGATGCGCTGAAAAGCAAGTTTATTGAGGGTTTGTGGGAAGAGCTTCGCTATCAAGTAAAGGGGTCCGAATGTGTAGATTTTCTTGATGCGGTTGCAAAAGCAGAAAACTTTGAGAAGATGGAGAAGTTTACCACAAAAAAGGCATTCAAATCAAGGTTTATCTCAACAGGACATCGACCCCCAAGACCTATTTCAATAAATCAAAATGGACAGAGATCGACTAACTCTATTAACGGTCAAGGAGGAAGACCAAAGCCGAAGCAAACGGATACACCTAAGAAGCAAGAAGTTATGCACTAGCAACGTGATTCTGATTTCTTGGAGCGGGCTAAGAGGCTGGGACTTTGTTTTCGATGTGGAGAACAAGGACATCGCACTTTTGAATGTCCAAACAAGGCCATCAACCTTTCTATGCAAGCGAAGATAGCTCATCTACAAGAAGAAAACATGACAATTGAGGAAGCGGATGATCAAGGTAAGTGTTCTAACCCTAGACTTCAATGCATGAAAACTTCTTCTCATTCAAGGGCATCGGTGATTATGATTATGGGGGACATATCCTCATGTAAGGTTAGTTTCTTGATTGATTCGGGTAGTACAAATTGTTTCCTTTCACTTAAGATGGTAGAAGCTTTAGGGTTGCATATTGAGATGCAGACTAAAAGACCTGTACAGATGGCTAATGGTAGGATACACTATACTCGAGGCTGTATTGACAATCTTGATTTTACGTTAGGAGAACATAAGTTTTTGGGTACCTTCCATGTAATTGAAATGAGAGAATGTGATGTAATCATCGGAATGGACTCGTTAGTTCATAACAGTGTCATGATTGATTGTGAAAGCGAGATCCTTACTTTGAAAATAGAAGGGAAGGAACATCGTCTTGCAGGCAAGTGTAATTCAAGTTTTTCTCCTATTTCTGCACTTTATAGGTTCAATATTGATGAATTGAAAGAGTTGAAGCTCCAATTAGATGATCTATTGAAGAAGGAGTTGATAAGACCTAGTGTTTTACCTTGGGGAGCACCTGTTTTGTTTCAGAAAAAGAAAGATGGTTCATACAGACTTTGTATTGACTATAGGGGATTGAACAAGAAAACCATTAAGAATAAGTATCCACTGCCACACATAGATGAATTGCTGAGTCAATTGAGTGCTGCCACAGTATTCACTAAAATTGACTTAAGATCGGGATATCATCAAATTAGAGTAAAGTCTGAGGACATACCCAAAACCGCTTTTAGAACATGATATGGTCATTACGAGTTCACAGTTTTGCCTTTTGGATTAACAAATGCTCCTGCAACATTTATGTGTTTGATGAATAATGTGTTTCATGAATATGTCGATGAATTTATATTAGTTTTTCTTGACGATATTTTTGTGTATTCTAAGGATGATGATGAACATGCATTGCATCTCAGGAAGACTTTACAAAAACTAAGAGAGCATAAACTATATGGTAAGATGAGTAAATGTTTTTTTGCAAAAGAGGAAGTGACTTATTTGGGGAGAGTTGTTTCTAAGGAAGGGATTCATATAGATCCTGAGAAAGTTAAAAGCATAGTTGATTGGCCTACACCCAAATGTGTGAGGGATGTGAGAAGCTTCCTTGGTTTGGCACAATATGAGAGGGCACACATTAGGGAGTTTTCTCGAATTGCAAATCCTCTTACAGAATTGACAAAGAAAAATCGAGAGTTCACATGGAACGATGAGTGTCAAAAGGCATTTGACGAATTAAAACAGAAAGTTATCAAAAATTGTGTGCTAAAGATACCTGAGTTAGGGAAGCCTTTTATTGTTGCATGTGATGCTAGTGGAAGCCAAATCGGATGCGTTCTTTCACAAGAAGGGAGGGTAGTGGCTTATGAGTCAAGGAAATTAAGGAAACATGAACTAAATTATACAACACATGACTTAGAAATACTTGCAGTTGTTCATGCACTTAAACATTGGAGACACTTATTGCTAGGAGTAAAGTTTGAATTAAGAACAGATCATCAGAGCCTTAAATACATATTTACTCAACCTTTACTTAACAATAGACAAAAACGATGGATCCAATTGCTAAGTGAATATGATTTTGATATTAAATACTTAGCAGGAAAAGAAAACAAGGTGGTCGATGCTTTGAGTCGTAAACCCCTATGTAGTTCAATTTCTATTTTATCCTCTGATTTTGATATTGGAAAAGAATTAAAAGAAGATTTATTTTATGCAGCAATCTTGGAATTTTTGGGTATGAATCCAGGTTCTATGTTTCAGGGAAAATTTCATTTGAGAAATAATGATTTGTATTGTAATTCTCGTTTATGTATTTCTTCATAATCTGTTTTGAAAGAAAAGATCCCGCATGACTGTCATGATGCACCTTTCTCTGCACACCCTGGTTTTTCTAGAACTTATGCAAAAGTGAAAGCTTCATATTACTGGCCACGTATGAAATATGATATTAAGAGGTATGTCGAAGAATGTCTGAAATGTCAATAGGTTAAGGCCAAATTTAAAAGGAGTCCTGACATGTTACAACCATTAGATGTGCCTGATCAAAAATGGGAATCCATCTCTATGGATTTCATAACAAAGTTGCCTGTGACCAGAAGTCGGCATGATACCATCTTTGTTGTCGTGGACGGTCTTACAAATATGGCACATTTTCTTCCCAAGAGGAAAACTGATACAGCTTTGCATGTTGCTAAACTTTTCATAAAAGAAATTTTTAGGTTACATGGTATACCCAAAAGTATAATTTCTGATAGGGATGCAAGGTTCACATCTAATTTTTGGAAAGCAACATTTCAATCCATAGGAACAGAATTACGCATGAGTACTGCATTTCATCCTCAAACCGATGGTGAGACCGAGAGGGTTAACAGGGTGCTTGAGGATATGTTACGCATGTATGTGAATGATAAGCAAAACAATTGGACTGAATATTTGCCCTTGGTTGAGTATGCATATAATAGTGCATGGCATTCCTCTATTAAGATGACACCTTTTGAAGCAATGTATGGTTATAATTGCTTGCTGTCGCATTCACTTTCTAATTCACAGAATCAGGTTGAAATATCCAAACAGATGCTTGAAAACATGGATTTGGAGCTAAATAAGGTAAGGAAAAACATGAAAGATGCACAGAAACCTCAGAAATTATATCATGATCTCAAAAAGAGGCCCTTTGAATCTAGAACAAATGATCTGGTTTTTTTGAAAGTGAGTCCTTCTAAATCAAATCTGGTTTTAGGCAAAGATCGTCGATTGTCTCCTCGTTATGCTGGTCCTTTCAAAATCTTAAAGAAAATTGGTTCTGTTGCATATTTACTTGACCTACCTGATACTTTGAAAATCCATCCAGTCTTCCATGTTGGATTACTTAAAAAGTATGTTCCTAATGCTGATCATGTTTTGCAGGACAAATCTAAGTTGAAGGAAGATGCCACTTTTGAACTTGAACAACAAGTCATATTGGATAGGAGAGTTAGACATCTTAGGAATCGTGAAATAGTGGAAATTTTAGTAAAGTGGTTTGCATAGCCTATTGAAGATTCAACATGGGTTGGTTTAGATGAGTTTATGGAACATTATCCTTCTTTCCAACTCTGAGGACAGAGTTCTTTAAAGAGGGGGAGAATTGTAAGATGCCACGTTGATTTTCCACCTAGAAAAAAAAAAAAGATGTGTAGGTTATAATTAAATTTTATTTTTAGGATATTTGGATCATGTCTACAAAATTTTGTAGCAATAAGTTTTTACATTCTCTCTCTAGAAAGTTGTCGCATGAAATTTGTATGTTAATTTCGAGCATGAAGATGAAGGAATCTGAAAAAGTGTTGTATGAGAGAAAGGTAGAGTATTCTTAGTAGAAAAACTTTAACTGATTGAATTTTTTGTAGTTCCTATGTTTTATGTCTCATTTGGTTCCATGAAGATAGGTTAATGAAGAGATTTTTCATGTTTTTTCATCTCTCTCTAGAAGTTTTGATTTTGCAGGGCCCAAAAGTGATATCTGGAAGCAGATTTAGACCTGAGGCGTCTCTAACATTATTTTACAGATTTAAGAACTGAATATTTTTGTCTCTCACAAGCTCAAGTTGATTCCTCGCTGTTTTTGAGTTACAGGGTTTTGAAAAGTGCCGTTTTCCAACACTTAAAAAAAAAAAAAAGAGAAGCCTTCATTCATTCATCTTATTCATGTTCACGGATTTAGAAAACGCACATGCATATATGGGTTATTTTTGGGTGATTGACGTGTGTGTGAGTGCGTTGCAGGGATTACCTCTATTTTTGCAGGTACGATTCTTGATGGTGGACATGAAAAGTAGATGCATGGGTGGTCCGGAAGTCTTGCATGAGACATGCAAAAAGACGCTATCTTGGAGCATGCAGATTCTAAAAGTGCGGGTTTAGGAAGGCGTGATTGGTCGTGCGCTGGCAAAAGGCGGAGATCCCAAAAAAACGAAGACTGAGAGATAGAAAAGGATGATGGTCGTACGGTCATTACGATCATTTTTCGGCTTCTGGAATTGCGATTGAGATTGAGATTGAGATTGAGATTGAGATTGTGATTGTGATTGAGATTGGGATTGAGATTGTGATTGTGACTGAGATTAGGATTGAGATCACCTCGCGGGTGGTCAGGTGGATGAGGCTTCACATTGAAGCAATCTGATAGATTTTGTCACGCAGATCAGAAGTACTTGTAAATCTGCACAGATAATAAAATTCTCTCTCTTCTTGTTCTGTGTATACTCTGTTTGCCTTCTTTATATCTTGTGGTGTCGAAACCCATTATTCTGTGTGAGATTGTGACTCAAGTTTAGGAGACTTGTTACAAGTGGTATCAGAGCAGAGTTGGATTCCGAGACAAGATGCAGGCTTTGAAGAAGAAGATAGAAGAACAAGAGGAGCTTATCCGTAGATTGAATGCAGAATTACATAAAGAAAGATCCAACAAACAAAAAGAGGCTACTGCAAATGCTTTCATGCACCTCAATGCTGAAGGTGGTAATGGTGTGGGCACATCAAACACACGTAGAGCTAGACGGCAACCTAAACCTGAAGAGGACGATGATGCAGGTGAATCTGCACTCAAGCCAAAAGAGAAAAATTAAATGAATTTGATGGTGAGAAGAAAACTGGAGAGGATCTTGATGCATGGATTGAGGAACTTGAAGATTTCTTTGACCTGCGCGTATTTAGTGAGGAATCAAAAGCAAAGGTGGCAATTCTGCATCTGCGAGGGATTTCATAACAAAGTTTCCTGTGACCAGAAGTGGGCATGATACCATCTATGTTGTCGTGGACCATCTTACAAAGATGGCACATTTTCTTCCCATTATGAAAACTGATACAGCTTTGCATGTTGCTAAACTTTTCATAAAAGAAATTTTTAGGTTACATGGTATACCCAAAAGAATAATTTATGATAGGGATGCAAGGTTCACATCTAATTTTTGGAAAGCAACATTTCAATCCATAGGAACAGAATTACGCATGAGTACTGCATTTCATCCTCAAACCGATGGTGAGACCGAGAGGGTTAACAGGGTGCTTGAGGATATGTTACGCATGTATGTGAATGATAAGCAAAACAATTAGACTGAATATTTGCCCTTGGTTGAGTATGCATATAATAGTGCATGGCATTCCTCTATTAAGATGACACCTTTTGAAGCAATGTATGGTTATAATTGCTTGCCATCGCATTCAATTTTTAATTCACAGAATCAGGTTGAAATATCCAAACAGATGCTTGAAAACATGGATTTGGAGCTAAATAAGGTAAGGAAAAACATGAAAGATGCACAAAAACATCAGAAATTATATCATGATCTCAAAAAGAGGCCCTTTGAATCTAGAACAAATGATCTGGTTTTTCTGAAAGTGAGTCCTTCTAAATCAAATCTGGTTTTAGGCAAAGATCGTCGATTGTCTCCTCGTTATGCTGGTCCTTTCAAAATCTTAAAGAAAATTGGTTCTGTTGCATATTTACTTGACCTACCTAATACTTTGAAAATTCATCCAGTCTTCCATGTTGGATTACTTAAAAAGTATGTTCCTAATGCTGATCATGTTTTGCAGGACAAATCTAAGTTGAAGGAAGATGCCACTTTTGAACTTGAACCAGAAGTCATATTGGATACGAGAGTTAGACATCTTAGGAATCGTGAAATAGTGGAAACTTTAGTAAAATGGTTTGCATATCCTATTGAAGATTCAACATGGGTTGGTTTAGATGAGTTTATGGAACATTATCCTTCTTTCCAACTCTGAGGACAGAGTTCTTTAAAGAGGGGGAGAATTGTAAGATGCCACATTGATTTTCCACCTGGAAAAAAAAAGATATGTAGGTAATAATTAAATTTTATGTTTAGGATATTTTGATCATGTCTACAAAATTTTGTAGCAATAAGCTTTTACATTCTCTCTCTAGAAAGTTGTCATGAAATTTGTATGTTAATTTCGAGCATGAAGATGAAGGAATCTGAGAAAGTGTTGTATAAGAGAAAGGTAGAGTATTCTTAGTAGAAAAACTTTACCTGATTGAATTTTTTGTAGTTCCTATGTTTTATGTCTCATTTGGTTCCATGAAGATAGGTTAATGAAGAGGTTTTTCATGTTTTTTCATCTCTCTCTAGAATTTTTGATTTTGCAGGGCCCAAAAGTGATATCTGGAAGCAGATTTGGACCTGAGGCGTCTCTAACATTATTGTATAGATTTAAGAACTGAATATTTTTGTCTCTCACAAGCTCAAGTTGATTCCTCGTTGTTTTTGAGTTACAGGGTTTTGAAAAGTGTCGTTTTCCAACACTTAAAAAAAAAAAAGAGAAGCCTTCATTCATTCATCTTATTCATGTTCGCGGATTTAGAAAACACACATGGATATATGGGTTATTTTTGGGTGATTGACGTGTGTGTGAGTGCGTTGCAGGGATTACCTCTATTTTTGCAGGTACGATTCTTGATGGTGGACATGAAAAGTAGATGCATGGGTGGTCCGGAAGTCTTGCATGAGACATGCGAAAAGACGCTATCTTGGAGCATGCAGATTCTAAAAGTGCGGGTCTAGGAAGGCGTGATTGGTCGTGCGCTGGCGAAAGGCGGAGATCCCAAAAAAACGAAGACTGAGAGATAGAAAAGGATGATGGTCGTACAGTCATTACGATCGTTTTTCGGCTTCTGGAATTGCGATTGAGATTGAGATTGAGATTGAGATGAGATTGTGATTGTGATTGAGATTGGGATTGAGATCAGCTCGGGGGTGGTCGGGTGGATGAGGCTTCACATTGAAGCAATGTGATAGATTTTGTAACGCAGATCAGAACCACTTGTAAATCTGCACAAATAATAAAATTCTCTCTCTTCTTGTTCTGTGTATACTCTGTTTGCCTTCTTTATATCTTGTGGTGTCGAAACCCATTATTCTGTGTGAGATTGTGACTGAAGTTTAGGAGACTTGTTACAAGTGGTATCAGAGCAGAGTTGGATTCCGGGTCAAGATGCAGGCTTTGAAGAAGATGATAGAAGAACAAGAGGAGCTTGTCCGTAGATTGAATGCAGAATTACATAAAGAAAGATCCAACAAAAAAAAAGAGGCTACTGCAAATGCTTTCATGGACCTCAATGTTGAAGGTGGTAATGGTGCGGGCACATCAAACGCACGTAGAGCTAGACGGCAACGTGAACCTGAAGAGGACGATGATGCAGGTGAATCTGCACTCAAGCAAGTGTTCAAAAGAGCAAAATTAAATGAATTTGATGGTGAGAAGGAAACTGGAGAGGATCTTGAAGCATGGATTGAGGAACTTGAAGATTTCTTTGACCTACGCGTATTTAGTGAGGAATCAAAAGCAAAGGTGGCAATTCTGCATCTGCGAGGAGTCGCAAAACTATGGTGGAAATCTTATATACAGACAAGAACACGTGAAGGTCCGATCCTCTGGAAAGAATTTCGAGAGCAAGCAGAGAATCATTATTGTTCTCCACATTATCGGATGAAAAAGAAAATGGAATTCTACTCTTTCAAGCAGCATGAGGATGATAGATATAACTTGTCTGTTGAAGAATATGAGGAGAAATTTTTGCGTTTACATAAGTATGCACTAGAATTTTCTGGAGATGGGCTGAAAAGCAAGTTTATTGAGGGTTTGCGGGAAGAGCTTCGCTATCAAGTAAAGGGGTCCGGATGTGTAGATTTTCTTGATGCGGTTGCAAAAGTAGAAAACTTTGAGAAGATGGAGAAGTTTACCACGAAAAAGGCATTCAAATCAAGGTTTATCTCAACAGGACATCGACCCCCAAGACCTATTTCAATAAATCAAAATGGACAGAGATCGACTAACTCTATTAACGGTCAAGGAGGAAGACCAAAGCGGAAGCAAACGGATACACCTAAGAAGCAAGAAGTTATGCACTGGCAACGTGATTCTAATTTCTTGGAGCGGGCTAAGAGGCTGGGACTTTGTTTTCGATGTGGAGAACAAGGACATCGCACTTTTGAATGTCCAAACAAGGCCATCAACCGTTCTTTGCAAGCGAAGATAGCTCATCTACAAGAAGAAAACATGACAATTGAGGAAGCGGATGATCAAGGTAAGTGTTCTAACCCTAGACTTCAATGCATGAAAACTTCTTCTCATTCAAGGGCATCGGTGATTAGGATTATGGGGGACATATCCTCACGTAAGGTTAGTTTCTTGATTGATTCGGGTAGTACAAATTGTTTCCTTTCACTTAAGATGGCAGAAGCTTTAGGGTTGCGTATTGAGATCCAGACTAAAAGACCTGTACAGATGGCTAATGGTAGGATACACTATACTCGAGGCTGTATTGAGAATCTTGATTTTACGTTAGGAGAACATACGTTTTTGGGTACCTTCCATGTAATTGAAATGAGAGAATGTGATGTAATCATCGGATTGGACTGGTTAGTTCATAACAATGTCGTGATTGATTGTGAAAGCGGGATCCTTACTTTGAAAATAGAAGGGAAGGAACATCGTCTTGTAGGCAAGTGTAATTCAAGTTTTTCTCCTATTTCTGCAATAAAGTTGATTAGGGGTATTCGACAAGGTTGTGAGAAATATTTGGTATGTGCATGACCTTCAAGAGAAGAAGAAAGAAGAGGAAATACCGGAATATTTTAAAAAACTTTTAGATGAGTACGCAGATGCATTTCCTAATGATCTACCGGGCATGCCTCCTCCTAGGAAAATTGACCATGCTATAGACCTTTATCCAGGAAGTGAGCCTTATTCTAGAGCACCTTATAGGTTCAATATTGATGAATTGAAAGAGTTGAAGCTCCAATTGGATGATCTATTGAAGAAGGAGTTGATAAGACCTGGGGATTGAACAAGAAAACCATTAAGAACAAGTATCCACTGCCACACATAAATGAACTGCTGAGTCAATTGAGTGGTGCCACAGTATTCACTAAAATTGGCTTAAGATCGGGATATCATCAAATTAGAGTAAAGTGTGAGGACATACCCAAAACCGCTTTTAGAACATGATATGGTCATTACGAGTTCACAGTTTTGCCTTTTGGATTAACAAATGCTCCTGCAACATTAATGTGTTTGATGAATAATGTGTTTCATCAATATCTCGATGAATTTATATTAGTTTTTCTTGACGATATTTTTGTGTATTCTAAGGATGATGATGAACATGCATTGCATCTCAGGAAGACTTTACAAAAACTAAGAGAGCATAAACTATATGGTAAGATGAGTAAATGTTTTTTTGCAAAAGGGTAAGTGACTTATTTGGGGAGAGTTGTTTCTAAGGAAGGGATTCATATAGATCCTGAGAAAGTTAAAAGCATAGCTGACTGGCCTACACCCAAATGTGTGAGGGATGTGAGAAACTTCCTTGGTTTGGCACAATATGAGAGGGCACACATTAGGGAGTTTTCTCGAATTGCAAATCCTCTTACAGAATTGACAAAGAAAAATAGAGACTTCACATGGAACGATGAGTGTCAAAAGGCATTTGACGAATTAAAACAGAAAGTTATCGAAAATTGTGTGCTAAAGATACCTGAGTTAGGGATGCCTTTTATTGTTGCATGTGATGCTAGTGGAAGCCAAATCGGATGCGTTCTTTCACAAGAAGGGAGGGTAGTGGCTTATGAGTCAAGGAAATTAAGGAAACATGAACTAAATTATACAACACCTGACTTAGAAATGCTTGCAGTTGTTCATGCACTTAAACATTGGAGACACTTATTGCTAGGAGTAAAGTTTGAATCAAGAACAGATCATCAGAGCCTTAAATACATATTTACTCAACCTTTACTTAAAAATAGACAAAAACGATGGATCCAATTGCTAAGTGAATATGATTTTGATATTAAATACTTAGCAGGAAAAGAAAACAAGGTGGCCGATGCTTTGAGTCGTAAACCCCTATGCAGTTCAATTTCTATTTTATCCTCTAATTTTGATACTGGAAAAGAATTAAAAGAAGATTTATTTTATGCAGCAATCTTGGAATTTTTGGGTATGAATCCAGGTTCTATGTTTCAGGGAAAATTTCATTTGAGAAATAATGATTTGTATTGTAATTCTCATTTATGTATTTCTTCAGAATCTGTTTTGAAAGAAAAGATCCTGCATGACTGTCATGATGCACCTTTCTCTGCACACCCTGGTTTTTCTAGAACTTATGCAAAAGTGAAAGCTTCATATTACTGGCCACATATGAAATATGATATTAAGAGGTATGTCGAAGAATGTCTGAAATGTCAACAGGTTAAGGCCGAATTTAAAAGGAGTCCTGGCATGTTACAACCATTAGATGTGCCTGATCAAAAATGGGAATCCATCTCTATGGATTTCATAACAAAGTTGCCTGTGACCAGAAGTGGGCATGATACCATCTTTGTTGTCGTGGACCGTCTTACAAAGATGGCACATTTTCTTCCCATGAGGAAAACTGATACAGCTTTGCATGTTGCTAAACTTTTCATAAAAGAAATTTTTAGGTTACATGGTATACCCAAAAGTATAATTTCTGATAGGGATGCAAGGTTCACATCTAAGTTTTGGAAAGCAACATTTCAATCCATAGGAACAGAATTACGCATGAGTACTGCATTTCATCCTCAAACCGATGGTGAGACCGAGAGTGTTAACAGGGTGCTTGAGGATATGTTACACATGTATGTGAATGATAAGCAAAACAATTGGACTGAATATTTGCCCTTGGTTGAGTATGCATATAATAGTGCATGGCATTCCTCTATTAAGATGACACCTTTTGAATCAATGTATGATTATAATTGCTTGCTGCCGCATTCACTTTTTAATTCACAGAATCAGGTTGAAATATCCAAACAGATGCTTGAAAACATGGATTTTGAGCTAAATAAGGTAAGCAAAAACATGAAAGATGCACAGAAACGTCAGAAATTATATCATGATCTCAAAAAGAGGCCCTTTGAATCTAGAACAAATGATCTGGTTTTTTTGAAAGTGAGTCCTTCTAAATCAAATCTGGTTTTAGGCAAAGATCATCGATTGTCTCCTCGTTATGCTGGTCCTTTCAAAATCTTAAGGAAATGTATGTTCCTAATGCTGATCATGTTTTGCAGGACAAATCTAAGTTGAAGGAAGATGCCACTTTTGAACTTGAACCAGAAGTCATATTGGATAGGAGAGTTAGACATCCTAGGAATCGTGAAATAGTGGAAATTTTAGTAAAGTGGTTTCCATATCCTATTGAAGATTCGACATGGGTTGGTTTAGATGAGTTTATGGAACATTATCCTTCTTTCCAACTCTGAGGACAGATTTCTTTAAAGAGGGTAGAATTGTAAGATGCCACGTTGATTTTCCACCTGGAAAAAACAAAAACAGAGGTGTAGGTAATAATTAAATTTTATGTTTAGGATATTTTGATCATGTCTGCAAAATTTTGTAGCAATAAGATTTTACATTCTCTCTCTAGAAAGTTGTCGCATGAAATTTGTATGTTAATTTCGAGCATGAAGATGAAGGAATCTAAAAAAAGTGTTGTATGAGAGAAAGGTAGAGTATTCTTAGTAGAAAAACTTTACCTGATTGAATATTTTGTAGTTCCTATGTTTTATGTCTCATTTGGTTCCATGAAGATAGGTTAATGAAGAGATTTTTCATGTTTTTTCATCTCTCTCTAGAATTTTCGATTTTGCAGGGCCCAAAAGTGATATCTGGAAGCAAATTTGGACCTGAGGCATCTCTAACATTATTGTACAGATTTAAGAACTGAATATTTTTGTCTCTCACAGGCTCAAGCTGATTCCTCGTTGTTTTATAGTTACACGGTTTTGAAAAGTCCCGTTTTCCAACACTTAAAAAAAAAAAAAGAGAAGCCTTCATTCATTCATCTTATTCATGTTCGCGGATTTAGAAAACGCACATGGATATATGGGTTATTTTTGGGTGATTGACGTGTGTGTGAGTGCGTTGCAGGGATTACCTCTCTTTTTGCAGGTACGATTCTTGATGGTGGACATGAAAAGTAGATGCATGGGTGGTTCGGAAGTCTTGCAAGAGACATGCGAAAAGACGCTATCTTGGAGCATGCAGATTCTAAAAGTGCGGGTCTAGGAAGGCGTGATTGGTCGTGCGCTGGCGAAAGGCGGAGATCCCAAAAAAAGGAAGACTGAGAGATAGAAAAGGATGATGGTCGTACAATCATTACGATCGTTTTTCGGCTTTTGGAATTGCGATTGAGATTGAGATTTAGATTGAGATTGAGATTGTGATTATGATTGAGATTGGGATTGAGATTGTGATTGTGATTGAGATTGGGATTGAGATCAGCTCGGGGTGGTCGGGTGGATGAGGCTTCACATTGAAGCAATCTGATAGATTTTGTAACGCAGATCAGAACTACTTGTAAATCTACACAGATAATAAAAATCTCTCTCTTCTTGTTCTGTGTATACTCTGTTTGCCTTCTTTATATCTTGTGGTGTCGAAACCCATTATTCTGTGTGATATTGTGACTCAAGTTTAGGAGACTTGTTACAAGTGGTATAAGAGCAGAGTTGGATTCCGGGACAAGATGCAGGCTTTGAAGAAGAAGATAGAAGAACAAGAGGAGCTTATCCGTAGATTGAATGCAGAATTACATAAAGAAAGATCCAACAAACAAAAAGAGGCTACTGCAAATGCTTTCATGGACCTCAATGCTGAAGGTGGTAATGGTGCGGGCACATCAAACGCACGTAGAGCTAGATGGCAACGTGAACCTGAAGAGGACGATGATATAGGTGAATCTACACTCAAGCAAGTGTTCAAAAGAGCAAAATTAAATGAATTTGATGGTGAGAAGAAAACTGGAGAGGATCTTGAAGCATGGATTGAGGAACTTGAAGATTTCTTTGACCTGCACGTATTTAGTGAGGAATCAAAAGCAAAGGTGGCAATTCTGCATCTGCGAGGAGTCACAAAACTGTGGTGGAAATCTTATATACAGACAAGAACACGTGAAGGTCCGATCCTCTGGAAAGAATTTCGAGAGCAAGCATAGAATCGTTATTGTTCTCCACATTATCGGATGGAAAAGAAAATGGAATTCTACTCTTTCAAGCAACATGAGGATGATAGATATAACTTGTTTGTTGAAGAATATAAGGAGAAATTTTTGTGTTTACATTAGTATGCACTAGAATTTTCTGGAGATGCGCTGAAAAGCAAGTTTATTGAGGGTTTGCGGGAAGAGCTTCGCTATCAAGTAAAGGGGTCCGGATGTGTAGATTTTCTTGATACGGTTGCAAAAGCAAAAAACTTTGAGAAGATGGAGAAGTTTACCACGAAAAAGGCATTCAAATCAAGGTTTATCTCAACAGGACATCGACCCCCAAGACCTATTTCAATAAATCAAAATGGACAGAGATCGACTAACTCTATTAACGGTCAAGGAGGAAGACCAAAGCCGAAGCAAACGGATACACCTAAGAAGCAAGAAGTTATGCACTGGCAACATGATTCTGATTTCTTGGAGCGGGCTAAGAGGCTGGGACTTTGTTTTCGATGTGGAGAACAAGGACATCGCACTTTTGAATGTCCAAACAAGGCCATCAACCGTTCTATGCAAGCAAAGATAGCTCATCTACAAGAAGAAAACATGACAATTGAGGAAGCGGATGATCAAGGTAAGTGTTCTAACCCTAGACTTCAATGCATGAAAACTTCTTCTCATTCAAGGGCATCGGTGATTAGGATTATGGGGGACATATCCTCACGTAAGGTTATTTTCTTGATTGATTCGGGTAGTACAAATTGTTTCCTCTCACTTAAGATGGCAGAAGCTTTAGGGTTGCATATTGAGATGCAGACTAAAAGACCTGTACAGATGGCTAATGGTAGGATACACTATACTCGAGGCTGTATTGAGAATCTTGATTTTATGTTAGGAGAACATAATTTTTTGGGTACCTTCCATGTAATTGAAATGAGAGAATATGATGTAATCATCGGAATGGACTGGTTAGTTCATAACAGTGTCGTGATTGATTGTGAAAGCGGGATCCTTACTTTGAAAACAGAAGGGAAGGAACATCGTCTTGCAGGCAAGTGTAATTCAAGTTTTTCTCCTATTTCTGCAATGAAGTTGATTAGGGGTATTCGACAAGGTTGTGAGACATATTTGGTTTATGTGCATGACCTTCAAGAGAAGAAGAAAGAAGAGGAAATACCAAAATATGTTAAAAAACTTTTAGATGAGTATGCAGATGTATTTCCTGATGATCTACCGGGCATGCCTCCTCCTAGGAAAATTGACCATGCTATAGACCTTTATCCAGGAAGTGAGCCTTATTCTAGAGCACCTTATGGGTTCATTATTGATGAATTGAAAGAGTTGAAGCTCCAATTGGATGATCTATTGAAGAAGGAGTTGATAAGACCTAGTGTGTCACCTTGGGGAGCACCTGTTTTGTTTCAAAAAAAGAAAGATGGTTCATACAAACTTTGTATTGACTATAGGGGATTGAACAAGAAAACCATTAAGAACAAGTATCCACTACCACACATAGATGAACTGCTGAGTCAATTGAGTGGTGCCACAGTATTCACTAAAATTGACTTAAGATCGGGATATCATCAAATTAGAGTAAAGTCTGAGGACATACCCAAAACCGCTTTTAGAACACAATATGGTCATTACGAGTTCACAGTTTTGCCTTTTGGATTAACAAATGCTCCTGCAACATTTATGTGTTTGATGAATAATGTGTTTCATGAATATCTCGATGAATTTATATTAGTTTTTCTTGACGATATTTTTGTGTATTCTAAGGATGATTATGAACATGCATTGCATCTCAGGAAGACTTTACAAAAACTAAGAGAGCATAAACTATATGGTAAGATGAGTAAATGTTTTTTTGTAAAATGGGAAGTGACTTATTTGGGGAGAGTTGTTTCTAAGGAAGGGATTCATATAGATCCTGAGAAAGTTAGAAGCATAATTGAGTGGCCTACACCCAAATGTGTGAGGGATGTGAGAAGCTTCCTTGGTTTGGCACCATATGAGAGGGCACACATTAGGGAGTTTTCTCGAATTGCAAATCCTCTTACAGAATTGACAAAGAAAAATAGAGATTTCACATGGAACGATGAGTGTCAAAAGGCATTTGACGAATTAAAACAGAAAGTTATCGAAAATTGTGTGCTAAAGATACCTGAGTTAGGGAAGCCTTTTATTGTTGCATGTGATGCTAGTAGAAGCCAAATTGGATGCATTCTTTCACAAGAAGGGAGGGTAGTGGCTTATGAGTCAAGGAAATTAAGGAAACATGAAATAAATTATACAACACATGACTTAGAAATGCTTGCAGTTGTTCATGCACTTAAACATTGGAGACACTTATTGCTAGGAGTAAAGTTTAAATTAAGAACAGATCATCAGAGCCTTAAATACATATTTACTCAACCTTTACTTAACAATAGACAAAAACGATGTATCCAATTGCTAAGTGAATATGATTTTGATATTAAATACTTAGCAGGAAAAGAAAACAAGGTGGCCGATGCTTTGAGTCGTAAACCCCTATGCAGTTGAATTTCTATTTTATCCTCTGATTTTGATATTGGAAAAGAATTAAAAGAAGATTTATTTTATGCAGCAATCTTGGAATTTTTCGGTATGAATCCAGGTTCTATGTTTCAGGGAAAATTTCATTTGAGAAATAATGATTTGTATTGTAATTCTTGTTTATGTATTTCTTCAAAATCTATTTTGAAAGAAAATATCCTGCATGACTGTCATGATGCAACTTTCTCTACACACCCTGGTTTTTCTAGAACTTATGCAAAAGTGAAAGCTTTATATTACTCGCCACGTATGAAATATGATATTAAGAGGTATGTCGAAGAATGTCTGAAATGTCAACAGGTTAAGGCCGAATTTAAAAGGAGTCCTGACATGTTACAACCATTAGATGTGCCTGATCAAAAATGGGAATCCATCTCTATGGATTTTATAACAAAGTTGCCTGTGACCAGAAGTGGGCATGATACCATCTTTGTTGTCGTGGACCGTCTTACAAAGATGGCACATTTTCTTCCCATGAGGAAAACTGATACAGCTTTGCATGTTGCTAAACTTTTCATAAAAGAAATTTTTAGGTTACATGGTATACCCAAAAGTATAATTTCTGATAGGGATGCAAGGTTCACATCTAATTTTTGGAAAGCAACATTTCAATCCATAGGAACAGAATTACGCATGAGTACTGCATTTCATCCTCAAACCGATGGTGAGACCGAGAGGGTTAACAGGGTGCTTGAGGATATGTTACGCATGTATGTGAATGATAAGCAAAACAATTGGACTGAATATTTGCCCTTGGTTGAGTATGCATATAATAGTGCATGGCATTCCTCTATTAAGATGACAGCTTTTGAAGCAATGTATGGTTATAATTGCTTGCTGCCGCATTCACTTTTTAATTCACAGAATCAGGTTGAAATATCCAAACAGATGCTTGAAAACATGGATTTGGAGCTAAATAAGGTAAGGAAAAACATGAAAGATGCACAGAAACGTCAGAAATTATATCATGATCTCAAAAAGAGGCCCTTTGAGTCTAGAACAAATGATCTGGTTTTTTTGAAAGTGAGTCCTTCTAAATCAAATCTGGTTTAGGCAAAGATCGTCGATTGTCTCCTCGTTATGCTGGTCCTTTCAAAATCTTAAAGAAAATTGGTTCTGTTGCATATTTACTTGACCTACCTAATACTTTGAAAATTCATCCAGTCTTCCATGTTGGATTACTTAAAAAGTATGTTCCTAATGCTGATCATGTTTTGTAGGACAAATCTAAGTTGAAGGAAGATGCCACTTTTGAACTTGAACCAGAAGTCATATTGGATAGGAGAGTTAGACATCTTAGGAATCGTAAAATAGTGGAAACTTTAGTAAAGTGGTTTGCATATCCTATTGAAGATTCAACATGGGTTGGTTTAGATGAGTTTACGGAACATTATCCTTCTTTCCAACTCTGAGGACAGAGTTCTTTAAAGAGGGGGAGAATTGTAAGATGCCACGTTGATTTTCCACGTGGAAAAAAAGATGTGTAGGTAATAATTAAATTTTATGTTTAGGATATTTTGATCATGTCTGCAAAATTTTGTAGCAATACGTTTTTACTCTCTCTCTAGAAAGTTGTCGCATAAAATTTGTATGTTAATTTCGAGCATGAAGATGAAGGAATGTGAAAAAGTGTTGTATGAGAGAAAGGTAGAGTATTCTTAGTAGAAAAACTTTACCTGATTGAATTTTTTGTAGTTCCTATGTTTTATGTCTCATTTCCTTCCATGAAGATAGGTTAATGAAGAGATTTTTCATGTTTTTTCATCTCTCTAGAATTTTCGATTTTGCAGGGCCCAAAATTGATATCTGGAAGCAGATTTGGACCTGAGGCGTCTCTAACATTATTGTACAGATTTAAGAACTGAATATTTTTGTCTCTCACAAGCTCAAGCTGATTCCTCACTAATTTTGAGTTACAGGGTTTTGAAAAGTGCCGTTTTCCAATATATGGGTTATTTTTGGGTGATTGACGTGTGTGTGAGTGCGTTGTAGGGATTACCTCTATTTTTGCAGGTACGATTCTTGATGGTGGACATGAAAAGTAGATGCATGGGTGGTCCGGTAGTCTTGCATGAGACATGCAAAAAGATGCTATCTTGGAGCATGCAGATTCTAAAAGTGCGGGACTAGGAAGGCGTGATTGGTCCTACGCTGGCGAAAGCCGGAGATCCCAAAAAAACGAAGACTGAGAGATAGAAAAGGATGATGGTCGTACAGTCATTACGATCGTTTTTCGGCTTCTGAAATTGCGATTGAGATTGAGATGAGATTGAGATTGAGATTGTGATTGTGATTGAGATTGGGATTGAGATTGTGATTGTGATTGAGATTTGGATTGAGATCAGCTTGGGGGTGGTCGGGTGGATGAGGCTTCACATTGAAGCAATCTGATAGATTTTGTAACGCAGATTAGAACTACTTGTAAATCTGCACAGATAATAAAATTCTCTCTTCTTGTTCTGTGTATACTCTGTTTGCCTTCTTTATATCTTGTGGTGTCGAAACCCATTATTCTGTGTGAGATTATGACTCAAGTTTAGGAGACTTGTTACAAGTCGTATCACAGCAGAGTTGGATTGCGGGACAAGATGCAGGCTTTGAAGAAGAAGATAGAAGAACAAGAGGAGCTTATCCGTAGATTGAATGCAGAATTACATAAAGAAAGATCCAACAAACAAAAAGAGGCTACTGCAAATGCTTTCATGGACCTCAATGCTGAAGGTGGTAATGGTGCGGGCACATCAAACGCACGTAGAGCTAGACGGCAACGTGAACCTGAAGAGGACGATGATGCAGGTGAATCTGCAGTCAAGCAAGTGTTCAAAAGAGCAAAATTAAATGAATTTGTGTGAAGAGATGGATAGGTATGTGCTTGAAGATGAAGAGGTGTTGCAAAATCCTTGATCTACACCAGCCAAATGAACTCCAGGATTAGATGGTGGGCCCTTTTAGCTTGCCAATGGATGTATTAGACACCCTATGTACCTTGGAAGATCACTCTCAAAAAGATAGATCAAAACAGATAAGTTGGAGTTAGCTCAGAGGTGAAAACTTGCTATTCTTGGTTCATACACCTGTCCAGTGTTTTACATAATTCTCTGAGCATAGCAGCAATTAGCTTAATTCCTCTTGGGGAAGTCTAGTTAGCTTAAAGAGCTAACTTTCAAGAGTAATCGCATAAAAAATAACAAAGCACACACTGAGAATGAGTTTTAACAAGTGATGACATCATTCCGATTTTCACGGGCTGCTACAGAAATAGACTAGTGAGTAGAAAAATCACCATAACTCAAAATGTAGAAATCCAATGATTATGAAAATTTGTATGGTTATACTAGACAGTAAGCTGAATCAAACAAGCTTTAAATCACTGAATTTGGATAAGTAACCACTGAGAAAAACCTCTGACAAGATGAGTAAAAAAATCGGGTACCTGACAGAGAGGTGAAGATGAACAGACCCTGTTGCCTTCAAATGAACATAACTGAAGATTGCAACATCCAAATGACATGAAAATTTATGAGCATATAGTAGACTTATAGCGCTAACGTTACCAAGTTAAATCACTGAAAAGGATGCACCAAGCTCAGAGAAAATATCTCTGCAAGCTGACTGAGAAAACTGAGAGTAATGGTAGTGAGTAGTACACTTCACAAGAACATGGAAAGATGAAACCAAATAATCATGAAAATGAAAGTATATTTCTTGTACAATACAATGACTTACTGATACATATGTGTGCCTTGTAATCACACCTTGATATGGCATAAAGCTTAGCTCTTGGAGGTCTTCACATAGGTCTCTCTAACCACGACTAAAACTGCCATCTATTTATAGTTGAGTTTGGGAGGCTAACTTCCCTCAATCACTCTCCAATCAATCAATGATTGATTTGATTCTCTACCTACCACAAATCACGAATTCGTGGCTCCTCTTTCCATTCTTGATCAAGTGGACTCAACCACTTAAGATTCTCTTACTTTTACATTAAGTAAACTCTTCAAAAGTTACAAGAGGTAGTTCACATGTGAACTTTACATAGTCTTCTTTTTAAAGCTTTTTCTAAGACTTTGTGAGACTCAAGCCAATACTTTTGCTTGTCATAGACTTGCTCCAACAGCTCCCCCTCAAACCAAGTATGCTTGAGGTCTTCAATCTTCCAAGATTACCTGCAAACCAATCATAGCCTTGAATTTGCAAAGCTTTGTACCATCCAATGCTTTGGTTAGAATATCTGCACATTGTTGATAAGTGGACACATATGATATTTGAATCTCTTTGCTTAGAACCTTCTCTCGTACATAGTGATAATGAACTTCAATATGTTTAGTCCTTGCATGAAAAATAGGATTAGCAGCCAAGTGAATAAAACTCATATTGTCACCAAAAATAGTTGGAGTTCCAAACTCCAATCCAAGATCTTTGAACAATGTCTTCATCCACATAGCTTCTTGTGTAGCTATGGCAAGAACTCTATATTCAGCTTCTGTAGAAGAGAGAGCAACTGTGGGTTGCTTCTTGGATGACCATGAAATAAGCTTTGAACCTGCAAAGGTAAGATAACCTGAAGTGCTCCTTCTATCTTCCTTGGAGCCAGCCCAATCTGCATCAGAAAATAGCTTCAAACCTAAATCAGATACATAAGGATAATAAAGTCCTTCATTTATGGTTCCTTTGAGATACTTGAGAATCCTTTTGGCAGCATCCATATGTGGTTTCCTTGGTGTGTGCATAAATTGGCTTAGCACACTCACACTGTAACATATATCTACTCTTGTCAATGTGGCATAGTTGAGACTACCCACTAGACTTTGAAATGATGTGATGTCCTCTATGAGTTCACCTTCATGTGAGCTCAATTTGTGATTGACCTCCATTGGAGTACCTGCAATCTTACAATCTTGCATCTTGAATTTTGCCAACATGTCCTTAATGTACTTCCTTTGAGTGAGAAACAAACCATGATCTTTGTAGACAACTTCCAAACCTAGGAAGTAGGTAAGTGAACCCAAATCACTTATCTTGAACTCTTCTCTCATCTGATCTTTGATCTTCTTCATACCATCTGCATCATTTCCTGTCAATATAATATCATCTACATATACACATAGATAGATGACCTCAGAATTACTCTTTTTAATAAAGAGTGAAGGATCTGCCTTGCTTGGTTGAAAGCCTTTGTCTTGCAAGAATGAAACAAGCCTGAAATTCCAAGCTCTTGGAGCTTGCTTGAGACCATACAATGCTTTGTTAAGTTTACACACATAATCAGGATAAACTTGATTCTCAAAACCAGGTGGTTGTGCCATATATACCTCTTCTGTTATCCAACCATTCAAGAATGCATTCTTTACATCTAGTTGAAGTATCTTCCAATTCTTGGAAGAGGCAATACTAAGCAAAACCCTAATAGTAGGCATCTTTGCCACAGGAGAGAAAGTCTCCTCATAATCAATTCCCTGAGTTTGTGCAAAGCCTTTTGCCACAAGCCTTGCCTTATACCTGTTAATTGAACCATCAGAATTTTTCTTGAGTTTATAGACCCATCTTGAGCCTATTACCTTCATGGATGAAGTCTTGGGCACCAAATCCCAAGTGTTGTTTTCCTCAAGTGCTTCAATCTCTTCCTTCATTGCATGCTTCCATTCTGTTTTTGCTTTGGCCTCTTCAAATGATGATGGCTCCTCTTGGTTTATGTCCTGTGCTATGTAGATAGAATGTTTAGTTACTAATGAGGTGTCAAACCCATACCTTTCTGGTTTTTTCTTTTCCCTCATAGATCTTCTTAGGCCATGATGTGATGATTCTGCTTCATGTCCAAGTTCCTGCAATTTTGCTTTACCTTTAGACTTCCATGCTTTGATCTTTTCCATGTGAGATTCTTCATCATCCTCTGAGGTGTCTTGTTCTTCAATCTTTGACTGTTCTCTACCAAGCTTTGGAAAATCTTCTTCAAGATCATATGGTAAATTGATCTTCCTGCATGAATCTTCATACCATGAATTGTTCTCATAAAAAACTACATCTCTGCTTACCAAGAATCCTTTGTTGGTAGGGTTGTATAACCTGTAGCCCTTTTGATTGTTGTCATATCCAATAAATACACACCTTTCTGCCTTTGGATCCATCTTGTCTCTAACCTGTGAAGGAACATGAGCAAAAGCAATACATCCAAAAATTTTACAATGATCTAAGCTTGGTCTTCTTCCATTCCAAGCCTCATATGGAGTCATCCCATCAAGGGATTTTGAAGGCAACCTGTTAATCAAGTAAGTGGCTGTAGATACAGCCTCAGCCCATAAGTAATTAGGTAAATGTTTTTCATTTAACATAGACCTTGCAGCTTCAACAATTGTCCTATTCCTCCTTTCTGCCACTCCATTTTGCTCAGGAGTGTACCTTGTAGTTACCTCTCTTTTGATTCCTCTTTCTTGAAGAAAAGAATCAAACTCATGGGAGAAATATTCTCCCCCTCCATCTGACCTTAGCCTTTTTAGTGATTTACCTGTTTGATTCTCCACAAGAGCCAAATATCTTTTGAAACATGAAAAAACTTCATCTTTGTGTTTCATAAAGAATAGGATAGTCCATCTGCTGCAATCATCAATAAAGGAAACATAATACCTTGATCTAGATATTGAAGCTTCCTTGCTAGGTCCCCATACATCTGTATGAACCAACTCCAAGAGATCTCCATGCATATAACCTTTCTTCATGAATGGTAACCTGTGAGACTTTCCAAATTGACATGCACTGCACTTATAAATCATATGTTGTTTTGACAAATTAGGAAGTCCAAGTACACTTTGGTCCCTGCAGATTTGCTTTAATGTCCTTTCACCAATATGTGCTAACCTTTTGTGCCATACTTCCAATTCTGTGAGTGTCTGACTACCATAATTAAAGAGAGCAATGTTTCTAGTGTCGTGTAATTCAAATGTGAACAATCTACCTGTCTTTTCACCTTTTGCAATTCTTCTGAATCCTTGACTTGGATCTTCAACAAATGCTCCTGCTTTTGTGAACCTGACTTGCAACCCTTTCTCTACTATCTGCCCAACACTTATCAAATTCTTTGTAATGGTAGGGACATAGAGTACCTTACTGAGTAGGTTGATGTTTCCATCAGGTGCTTTGACATTGCCTATTTTCTCCACAGGATGTTTTGTATCATCTCCTGTTTGTACCTCATGCTTATTCCTTGGATCTTCTAAATCTGATAGGAGTGCCACATTTCCTGCCACATGATTTGAACAACCTGAATCTATGTAGAAAACATGCTCATCAGATTTACCTTGTGGCATAGCCATGTTCATGATCAATAATGAATCCTCTTTGTTTGAGTCTTCTGTGTAGTTATTGTAGTCTCTCCTTCCTTTGTAGCCTCCTTGATAATTTGAATGATTGTAGTTGTTGTAGTTGCCATGGTAGTTGTTGAACCTTCCTCTTGAGTAGCCATAACTTCCTCTATTGTATCCTCTGCCTCTTTGATTCTTGGAATTCCTAAAGCAATTTTCAGTTGTATGATTAGTTAATCCACAAATAGAACATGAGTTGGAGTCTTGGGATCTCCCCCTGCCTTGTCTACCTCCTCTTCCTCTACCTCTTCCATGTCTTCCTCTACCTGCATAGTTAGCTTGATATGTACCTGCTTCATCATCCACTTTCTTTGCCTTTCCTTTGTTATCTTTAGACTTGCTTTTATCCGTGTATAAAGCTGAAGAATGATTACCTTTAGAGCTTTCTCCATTTTTGATAAGCTTTGCCTCTTGAGTAAGTAGTTGTCCAATGAGTGTGTTGAAATCAGGTACATGCATGTCCATGTACAAATCCATAGCTGTGGTGAATGCTTCCCACTTATCATCTACCTTCAAGCCATTGATGACCTGCCTTACAATTTGCTCTTCATCTATTACCTCTCCAATGCTTCCCAACTGATCCGCTATGTCCTTGAGCTTTGTGACAAAATCAGTCACATTTTGTTTGGGAGCCTTCTTGAGAGTTGTGAAATCCAGCCATAGCTGATGCTTCCTAGCTTTGGTACTTGAAGAGAAGAAAGCTTCAAGTGCATCCCACACTTCCTGAGATGTCTTACAACTTCTAATGTGAGGCAACAAAAAATCTGAGATAGAGTTGAGGAGATAAGACCTTGCAAGTGCATCCTTGGAGCACCATGTGCTCAATCTTTCTTGCTCTTCTCGTGTTGGTTGACTTTTGTTCCTGAAACTTGGCATAACTTCATCTCTAGCCACATAACCATATAAACTTCTACCTTGGAGATAAGCTTCCATCCTTAATGACCAAGCTGAGTAGTTACCTCTGTCCAATTTGTCAATTGATGAAGGAAATCCATCTGCCATGTTGTCCAACCTTGCTCTGATACCACTGTGAAGAGATGGATAGGTATGTGCTTGAAGATGAAGAGGTGTTGCAAAATCCTTGATCTACACCAGCCAAATGAACTCCAGGAGTAGATGGTGGGCCCTTTTAGCTTGCCAATGGATGTATTAGACACCCTATGTACCTTGGAAGATCACTCTCAAAAAGATAGATCAAAACAGATAAGTTGGAGTTAGCTCAGAGGTGAAAACTTGCTATTCTTGGTTCATACACCTGTCCAGTGTTTTACATAATTCTCTGAGCACAGCAGCAATTAGCTTAATTCCTCTTGGGGAAGTCTAGGTAGCTTAAAGAGCTAACTTTCAAGAGTAATCTCATAAAAAATAACAAAGCACACACTGAGAATGAGTTTTAACAAGTGATGACATCATTCCGATTTTCACGGGCTGCTACAGAAATAGACCAGTGAGCAGCAAAATCACCATAACTCAAAATATAGAAATCCAATGATTATGAAAATTTGTATGGTTATACTAGACAGTAAGCTAATTCCAAAAAGCTTTAAATCGCTGAATTTGAATAAGTAACCACTGAGAAACACCTCTGACAAGATGAGTGAAAAAATCGGGTACCTGATAGAGAGGTGAAGATGAACAGACCCTGTTGACTTCAAATAAACATAACTGAATATTGCAACATCCAAATGACATGAAAATTTATGAGCATATAGTAGACTTATAGAGCTAACTTTACCAAGTTAAATCACTGAAAATGATGCACCAAGCTCAGAGAAAACATCTCTGCAAGCTGACTAAGAAAACTGAGAGTAATGGTAGTGAGTAGTACACTTCACAAGAACATGGAAAGATGAAACCAAATAATCATGAAAATGAAAGTATATTTCTTGTACAATACAATGACTTACTGATACATATGTGTGCCTTGTAATCACACCTTGATATGGCATAAAGCTCAGCTCTTGGAGGTCTTCACATAGGTCTCTCTAACCACGACTAAAACTGCCATCTATTTATAGTTGAGTTTGGGAGGCTAACTTCCCTCAATCACTCTCCAATCAATCAATGATTGATTTGATTCCCTACCTACCACAAATCACGAATTCGTGGCTCCTCTTTCCATTCTTGATCAAGTGGACTCAACCACTTAAGATTCTCTTACTTTTACATTAAGTAAACTCTTCAAAAGTTCCAAGAGGTAGTTCACAAGTGAACTTTACATAGTCTTCTTTTTAAAGCTTTTCCTAAGACTTTGTGAGACTCAAGCCAATACTTAGGCTTGTCATAGACTTGCTCCAACAATTTGATGGTGAGAAGAAAACTGGACAGGACCTTGAAGCATGGATTGAGGAACTTGAAGATTTCTTTGACCTGCGCGTATTTAGTGAGGAATCAAAAGCAAAGGTGGCAATTCTGCTTCTGCGAGGAGTCGCAAAACTGTGGTGGAAATCTTATATACAGACAAGAACACGTGAAGGTCCGATCCTCTGGAAAGAATTTCGAGAGCAAGCAGAGAATCGTTATTGTTCTCCACATTATCGAATGGAAAAGAAAATGGAATTCTACTCTTTCAAGCAGCATGAGGATGATAGATATAACTTGTCTGTTGAAGAATATAAGGAGAAATTTTTGCGTTTACATAAGTATGCACTAGAAGTTTCTGGAGATGCGCTGAAAAGCAAGTTTATTGAGGGTTTGCGGGAAGAGCTTTGCTATCAAGTAAAGGGGCCCGGATGTGTAGATTTTCTTGATGCGGTTGCAAAAGCAAAAAACTTTGAGAAGATGGAGAAGTTTACCACGAAAAAGGCATTCAAATCAAGGTTTATCTCAACAGGACATCGACCCCCAAGACCTATTTCAATAAATCAAAATGGACAGAGATCGACTAACTCTATTAACGGTCAAGGAGGAAGACCAAAGCCGAAGCAAACGGATACACCTAAGAAGCAAGAAGTTATGCACTGGCAACGTGATTCTTATTTCTTGGAGCGGGCTAAGAGGCTGGGACTTTGTTTTCGATGTGGAGAACAAGGACATCACACTTTTGAATGTCCAAACAAGGCCATCAACCGTTCTATGCAAGCGAAGATAGCTCATCTACAATAAGAAAACATGACAATTGAGGAAGCGGATGATCAAGGTAAGTGTTCTAACCCTAGACTTCAATGCATGAAAACTTCTTCTCATTCAAGGGCATCGGTGATTAGGATTATGGGTTACATATCCTCACGTAAGGTTAGTTTCTTGATTGATTCGGGTAGTACAAATTGTTTCCTTTCACTTAAGATGGCAGAAGCTTTAGGGTTGCATATTGAGATGCAGACTAAAAGACCTGTACAGATGGCTAATGGTAGGATACACTATACTCGAGGCTGTATTGAGAATCTTGATTTTATGTTAGGAGAACATAAGTTTTTGGGTACCTTCCATGTAATTGAAATGAGAGAATGTGATGTAATCATCGGAATGGTCTGGTTAGTTCATAACAGTGTCGTGATTGATTGTGAAAGCGGGATCCTTACTTTGAAAATCGAAGGGAAGGAACATCGTCTTACAGGCAAGTGTAATTCAAGTTTTTCTCCTATTTCTGCAATAAAGTTGATTAGGGGTATTCGACAGGGTTGTGAGACATATTTGGTTTATGTGCATGACCTTCAAGAGAAGAAGAAAGAAGAGGAAATACCGCAATATGTTAAAAAACTTTTAGATGAGTACGTAGATGTATTTCCTGATGATCTACCAGGCATGCCTCCTCCTAGGAAAATTGACCATGCTATAGACCTTTATCCAGGAAGTGAGCCTTATTCTAGAGCACCTTATAGGTTCAATATTGATGAATTGAAAGAGTTGAAGCTCCAATTGGATGATCTATTGAAGAAGGAGTTGATAAGACCTAGTGTTTCACCTTGGGGAGCACCTGTTTTGTTTCAGAAAAAGAAAGATGGTTCATACAGACTTTGTATTGACTATAGGGGATTGAACAAGAAAACCATTAAGAACAAGTATCCACTACCACACATAGATGAACTGCTGAGTCAATTGAGTGGTGCCACAGTATTCACTAAAATTGACTTAAGATCGGGATATCATCAAATTAGAGTAAAGTCTGAGGACATACCCAAAACCACTTTTAGAACATGATATGGTCATTACGAGTTCACAGTTTTGCCTTTTGGATTAACAAATGCTCGTGCAACATTTATGTGTTTGATGAATAATGTGTTTCATGAATATCTCGATGAATTTATATAAGTTTTTCTTGACCATATTTTTGTGTATTCTAAGGATGATGATGAACATGCATTGCATCTCAGGAAGACTTTACAAAAACTAAGAGAGCATAAACTATATGGTAAGATGAGTAAATGTTTTTTTGCAAAAGGGGAAGTGACGTATTTGGGGAGAGTTGTTTCTAAGGAAGGGATTCATATAGATCCTGAGAAAGTTAAAAGCATAGTTGACTGGCCTACACCCAAATGTGTGAGGGATGTGAGAAGCTTCCTTGGTTTGGCACAATATGAGAGGGCACACATTAGGGAGTTTTCTCGAATTGCAAATCCTCTTACAGAATTGACAAAGAGAAATAGAGAGTTCACGTGGAACGATGAGTGTCAAAAGGCGTTTGACGAATTAAAACAGAAAGTTATCAAAAATTGTGTGCTAAAGATACCTGAGTTAGGGAACCCTTTTATTGTTGCATGTGATGCTAGTGGAAGCCAAATCGGATGCGTTCTTTCACAAGAAGCGAGGGTAGTGGCTTATGATTCAAGGAAATTAAGGAAACATGAACTAAATTATACAGCACATGACTTAGAAATGCTTGCAGTTGTTCATGCACTTAAACATTGGAGACACCTATTGCTAGGAGTAAAGTTTGAATTAAGAACAGATCATCAAAGCCTTAAATACATATTTACTCAACCTTTACTTAACAATAGACAAAAACGATGGATCCAATTGCTAAGTGAATATGATTTTGATATTAAATACTTAGCAGGAAAAGAAAACAAGGTGGCCGATGCTTTGAGTCGTAAACCCCTATGCAGTTCAATTTCTATTTTATCCTCTGATTTTGATATTGGAAAAGAATTAAAAGAAGATTTATTTTATGCAGCAATCTTGGAATTTTTGGGTATAAATCCAGGTTCTATGTTTCAGCGAAAATTTCATTTGAGAAATAATGATTTTTATTGTAATTCTCGTTTATGTATTTCTTCAGAATCTGTTTTGAAAGAAAAGATCCTGCATGACTGTCATGATGCACCTTTCTCTGCACACCCTGGTTTTTCTAGAACTTATGCAAAAGTGAAAGCTTCATATTACAGGCCACGTATGAAATATGATATTAAGAGGTATGCCGAAGAATGTCTGAAATGTCAACAGGTTAAGGCCGAATTTAAAAGGAGTCCTGACATGTTACAACCATTAGATGTGCTTGATCAAAAATGGGAATCCATCTCTATGGATTTCATAACAAAGTTGCCTGTGACCAGAAGTGGGCATGATACCATCTTTGTTGTCGTGGACCGTCTTACAAAGATGGCACATTTTCTTCCCATGAGGAAAACTGATACAACTTTGCATGTTGCTAAACTTTTCATGAAATAAATTTTTAGGTTACATGGTATACCCGAAAGTATAATTTCTGATAGGGATGCAAGGCTCACATCTAATTTTTGGAAAGCAACATTTCAATCCATAGGAACAGAATTACGCATGAGTACTGCATTTCATCCTCAAACCGATGGTGAGACCGAGAGGGTTAACAGGGTGCTTGAGGATATGTTACGCATGTATGTGAATGATAAGCAAAACAATTGGAGTGAATATTTGCCGTTGGTTGAGTATGCATATAATAGTGCATGGCATTCCTCTATTAAGATGACACCTTTTGAAGCAATGTATGGTTATAATTGCTTGCTGCCGCATTCACTTTTTAATTCAAAGAATCAAGTTGAAATATCCAAACAGATGCTTGAAAACATGGATTTGGAGCTAAATAAGGTAAGGAAAAACATGAAAGATGCACAGAAACGTCAGAAATTATATCATGATCTCAAAAAGAGGCCCTTTGAATCTAGAACAAATGATCTGGTTTTTTTGAAAGTGAGTCCTTCTAAATCAATTCTTGTTTTAGGCAAAGATCGTCGATTGTCTCCTCGTTATGCTGGTCCTTTCAAAATCTTAAAGAAAATTGGTTCTGTTGCATATTTACTTGACCTACCTAATACTTTGAAAATTCATCCAGTCTTCCATGTTGGACTACTTAAAAAGTATGTTCCTAATGCTGATTATGTTTTGCAGGACAAATCTAAGTTGAAGGAAGATGCCACTTTTGAACTTGAACCAGAAGTCATATTGGATAGGAGAGTTAGACATCTTAGGAATCGTGAAATAGTGGAAATTTTAGTAAAGTGGTTTGTATATCCTATTGAAGATTCAACATGGGTTGGTTTAGATGAGTTTATGGAACATTATCCTTCTTTCCAACTCTGAGGACAGAGTTCTTTAAAGAGGGGGAGAATTGTAAGATGCCACGTTGATTTTCCACCTGGAAAACAAAAAAAAAGATGTGTAAGTAATAATTAAATTTTATGTTTAGGATATTTTGATCATGTCTGGAAAATTTTGTAGCAATAAGTTTTTACATTCTCTCTCTAGAAAGTTGTCGCATGAAATTTGTATGTTAATTTCGAGCATGAAGATGAAGGAATGTGAAAAAGTGTTGTATGAGAGAAAGGTAGAGTATTCTTAGTAGAAAAACTTTACCTGATTGAATATTTTGTAGTTCCTATGTTTTATGTCTCATTTGGTTCCATGAAGATAGGTTAATGAAGAGATTTTTCATGTTTTTTCATCTCTCTCTAGAGTTTTTGATTTTGCAGGGCCCAAAAGTGATATCTGGAAGCAGATTTAGACCTGAGGCGTCTCTAACATTATTGTACAGATTTAAAAACTGAATATTTTTGTCTCTCACAAGCTCAAGCTGATTCCTCCCAGTTTTTGGGTTACAGGGTTTTGAAAAGTGCAGTTTTCCAACACTTAAAAAAAAAAAACGAGAAGCCTTCATTCATTCATCTTATTCATGTTCGCGGATTTAGAAAACGCACATGGATATATGGGTTATTTTTGGGTGATTGACGTGTGTGTGAGTGCGTTGCAGGGATTACCTCTATTTTTGCAGGTACGATTCTTGATGGTGGACATGAAAAGTAGATGCATGGGTGGTCCGGAAGTCTTGCATGAGACATGCGAAAAGACGCTATCTTGGAGCATGGAGATTCTAAAAGTGCGGGTCTAGAAAGGCGTGATTGGTCGTGCCCTGGCGAAAGGCGGAGATCCCAAAAAAACAAAGAATGAGAGATAGAAAAGGATGATGGTCGTACAGTCATTACGATCGTTTTTCGGCTTCTGG
Source organism: Ceratopteris richardii (assembly GCA_020310875.1). Lineage (NCBI taxonomy): Eukaryota > Viridiplantae > Streptophyta > Polypodiopsida > Polypodiales > Pteridaceae > Ceratopteris > Ceratopteris richardii. Next base: position 18,341,373 of record CM035412.1, read on the forward strand.
AATTGCGATTGAGATTGAGATTGAGATTGACCTTGAGATTGTGATTGTGATTGAGATTGGGATTGAGATTGTGATTGTGATTGAGATTGGGATTGAGATCAACTCGGGGGTGGTCGGGTGGATGAGGCTTCACATTGAAGCAATCTGATAGATTTTGTAACGCAGATCAGAACTACTTGTAAATCTGCACAGATAATAAAATTCTCTCTCTTCTTGTTCTGTGTATACTCTGTTTGCCTTCTTTATATCTTGTGGTGTCAAAACCCATTATTCTGTGTGAGATTGTGACTCAAGTTTAGGAGACTTGTTACAAGTGGTATCAGAGCAGAGTTGGATTGCGGTACAAGATGCAGGATTTGAAGAAGAAGATAGAAGAACAAGAGGAGCTTATCCGTAGATTGAATGCAGAATTACATAAAGAAAGATCCAACAAACAAAAAGAGGCTACTGCAAATGCTTTCATGGACCTCAATGCTGAAGGTGGTAATGGTGCGGGCACATCAAACGCACGTAGAGCTAGACGGCAACGTGAACCTGAAGAGGACGATGATGCAGGTGAATATGCACTCAAGCAAGTGTTCAAAAGAGCAAAATTAAATGAATTTGATGGTGAGAAGAAAACTGGAGAGGATCTTGAAGCATGGATTGAGGAACTTGAAGATTTCTTTGACCTGCGCATATTTTGTGAGGAATCAAAAGCAAAGGTGGCAATTCTGCATCTGCGAGAAATTTCATAACAAAGTTGCCTGTGACCAGAAGTGGGCATGATACCATCTTTGTTGTCGTGGACCATCTTACAAAGATGGCACATTTTCTTCCCATGAGGAAAACTGATACAGCTTTGCATGTTGCTAAACTTTTCATAAAAGAAATTTTTAGGTTACATGGTATACCCAAAAGTATAATTTTTGATAGGGATGCAAGGTTCACATCTAATTTTTGGAAAGCAACATTTCAATCCATAGGAACAGAATTACGCATGAGTACTGCATTTCATCCTCAAACCGATGGTGAGACCGAGAGGGTTAACAGGGTGCTTGAGGATATGTTACGCATGTATGTGAATGATAAGCAAAACAATTGGACTGAATATTTGCCCTTGGTTGAGTATGCATATAATAGTGCATGGCATTCCTATATTAAGATGACACCTTTTGAAAGAATGTATGGTTATAATTGCTTGCTGCCGCATTCACTTTTTAATTCACAGAATCAGGTTGAAATATCCAAACAGATGCTTGAAAACATGGATTTTGAGCTAAATAAGGTAAGGAAAAACATGAAAGATGCACAGAAACGTTAGAAATTATATCATGATCTCAAAAAGAGGCCCTTTGAATCTAGAACAAATGATCTGGTTTTTTTGAAAGTGAGTCCTTCTAAATCAAATCTGGTTTTAGGCAAAGATCGTCGATTGTCTCCTCGTTATGCTGATCCTTTCAAAATCTTAAAGAAAATTGGTTCTGTTGCATATTTACTTGACCTACCTAATACTTTGAAAATTCATCCAGTCTTCCATGTTGGATTACTTAAAAAGTATGTTCCTAATGCTGATCATGTTTTGCAGGACAAATCTAAGTTGAAAGAAGATGCCACTTTTGAACTTGAACCAAAAGTCATATTGGATAGGAGAGTTAGACATCTTAGGAATCGTGAAATAGTGGAAATTTTAGTAAAGTGGTTTGCATATCCTATTGAAGATTCAACATGGGTTGGTTTAGATGAGTTTATGGAACATTATCCTTCTTTCCAACTCTGAGGATAGAGTTCTTTAAAGAGGGGGAGAATTGTAAGATGCCACGTTGATTTTCCACCTGGAAAAAAAAAAGATGTGTAGGTAATAATGAAATTTTATGTTTAGGATATTTTGATCATGTCTGCAAAATTTTGTAGCAATAAGTTTTTACATTCTCTTTCTAGAAAGTTGTCGCATGAAATTTGTATGTTAATTTCGAGCATGAAGATGAAGGAATCTGAAAAAGTGTTGTATGAGAGAAAGGTAGAGTATTCTTAGTAGAAAAACTTTACCTGATTGAATTTTTTGTAGTTCCTATGTTTTATGTCTCATTTGGTTCCATGAAGATAGGTTAATGAAGAGATTTTTCATGTTTTTTCATCTCTCTCTAGAATTTTCGATTTTGCAGGGCCCGAAAGTGATATCTGGAAGCAGATTTGGACCTGAGGCGTCTCTAACATTATTGTACAAATTTAAGAACTGAATATTTTTGTCTCTCACAAGCTCAAGCTCATTCCTCGCTGTTTTTGTGGTGTGGAAACCCATTATTCTGTGTGAGATTGTGACTCAAGTTAAGGAGACTTGTTACAAGTGGTATCCGAGTAGAGTTGGATTTCGGGACAAGATGCAGGCTTTGAAGAAGAAGATAGAAGAACAAGAGGAGCTTATCCGTAGATTGAATGCAGAATTACATAAAGAAAGATCCAACAAACAAAAAGAGGCTACTGCAAATGCTTTCATGGACCTCAATGCTGAAGGTGGTAATGGTGCGGGCACATCAAACGCACGTAGAGCTAGACGGCAACGTGAACCTGAAGAGGACGATGATGTAGGTGAATCTGCATTCAAGCAAGTGTTCAAAAGAGAAAAATTAAATGAATTTGATGGTGAGAAGGAAACTGGAGAGGATCTTGAAGCATGGATTGAGGAACTTGAAGATTTCTTTGACCTGCGCATATTTAGTGAGGAAACAAAAGCAAAGGTGGCAATTCTGCATCTGCGAGGAGTCGCAAAACTGTGGTGGAAATCTTATATACAGACAAGAACACGTGAAGGTCCGATCCTCTGGAAAGAATTTCGAGAGCAAGTAGAGAATCGTTATTGTTCTCCACATTATCGGATGGAAAAGAAAATGGAATTCTACTCTTTCAAGCAGCATGAGGATGATAGATATAACTTGTTTGTTGAAGAATATAAGGAGAAATTTTTGCGTTTACATAAGTATGCACTAGAAGTTTCTGGAGATGCGCTGAAAAGCATGTTTATTGAGGGTTTGCGGGAAGAGCTTTGCTATCAAGTAAAGGGGTCCGGATGTGTAGATTTTCTTGATGCGGTTGCAAATGCAAAAAACTTTGAGAAGATGGAGAAGTTTACCACGAAAAAGGCATTCAAATAAAGGTTTATCTCAACAGGACATCGACCCCCAAGACCTATTTCAATAAATCAAAATGGACAGAGATCGACTAACTATATTAACGGTCAAGGAGGAAGACAAAAGCCGAAGCAAACAGATAAACCTAAGAAGCAAGAAGTTATGCACTGGCAACGTGATTCTGATTTCTTGGAGCAGGCTAAGAGGCTGGGACTTTGTTTTCGATGTGGAGAACAAGGACATCGCACTTTTGAATGTCCAAACAAGGCCATCAACCGTTCTATGCAAGCGAAGATAGCTCATCTACAAGAAGAAAACATGACAATTGAGGACACGGATGATCAAGGTAAGTGTTCTAACCCTAGACTTCAATGCATGAAAACTTCTTCTCATTCAAGGGCATCGGTGATTAGGATTATGGGGGACATATCCTCACGTAAGGTTAGTTTCTTGATTGATTCGGGTAGTACAAATTGTTTCCTTTCACTTAAGATGGCAGAAGCTTTAGGGTTGCATATTGAGATGCAGACTAAAAGACCTGTACAGATGGCTAATGGTAGGATACACTATACTCGAGGCTGTATTGAGAATCTTGATTTTATGTTAGGAGAACATAAGTTTTTGGGTACCTTCCATGTAATTGAAATGAGAGAATGTGATGTAATCATCGGAATGGACTGGTTAGTTCATAACAGTGTCCTGATTGATTGTGAAAGCGGGATCCTTACTTTGGAAATAGAAGGGAAGGAACATCGTCTTGCAGGCAAGTGTAATTCAAGTTTTTCTCCTATTTCTGCAATAAAGTTGATTAGGGGTATTCGACAGGGTTGTGAGACATATTTGGTTTATGTGCATGACCTTCAAGAGAAGAAGAAAGAAGAGGAAATACCAGAATATGTTAAAAAACTTTTAGATGAGTACGCAGATGTATTTCCTGATGATCTACCAGGCATGCCTCCTCCTAGGAAAATTGACCATGCTATAGACCTTTATCCAGGAAGTGAGCCTTATTCTAGAGCACCTTATAGGTTCAATATTGATGAATTGAAAGAGTTGAAGCTGCAATTGGATAATCTATTGAAGAAGGAGTTGATAAGACCTAGTGTTTCACCTTGGGGAGCACCTGTTTTGTTTCAGAAAAAGAAAGATGGTTCATATAGACTTTGTATTGACTATACGGGATTGAACAAGAAAACCATTAATAACAAGTATCCACTGCCACACGTAGGTGAACTGCTGAGTCAATTGAGTGGTGCCACAGTATTCACTAAAATTGACTTAAGATCGGGATATCATCAAATTAGAGTAAAGTTTGAGGACATACCCAAAACCGCTTTTAGAACACGATATGGTCATTACGAGTTCACAGTTTTGCCTTTTGGATTAACAAATGCTCCTGCAACATTTATGTGTTTGATGAATAATGTGTTTCATGAATATGTCGATGAATTTATATTAGTTTTTCTTGACGATATTTTTGTGTATTCTAAGGATGATGATGAACATGCATTGCATCTTAGGAAGACTTTACAAAAACTAAGAGAGCATAAACTATATGGTAAGATGAGTAAATGCTTTTTTGAAAAAGGGGAAGTGACTTATTTGGGGAGAGTTATTTCTAAGGAAGGGATTCATATAGATCCTGAGAAAGTTAAAAGCATAGTTGGCTGGCCTACACCAAAATGTTTGAGGGATGTGAGAAGCTTCCTTGGTTTGGCACAATATGAGAGGGCACACATTAGGGAGTTTTCTCGAATTGCAAATCCTCTTACAGAATTGACAAAGAAAAATAGAGAGTTCACATGGAACGATGAGTGTCAAAAGGCGTTTGACAAATTAAAACAGAAAGTTATCAAAAATTGTGTGCTAAAGATACTTGAGTTAGGGAAGCCTTTTATTGTTGCATGTGATGCTAGTGGAAGCCAAATCGGATGCGTTCTTTCACAAGAAGGGAGGGTAGTGGCTTATGAGTCAAGGAAATTAAGGAAACATGAACTAAATTATACAACACATGACTTAGAAATGCTTGCAGTTGTTCATGCACTTAAATTTTATCCTCTTGATTTTGATATTGGAAAAGAATTAAAAGAAGATTTATTTTATGCAGCAATCTTGGAATTTTTGGGTATGAATCCAGGTTCTATGTTTCAGGGAAAATTTCATTTGAGAAATAATGATTTGTATTGTAATTCTCGTTTATGTATTTCTTCAGAATCTGTTTTGAAAGAAAAGATCTTGCATGACTGTCATGATGCACCTTTCTCTGCACACCGTGGTTTTTCTAGAACTTATGCAAAAGTGAAAGCTTCATATTACTGGCCACGTATGAAATATGATATTAAGATGTATGTCGAAGAATGTTTGAAATGTCAACAGGTTAAGGCCAAATTTAAAAGGAGTCATGGCATGTTACAACCATTAGATGTGCCTGATCAAAAATGGGAATCCATCTCTATGGATTTCATAACAAAGTTGCCTGTGACCAGAAGTGGGCATGATACCATCTTTGTTGTCGTGGACCGTCTTACAAAGATGGCACATTTTCTTCCCATGAGGAAAACTGATACAGCTTTGCATGTTGCTAAACTTTTCATAAAAGAAATTTTTAGGTTACATGGTATACCCAAAAGTATAATTTCTGATAGGGATGCAAGGTTCACATCTAATTTTTGGAAAGCAACATTTCAATCCATAGGAACAGAATTACGCATGAGTACTGCATTTCATCATCAAACCGATGGTGAGACCGAGAGGGTTAACAGGGTGCTTGAGGATATGTTACGCATGTATGTGAATGATAAGCAAAACAATTGGACTGAATATTTGCCCTTGGTTGAGTATGCATATAATAGTGCATGGCATTCCTCTATTAAGATGACACCTTTTGAAGCAATGTATGGTTATAATTGCTTGGTGTCGCATTCACTTTTTAATTCACAGAATCAGGTTGAAATACCCAAACAGATGCTTGAAAACATGGATTTGGAGCTAAATAAAGTAAGGAAAAACATGAAAGATGCACAGAAACGTCAGAAATTATATCATGATCTCAAAAAGAGGCCCTTGGAATTTAGAACAAATGATCTGGTTTTTTTGAAAGTGAGTCCTTTTAAATCAAATCTGGTTTTAGGCAAAGATCGTCAATTGTCTCTTCGTTATGCTGGTCCTTTCAAAATCTTAAAGAAAATTAGTTCTATTGCATATTTACTTTACCTACCTAATACTTTGAAAATTCATCCAATCTTCCATGTTGCATTACTTAAAAAGTATGTTCCTAATGCTGATCATGTTTTGCAGGACAAATCTAAGTTGAAGGAAGATGCCACTTTTGAACTTGAACCAGAAGTCATATTGGATAGGAGAGTTAGACATCTTAGGAATCGTGAAATAGTGGAAATTTTAGTAAAGTGGTTTGCATATCCTATTGAAGATTCAACATGGGTTGGTTTAGATGAGTTTATGGAACATTATCCTTCTTTCCAACTCTGAGGACAGAGTTCTTTAAAGAGGGGGAGAATTGTAAGATGCCACGTTGATTTTCCACCTGGAAAAAAAAAAGATGTGTAGGTAATAATGAAATTTTATGTTTAGGATATTTTGATCATGTCTGCAAAATTTTGTAGCAATAAATTTTTACATTCTCTCTCTAGAAAGTTGTCGCATGAAATTTGTATGTTAATTTCGAGCATGAAGATGAAGGAATCTGAAAAAGTGTTGTATGAGAGAAAGGTAGAGTATTCTTAGTAGAAAAAATTTACCTGATGGAATTTTTTGTAGTTCCTATGTTTTATGTCTCATTTGGTTCCATGAAGATAGGTTAATGAAGAGACTTTTCATGTTTTTTCATCTCTCTCTAGAATTTTCGATTTGCAGGGCCCAAAAGTGATATCTGGAAGCAGATTTGGACCTGAGGCGTCTCTAACATTATTGTACAGATTTAAGGACTGAATATTTTTGTCTCTCACAAGCTCAAGATGATTCCTCGCTGTTTTTGAGTTACAGGGTTTTGAAAAGTGCCGTTTTCCAACACTTAAAAAAAAAAAAAGAGAAGCCTTCATTCATTCATCTTATTCATGTTCGCGGATTTAGAAAACGCACATGGATATATGGGTTATTTTTGGGTGATTGACGTGTGTGTGAGTGCGTTGCAGGGATTACCTCTATTTTTGCAGGTACGATTCTTTATGGTGGACATGAAAAGTAGATGCATGGGTGGTCCGGAAGTCTTGCATGAGACATGCGAAAAGACGCTATCTTGGAGCATGCAGATTCTAAAAGTGCGGGTCTAGGAAGGCGTGATTGGTCGTGCGCTGGCGAAAGGCGGAGATCCCAAAAAAACGAAGACTAAGAGATAGAAAAGGATGATGGTCGTACAGTCATTACGATCGTTTTTCGGCTTCTGGAATTGCGATTGAGATTGAGATCGAGATTGAGATTGAGATTGTGATTGTGATTGAGATTGGGATTGAGATTGTGATTGTGATTGAGATTGGGATTGAGATCAGCTCGGGGGTGGTCGGGTGGATGAGACTTCACATTGAAGCAATCTGATAGATTTTGTAACGCAGATCAGAACTACTTGTAAATCTGCACAGATAATAAAATTCTCTCTCTTCTTGTTCTATGTATACTCTGTTTGCCTTCTTTATATCTTGTGGTGTCGAAACCCATTATTCTATGTGAGATTGTGACTCAAGTTTAGGAGACTTGTTACATACTCCACAGTGAAGCACATCGGAATGGCCATTTAGACAATCAGTGAGCTACATGGCCACATCATCCATGTACTCCACGGTGAAGCACATTAGAATGGCCCTTTAGATAGTTCACTCAGACACTCCCACAATCGAGGTGGATATGCAAAGCAACAGTTTGCAGTGAGTCAAACACTCCAGACCTTTGGTATCCCTCTCAATTTTGATCGAGGCAACAAATTCGATAGATTTGGGTGCCCATGTCCTTGGTGATTTCTCAGTCCAAGTCTCGCTAGCTCTGGGTGCCTAAAAAGCGTGTACTTTATGCTTCAACTTTAGTCAGCCTGAGAAAAACCTCTTCGGAGAGTACTAGGACACCTTACATGCCTTCTTTTGTAGATCCCACTTCATCTCTTCTAACCCCCCGGGTGGTACTGAAATGGATCCCCAAGCCTTCATTAATCACGATAACTCTTCACCAAACCCATTCTGATCACCGACTTAGTAAAGCCAAACACTCATTAACCACTTCAATCATACACAACTCGACAAACTCATATCACCACCATACTTGTAACATACACTAACTTTGTAGACAGTAATCATTTGCAATCAAGTGTAAAACCATGCACTTCACACACTCCCACTCGCAGTCAAAGCATGCACTTCTCACAAATCACCTCTCACATCGTTAAAATCATGCACACTGCACAAAAGCATGTTGGTGGTGGAAAGGAATGGAGGTCTCATCTTGTTGGGATCTTAATTAGTTTCCATGACTAATGTGTTTTCCTCTTCACTCCAACTTAGGCTCGGTACACAAGCTTTCATCATGCAAATGGAAGATTCTACCAGTGCAATGCTTGGACGGCCTATTGTCGACTTCTCAGCTCTTCCATTTGAGAGCCTACCTCCGGAGTCAATGCAGATTCTCCTAGAAGACCATGCACGGGATCTTGAGGATTATGATTGCCAACAAGAGGAATGTCGTACACTCAAGTAGACCAATAAAACCTTGTTACTCAACGATTCATTAGGGCCCACGATTGTACAGGAAGTGGCACTACCTTCTCTTTTAGACAAATTGAATGTGCTGCGCATGAAAGTACAAGAGTTACAGACTTAGGTATCCAACATGATGGAACCCCCTCGACCAGATTCGCCACCCAACCTACCTGAACTTGATGAGATGATACCCATACTAGATGAGGAAACCTTTGAAGAAGAATATCTACCTTTGCTTGTTTTTGGAGGATGCTCATCACCCGAAGGATAGGATACATATGAATTACCTCCTCCAGCTTGGTTAAAGATAGTCAAAGAATTGGGCAAGACACATTTCGCATGCGTCAATGTGCAACTACCTGCAATGGCCAACATCGAAGATGTTATTTTGAAGTCATCCTATTTTGCTGTTATGGCACCCCGCAGACACCTCATGATAAGAGAACTACAATATAAACCATATTTCCTTCTACTCGAAGAATACAACTCCCAAATTGAGAGCATCACTCAAAAGTGTCCCACGCATGCCACACAATTCGAGCCCTAACACGTTCCACGAGAAGCACACCGAGGTCACATTTATCAACCCACATGGCATGGGGACTTACTCCAAAAGTACCTTGAAATGATGCACACGTGGATGCATGCCGACACACTTGAAGTACAACCTGTGCTATGGACCGATTCCATGGAGACATATCTGGAAGGCATGAGCTATTAATGTTTAGATTAATCCTCAATGTAGAGATTAGCTTAATTACCTCTATCTCTCACCTCCCATGAATAACACTCCGACTGTCGGCTACATGATGGCCACTATTCATCATTGGTTACCTCGTCTACACAAGATGACTAATACTACGGTACAAATGATAGTAAAAATTTTCGATATGATGCAGATGGTCTTTAAAACTTTTCGACGTGTCAAGGCTCCCACCGTGAATACACTAGGATTTGAATATGGGAATTTGGACTTAGTTTACGACATGAGCACGACACCTTCCCTCAAAGTATGTTATGCTTGGCATTGCAGATTGAAATATATGCCCGCCTACTATAAGCAAACGTTTGAAGACATGTTCACCACCAGCTTCTAGGAATACCATTCAAACATATTCATTAGTTGTCCCACACATTTTCTTCACTTGTTTGCCTATGAATGTATTATGTATTCAGAGCATTACATGCACCCACCTCCAGATGAACCCCAGCCCATTGATTGGTAGAAACTCGAATGCAGTCTTATTAGGAGCATTCGCATTACGGAACATGCCTTGGCAATAGACCTGCTCACCAACTATATTACTCATGCGAAATCAGGTTCTATCAAGGACGATAGAAACAAGGAGGAGGGGAGTGTTCAAGGCAAAGGATTGAGTACCGGCTCTCATCACAGAAGTAGAGGAAGTACATAAACTACTCAGATGACTTCATCCTGTCAACATTGATTTTTATCACTAAAACAATGTAATACGTATATACATCCGATTATCGCAAGTGCAACTCCATTTTGTGCAAGCCAAGAAGTCCTCAAGCTTGAGGAGTCTAAGTGGAAAGCGCATACCAATTTTTGTAATTTTTGGAAGCCGTTAGATAGTTCAAATTAGAGGTAGTACCTATTTTTTAACTATGCCGGCCACTAGATGTGAAACCGATCAAAACTAGGCAAAAACTATAAATAGAGCTAGAGAGCTCATTTTGTTGTGGTTGAACTTATGAGCTAGAACTAGAAGAACTATTGTAATTAGTTGATGATGAATATGATTATGAGTCCTTTCTTTGCCTTCCATTGATCTCCATTGCGACTTTCCTTGTGTGTGTATGTATGCTTATTGCATTCCTCACCATCTTCTTCATGCACATCACTTGCTCTTGATCTTCATATCAGCCTAACCTCTCCACGAATTGAGAATTACGAGGTTGAGCTCCTCATGTTGGTACTTTCCATTGTGCTAGAGTGACAATGGGAAACACTAGATCTTGGTGGAGCAAAAATCAATTCACCCTGCCAAGTGTATGCATGCCTGTCATGCTCTGTTACCAAGAACATTCTTTCGGATGTGTTATCTAGATAGAAAACTTTTCCTGGTGTCTCAAAATCCTTGAACTCGTAGATGGTAACTATTGGGATAGGTTGATCTGGCTTGAATCTCCAAAAGACTTCCTCAATTTCTCTATTCAAGAACAATTCTATGCTTTTGTTGTCTTGAGGGATCCAATCTAAAGTGATCACTTTGGTCAAAACTGACTTGCCTCTAGGAGTCTTGGGTTCTCATCCTACATGTCCTTGTTCTAGATCTCCTATCTCATTCTCAGGAATGGTATTTCCAAACTCATATGTCCTGTCTAGTAAGCTGGTGACCACATACATGGTTTCTTCCTTATCAATATATGAGCCCTCTTCAAATTGAACCACTGGGTGTTCGAGTCCAAAGGGTTCATTGGGATTTTTGAGTTGGACAACTGATCGTCTCAAGCCATCCTCATAGATGCATGCACCTAATTGGTTGGTCCTGATATACTCCAATTGGGTCTTATAGGGACCTTCTAGTGTCCGTAAATAGGCAGTACCTAAGCTATGTATGGGTCTTTCCGGAGTTTTAGAAGTCCAAATTCAAAATTTTTTGTAGATATGTGTACCTTATGTCCTCCTTGTCACTTCTATGTGCATGTAGATGTAGACTCTCTCACCTAACCCACGATATTGCACTCGTGATACCAGACACACGTCATTTTAGCTCGCAAAATACTTCACTCATATTTTGGTATATTAAGAGTATTTCAAGATTTTTTCTTCATCGCTTCAACTTTAAACTCCCTCTGCGCTTCTTTCTCACAGCCACAAGTGAAAAACGAGGTGAATGTACAATAAAAAATGAAGAAAATCTGAGAAGATGAAGATGGGAGGAAATGGTGGTGATGGTGAAAAACTCAAGAGCTAAACTGAAAATGACTATTTTTTTACCTTCCAACATGGCTACTCTAGGTCTTATTGTCACATGCTTGTTCTCCAAGATCTCTCCCTGACAACAACACCAAATTTGGTGTCACTCTAGCACAATGGCAAGTAACAACGTGAGGAGATTCACCTCATAAATGTTAATCCGCAGAGACATGAGGACTGGTATGAAGACCGTTAGCAAGTGAAGGCACAAGTGCGTGAGTGAAAGCACACAAGCATGCACACACATACACACACATGTGCACAAGGTAAGAGCAAAGAGAGGAACAATGGAAAGATTGTATTACAAAAGAACTCTCTTACAAAGCTTCAAATCCTTAACAAGCTAACCTCCAAAATGAGCTCTCTAGCTCTTTTTATAGTTTTTTGAGTGGTTTTGGCCTGACCTAATGTCTGCACTATTTAAAAATTAGGTTCGAGGGCTTATTTGGAGGCTCAAATGGAGTCTAAAAACTATGAAGATTGGTAGGATGATACTTCTAACACTCCTCAAGCTCGAGGACTCCTCCGCTTCAACAAAATGGAGTTGCAAAAACATGAAATGGTATTTGCAATGGTTTTTAGTGATAAATATCACTAGTTTTATAGGGATTTCTTTTGAAAATTTGTCATACACTTCTTGGAGCTCTGTAAAACCATAACTGTTTAAAGTTAATTCAATTTTGGGTTCTTGGGATGGTTAGGGGTCTGTAAGACAGAGGCCCTGTTTGTATTTTCCCTAATCTACAGATTCATTATATCCATTCACAGACTTGCACACATTAATTGTTTTGAATATGTTTACAGAACCTTCAATACTACCACACAATTAACTGCATACTTCTTCACTTATCGCATTAACCTATTAATCTGTAATACTTCATTATGACTTAATTAATTATTAAGCTTAATCAACAGAATTGACAAGTACTCAGATTACACAGGATTTCGGCAAACTGCGCTTCACTTCAGGCTCTCGCCTAGATGAACAGTCTAGTGACACGGTGCCTTCTGCTTCACGCGACTTTTCAGGGTTATATTACAAAATTGAGGAGTTCCTTTTCGGTGGCTCACACTGGCATGCACGGTGGACTCGAACCCAAAATTGGTAATTATACAGTCAGGTTTCCTCTATGATGCCCTGTACATACATACAACAAGCTAGTTTAAACATACAGGTGATCTTTTGCTTTAATGAATCTAACATATCCTTCAAATTTTCAGGCTCAATCAGCTGTGCATCAGTTCGAACTAAGCTGGCAGCTATAACCTGGCTTATTAATGACTCCGTCTGCATCTGCAAAAATGCTTCCTAGATATAAAACTCATTGGCGATAGCAGCATCTCGTCGCATCTCATTTCAACAATCTGTGCATCAATTCATGATAACCTGTCAGCCTGAACTTCGAGTTGCTTTTCTCTTCGCTCGAGTTCTTGAGATTGAAACTGAATGGTTTTGTAATAAGTGTCTCTCTCCTTTTGAATGGAGGCTACTTCTTTCTTCAACTGCAGTTAATTTCTACAGATAATTCTTGATCCTTCTAGAACAACTGCTCAGTGACCTTATGCAATTTAGCTTTAGCTTTAAGTACATTAGCAGCGAGCGACTGAGAAGCTTCTTCTAAAATATTGAGTGCATTCCACGTATTATGAAGCTCATTTCCTAATGTTGTCATAGCGTCCGTCTTATCTGCAACTTCTTGCTTCAATCCTTTGATTTCGGTGTCCTATTGAGCAATGATACTATCTTTTTCTGTTAACTGTTCTTGGAGTTGCTGGATTTGAGTATGCAGTGAATGAATATGCATTTTTGCTTCAAGCAATTCTTCTTGGAGGGGAGCAATGTCAGCTTCTAGAAGATCAACTTTGCTCGGCAGCTCTTGTCAAAGAGATTGTTGGGACATCTTCATCTGAAGAGGCAACTGCTAAGAGAATTGAATGAGTAATTGGCCCTTGGATGCCAATTCGGTGAACATAACCGCCGGAGAAAGAGAAGAAGGAGGCTGTGATGGTGTGGCAGAAAGCAGGTGAGGTGATGATTGTGGAGAGTAGTCGGGAGAGGATAGGAGATTGGATGATGCCTCACGAATGGCAGTTGAAGGCGAAGAGGGAGGAACTTCAGCAGCAGTAAGAATGGTGGTTGGAGGAGGAAGGGGAAGAAGAGAGGGCGGGACTAAGACAATTCCGGTATTATTTTGAGGCATCGATAGAACGACTTTGGTAACCGCTTCTTCATTACCGGTCGGTTGCTTGGCTATGTCTGCTTGATCGTCTACGGCTGGTGGAGAAGAAGTATGACATTCATTGACAGCGGTATCCTCCACTGTCTCCTTCAGAGACTCAGCATCCAATTTCTTTGGTTCCTCCTGCGGTTGAACTTCAATGACATCGTTCATGATTACATCTGGCTCCTGCTGCTTGCTAGGAGAAGAGGATGCCGATGTGCCCTGTAAAATCGTGGATGTATCATGAAAGATTTCAACCTCTTGAACTACAGTTGAATCGTGCACTTGGCTTTGCAATGGGCTAATACGTATGTGTCTTCGCTGGAAGAAGTGGAGAAGATCTTCATCATCATCCTCCTCCAGCATCTAGGTAGATTTCTCATGTAAGAGCATAGTGTTTCCGGGGGGTGGTAGCGCTACTTAGATCACGAGAAGAAGAAGGGTGAGAAGGTGCAGCAATCGGGTACGAGGAATCTCATGCTTGGCTAGTTGTTTGGTTACTGAAGAAGGGTACCAGTTAGGGTGGATAACCAAAAAGTTGCGGGTCCCACTTGTTCGGCAATACGATGGGGACCAAACCAACACAGCTTAAATTTTCTGGCTGATCTATTAGACTTAGCATTATAAAAGAGTACTAATTGGTTTACCGTAAGCACAGGGGTTTTGAGGAAACGATCATGGGTTTTAGCATGTCAAAGCTGCACTTCCTACAGTAACATGATACTTTCAAGACACTGCTCATCCAGAGACCATAAAACCTCCAATCGAAAGGGAAAATATTCTTCCGGTAATAACTTCCGTTCGAAAGCCACGCGCAGACTAGGAACCACCAGTTCCATAGGAGCAATCGCTTCCAATCCATACGCCAACTTGAAAGGAGTTGTTCCGGTGGCCACTTTATATGTGGTACAATAAGCCCATAAGGCTGGAGGTAAGAATTGGTCCCATCTCTCTGGACAATCTAATACCAGTTTCTTTAAGATGTTCAACAGAGATTTGTTGGTGCTCTCAGCGAGTCCATTTGCTAGTGGATAATAGGGAGAATTGAACTTATGCACAATCTGAAAGGTTTGAGTAAGCACTTGCATTAATGTATTTGCAAAGTGTGTACCTTGATCAGTTACGATCTCCAAGGGTAACCCATAACATGGAAAAATATCCTTCATCAAACATTTAACAACCGCAACAGCTGTGGCTGACCGTCTCGGCCCATCGAGTTGCATAATCTGTGCATGTAAGAATGTATCTATTATTGGTGACTATCGTCGGAGGTGTAATTGGCCCTATAAAATCCAAACCCCATTTCTGAAAGGGTTCAAGAGGCACAACTGGTTGGAGCGGAAAGAGATATCACTGTAAAGGCTGATCGGAACGCTAACACGCATCACATTACCCCATGTACTGGGTTACATCACAGTACATCGTAGGCCACCATAAACCACTCTGTAGGATCTTTCAGTTTGTTAGGTCAATCGCAAAATGTCCTCCGGTTGGGGCAGAATGAGCCATTGTAATTATGGAAGCAATTTCATGTGGGGGAACACATCTTAGCAACATGCCCGAGTGATCCATATAATATAACTGCCCTACAATTAGCCAAAATTGACAACTATACGCTGCTAGTCGTCATCAAGAAGCTGAAGAGATCGTACCAGGCGGACATCCACTGGTCAAGAAAAGCATTAAAGTATCATAGTACGAGGAGGGTACCAGCAATTCCTGCTAATTATCCTGTACCGTCTCTGCTACATAAATAGAGGGTGTTGTATCATCAACTCCTACCGGAAGTTCATTGGAATCTAACCAAGAAAGAAAATCAGCAAGGGCATGTGCAGACCCTAGTCGATGTACTACCAAATAATCAAAATCTTGGAGCACTAAAACCTAGCGTGCTAACCTTCCTCCTAAATGTTGTTGCCGCACAAGGTACACCAATGCTGCATGATCTACATGGAAGGTGAAGCATCATCCCAGCAAATAATGTCGGAATTTCTTCACCAAATACACTAATCCAAGACATTCTCATTCAGTGACTGAGTAATTGCGCTTTGCCAGAGCTAATCTGCGACTCGCATAATACACGGGATGGAACCACTTCTCCCTTTGCTGCATCAACACACTGCCAATGGCAATGTCGGAAGCATCCACAAAGCTGTGAAAGGGAAGTTCCCGATTCGGTGCTTGGAGAATAGCTGCCTGCATTAAGAGCGATTTCAAGCGGTCAAAAGACAACTGATAGGCTTCGGTCCATTCAAATTGGCGAGGAGTACTAGTGATAAGTCGATTGAGGGGTGTGGCCAGATGAGCAAGCCACCGCAAGTGTCGTCCATGCCACCGGATTTGTCCCAAGAAACGCATCACTTCTTTGGGTGTCTTCGGAGCAGGTGCCTCCAGCACGGCCTTCACCTTATTTGGATCAACTTGAATTCCCTGTTTTGAGATAATGTGCCCTAGCAACCTGCCACAAGACACCGAGAACACTGATTTATTTGGGTTTAAGCACAAACGGTATTCTCGACACTTGGAAAAATAGCACCGTAAATGGTACAGATGCACCGAAGTATCACTGGATAAGGAGAAGTCATCCAAGTAAACCCTCATAAATGTAGTGAGATAGGGACAGAAAATTTCCTGCATGCAACGCTTGGAATATCCTGTTCCGCCATTCGTACTTGGTTATATCCACTATATCCATCTAAAAAGGAGTACATCTCTCGTCCTGCCACATCATCTAGCATTGTGTCCAAAAACTATAGAGGGAATGGATCAGGTAAGGTTGTTGCATTTAATTTTCGGTAGTCCACACATATCCTTAATTTATTCTTCTTAGGAACTATGACAATAGGGGAAATCCATTCTGCATGCTCGATAGGGACAATAAACCCAACTTTCAATAATCGATCCATTTTTGCTTTGACCTGGGCTGCATAGTTAGGATTCATCTTGTAACTGGGTTGTTTGATAGGCCGAGCATCTGGTTTCAGCATAACCCTATGTTGATAGATACGTGGGCCCAACCCCTTCATATCTCAATAATCCCATGCGAATACATCAGAGAATTCTCGTAGCAACTAGAGCAAGTTATCCTGGAAGATCTCTGATAATCCCGCCTTAATTTTTACTGTTCGTGGGTTGGTTACATCACCTAAGTGGCAGGTAACCAACTGATCTTTTGATACGTAGAACTATCGGGGCATCTCCAAATCATCTCCTGATTGGAGTAATTGTTGGAGCATCGTATCATCCAAGGTGTGTGCTGTACTTGATCTGTGCTCACCGATCAGTGGTACCATCGTACATGTTATCGGACTCTAGTTATCGGCCACCGTTTGTAAGTCTATAGTTCCGAGTGCCAGCAAATCCTTGTTGGCTTTGAGAAAAGCTTCCTCTTCATCATCTCAAAGACCATCCAACATGTGTACATGTTCAGCTACATAAGGTCGTGCATGAAAGTCACAAGGCTTCATATCATCCAATGGCACAACATATTCACGGTGGTTATTCTTAAAAATCAATTCCTGCGCTGACCAATTCTGAACTACCTTCACTTGCTTTAGCCATGGGCATCCAAAGAGCAGGTTATAGTCAATGCTGGATTCTGGTAATTCCAGAACAACAAAGGTCATTTTAAAGACAGATCCTTGTAGATTAATCAGAATATCTCGCACCAAGCCCACTGGATGAACTCAAGATTGATCAGCCATGCGTATAAAGAATTGAATAGGTTCAATTTGCGCGCACCCCATCCTTTTGCAAAGTGCTTCTATTGTGATATTTACACCAAATCCACTATCAATTAAGACTTGTGTGATTTTATGGTTTTTGTACCATACCGTAATCAATGGTACCATATGGTCCACCATTGGGTCCAATTCCGGTTGGATTGTGGCTGTTGCGAGAGCACTCGAGGATCGTGGACTGGCCTACTGCTCGAACTGTTGATGCACTCCAGGGACCAAATCCAATAATTGACCCAAGGGCAATGTAATTGATGCCTTGGACAGAACAGCCCACATCGAATCAGTTTTGGTTGTTTCCGGTACAGTCTCTAGTGGGGACTCCAGTACACTTTGATTTAGGTTTCTGCCTTCCGGTACGGTCTGCGGTATACTTTGTTGCGTCACCAGAACTGGATCACAAAAAATAGCTTGTTCCTGGGTTGCCCATTTACTTGCTTTAGTAAACATCTTCTGTTGTCCATGAATTCCAAGTTCAAAAATCTTTGCAGCTGGCTACAATTGCTTTCTTGAGCGTGTTTGCACTGCTACTGTTTGAGTGTCGACCACCAAAATGTACACCATGTTTGCCATCGGATGTTGTCGTTCCTTTTTCTTTTTATCGTACTCCGACGCATCTTTACAGAACCTTCGGATATGCCCAATTTCACCACAAAAATGACATTTAGGGGGTGGAGGAGATGCACATCCTGATAGACCTGGATTCCCCTTGATAATTCCTGTATCCCTGGTATGGGGTATTCCTCATCTCTGGTGGTATATAATGGTTGGCCGATTGCCCTTGCTCTTGAATTATGGCATTAACAGCTTCTCTACTCTGCACCTTTGCATTATATGGAAAAGTCTCCGTAGTGTAGTCCATTGTTTGACAAATGGTGCAATATATTTGATTCAGAGCGCATGCGGAGCTGCTCTGGCCTGGATTTTTGCATTTGGTACAGTAAATTTGTTTCAAAGGATCCTCGCTGGATTGCCTGGATGCTTTCAGCCACTCTAGATCTTCAGTGAATCCACCCACTTTATTTTCTAACTTTAAAGCCATTGCAATTATGGCATCCAAGGTCATTCCTCCCACACAACGGATAATCATGATCTATTTCAATTGGGGATTTAATCCGTTTATAAACCACTGAGTAATAATGTCATCCAATAAGTTTGGCATACAGTGGTGGAAGCTGCCTTAAGTGAGTCCAGAATAGAGTGGCATAATCTTATACATTCTGGTGCAGCTTCTGCCTATTATTCTGCAGATAATCAAAAATTTTGGTTGGATTTTTCTTTAACCGAAACCGTTGCAGAAAGGCATGCTTCACATCATCATACTGTCGGAAGTGGTTCAAATCATATTTGGTTAACCAGCGAGCAGCTTCATTAACCAGAGTTGACTAGAACATAATGGATTTATATGTAGGGCCTGATTCAAAAGTGCAGAATTGATTTCAAAGGTCCGCACATGTGCATCGGGATCATCTCCCAAAAACCCTCCAAATTCCTCTTTCGTTCGATGAAGCACAAAATTCAAAAAATTTGGATGGCTGTTATGCAATCTAAATATGATGCTATAATGAAGAATGGTGCTTGGTCTATATGTGACTTGCCTCCTCGCAAGAAGGCCATTGGCACTAAGTGGGTATACAAGCTGAAGTGTAAACTCATGTTGCCTGAACTTTGGGGATGGATTTCTTGATGTTCCTGACCCGTATGGTCACTTTGCCAATCTTCCGGTCCAAAAATATCTCTGAACCGATTACTTAGCTCAAAATTGAAAAGCCCCTTCTCAACCTTAGTGTCAAAATTGGCTAAACTTGCACCAAAAAACAGTGAATGTAGCAAATTCTGAATTGTCTTCGGACAATACTAAGTTATCACCAGACAATGCTGGGATACCACCAGGAACCAATGTATTGTCTTCAAAATGTACCAGACTGTCACCGGAACGTACCGGATTACTATCGCATTCTACCAAATTGCTTCTGCACAGCACTGAACTGCCACCGAAATTGCCACTTACTTGTTGAATTGAACCTTCTACAACTGAACTTAATTGTTCCTCACTTCTACCACCAGAGGGTGACCCTAACAGATTCGGAACTGCCCAGGGATGTGGGTCACTTCGATATTTGGGGTAAGATTCATTAGAACATGTTACCGACATATATCAAAGGATGGTTCTTTGAGATTTAACCTTCTTCTTCATTAACTACTCCATTTTCCATAGACGGCGCCAGTGTAAAACCTTAATTGTTTAAAGTTAATTCAATTCTGGGTTCTTGGGATGGTTAGGGGTCTGTAAGACAGAGGCCCTGTTTGTATTTTCCCAAATCTACAGATTCATTATATCCATTCACAGACATTAACTGCTTTGAATATGTTTATAGAACACTTCAATACTACCGCACAATTAACTATGTAATTCTTCACTTATCGTGTTAACTCGTTAATCTGTAATACTTCATTAAGACTTAATTAATCATTAAGCTTAATCAATAGAATTGACAAGTACTCAGATTACACAGGATTTCGGCAAACTGCGCTTCACCTCAGGCTCTCGCCCAGACGAACAGTCCGACGACATGGTGCCTTCTGCTTCACGCGACTCCTCTTTTATTAATTTGTGAAGAGTTACAACTTTTGCGCTATGCCTTTTCATTATGCGTGCGACTTTTCAGGGTTATATTACAGAATTGAGGAGTTCCTTTCCGACGGCTCACAAGCTCCCTAAATGCTCCCTCTTCTTGTATGTCCACTTCTTTGATGCGTATCCATGCTTTATGCTTGAACTTGAGTGTCAACACATGGAGAGATTGGCAATGATGTTGACACCTAGGGAAGGGAGTGGGGGTGAAGGTGGAGAAACTTCTTACGTGGGCTCATCGATGGGAGGAATGGAAGGTGGTGAGTAGGGTGGGATGCGAGTGGATGAGGAAGACACCATGTGTACCAGAGATGAAGGAAGGACAAAGAGTGGCTTTACAATCATGATGCATCTATAATTGTTTGCGCTAGAGAATGAGGAGCTAACTACCACTCAAGATCAGTGAGAACAATGCAGGATGAGGTTGATGCACTCATCCTCTTCCTTTATAGGTGAAGTTGGTCTAGTGAACCTTCAAGGGATTAGAAACACACAAGTGGAGATGGGGACTTTGCCAAGGTACAAAAATGGATAGCAAGTAGGGGAGTGTTGAGGGTACTGGTTGCCCATAGACTAACAATACTCCAATTTACAGGCTCGAGAATGGGGGTTTACAAATATACAATACTCATAAACATGCATTTCTGTTCCACACCACTTACAATAACATTGGTTATAAACAGAGACAATTCATACCACACTGTGTACACAAAATTTTACTTCCACAACAGCAAATAGCTTCTTGATTATAAAGTATGAGTGCAATTACATCAAAGTATCATCTCTACAATCATACTTTGAAGAACACAACTTCATCCATTTCCATATCTGCATATCTGTACACTCCGTCTTTGTACCTTCTGCAATCTGGCTATAAGATATGACACCATACTTCTTCGTGAGGGCTTCACACTATTCCAAACTTTTGAAATACAAAATTATCAAAATTTACAATTTCGAAAAATCTTGGCATCTCCGTAAATCTCCATTCAATTACATTGCAAAAGATAATTTTTGTTACAAGAAAAGTGGTCGTCCACACGACTCCTAACATTGGCACACACGGTGGATCCAAACCCACTAATTAGAAAGTATAATATTTACAAATCATCATCTTGATTCAGCATCTCTTTAAACATGATTCTCTCTATGTCATAACATAGTTCATTGAACATTTCCCTAATATTTTCTTCAGCTAATAATATCTCCGCTTCAGAAGATTCCTTTGGATCTAATAACTGTTGACTAGAACTTCTGTAGCTAACTACGGAAGCTTCTAATTCAGGGATACACTGTTGAAATCCCTCTAATAGCTTGTTGCAAGCTACAATAACATTAGATAATTTAGTTATATATTCCATAGTTGTCTTTGACATCTCTTCTAACTTTGTTTTACAAGTAAATTCCAAAACTGATGCCTCTTTTCTGAGTCTCTCCACCTCCACTTCCTTATCTGCCAAAACTAGGTTCGCATCAGCACAATGTTGCTTCCATTGACTGACTTGTTTCTCCAATTCAGGGATCCCTGCAACTTGTGCCGTCACCCTATCCAGATTTTCTTGTACAGTCATTAGCTTTTCTTCTAAGGCCATAAATT
Source organism: Ceratopteris richardii (assembly GCA_020310875.1). NCBI lineage: Eukaryota > Viridiplantae > Streptophyta > Polypodiopsida > Polypodiales > Pteridaceae > Ceratopteris > Ceratopteris richardii. The sequence goes on from CM035412.1 coordinate 18,363,314, forward strand.
TCAAATTTCGGACTGCCAATCATTCTTGCACTTCTACGATTGATATACTTTGCCTTTTCATTTCTCCGCTTTGTTCCTTGACTTTTGCCTTCAACCTCTCCACTTCTTGTTCGGCCCTTTGCAACTTAGCAGCTAACTCCTTATTGGTTTTCTTCAATTTTTGCTGAGACTTCTGTGTCTATCCAACTTTTGCTTGTGATCTGGCTATGATTTTGACTTCTCTTCAATAGGTACCTTTAAAGTGTTATTTTCTGAAATAGCCTCATTTAAATCATCCATCAATTCCTCGTGGGCTGTACTCTCTCTAGCAGTGCTTTGAGTTCTAGTGGCTTCTACCTCTGCTTGGAGTCGGGTGATCTTTGTCATCATTTGATCTCATTCTGTAAACCACTTGTCTTTTTCCATTATCATGGAGTCATATTTATTCTTGAATTCCTTGAGCTTTACTGCACTCCATGACAACCCTCTGTCTAGATCAGCAAGTATTTCATGTCTGACAGTTTCATTATTGAGCATCTAGGGATATATATTATCTATACACTGAAGTAGGAGTAACTTCACCCTTCCCTCCTTAGTCTTCCACTTATCTACAAGTCCCCATGTCCGAAAAGTAGGTAATACCAGAATCTTACTTGAAGAACTTTCGGAATGATCCCCTTGTTCTTGTTGTCGTTTTCAGCATCTTTCCTCTTCGATAGCTCTTTTTTTTCCCTTTCGTCCCCTTCTCTTCTCTGGGATTCTTCTTCCTCTTGCTATGGTTGTCTTTCTTCTTCCTCCTAATTTCGTGCTGCCTCTTCCTCTCTTGCCTTTCTCTCTGCTTCTTCCTTTGCTTTCGTCTCTGCTTCTTCCTTTGCTTTTCTCTCTACTTCTCTCTATTGATTCTCAACCACCTGTCGCCTCCTAGACTCCTCCTCTTCATCTACCTCTGTGTCCACCTGATATTGAGAAGTGTTACCTCCGAATTTCCGCTCTACCGCCCTTTTCTTCAACATTTTTACCTTACCCGAGCATACTGTGTATTCTCGAGGTAAGTATGTCGGTGTCATGAAAAGCAAAGTAAAAACTACTCCCAGCTTTGAGTCTAACACTATGTTCATTGCTCGTCCGGTACATCTCAACAGTCTGTGAACTTCCTTATTTCGTTTCCAGAAAATGATCTCCACCCAATTCACCTATGTCTTCACAGATTCCTTCACCAAGGCATAAAGCTATTGGGAGACTCCATAGTGCTTAGCTTGCAAATTAATAATCATAGTCGTTAATAACAAACCCAGCTTCAAAGGATTATTATCCGAGAGCTATGCGAACCTATATTCACCTGAACAAGGCTTACCAAGCAATGCGTAAATCTCCACGGCATCAACAGACTCTGTGCTCGACGTAATGCCCTCATTGGTCACATTAGGTCTTTCATCTATTAGCGCAGATGTCAACTGAAACACTTCCTGCCTAATTCAAATACTGATTTCATTCAAGTTGATATCATTGCCATCTGTATACCTTGCTATCTCCATGGAAATGTCCTTCTCTTGTGGATGAGGTCGAATACTGCACCAATCAAACATCATGCACTGCAAGAGACCCTTACACTCAAAGTAGCCCTTTTGCTCTTGTGATAGCTTCTCTGGAATGTATAGCTGGTGACAACCTGAGAGTGAGACCACCATAGCCATACTTTTTCTCTTCTACTTTGGTGTTCTAATGCACAATATCTGTGCTCACTGTAGTCGTTCTGAATACAAACTCGTCAAATAAGCTGAATTCGACAAAGTTTGTAGCCTTTTATGATGGGGGAAGTATCTCAACCCCTAAGCAACGACGAAGCACGAATGACCTCCATAGGTATACTTCTTTGACCTCTGCACACAAAAAATGCTCTTTCTTCGAGCTTATGCAGAGAACTCTAGTACGCTTTTGTAGACCTGTAGTAGACATCAAGATCTTTCTAACAAAACAAATTTCACTTCAAATGGATGCTTACACAAAGAGAAACAATGTCTACAACATGAGCTAGTTGAATGCTCACAATTGCTAGTCAAGCAGAGACCTCACTTCACTCCAGCAAGCTTTTCTCAGAGATTATATAGAGAATGAATCTCAAACTTGAGTCCACTTTTGAGCACTCTAATAGCTACCCAATGACACCAAAATCATAGCAAATGGATAAATAGAGAAGGAGAACCAGCCCTTACAACAGACAGCAAACTATTTCCAACAGAGCCTACACACATAGAGAGATATCAATCACACAACTTCACTAAAATGAATTTTTCTCCCAGATTACTTAGAGAATGCTCCAGAGAATTGATGAGAAAAAAAATAATAGCTATCCAATGAGACAAGAATTACATCAAATGGATACAATATAAGGGAGAACCAATGCTAACAACTCAGGGGTAGAGAGTTGCAACACTGCCTGCGCACACACATAGATATGCCTACTAAAAGAAAACAAACAAGCAAGCAAGGGGCTAGCTTAAGCAAGGGGCTTGCTTATCACAGCTCCAGCACTTAGTGCTCACTTTACATGAGCTAAAACTTCAAGAAGATGGCCCTAAAGAAGTCAGGATACATGCTCCTTTTATAGTGAGAAGTGTGCCCCTAAAATCTAGGAACTACCTTTCCAAATTAGCCTCCTAACTTGGAGGACTTAGTTGAGATGCCTTGGGGAGTGGTTGAGTGACTTTTCTTGATGGAATCTTGTGGCTTTTGGCTTCCTTTGATTGCTCCACATGTCCATAAAAGATTCCCCATGAATTTGTAGCTTGAAGCTTGACTTTTAACACTCCCCCTCAAGCTTCGATTCTTCGTCCTCATCCAAGCTCCTTCATGTTGATGCATTGCTTGAATTTTGAAATCTTCATCCCATCCAAAGCCTTTGTAAACATGTCGGCAACTTGGTCCTTGGTACCAATACGATGTACTGAAACTTCCTTGGATATCACCTTTTCCCTTATGAAGTGATAGTGCACTTCAATATGCTTGGTTCTAGCATGATAGATAGGATTCGATGCTAGATGAATGCTACTCATGTTGTCACAAAAAATTGGATATGTGTCAACCTGCAAATTAAGCTCCATAAATAACTTCTTGATCCACATTAGCTCACATGTGACTTGAGCCAAAGCTCTATACTCAACCTCGATGGAAGATAATGCCACTGTGGGTTGCTTCTTTGAGATCCATGAGATGATCTTGCTACCTAGCATGACTAGGTAACCACTTGTACTTCTTCTATCCTCCTTGGAACCGGCCCAATCCACATCAGAATAAGCTTTGACCTGCATATCATCATCAAATGAATAGAAAAATCCTTCATTTATAGTGGCCTTGAGATATCGTAACATTCTTCTTGCAGCTTGCAAGTGTGTAGTCCTTGGACTATGCATAAATTGTGATAACATTCCAACTCCATATGCTATGTCAGGCCTAGTTATTGTGGCATAATTGAAAGAGCCTACAATAGATCGATACAAAGTTACATCCTCTAATGTCTCTCCATCAATGGAGCTTAGCTTTGCATTAACTTCCATGGGATTTGAAATAGGCTTGCAATGTAGCATCCCAAACCTCTCAAGTAGGTATAGAATATACTTCCTTTGAATGAGCATAATACCTTCTTCTTTGTATACAACTTCAATGCCAAGAAAATACCTAAGATCTCCAAGATCAGATATCCTAAACTCCTTTCCAAGCGTTGCCTTGATCTCCTCAATGCCCTTTGTAATGATAAGATCATCTACAAACACACACATGTAGACTACAAGTTCTCCTCTTTGTTTGATGAAGAGAGATGGATCCACCTTGCATTGATTGTAACCACATTTGATCAAATAGTCCACCAATCTTTGGTTCCAAGCCCTTGGAGCTTGCTTTAGGCCATAAAGTGCCTTCTTCAACCTACAAACATGATGTGGAAACTCTTTATGAACAAAACCTAGTGGTTGCTCCATGTATACCTCTTCTTCCAAGTCTCCATTGAGAAAGGCATTCTTGATATCCAATTGGAAAAGCTTCCATCCTTTGCTAGCAGCCATTGCAATGAGTGTCCTAATGGTGCTTATCTTTGCCACGGGGCTGAATGTCTCTTCAAAGTCCACTCCATAGGTTTGTGCAAAACCCTTGGCCACCAATCTTGCTTTGAACCTAGAAATAGATCCATCTGAATTCCTCTTTACTTTATACACCCACTTATTACCTATTACCTTCATGTTCTCCTTCTTGGGCACTAGAGTCCATGTTTTATTTTCCTCAAGTGCGTCGATCTCTTCTTGCATTGCCTCTTTCCATTCGGTGTACCTGCTTGCATCTTCATAGCAATCGGGCTCATGATCTTCTACTACTTTGTTCATATATGCATAATGTGTTGCCATGTATGAATCATAAGTAAACCTTTGAGTTGAATACTTAACTCTAGAAGACTTCCTTTCTTCACCTTTTGGGGGAATAACCCTCTTTTGCCTTGGGAACTTGATCTCTTTCTTTGACGTGGCTTCTTTCTCCATCATGTGTCCATCATCTTCAACTTCATTACCTTCTTCATCCAACTCCACCAATGTTGCTTTGCCTTTGTTGATTGATTGTGCTTCATAGTTTGATGAAGATCTCCCCCTCCATGGTGAGTTCATGCTTGAACTATCTTCATTGATGGAACACCTTGGGCCGCTTAGCTCTAGGTCCATTTGTTCTTCGTCATGTCCATGCTTTTCGTCTTCATAGTCCTGCATACAATCATACTTCTTATACCAAGGGAGTAGCTCATCAAATGCTACATCCCTTGATATCCTCAAGTCCTTTGTGTTTGGGTTGAAGCACTTGTAACCTTTATGATCATTTGAATATCCTAGAAACACACACTTTTCTGCCTTTGGTTGTAGCTTGTGCCTCAATTCACTTGGCACATGTACATAACAAGTACATCCAAATATCTTCAAGTGGGAAAGATCAGGTTTCTTACCATAATAGGCTTGATATGGTGTCAAGCCATGGATCCCTGAGGTAGGAGCCCTATTCATTAGATACACGGCGGTATTTGCTGCATCACTCCAAAACATGTTAGGTACATTCATCTCATTAAGCATTGCTCTAGCGATCTCGGCAATGTATCTATTCTTTCTCTCTGCTACTCCATTTTGTTGGGGTGTGTACCTGCATGTTACTTGCCTCTTGATGCCTTGATCCATTAAAAAATCAGAAAACTCATTGGAGAAATATTCTCCCCCTCCATCGGACCTTAGCTTCTTGATATATGTACCTGTTTCCTTCTCTACCATTGCCTTGAATGCTTTGAAACATGTAATCACATCTGATTTGTTTTTTATGAAATAAACCCAAACCATCCTTGTGCAATCATCTATAAAAGTGACAAAGTACTTGTTACCTCCAATGGATTGCTCTTTGGTTGGCCCCCACACATCTGTATGTATCAACTCCAATGGATGTTGGCTTATGTAGCCACTCTTCTTGAATGGAAGTCTCGCTTGCTTCCCTAGTTGACAAGATTCACATAAATGCTTCATACCTTATCTTTCGAAGTTGGGAAGACCTTCAACCAGCCTCTTGAATTGCATTTCCTTCATTCTTTGTATGTTGATGTGACCTATCCTCTTGTGCCACAAGTCCAACCCCGAAATCCTCTTGTTTCCATATGTGAAGTAGACATGTTGAGTGGAATGAGAATTTACCTCCAAAGTGAAGAGTCTCCCTCATTTCTTTCCTCTTGCTATGACCTTGTAACCTTGCTTAGGGTTCTCCACAAAGCATCCACCTTTGTTGAACCTTACTTGATAGCCTCTTTCAACCATTTTCCCAACGGACACCAAGTTCTTTGTGATAGTAGGTACATGCAAGACATCCTTGTGACATCTTCCTTCCTCCTTGTCATCCAAAGCTACATCTCCAACATGGGAGATCTCATGGGCTGTATCATCACCTGTTTCTAAATGTCCTTTACCTTTGGGAACATGTAGATTAGTAAACCAAGAAGCATTGCAACTCATATGGTTGCTACATCCACTATCAATATACCAAGTGTTATCTACTTTGCTTGAATTCCCATTCATGTGCATCATCAAGAGATTGTCATTTTCTGAACTTGTAGAAGCATAATTACCTTGGCCTTTGTATGAAGTACCTTGATTATAGCTCCTTTGGTTTCCTCCTTGGTAGCAATCATAGTGGCCAAACTTGCCACATATGTAACATCCTTTGCCATCTTGATTCCTGTTTTGTTGATGTCGTCCTCCTCTTCCTCTTGTTCTTCCACTCCCTCTTTGTGATGAAGTGCCTTGGTCATGTCTTTGATTGCTTGAGTGGCCTTGCCTTCCTCCAAACCTTCCTTTTCCCCTTCCTTGTCCTCGTCTTCCTTTTCCCCTTTGATTACTTGCATAGAAAACTTGTGCATCCTTGCTTTTAGTTGATCTTCCACCTATGTTCATTTCTTCGGTGACCATGAGAGCAACCAATTGCTCAAAATTGGGAAGATTATCCCTTACATAAACTGAAGTGGTAAAGGGTTTCCACTTCTCATCATCTCTCAAACCATTGAGAGTATAAGCAACAAGATCGTCATCGTCTACGTGGCTTCCAATGGATCCCAATGCATATGATAACTCCTTGACCTTAAGTATGTAGTCATTTATGCTACTCCCTGAGCTCTTCCTAAGGTTGTTGAGATCATTCTTGAGTTGGATCTTCCTTGCTTTGGTGCTTTTGAATAAAGCCTTTCAAGTGTCTCCCATACCTTCATGCTTGAATCCAAGTCTTGGATATGGCTGATCATGCTATTGCTAATGTTTTGGGAAAGAATAAAGATAACCCTCTTGTCTCTTTCATTCCATTCCCTAAAGGCTCTTCTCTGCTCATTGGTTGGATTATCATCCAACCTAGGTCTTGGTTCACTTCCACTAATCAACCCCCAAAGGCCCTTGCCCATAAGATAGTTGGAGACCCTAAATCTCCATGGTTGATAGTTCCCTTTTTCTAGCTTTTCAATTTGAGTGTTGAAGTCTCCCATATCTAGTCTTTGATACTTGACCTAGCCCTTGGCTAATGCTCCAATGTGTGTAAAATGAAAATGAGGCTCTGAGGTTACCTCAATCCAAAGCTTTCGTTAGATGGACACATTGTGCTCTTGAAACTTTGAGTAGAATAGCTCCCCCTTGATGTGAGCTACCTCCAAGAAGCTTTTGTTGATGCAAATCTTCAACCACCAACTCCAAGAAGTCTTGTTGCTTGTATGTGATACCTCCAAGATGCCCAAATGCTCTGATACCACTGATGGGGGAAGTATCTCAACCCCTAAGCAACGACGAAGCGCGAATGACCTCCACAGGTATACTTCTTTGACCTCTGCACACCAACAATGCTCTTACTCAGAGCTTATGTAGAGACCTCCAGTGAGCTTTTGTAGACCTGTAGTAGACATCAAGAGCTTTCTATTAAAACAAATTTCACTTCAAATGGATGCTTACACAAAGAGAAAAAATGTCTACAACATGAGCTATTTGAATGCTCACAACTGCTAGTCAAGCAAAGACCTCACTTCACTCCAACAAGCTTTTCTCAGAGATTATACAGAGAATGAATCTCAAATGTAAGCCAACTTTAGAGCACTCTAATAGCTACCCAATGACACCAAAATCATAGCAAATGGATAAATAGAGAAGGAGGACCAGCCCTTACAATAGAGAGCAAAATATTTCCAACAGAGCCTACACACAGAGAGAGATATCAATCACACAACTTCACTAAAATGAATGTTTCTCCTAGACTACTTAGAGAATGCTCCAGAAAGTTGATGAACATAAAATAGATTCTAATATCTATCCAATGCAACAAGAATTACATCAAATGGATACAATATGAGGGAGAACCAATGCTAACAACTCAGGGGTAGAGAGTTGAAACACTGCCTGCGCACACGCATAGATATGCCTACTAAAAGAAAACAAACAAGCAAGCAAGGGGCTAGCTTAAGCAAGGGGCTTGCTTATCACAACTCCAGCACTTAGTGCTCACTTTACATGAGCTAAAACGTCAAGAAGATGGCCCTAAAGAAGTCGGGATACATGCTCCTTTTATAGTGAGAAGTGTGCCCCTAAAATCTAGGAACTACCTTTCCAAATCAGCCTCCTAACTTGGAGGACTTAGTTGAGATGACTTGGGGAGTGGTTGAGTGACTTTTCTTGATGGAATCTCGTGGCTTTTGGCTTCCTTTGATTGATCCACATGTCCATAAAATATTCCCCATGAATTTGTAGCTTGAATCTTGACTTTTAACATTTTATGCCCGGCCTACCTGTGTAGAGAGCTGTCTGAGCCATGATTATTGATTAAGGAATCGTAACTCCCAAATCGGCACTGATTTTTGGCTCACAAAATAAAAACCAATCATCAGATTTGAAACGTTGTGGCCACCACCGCTCATTGATTGCCTGTACGATTGCATGGTTAAGTAGTTACACTATGCATAATGCCTCAGATTCCACGATCCTATATATTTAATGGTAATATCTGTATTTATAATACTCTTTTTTTTTAATCCAGCACACTGATAGAAGCCATGATTTAGACCCATTAATGACAATTAGAAGAACCTCTCTTGTCAATGTAGCCAACTGAAATGAAGCTAGGCCACACATCTCATGAATCCGAAACGGAGTGGTCCACTGTAATTTCAGTTTACCCATCTTTCTCTTCATCTTGGAGTGAAAATATAGTACCAAATCCCCTTGTGGAAAAATCTTAGTCCGGAGATTGCGATCATGCCACTTCTTCTATCTTCTCTGAACTTCTTGTAACAATAAAAGCTATGATAACGTTGTTCATCTAACTGTTCCAACTGGTCCATTCGATATGCAAAAGACTCCTTTGAAACTAACCACTTCTGCACCACAATCCTGAGATTGGGTACCACAAATTCAAAGGGTAATATGACCTCTTGTCAGTAGAGCAATCTAAAAGGTGTGCTACCCACTGAAACTTTATAAGCAGTCTTGTAAGCCCATAGGACAGTGAGGAGCATGATTTCCCACTGATCCATTGAGTCTAACAATAGTTTTTGGAGCATGTGTAGTAAAACTTTGTTAGTACTTTCAGCCAATCCATTTGCCCGACGATAATAGGGGGAACAAAATTTATGCTTAATTTGGTAATCCGCAATAAGTTTGGCAATCAACTGATTCGGGAAATGAGTTCCCCGATTGGAGACTAATTCCAATGGTAATCCATAACACAGAAAAATATCATTCTGCAATTACCTTACGACTCTTCGTGCAGTAGCTTGCTTAGTTGCCCATGCTTCAGCCCAGCATGTGCAATAATCCGTACAGGTTAAAATGTACAGGGCTCCAGTGTGCACCCTAGGTGGTTTGATGGGACCAATGAAGTCCAAACCCCATTTCTGAAAAGGTTATAGGGAAAGAACTGGCTACAACGGAAAATGCTAACTGTCGCGAGGTTGTACAGTCCATTGGCATGGATCACAATTCTGTACTGCTTGGTGCACATCTAAGTACATAGTTGGCCACCATAATCCAGATTGTTGGATTTTCCACACTGTAATCAAATGACTGAAGTGTTCACCCGCTTCACCAGCAAGAGCCTCCAAAATGACAACCGGCACCTCTTGTGAAGGAACATAGCACATCCAAATGCCGGTTGGATCTTTATGATATAATTGGCCCATAATAATGCTAAATCTATGACTATGAAGGCCAAGTTTTTTTCGTGCTGCTAAACTTAAGTAAGAGGGAGCAATACCATTTTCGAGAAAAATGAGCATTTCTTCCTACCATGTGAGATAGGTTTGTGGAACATTCTCCATTTCAACTACCGAAAAAATTTCTACATTCGGAAGAGTGTTGTCGACTCTGTCAGGAGGTTCCCCATGATCAATACGTGATAGAAAATATGCAATAGCATGACTAGTGCCTGGGCAATGAACGATGTCAAATTCAAATTCCTACAACAATAGGACCCACCAAGTAAGGTGTCCCACCAAATTCTACTATTTAACCAAATATAACAGAGCATTGTGATCTACATGAAAAGTGAATGCTTGGCCCAACAAGAAATGGAAGAACTTCTTTATTGAATAAATCAGACCTAAGCATTCCCGTTCCGTCATCAAGTAATTATGTTTAGTAGGTGTGAGTCTCCGACTAGCATAGTACATAGGGTGGAACCAAATGCGATCCTCCTTCTGCATCAAGACACTTACAATAGCTCTATCTGAAGGGTCCACAAATACATGGAATAGTTGCATCCAGTCTGGAGCATTCAGGACCGGTGTTGTGGCCAACATTTTTCATAATCACTCGAATGTTTTTTGTGCTTGAGGCATCTAGACAAAATCCACTAGTTTTACATGCGCTATCTTGTTTAATGGGATGGCGATATGAGCAAGACCCCATAAATGCCTACCATGCCATCGCACCTGGCCCAAAAAACGTAATACCTCCTTTGGATTCTGGGGTGCTGGAGTTTCTAAGATGACTTTGACTTTATTAGGATCCACTGCTATGCCCTTTCTTGAAATGACATGGCCCAATAATTTGATGTATTTAACCGCAAAAGTTGATTTATTCACATTCAAACAAAGATGTACTTGTCGATAGGAATCAAAAAAATCTTGCAAATGTTCTAGGTGAGCTACCATTGTGCCCGAAATAGAGAAATCGTCTAGAAAAATGTGCATAAATGAGGTAAGATACGGGGCAAAGATTTGCTGCATGCAACGTTGCAAAGTACTTAGCACGCTGCATAATCCGAACCACATGACAGTACACACAAAACTCCCCAATTTGTAATAAAAGCAGTTTTTGGTATGTCCGCTTCCACCATCCGGACTTGATTTTTGCCACTGAACCCATCAAGAAAGGAATACATTTCCCCACCTGCAACCTCATCAAGCATACTGTCCAAAAATGGTAAGGCAAAAGGATCTGGTACAGTCATTGCATCTAGTTTCCTATAATCAACACAAATCCATAACTGTTTATTTTTCTTTGGAACAGTCATTATGGGCAAGACCCATTCTCGATTTTGAATGGGCAGAATGTAGCAAACTTTTACCAATCTATCCAACTTGTGTTTGACCTGCTCCGCAAAATTCGGGTTCATTCTATACCTCTACTGCATCACTGGGGTAGCATTTGGCTTAAGAAAAATTCGATGATGATGAAGCTTCGGATCAAGCCCTTTTATGTCTGAATATGTCCAAGCAAAGACATCCTTATACTGTTGCAACAAAGCAATCAAGACCATCTAGAATTCTAGAGCAAGCTCCGAGCAGATTCGAACTGGCTTAGGTTCATCTATAGTTCCCAAATTTACCACTTCTAAAGAATCTTCTTCCACACTTATCTTTCCATCCTCCATAGGATCTTGTATCACTGGTTCAACGCTATCCTTGTCCTGCAATTCCAAAGATTTTGTACACACCATGATCGCCATACTGTCCCATTCGAAGCTGATGACTGAATTCACATCGACTACACTCAATGAGAGTAAATCCCTATTTGCTTCCAAAAATTATTGTTCCTCATCCTCGTCCAGTCCATCCAGCATATGCAAAGGCTCTGCTAATATGGGTTTATGCTCCGGAAGGCAATGTTGCTCTTCGTGTAAAGGAACAGAAAACTTGGCATGCCCTCTTCGGAAAGTAACTGTCTTTTCATCCCAATTCTGGCAAACTTTAGCATTGCACAACCACAGACGGCGCAATTACAAGTTATAATATAAGTTTTTTCCCTTCAATTCCAATACAAAAAGTGTAATATAAAATAGAACCTGTGCAATACAAATAGGGATGTCTTTGACCCACCCCACTAGTCATACCCGTGATTGTTCTACCATCCGAACAAAGAAGGGAGCTGGGTCAATGCTATTCCAGCCCATTTGCTTATACGTGGTGATAGATGCAATATTAATACTAGAACCCCCATCAATCAAAACCTTTGGAATAGCTTTATTTTTATACAGAACTATAATCGTAGAGACCGCATAGTCCACTATCCTGTCTGACACATTTCTGACCATTGAAACTGAGGGTTCCAGATTTTTGGATAATGTATATTTTTCCTGTAATTGTTGTAGTAATTGCTTTCGGAATGGTGGGACTAGTTCCAGCAATGCCCCCAATGACAATTTGATGTGTGATTCCTGTAGGAACTCACAATACTCCTTATTCATTGGTGGTTCGTGATCTTTCTTGTTTTTGTCCATCCGGGCCTTGTTGTTGTCATAAACTTGTATCTAGTCTAGCATCCATCTTTCGCTCTTGCGTGATTTCCTCAGACTTCATACCAACTATACTTTTTACACACTTCTTTCCAGAAGATTCCATTAGGAATAGCGGAGACTCAACATAGTGCGGTGGGTACTCCGTAGCCCACTATACTACCTTCTTAAGAGTTTGCTTTTGCTCCTCTTATGTTAAATAATCCAATTTGTGTCCACCTGAATACTCTTTCTGAGACCTGGTGACTGTTACACTTATGTGTTCCTCGAGTAGCTTTGATGTGAACCTTTTCCCCATACATGGGCACTTTTTACTCTAGTGCTAGCTAGAGGTTTTTTCCCCATGTTACCACATACTTGATACTCTCATATGTGGTGGTACTTTGTACTTAGGGATATTATTCAGCTCCTACTTCAGTTCAGTTCATCGATCAATAGAGAGAGCTATTCCAGCCATCGTCTTCTCCGTGTGTCTTGCTGCGTTTGTGCTCCTTTGTGTGTGCTTCTTGTGTGTCTCTCGCACTTCTACACACAGCCAACAGTGGTATCAGAGCAGGTTCAGCTTCTTCTCAAGTTTCAGTTTTTCGCGTCGCGGCGTGCGCGCACTTTAATAGTGCAAATCAACTTCAGAGCATAGAAGTGTGAATTCAGCAGCCCGGAAACATTTCCACCAAGTGCGCTTGGGTTTTACCCCCATTTCAAAGCCATTCGTGCAGTCAAAATCGCCATCAAAGTGACGGTTTGTGAGCTGAAATTTCAGCACTCATTTCAGTTTTCGTCGAAGTGAAGATTTTGTCACATTCTTGTTCCTTAGTGAAATGGCGGGCAGCAATGACTTGTTTGGCATGCTTCAAGCTGAAGATAAGCTTGATGGGACCAACTATCCGATGTGGTCTTACATGATGAAGCACGTTCTTGTTGCAAAACAACTTTGGAACATAGTGGCAGATGTAGATCGAAGACCGGCAGGTGCTTCTACTTCACAGTCTACTGTCACAGATGGAGCTTCTTCTTCGAGTACAGTGGTTTCTCCTTCTCCACCTACACAGGAGCAGCTTAGATGGGATGGAAAAGATGCTCAAGCTCATGCTTTGATTACGCTTTCAGTGAAGCGTCATATAGTTCCACACATTCGGTCATGTTCTACATCACGACAGGCATGGGACACTCTTGCTTCTTTGTATGCCGTGCGTAATGAAGCACGTGTTGCATACTTGAGGAAGCAACTTGAGGATGTATGTATGGCTGAAAATGAGTCAGTGGATGTGTATGTGACACGCATCAAGGACTTGAAAGAGTAATTGGCAAACATAGATGAGATAATTCCGGATGCATCACTGATTTCTACATTGTTGAGAGGATTACCAGAATCTTTTCAAAGCTTTGCTACTACACTTTGTTTGGTTGCAAAAGGAAATCCTAATATGTATGCATTTGATGAGGTTGTGTCTCTTCTTTTGCAAGAAGAGCAATCTAGAGTGAATAGGAGTGGTTTGATTGAAGGAACGCAAGCACTTGCTATCTCCCAAAAGGGGAAAAGCAAGTATGGTTCAGCTTTTGGTTCATCAAAACCAAAGCCTCAAGCTTCCTCTTCCACTCATTCCTCTAATGATGGTGATTTGCAAAAGAAGAAGAGATGCAAATATTGCCGGAAGGCTGGTCATACTATTGATGAGTGTAGAAAGCTTGCTAAACGCAATGAAAAGAAGAAGGAATCCGGCATGTCTATTGCTGAAAATTCAGCAAATGCAAAGAATGATGAAGCTAACATGGCTCAAGATTTTTGGGCATGTGTTGTTACATGTCATTATGATGCTTTTTTACATTCTAAATGCATGGTTGTGAGTGAGGCTGATTCGGATTGGTTCTTTGATAGTGGTGCTTCAAAGCACATAACATCATGCAAAAGATTTTTTGCCTCTTTGAAAGATGCACCTAAAGGAGGACATGTGGTGTGTGCAAACAATGCCTCTTATCCTATCATTGGAGTAGGAGAAATTGAGCTTACGGTTGCAAATGGAGGTGTGATTCTCTTGAAAACTGCATTGTATGTGCCCGGTATCAAGAAGAACTTAATTTCAGTTCCGTTGATTGCCAAAGCAGGACTTCATGTACACTTTGTTGATGATAAGTGTATGGTTCATGATTTCAGTAATGGCGATGTTATCGTGATGTCCGGTACATTATGTGATGGTTTGTATCGCATGGATACATACAAGAGGGCTGCCTCGAATGCCTTGGTTGCTCATACTTCTTCCATGGCTGAAATGGAGCTTTGGCATGCTCGTTTTGGTCATTTAAACTTCAATAGTTTGCTCTACTTGCAAAAGAAGGACATGGTTATTGGCTTGCCTACACTTGAGTCCATTGAAAAGCATGCATGTGAAGGTTGCATTCTTGGAAAAATGCATCGTGCTTCTTTTCCAAAAGATAGTCACACACACACTACAAGAAAATTGCAACTTGTTCATAGTGATGTATGTGGTCCGGTCAAGACTCCATCTTTTGGGAAGCATGTATATTTTGTTACCTTCATTGATGATGCTACTCGCCATACATGGGTGTATCCTATGAAAGCAAAGAATGAGGTATTTTCTTGCTTCAAAGCATTTTTAGCTATGGCTGAAAATTTTTCTTCACAAAAGCTTTTGACTCTACGCACGGATCCTGGTGGTGAATACATGTCACATGAGTTTAATGCTTTTCTTCGTGAAAGATGTATTTCACACCAATGTACGGTGCCATATACACCTCAACAAAATGGTGTTGCCAAGCGTTAAAATAGAACTCTACTTGAAATGGCACGATGTATGGTTAAAGGAAAGAATCTTCCTCATAAGTTTTGGTTGGAAGCGGTCATGTGTGCAAATTATGTGTTGAATCACTGCCCTACAAAAGCATTGAGAGTCATCACTCCTTATGAAGCTTGGAATGGTCATAAGCCTATGGTTAGTCATATGCGTGTGTTTGGTTGTTTGGCATATGCTCTTGTGCCATCACAACAACGTCACAAACTTGATGACAAGGCAAAGAAATGTATATTTGTTGGTTATAGTGTTGAAAGTAAGGGATATCGGTTGTACCATCCATTGACGAACACAATTATTGTGAGTCGAGATGTGGTATTTGCTGAAAATTCAGTTTTCCCTCTACTTGAATGCAAAAAACTGCTAACACTTAGCTCACAAGATGTGTTCGATACACTCATGCCTTTGTTCCAAAATGGTGCGCTTGACTATGGCCATGTAGACCAGCCAATTGAGGTTCAAAGGGCTGAAAAATTCCAGCCAAATAGGGCTGAAAATGCAGAGAATTTCCAGCCAAACATGGCTGAAAAAATTCAGCCAAAAATTGCCAAAACTGTTGGAAATTTTCAGCCACATATGGCTGAACATTTGCGTCCAAATATGGCTGAAACTGAGCACGAAATTCAGCCCACGCATGATGTACATATTGAAGATGTTTTACATAATGAACGCATGTCTATCAAGAGTGCACAATCTATGCCAAAGTGGCTGAAACAAACTTTGCAGGACAGCAAATTGAGTGCACCTTTACTTGGTAGAACAAGATCAAGCTCTCACCATGCATCAAGTAATTTTGTGGATTATTCTCTTATTGCTACAGCATGTAATGAAGAGCCACTTTCTTTTGAAGATGCATGTGACGATCCACAATGGATGAGTGCCATGCAATCAGAAATGGATTCCATACATAGGAATGGTACTTGGGAGTTATGTGAATTGCCAAAAGGAAAGAATGCCATTGGTACAAAGTGGGTTTATAAGATTAAGAGAAAATCTAATGGTAGCATTGATCGCTACAAAGCTAGATTGGTTGCCAAAGGATATGCGCAACAATATGGCATTGACTATGAGGAAACTTTTGCACCTACTTCACGCATGACTACCATTCGTACCGTGGTTGCATTGGCTGCCCATCGAGGTTGGAAAGTGCATCAATTGGACATAAAAACATCCTTCTTGAATGGAGATTTGCAAGAAAAGGCTTATGTGAAGCAACCTCCTGGATTTGCTATGAAAGGGAAAGAGCATATGGTTTGTCGCTTGCATAAAGCCTTGTATGGTCTCAAGCAAGCTCCACGTGCATGGTATGACAAAATACATAAGCACTTGATTGCTCTTGGCTTCACATGTAGTCCGATTGAAAGCACGCTCTATGTACGCAAAAATGGGGCTGATCTTATAGTGCTTGTTCTTTATGTCGATGACATACTCTTGACTGGGTGATGTGATGCAAAACTTGACATTCTTATGGCTGATTTGCAGCATACTTTTGATGTCACTTATCTTGGTCTTTTGAGCTACTATCTTGGCATCCAGTTTGTATCCGTTGAGGGGGGAATTGTTATGCATGAAGCAAAGTATGTTGAAACACTTCAGCGTTTTGACTTTGAGGATTGTAAGCCAGTTTCCACAGCAGTTGAGACAGGATTCAGGTTCCCAGTTGAGGATTCCACTGATGCATTTGATACTTCTCTTTATCAGCAAGTTGTGGGATGTCTTATATATGCATGCAACACAAGGCCGGATATACAGTATGCAGTTTCCCAGTTGAGTCGATTCATGCATAGCCCTGGCACTAAGCATTGGCAAGCGGTGAAATGTGTGTTTAGATATCTTCGAGGCACTTTGAGCTTAGGTCTCTTTTATGGCAGAGATGTCTAGCCATGCTTACATGCTTTTACAGATAGTGATTGGGCTGGTTGTTATGATACTCGCGTGTCCACTAGTGGTAATTGCTTTTTCCTTGGAGACTCATGCATATCTTGGTTGAGTAAGAAGCAACCTACAGTGGCGACATCGAGTTGTGAAGCTGAGTACAGGGCAGTTTTCACAGCTACAGTGGAGTGTATATGGCTGAGACGCCTATTGATGGATCTTTGCATGGAGATTGATGCTGCTACACATATTCTCACAGATAGTCAGAGTGCTTTGGCTGTTGCACGAAACCCAGTGTTTCATGCACGGACCAAACATATTGAGGTGCATTATCACTATGTGAGAGAGCGCCTTCATGCAGGAGATATTGATTTGGTATATGTGCCTACACAAGATAATGTGGCAGACATATTCACCAAAGCTCTTCCATGGGAAAAGTTTGAAGCTTTTCGCAAAGCTTTAGGCTTATTACCTTGTGGAGGCTGATCTGTCACTCCCTGTATGTGTTCACATCATTCACTCCAGGGGGGTTTGTTACACTTATGTGTTCCTCGAGTAGCTTTGATGTGAACCTTTTCCCTATACATGGGCACTTTTTACTCTAGTGTTGGCTAGAGGTTTTTTCCCCATGTTACCACATACTTGATACTCTCATATGTGGTGGTACTTTGTACTTAGGGATATTATTCAGCTCCTACTTCAGTTCAGTTCATCGATCAATAGAGAGAGCTATTCGAGCCATCGTCTTCTCCGTGTGTCTTGCTGCGTTTGTGCTCCTTTGTGTGTGCTTCTTGTGTGTCTCTCGCACTTCTACACACACCTAACAGTGACTACTGATGTTGATGGCTCCAGATACTCCAAGGTCACCACATTGGCTATAGGTGCCTTGAGCTTAGCTTCTTGCTTACGTTGATCATATTCCTTAGCCTCCTCCCATTCCCACCATCGATGATCATATTGTAGACAAAACTGACACTAAATTGGGTGATTATCCAGGTTAGCTAGTCCAAGTTGTCGGAATCTCCGTCCTCTACTGAACTCCTATCCGTTTTGCCAGAAGCCACGTCGCTACTCCGAAAATTGCTGTGAATCCGGATATTGGGATGGTCCTACAAGTCGAGCATCCTGAGTATTCTGCCATTGTCCGATAGAAACTTGGGGCTTATATCTAGTCGAATTCCCTTTCCAAGAAGGTACTTCTACTTGTGCAGTAGCAAACAAGGTATTTCTTGCATTAAAGAGAAATTCCTCCAAACTATGATTAGTTTTGTTGCAAATTCGGCAAAATACCTAGTTAAGCACACAATTGGCTGTGATGTGGCCTGCATTCCTACACCGTAAGCAATACAACTACTTCTCTGGGGTTGCAACCTTCTTGAAAACCAAATTAGTCTTCTTAGAGCCCAAATTGGCAAATTGCATCTTTCGATCCATCGTTATTGCTAAGTCAATAATCTGATCTAGTGTATTGGTCGAGTGTATACATATAGATCTTCTCTCTGATGGGTGGTTGAAGTCCATCAACAAAGACTTCTGTTAACATTTCTTCGACAGGGCATTTGTCTACTAGGAACTGCCATAGTGTAGATCTAAAATCCGATGCATACTATTCGATCGTCCCTTTCTTCATCATATACTGAAGTGAAGAATGTAACTCCGAAACACTCTTAGCAGTCCAAAATCGCTCTAAAAATGCCACCTTCCACTCATCATAAGTTGAAAAGTAATCAGAGGGTACTCAATAAGCCATTTTACTACATTGCTGACTAACGTGGCTTTGTACACCTAGAACTTGTGCTGATTGTCATGCATATTACGATGGTTACATAAGTACTAATTCTCAAATGTCCATACGTGCACATTTGGATCCTCATCCACTCACCCATGAAAATGAGCATAATTTAACACTAGTAATGGGTGCCTCTTCGCCATCGAATTAGCAAGCGTCTATAAGGTACCGGTTTAAGGTGAGGGTAGTAGAGCTAACTGCAATTCTGGCAGGGGTTTGCTGTTGCCGCTTTGACATACTTCCATAGGGTATTTCTCTTCTTGCAAGTGGTTGTACTGGTCGGTCCCGCTAAGTTCCCCTTGCCAAAATACTTTAGTTAGTTTTCCATCCTTCCACTCAAAGAGTAGATCCTTCAAAAGCTTGGGGGGTAAAACTCGTTTCCACCCAAAACTGCACTTCCTCTGGAATAATGATTGCATCCTCATGAGGAATGTCTTCAAGCTTCAATGTTGCAAGTGTCTGTTGCATGAATTTCTCTAGATAATCATGATGATAATTCTTTTGTAAGTACTCCTTGCCACTTTGTATGGACATCAATCCACTTTGTGCTGTGTTTTGTTACCCCATCCCATTGTGGTCTCCATAATGTTAAGTGCACTGATTTCCCATAGACTAACAATACCCCAATTTAAAGGCTCAGGAATGGGGATTTACAAATATACAATACTCGTTTACATGCATTTCTGTTTCCCACTTACAATAGCATTGATTATAAACAAAGACAATTCATACCACACTGTGTATAGAGAAACATACTTCCACAATAGCAAATAGCTTCTTGATTATAAAGTATGAGTGCAGTTACATCACAGTATCATCTCTACAATCATACTTTGGAGACACAACTTCATCCATTTCTGTATCTGCATATCTGCACACTCTGTATTTGTCCCTTCAAGAATCTGTCCATAAGATACGACACCGTACTTCTTCGTAAGGGCTTCACACCATTCCAAACTTTGAAAATACAAAATAATCAAAATTTACAATTTTGGAAACTCTTAGCATCTCTGTAAATCTCCATTCAATTACATTGAAAACGATAAATGTTTTTACAAGAAAAGTGGTTGTCCACACCGACTGCTAATAGGAGGTGGGTTTTCAGGTGGTAGCCAAGGTCTAACTATCAAGCGATGTGTTGGAATTCCTTATGGATACGGTTCAAAAGGATGTCTGACGAGTTGATGGAATGTTGGGCTGCATGGATGACTACGGAATGAAACTATTGGGAGATGCCATAGGGGTGATGTTGGAGGTTGAAGGTAGTAACAAATAAATGAAGGATGGACTACTCTCATTCTAGGCCATAGCTAATGGCGTATGCATTAGAGCTGTGTCGAGGAAACATCTGTTCCATGGTAGCACGGGAAATGGAGGGGACAGATGCCCAACCATCAATGGGTAGGAAAAAGCATTGACCCACTGCTGTAAGGTCATGTAGAGCTCCTATCCATTGAGCAATATTGTCCAAGATGTAGCAGATGTAGGCTCTACGAAAATAGTTTGGATGATGCTCTTAGCAGCGGGGTGTCCTACAATGGCATCCCATTGCAAGAGGCAAAAATGGCCCAGAATGTGGGGATTAAGGAACACATTCATCTCATCTGAGAAGACTATAGATATTGGTTTGAAAGATGCTAAAGTCTCCATATCTAACCACAATCCAAGCAGAACCCACGGGAAGCAAGTACAATGCAAAAAGAATCAGACACAAAATGCAATAACCATGGATGGCAAGGCAGAGAGATTTCTAAACAAGAGAGAAGCACATTGACATGAGTGAGGAGCAGGATGGACAAAATGATGAATGCAAGTCGAGGGCAATTAGGCCATAAATATTGTGCAAATCATGTAGACATGGGTGGTGAACAAATGATTGAACACATGGAGGGTGATCGAAAAGGGCAAAGTTTTAACCCGTTGATCAAATTTTTAACTAGTACTCCCGCCAGTTTCTGCAACCAGAATGTTGTCAGACCCACATGTGCTGAAATCCACTAAGCACCAAACCAGCAGACTTTAAAATTTCTTGCACCATGATCTGACTTTGAGTTCTAAAATAGCATGAGTGATGGAATTTAATCCCTTAGATTTGCATACTAGAAGTGAAATGAGCCCAATACCTAGGCCCCTTAATACACTTTTTTCTCTATCATATAGCACTAATTCACCTACCTTACACTAATCAAAATCACCTGCGCTTTTAGTCAAGCTTAGTATCATTTTGTAAGCTCTCCAACAAGCTATAGAACACCTTAAATGGATCTATTTAAGTCAATCAACAACTCTATACAAAATAGATTATGCAAAGATGTAGGATATGCAAAAATTAGGGTTACAGAGATACAAAAATTTCTTTGCACATTAAGTTGATTTCAAAAAACCCCTCTTAGGAAAATTAAGATACGTATATCAGCTATAGAATGCACCTTAAATTGCATAAATTGGATATGTACATAAAGAGTTACAACTATTATAAGCAGACTATGTCTATACCTACAAGAGACTAGAGGGGGTGTGGTCTTGATAGCTCCTTTTTGCTCCTCGTCTATGCACCTAATGTCCTCCTCTACATTTTTCCAGCTTGGAATACTACATTTCAGCTCCTTGAGCCTTGGATGACTCTCTTCTTGAGCCTCCTTGAGTATATGTCTCCTAGTCTTTGTTGATCTACAAGACTTCCATGCATTTGATGACTCTTCACCTTCTTTTATAGATTTTGTATGCCTCTCTTGACCCTTCCACCACCTTAGGATTGCCTTGCCCAACCTTGCCCAACCTTGCGACCACCCTAAGTGGTTTGAGTTGTGCTGTTTGTCCACATTAAGGTCTTTTGACCCCTTAGTCCACATAAAGCTTGCATAGTTCACACTTTCAACACTCCCCCTCAAGCTTAAGGTGGTAGTGTCCATATCAAGCAAGCTCATAGCCTTTGAATACTTTTTTAACTTGGTCACATCCAAACTTTTGGTGAAGATATGTGGAACTGGGTCCTTTATACCTAAAAAATGAACATTAATGTCCTTACTTGCAACCTTTTTCCATACATAATGGTAATGCACCTCAATGTGCTTGCACCTTGGATGAGACATGGGATTATTTAATTTAGAAAGATGTAGACTTGACATGTTATCTCCATACACTAGAATTGGTCCAAGTTTTATACCAAAATCTTTGAAGAGCTTCGTAAACCACATTGCTTCACATGTAGTAAGGGCTAAGGCTCTATATTCAGCGTCTGTTAAACTCAATGCAACACAAGGGTGTTTTTTGCTCATCCATGGAATTGCTTTTGTACCTAGCATGAAAACATAGCTAGAAGTTGACCTTCTATCATCAACACCCCCTGCCCAATCTACATCACTCCATGATCTTACTTGAAGTTCTTCATCATACTTGTATAGCAAGACATAATTACATGTACTCTTCACATACCTTAACACTCTCTTTGCATGATTGAGATATGTATCTATGGTGGCATGCATGAACTGAGATAGAACTCAACTTATGTAGCACACGTCAAGTCTTGTGAGTGTAGCATAGATCAATGATCGGACAATGTTCCTGTATAGTGTAAGGTCCTCTAGCTTCTTACCATCTTCCTTGCTTAACTTGACATTTGAATCCATAGGTTGAGCTATTGGTTTGCAATTTTTCATTCCAAACCTAAACCACACATCTAGAAGATACTTCTTTTAAGAGAGATAGATACCTTCTTTCCCATAGATCACCTCAATGCCAATAAAGTACTTTAGCACACCCAAATCTAAGATTTTAAATGGTGCTCCATGGTTGGTTTCTTGCCATAATAGACTTACTATGGAGTCAAGTTGTGCACACCACCTCCAGGACCTATTTATCAAGTAACAAGCTGTATTCACAGCCTCAGCCCAATAAGAGAATGGTAACATAACTTCATATATGAGACATCTAGATATCTCAACCAAATGCCTATTCTTCCTCTCAACAACACCATTTTGTTGAGGCATGTACCTGCATGTAAAGCGCCTCTTTATGCCATTGCCGTGCAAGTACTTTGTGAATTCCTTGGAGAAATTCTCTCCCCCTCCATCTAGCCTCAATGTCTTGATGTGTGCATGACATTCTTTCTCAACAAGGGACCTAAACTTTTGAAAGCATGAAAACACTTCTAATTTTTCTTGGATAACATATAGTGATAGCTTTCTTGAGTGGTCATCAATGAAAGTGAAAAAGTACCTAGCTCCTCCTAATGAAGCCTCTTGCTAGGGCCCCATACATATGAGTGTATAAGCACCAAGATCTTAGAGGATCTATACTCACTCTTTGGAAGTGGCTTCCATGCTTGCTTAGCTAGCTAGCAAGCATCACAAAACTCATGTAAGCCTTGGCCTTCAAGATTTGGTAGTCCCTACACTAAAGCTACTTTGAACATGGTTTTTAACTTGTGAATCTTGATATGTCCTATCCTCTTGTGCCAAAGATCAATCTCTACAATCCTTTTGTTACCAATCATCACATGACATACCTTGTTGTGTGTAGGAGCAACATCTAGTCTGAAAAATCACCTTCTTTTATTCCCTTGGCAATGGCCTTGCCTCCTTTCTTCACCATGCACCCTTTTCCATCAAATATAATCTGCATACATATCTCTACCATCTTCCCTAGAGAGATAATGTTCTTGGAAATAGATGGAACATGGAGCAATTCTTTAAGAGTCTTGAGAGATTTACCTTCACCTAGCTTCACACCTCCCACATGTGGAATGGGATGCTTAGTGTTATCTCCTATCTCCACACAACCTTTTGAGCTTGGGAGCTTGATATGAACAAAAGATTCCTCCATACATGACATGTCATTAGAGCATCCAGAGTCTATGTACCACTTTGTGTCATTGGGATCACTAGTGTACCCATGTCTCATGGCTAGGAGGGTCTCCTTCTCATCATCCTTCTTGGAGTTGTTAGCATAGTCATCATCCTTCTTCTTCTTGTCTTTGTCATCCTCACACCAGTAATTCGAAGAAATATGATTCTAGTTACCACATATAAAACAAGTTCTACCTTGACGAAGGTTGTTCTTCCCTTTGCCATTCTTGCCTTTCCTTGAAGATGATGCCTTGCTATCTCCTTCTAAATTTGAATCTTCTTCCTTAGAATGCTTTCAATTGCTTTTTCCTCCTTTCCCCTTCTTCTCATTCTTGCCTTTGCCTTGTGAGTGACCATCCTTCTTGGACGTCTCCTATAGCAACCTCTTTTGCCACTAGGTGAGTGATCAGTTGCTCAAGAGTTGGTAGAGGATCTCTATACAAGATGGTAGTAATGTTGGAGCAAGTCTATGACAAGCCTAAGTATTGGCTTGAGTCCCACAAATTCAAAGAAGAAGCCTTAAAATGAAGACAATGTGAAGTTCACTTGTGAACTACCTTTTGTAACTTTTGAAGACTTTACTTCACGTAAAAGTGAAAGAATCTTAAGTGGTTGAGTCCACTTGATCAAAAAGGGAATGAGGAGCCACGAATTCATGATTTGTGGTAGATAGAGAATCAAATCAATCACTAATTGATTGGAGAGTGATTGAGGGAAGTTAGCCTCCCAAACTCAACTATAAATAGATGGCATCTTTAGTCGTGGTTAGAGAGACCTCAGAGAAGACCTCGAAGAGCTGAGCTTTATGCCATATCAAGGTGTGATTCTAATGCACACATCTATATCAATAAGTCCATTGTATTATACAATCAATATAATTTCATTTTCATGATCATTTGAGTTCATATTTCCATGTTCTTGTGAAGTGTACTACTCACTGCCATATCTCTTAGTTTTCTCAGTCAGATTGCAGAGATGGTTTCTCTAAGCTTAGTGCATCATTTTCTGTGATTTAACTTGGTAAAGTTATCTCTATAAGTATACTATATCCTCACCAATTTTTATTTCATTTGGGTGTTTCAATCTTCAGTCATGTTCAGTCGAAGTCAACCCTATCTGTTCATTTTCACTTCTCTGTGAGATACCCGACTTTTTTACTCATCTTGTCAGAGCTGTTTCTCACTGTGTAATCTCACATTCAATGATTTAAAGGTTGTTGGATTCAAATTACTGTGTAGTATAAGCATACAAATTTTCATAATCATTGGATTCTTAAATCTTGAGTTATGTTCATTTTTTTGCTCACTGGTCTCATTACTGTAGCAGCCCGTGAAAATCAGGATGATATCATCACTTGTTAAACATCATTCTCAGCGTGTGGTTCAATATTTTTGATGAAATTACTCTTGCATGTTAGCTCTTTAAGTTAACTAGACTTCCCCAAAAGGCATTAAGCTAATTACTGTTGTGCGCAGAGATCTATGCAGAACACTGGATATGTGTATAAACCAAAATAGCAAGTTCTTCACCTCTGAGCTAACTCCAACTTAGCTATTTTGATCTATCTTTTTGAGAGTGATCTTCCAAGGTACATAGGGTGTCTAATACATCCATTGGCAAGCTAAAAGAGCCCACCACATGCTCATGGAGTTCATTTGGCTGGTGTGGATCAAGGATTTTACAAGACCTCTTCATCTTCAAGCACATACCTATCCAGCTCTTCATAGTGGTATCAGAGCAAGGATGGCAGATGGATTTCCTTCATCAATTGACAATTGGATAGAGGTAACTACTCAGCTGGGTCATTAAGAATGGAAGCTTATCTCCAAGGTAGAAGTTGTGGTTGGAGATGAAGTTATGCCAAGTTTTAGGAACAAAAGTCAACCAACACAAGAAGAGCAAGAAAGATTGAGCACACGGTGCTCCAAGGATGCACTTGCAAGGCCTTATCTCCTCAACTCTATCTCAGATTTTTTGTTGCCTCACATTAGAAGTTGTAAGACATCTCAGGAAGTGTGGGATGCACTTGAAGCTTTCTTCTCTTCGAGTACTAAAGCTAGGAAGCATCAGTTATGGCTGGATTTCACAATTCTCAAGAAGACTCCCAAAGAAAATGTGATTGATTTTGCCACAAAGCTCAAGGACATAGCAGATCAGTTGGGAAGCATTGGAGAGGTAATAGATGAAGAGAAAATTGTAAGGAATTTCATCAATGGATTGAAAGCAGATGACAAGTGGGAAGAATTCACCACAACTATGGATTTGTACCAGGACATGCATGTAGCTGATTTCAATACACTCATTGGACAACTACTCACTCAAGAGGCAAAGCTTATAAAAAATGGAGAAACGCTCTGAAGGTAATCAATCTTCATCTTTATACATTGATAAAAGAAAGTTCAAAGATAACAAAGGAAAGGCAAAGAAAGTGGATGATGAAGCAGGTACATATCAAGTTAACTATGCAGGTAGAGGAAGACATGGCAGAGGTAGATGAAGAGGAGGTAGACAAGGCAGGGGGAGATCCCAAGACTCCAACCCATGTTCTATTTCTGGACTAACTAATCATACAACTGAAAATCGCTTTAAGAATTCCAAGAATCAAGGAGGAAGAGGATACAATAGAGGAAGTTATGGCTATTCAAGAGGAAGGTTCAACAACTACCATGGCAATTACAACAACTACAATCATTCAAACTATCAATCATGTGGCAGGAAATGTGGCTCTCCTATCACATTTGGAAGATCCAAGGAATAAGCATGAGGTACAAACAGGAGATGACACAAGACATCCTGTGGAGAAAATAGGCAATGTCAAAGCACCTGATGGAAACATCAACCTGCTCAGTAAGGTACTCTATGTCCCTAAAATTACATAGAATTTGATAAGTATTGGGTAGATAGTAGAGAAAGGATTGCAAGTAAGGTTCACAAGAGGAGGAGCATATGTGGAAGACCCTAGCCAAGGGTTCAGAAGAATAGCAAAGGGAGAGAAGACAGGTAGACTATTCACCTTTGAGTTGCAAGACACAAGGAACATATCTCTCTTCAATTATGGTAATCAAACACTCACAAAACTAGAGTTATGGCACAAGAGATGGACACACATTGGTGAAAGATCATTAAAGCAAATTTGTAGGGACCAAAGTGTACTTGGACTCCATAAGCTGTCAAAACAACACATGATTTATAAGTGTAGTGCATGTCAATTTGGAAAGTCTCACAGGTTACCATTCATGAAGAAAGGTTATATGCATGGAGATCTCTTGGAGTTAGTTCATACAGATGTATTGGGACCTAGCAATGAAGCTTCAATATCTGGATCAAGGTATTATGTCTCCTTTATTGATGATTGCAATAGATGGACTATCCTATTCTTTACGAAACACAAAGATGAAGTTTTTTCATGTTTTAAAAGATATTTGGCTCTTGTGGAAAATCAAATAGGTAAATCACTAAAAAGGCTAAGGTCAGATGGAGGGGGAGAATACTTCTCCCATGAGTTTGATTCTTTTCTTCAAGAAAGAGGAATCAAAAGAGAGGTAACTACATGGTACACTCCTGAGCAAAATGGAGTGGCAGAAAGAAGGAATAGGACAATTGTTGAAGCTACAAGGTCTATGTTGAATGAAAAGCATTTACCTAATTAAGGTTGTATCTACAACCACTTACTTGATTAATAGGTTTCCTTCAAAATCCCTTGATGGGATGACTCCATATGAGGCTTGGAATGGAAGAAGACCAAGCTTAAATCATTGTAAAATTTTTGGTTGCATTGCTTATGCTCATGTTCCTTCACAAGTTAGAGGTAAGATGGATCCAAAGGCAGAAAGGTGCATATTCATTGGATATGACAACAATCAAAAGGTCTACAGGTTATACAATCCTACCAACAAAGGAATCTTGGTAAGTAGAGATGTAGTTTTTGATGAGAACAAGGTATGAAGATTCATGTAGGAAGGTCAATTTACCATATGATTTTGAAGAAGATTTTCCAAAGCTTGGTAGAGAACAAGAAAAGATTGAAGAACAAGAGGATGATGAAGAAAGATGGAAAAGATCAGAGCATGGAAGTCTAAAGGTAAAGCAAAATTGAAGGAACTTGGACATGAGGGAGAATCATCACATCATGGCCTAAGAAGATCTATGAGGGAAAAGAAACAACCAGAAAGGTATGGGTTTGACACCTCATTAGTAACTAAACATTCTATATACATAACACAGGACATAAACCAAGAGGATCCATCATCATTTGAAGAGGCCAAAGCAAAAACAGAATGGAAGCATGCAATGAAGGAAGAAATTGAAGCACTTGAGGAAAACAACACTTGGGATTTGGTGCCCAAGACTTCATCTATGAAGGTAATAGGCTCAAGATGGGTCTACAAGCTCAAGAAGAATTATGATGGTTCCATAAAGAGGTATAAGGCAAGACTTGTAGAAAAAGGCTTTGCACAAACTCAAGGAGTTGATTATGAAGAAACTTTTTCTATTGTAGCTAAGATGCCTACAATCAGAGTGTTACTTAGTATTGCTTCTTCCAAGAATTGGAAGATACTTCAACTAGATGTAAAGAATGCATTCTTGAATGGTTGGATAATAGAAGAGGTTTATATGGCACAACCACTTGGTTTTGAGAATCAAGTTTATCTTGATTATGTGTGTAAACTTAAGAAAGCATTGTATTATCTCAAGCAAGCCCCAAGATCTTGGAATTTCAGGCTTGTTTCATTCTTGCAAGACAAAGGCTTTCAACCAAGCAAGGCATATCCTTCACTCTTTATTAAAAAGAGTAATTCTGAGATCATCTACCTATGTGTATATGCAGATGATATTATATTGATAGTAAATGATGCAGATGGTATGAAGAAGATCAAAGATCATATGAGAGAAGAGTTCAAGATAAGTGATTTGGGTTCACTTACCTACTTCCTAGGTTTGGGAGTTGTCTACAAAGATCATGGTTTGTTTCTCACTCAAAGAAAGTACATTAAGGACATGTTGGCAACATTCAAGATGCAAGATTGTAAGATTGCAGGTACTCCAATCGAGGTCAATCACAAATTGAGCTCACATGAAGGTGAACTCATAGAGGACATCACATCATATCAAGGTCTAGTGGGTAGTCTCAACTATGCCACATTGACAAGAGTAGATATATGTTACAGTGTGAGTGTGCTAAGTCAATTTATGCACACACCAAGGAAACCACACATGGATGTTGCCAAAAGGATTCTCAGTTATCTCAAAGGAACCATAAATGAAGGACTTTATTATCCTTATGTATCTGATTTAGGCTTGAAGCTATTTTTTGATGCAGATTGGGTTGGTTCCAAGGAAGATAGAAGGAGCACTTCAGGATATCTTACTTTTGCAGGCTCAAAGCTTATTTCATGGTCATCCAAGAAGCAACCTACAATTGCTCTTTCTTCCACAGAGGCTGAGTACAGAGGTCTTGCCATAGCTACTCAAGAAGCTATGTGGATGAAGACATTATTCACAGATCTTGGATTGGAGTTTGGAACTCCAACTATTTTTTGTGACAATATGAGTTCTATTCATTTGGCTGCTAATCCTATTTTTCATGCAAGCACTAAACATATTGAAGTTCATTATCACTATGTACGAGAGAAGGTTCTAAGCAAAGAGATTCAATATGTGTCCACTCATCAACAATATGCAGATATTCTAACCAAAGCATTGGATGGTACAAAGCTTTGCAAATTCAAGGTTATGATACGTTTGTAGGTAATCTTGGAAGACTAAAGACCTCAAGCATACTTGGCTTGAGGGGGAGCTATCGGAGCAAGTCTATGACAAGCCTAAGTATTGGCTTGAGTCCCACAAATTCAAAGAAGAGGCCTTAAAATGAAGAAAATGTAAAGTTCACTTGTGAACTACCTCTTGTAACTTTTGAAGACTTTACTTAATGTAAAAGTGAAAGAATCTTAAGTGGTTGAGTCCACTTGATCAAAAAGGGAAAGAGGAGCCACGAATTTATGATTTGTGGTAGATAGAGAATCAAATCAATCACTAATTGATTGGAGAGTGATTGAGGGAATTTAGCCTCCCAAGCTCAACTATAAATAGATGGCAGCTTTAGTCGTGGTTATAGAGACCTCAAAGAAGACCTTGAAGAGCTGAGCTCTATGCCATATCAAGGTGTGCTTCTAAGGCACACATATGTATCAGTAAGTGCATTGTATTGTACAATCAATATAATTTCATTTTCATGATCATTTGAGTTCATATTTCCATGTTCTTGTGAAGTGTACTACTCACTGCCATATCTCTTAGTTTTCTCAGTCAAATTGCAGAGATGGTTTCTCTAAGCTTGGTGCATAACTTTCAGTGATTTAACTTTGTAAAGTTAGCTCTATACGTCTGATAGATGCTCACCAATTTTTATTTCATTTGGGTGTTTCAATCTTCAGTTATGTTTAGTTGACGTCAACCCTATCTGTTCATTTTCACTTCTCTGTGAGGTACCCAACTTTTCTACTCATCTTGTCATAGTTGTTTCACAGTGTGTACTTACTCAAATTCAATGATTTAAAGCTTGTTGGATTTGAGATACTGTCTAATATAAGCATACAAATTTTCATAATCATTGGATTCTTAAATCGTGAGTTATGTTCATTTTTCTGCTCACTGATCCCATTAATGTAGCAGCCCGTGAAAATCTGGATGATGTCATCACTTGTTAAACATCATTCTCAGTGTGTGGTTCATTATTTTTTATGAGATTACTCTAGAAAGTTAGCTCTTTAAGTTAACTAGACTTCCCCAAAAGGAATTAAGCTAATTATTTTTTATGCAAATTCACATGATGCACTTATTGATGAGAGAGCTAATATTGAGGAGGCAAAAACTATGCCAAAATGGCTGGCGTAGACTTTGCATGATAGCAAATTAGATGCACCTCTATCATATCGTACGCATTCAAGCTCTCATAGTGCCTCTTTTGCATCAGATTGCTATGTTATGGCTACCTCTAGTCTCTATGATGAGACTGAGCCTGTTTTGTTTGATGAAGCACATAATTCTAAACATTGGATGACTACAATGCAATCTAAATATGATGATATCATGAAAGATGGTACATGGTCTTTATGTGACTTGCCTCCTAGCAAGAAGGTCATTGGCACTAAGTGGGTATACAAGTTTAACCATAAACCCAATGGAACAAGTGATAGGTATAAGGCTAGGTTTGTTGCAAAGGGTTATGTGCAGGAAAGAGGCATTGATTTTCATGAAACCTTTGCTCCTATTTGCCAAATGACTAATGGTCATAGCATTTGTGCACTTGCACCTCATCATGGTTGGAATGTACATGAGTTGGACATTAAAATAGCATTTATGAATGGTGACTTGCATGAAGAAGTGTATGCTTTTTAGCCCCATGGCTTTGTGCAAAAAGGGCATGAAAACCAGATGTGTAGGTTAAAGAATCCATTATATGGTTTAAAGCAAGCGCCACATGCTTCGTATGAAAAGATACATGCCTATCTGATTGCACATGGTTTTGAGAACAATCCAACTGAAAACACCTTATATGTTAAGCATGCAAATGATGTGCTTCTAATCATTGTGGTGTATGTTAATGACATGCTACTCACTCATCCTCATTAGAAGCATATTTTTTATTTCAAGGCTGATTTACATGCCTCATTTGAGATGTTTGATTTGGGGCATTTGCATCATTATTTGGGCATTTAGTTTATGAACATTGATGATGGAATGGATTTGTTTCAAATGAAATATATTGACACATTATTGTAGCATTTTGGCCTTGAAAGACTGTAAATCTATTGCCACTCCTATGGAGACAAGTTTACAATTGAGTCTTCATGATGTTGGAGATGCATTTGATGATGTTCTCTATCAGCAGGTGTTGGATGCTTGATTTACTTATGCATTACTCAACTAGATATTCAATTTGTTGTCTCATAGATGAGCAGGTTTATGCATTGCCCAAGTGTTAAGCATTGGCAGGAGGTTAAGCACATCTTTCGCTACTTGAGTGGTACCCGACTACTTGGGTTGTTTTATCCCAAGGGGGGATCACTACCACCAAATTTGACTCTCACTAGGCTAGTTGTTATGACACTCATGTGTCAACTATTGGTTTTTGCTTCATGCTTGGTAGCTCATGCATATCTTAGTTGAGCAAGAAGCAGTCTAGTGTGGCCACTTCTAGTTGTGAGGCTGAGATTAGGGTAGCTTTCATAGCAAATGTTGAGTGTGTGTGGCTCAGATGCCTTATGGCTGATTTGGGTGTTGGTTAGTCTTCTGCCACCACCATCTTCACTAATAGTCAAAGTGCATTGGCAGTTGTGAGGAACCCTGTGTTCCATGCTCTCCCTAAGCACATTGAGGTGCATTATCATTATGTCAGGGAGAGGTTCTCTACTGGAGAGATCAGCTTCGCATATCTGCCCATGCAAGAGAACATTATAGACCTTTTCACGAAGGCTCTGCCTAGGGAGAAGTTTGAAGCTTTTCGCAAAGCTTTGGGCTTAGTTCCTTTTGTGGATTGATTCCACATAGCTTGGCACTTCCTTATACACGAGTGCCAGATCCTTGTTCACTGCATCACTCCTAGGGGGAATTTGTGGATATATTTAGATAGTGATGTGTGTGGACACACTAAGACCACTCGGGCACTTTTTTCCCTCTTTAGGAGTCCCCCCCCCCCCGGCTTGTATATACACCTATTACCCTAACAGGTTACTTATCTTTGTACATTCTAGTGGTAATACATTCAGTATTGAGTGTTGAGCTCCAAACTTCTTCTTCTTCCTTGTGTTGTTTGCATGCTTCCGCAGACGTCTAACTCCAACAAGCCAATGCAAACAATGTTGTGCTAGAGAACTCCAACAGTGCCTTTGCACACACATAAATACGCCTACTCAAAAGTAATAATGAAGCAAGAAAAGAACTAACTTAAGCAAGGAGCTTTCCTGATACAACTCCAACACTTAGTGCACACTCTAGGTTAACTAGAAACAACAAGATGTCATAAAAAAATGTTTGTAATACAAGGTAGATTTATAGGAGAGACGTTGGCTCCTAAAATTTAGGAACCACCAGTTATTTGAGATGAATTGTGGAGATTTTGGTGGAATATGTTTGATGGAACCTCGTGTTTTTAGGCTTCCATACATTGCTACACATTTCCATAATTGATTTCCCATGATTTTTGGCTTGAATCTTGACTTCTAACAATCCTATAACATGATTTTAGAAAAGTATCAATAATATTCCTAATGGTAGTATATTAACATTCTAAGATGCTCTATATGTACAAGAAACAAAGAAAAATGGACAATAGTATTTAGAATATCCAAGATTGACTTGACAATGAAGTTTATTGATGACGTGTATTGTTCATGACCTCTCTCACAAAAAAAAAGGTTACTCAATCTAGTATGTTGTGTTCTCGTATAAATAAATTCACATCTTACAAAAAATATGTGGATGACTATGCTTCAATCGTAAAAGATTTGCAAGTCATTTTAAAAGAAAAACTTTCGCATGCACGTTTTGATAATCTGGATTTTTCTACTTTGCTATATGTGAAAAAATTGATATGGTGTCTTCTTTCTCTAAACTTCACAAAACATTCAAAGATGTAAGTTAGGGCCATAGCATTCTTTCGTTACTATAAATGGTACAATAGGAGCTGAAAAAAAGTGAGCCTTGCTCAAATGTGATATCTCTAGTTCTACGAAGAGACAATCTTATGGAAATTACTTTTACTTCATGGATTTTATTGAAATGTTTTGTAAGTGAGAATCGGTATTTGTATTGAGGATGGGAGTATATGTCTATTGAAATGTTTTGTAAGTGAGAATCGGTATAAACATTTGTATTGAGGATGGGAGTATATGTCTCTTAGAATTAGTACATTCTTTTATGAACATGGGATAAACACAAATGAAGAATTTTATATACACCAAAATGGAGCAGTATTTGACAAAAATAGGTGTCTCATGGATATGGCAAGATGTATGGTCACAAGTCTGGAATTACCTTGTAGCTTCTAGCTCGATGCATTAATTGTCTACTTAATACCTGTTCTAGAAAGAGATTATGTACTAAAACATCTTATGAGGCTTAGTATGGTTGCAAGTGTTGGGTGTGCGTAGAAGTGCGAGAGACACACAAGAAGCACACACAAGGAGCACAAACGCAGCAAGACACATGGAGAAGATGATGACTGGAATAGCTCTCTCTATTGACAATGAACTGAGCTGAAGTAAGAGCTGAATAAGATCCCTAAGTACAAAGTACCACCACATATGAGAGTATCAAGTATGTGGTAACATGGGGAAAAAACCTCTAGCCAGCACTAGAGTAAAAAGTGCCCATGTATAGGGAAAAGGTTCACATCAAAGCTACGTGAGGAACACATAAGTGTAACAAAGCGAATGATGTGAACACATATAGGGATTGACAGATCAGCCCCCACAAGGTAATAAGCCTAAAGCTTTGAGAAAAGCTTCAAACTTTTCCCGTGGAAGAGCTTTGGTGAATATGTTTGCCACATTATCTTGTGTAGGCACATATACCAAATCAATATCTCCTGCATGAAGGCGCTCTCTAACATAGTGATAATGCACCTCAATATGTTTGGTCCGTGCATGAAACACGAGGTTTCATGCAACAGCCAAAGCACTCTGACTATCAGTGAGAATATGCGTAGCAACATCAATCTGCATGCAAAGATCCATCAATAGGCATCTCAGCCATATACACTCCACTGTAGCTGTGAAAATTGCCATGTACTCAGCTTCACAACTCGAAGTTGCCACTATAGGTTGCTTCTTACTCAACCAAGATATGCATGAGTCTCTAAGCAAAAAGCAATTACCACTAGTGGACACGCGAGTATCATAACAACTAGCCCAATCACTATCTATAACACCATGCAAGCATGGCTGAACATCTTTGCCATAAAAGAGACCTTAGATCAAAGTGCCTCGGAGATATCTAAACACACGTTTCACCACTTGCCAATGCTTAGTGCCAGAGCTATGCATGAACCGAACTGGGAAACTGCATGTTGTATATCCGGCCTTGTGTTGCATGCATATATAAGACATCCCACAGCTTGCTGATAAAGAGAAGTGTCAAATGCATCATTAGAATCCTCAACTGAGAACCTGAATCCTGTTTCAATTGGTGTGGAAACTGGCTTGCAACCCTCAAAGGAAAAACATTGAAGTAGTGTTTCAACATACTTTGCTTGATGCATAACAATTCCACCCCTCAACGGATACAAACTGGATGCCAAGATAGTAGCTCAAAAGACCAAGATAAGTGACATCAAAAGTATGCTGCAAATCAGCCATAAGAATGTCAAGTTTTGGATCACATGACCGAGTCAAGAGTATGTCATCGACATAAAGAACAAGCACTATATGATCAGCCCCATCTTTGTGTACATAGAGTGTGCTTTCAATTGGACTACATGTGAAGCCAAGAGCAATCAAGTGCTTATGGATTTTGTCATACCATGCACATGGAGCTTGCTTGAGACCATACAAGGATTTATGCAAGCGACAAACCATATGCTCTTTCCATTTCATAGCAAATCTAGGAGGTTGCTTCACATAAACCTCTTCTTGCAAATCACCATTCAAGAAGGCTGTTTTTATGTCCAACTGATGCACTTTCAAACCTCGATGGGCAGCCAATGCAACCACGGTACAAATGGTAGTCATGTGTGAAGTAGGTGCAAATGTTTCCTCATAATCAATGCCATATTGTTGTGCATATCCTTTGGCAACCAATCTATCTTTGTAGCGATCAATGCTACCATCAAATTTTCTCTTAATCTTATTCAAACTAGGGAGAATATTCCAAATTTATTTGATCTTGTGTCCATGCTAATAATTGAAGAAAAGAATCCCAAGGAAAAGCTAGCTCTGACTCAGTATTCTACTCTAGAAGAGGAAGAGGCCAAGGTAGAGGCTTCAAAAGTGGACCAAGAAACAATATGTAGGGCCAATGTCAACAACAGAGTAATGTAGGAGGTATAGTCTCAAGGTAGGAGGAGCCAAAAAGGACATAGAAATTTTGGAAAAAACAAAATTTCAGGTAATGAAAATAAGGGATGTTGTAATTGTGCAAAACTTGGTCACTTTGAACGTGATCTTAGGTTGAAAATTCAAAACAAAAAAAATCAACAAAACTCTTATGCATCCACAAGTTTAGATGATTTGAAGAAGTTGTTCATGCTCCAACACCACATGATGAATATAATCTCTACTTATGTTTCAAAATCAAATGGTAATGTCTCGTATATTGATTTCCATGCTTCGAATCACATGAATAGCTATGAAGAATGGTTTAGTAGTTTGCAAAAGTTTCTAGTTCATGGATTTGTTGAAACACGTGAAGGTACATCACATTCTATTGAGCATACAAGAAACATAGCACTATGCATGGCAAATTGGAAGGTAAGTGTTGATGTAATACATGTTCACGATATAACAAAGAACCTAGTTTTTACTTGAGCAAATGGTTCACTAAGGAATACAAGTTAGTGTCAAAGCTCATGGTTTGACTGTATAAGAGCACAAAAGAATGGAAGGTATCCCCAAAGGAAGCAAAGTGAGTAGGATCATTACCTTAAATATGAGGATTTCTAATTTGAATGCAGCCATGTTTGGAAAAGGTGCAGGTGTTATTACTAACATAGACATTTGGCACAAACGAATTGGACATGCAAATTTGCAGAGGCCAAGGTTGATGCACTCAAAGGATTTTGTCAATGGACTACCAAATTTTGAGTTTGCAAAAATCTAGAAGGTATTTGAAGCATGCCAATTCGGTAAACAATCAAGGGCATAATTTTGACAAGGCAAGCATGTTAGTGAGAATGTGCTAGAAATAACATTACGACCACATCTATGGGAGGTTGTAGGTTTTATTTCACTTATATTGATGACCATACAAAGAAACTATGGGTATACTTGATGGAGGAAAAGAGTGAGGTGTTTACTCACTTTCAAAATTTCATGGTTATGGTGGGAAAGCAGATATAGAAGTACATTTAGACATTAAGATCTAACGGAGGAGGTGAATACATATGGAATGAATTTAGTAGTTTTCTAAACGCTCATGGAATTTGAAGGTATTTTTATGTAGGTACACACCACAATAGAATGGCATTGTTGAATGCAAAACTATGTCTCATTTTTATTGGGAACAACTATGCACACTCATGTATATATCATGAATAGAACTCCGATTATATTGTACATTAAGTTGCACAAGAAGTTTACAAGTAAAAATTTGATTTTTTTACATATAAAAATATTTGGTTGTATTGCATATGCAAATGTTCTACATGAGACAAGGAAGAAACTTGATGCAAAAGAAGAAAAATGTATCTTCATTCAGTACTCCCTTGAGAAAAAGAAGTATAAATGCTACAACCCAATAGCGTGATAGGTGAAACACTATGAAACTTTCCCTCTACTCAACCTCACAACTAGAAATGGCCACAATAGGCTACTTCTTAATCAACCAAGAAATGGATGAACTACCAAGCATGAAGAAAAACTTACTAGTGGACACACGAGTCTCATAGCAGCGTGCCCACTTGAAGTCAAAACAATCATGCAAATATGGCATTAATGATCCCCACTTGGGATAAAAAAATCAAAGTAGCTAGGTACCACTTAATTAAGGAAAGATGCACATAACTGTTTATCAATGCTTGACATGTTGAGATATCAAGCTCTACATGTGATGATCCAGGATGACACGTACCAGTTTTTCGTTTCTCTGACATGTATAGTGGTCATACCGATATATGTCAGGGATACTTCATTGAGCTTTATTAGATTTATCTACTGAGTGATGGCACATTTGTTTCTTGCCAGCTCACTCATTCGCAGATATTAGGTTTTTCCTTATGTACTGATCTTTATATATTGCACTTGTTGTATTCTTGTTTTTTAGGTCATTCTTGTACATTCCTTTTATGTAATAGAAGAAGAAGAAGAAGATCATTCTTCCTTGCCTCAATCTGTGTGTGTGCTTCTCCTTGAGAGTGAGAGTGTGTGTGTGAGCTCTCTTCCTTATCTCCTTCCTCGTGACATGGTAGCAGAGCCAATGTGGCTGTAGAGAGTTCGTGGAGAAGGCGACGGTGAAGACCACGCGGCAAGGCGTGGAGAAAACGCGATTTCACAAACGGCCTCTCTTTGCTACGAAAATCGCCATGAAGGTTGAAGACCTCAAAATATTTTCGAGAGTTATCCCTTTAAGGTAACTTGTTTTTGTCAGATCGAAGTTTCGGAGCCATCTCGACCTCCGTTTCGAGCCCGCAAGGTGGGGCCCATAGAAAAACCAGGTCAGTTTTAGAAACTGTAACTTGCGTTGTGTTCGGGGACACTCATATATTCTAGATCCAAAATTTCAAGCAATTCCGTGTACTGTTGATACACAAAAACTGTGTTTTTTTGAGATCGAACTGTCACGTCATAGTGCGACAGTGTTCAAGCAGAAGTGCTGCTTGTAGTGTTTTGCAATGTTGTGAATTGTTGCAGAAATGGCAAACGTAGATGGAATGAGTCAGCTTATGAGCGATAAGCTGGATAAGAACAACTTCCATGCTTGGAGATTCAGAATGACAAATTTCCTGATGGGAAAAGGCTATTGGAAGTATATCTATCGAAGGAGAGAATGAAAATGCTCCGCAGTTACCAGAAAGGAATTCGACTGCAGATCAGTTAAGAGCATATGAGGAATGGAATCAAGGAGCACGAAAGGTAATGTATTGGCTATCTGTTAGCATACAGGATAGCATGATTGGACACATACAGGATGCCAAGACTCCAAAAGAGGCTTGGAACAGCTTGGTCACCTTGTATGAGACTAATACAAAGGCACAGAAATTGCAACTCAAGAATGAGCTGCATACATTGGAAAAGAAGAGCATGACGGTAAGTGACTACACTCTTAAAATCAAAGGCATATGTGAGTCACTTGCATCTATTGGTGTGAATGTAGATGATGATGATAAGGTGGAAGTGTGCCTTCGTGGTTTAGGAGCTGCATATAAGCAGTTCAGAACTTCCATACAGACTAGGGAAAATATTTCAAATTTTGCTGATCTGGTATCTATGCTGATTATTGAAGAAAAGAATCTTGGTGAGGACTCAAGCTCCCAAGGGAAGCCCAGTTCTGAGTAGGTATTCTACTCTGGCAGAGGAAGAGGCAGAGGTAGAGGTTTTCAAAGTGGAAGAGGAAACAATAACCAAGACCAAGGTCAACAACAGAATCATGAAGGAGGAAGAGGACAGTTTCGAGGCAGGGGGAGCCAAAGAGGTCGTAGAAATTTCCAAAGAAATGATTTAGGTAATGATAGTAAAGGATGCTGGAATCGTGGTAAACCTGGACACTTTGAACGTGATTGCAGGTTAAAGAATCAAAATAATAGAAGGCAGCAAAACAACTATGCATCCACAAGTGCAGATGATTCTGAGAAGTTGTTTATGGTTCAACATCACATGATGAATACGATGTCTGCTGGTGTTTCAAAATCCAATGATAATGTCTGGTATGTTGATTCAGGTGCTTCAAATCACATGACCAGTCATGCAGAATGGTTTACTAGTTTGCAAAAAATGCCAGTTCCTAGATATGTTGAAACAGGTGATGATACATCGCATTCTATTGAGCATACAGGAAACATAGCATTGTTTATGGAGGATGGGAAGGTAAAACATCTTGCTGATGTGTTGCATGTTCCAAATATAACAAAGAATCTGGTTTCTATTGGACAAATGGTTGACCAGGGATTACAAGTCAGATTCAATGCTGATGGATTATATGTAGAAGAGTACAAGCAGGATGGACGATTGGTTGCCAAAGGAAACAAAGTGGGTAGGATGTTCACCTTAAATGTGAAGATTCCTGAAATGAATGCAGCCATGTTTGCAAAAGGTGCAGGAGTTATTGCAGATATAGAGATATGGCACAAACGGATTGGACATGCAAACTTGGAAAGGCTGAAAATGATGCAGTCAAAGGAGATTGTCCATGGACTACCAAATTTCAAAGTTGCAGAAATGCAAAAGGTATGTGCAGCATGTCAATTTGGTAAACAGTCAAGAGCATCATTTCCACATGACAAGCATGTTAGTGAGAATGTACTAGAAGTAGTACATACAGATGTTTGGGGTCCAGCAAAGACCACATCTATGGGTGGTTGCACGTTTTATGTTACCTTCATTGATGATCATACACGCAAACTATGGGTATGTTTCATGAAAGAGAAGAGCGAGGTGTTCACTCACTTCCAAAATTTTAAAGCTATGGTGGAAAAGCAGATAGGGAAGTACATTCAAACATTAAGATCTGATGGAGGAGGTGAATACATGTCAATGAGTTCAGCAATTTTCTAAAAAATATGGAATTCGGCGTCATTTTTCATGCAGGTACACACCACAACAGAATGGTGTTGCTGAACGCAAAAATAGACATATTGCAGAAATAGCAAGAGCCTTGATGGCTGAGAAGAATATGCCTCATTGTTATTGGGCAGAAGCTGTGCATACTGTTGTATACATCATGAACAGAACTCCGACTGCTGCTGTACATCAAGTTACACCTGAAGAGAAGTTTACAGGTAAAAAGCCAAACTTATCACATCTGAAAGTTTTTGGCTGTATTGCATATGTACATGTTCCAGATGAGTTGAGGACGAAGCTTGATCCGAAAGCAGAAAAATGTGTCTTCATTGGATATTCCCTTGAGCAAAAGGGGTACAAATGTTATAACCCACTCACACGACAGGTGAAGGTGAGCAGAGATGTGGTATTTGATGAAATTTCAAGCTTCTATGCAAATGCCAAAGAAGGATTGAATCTTGAACCAAATGACAAAGAAAATGCTGAAAAATCTAATGCAAAATCTCAAGTTTTGAGTGGACCGGATGCATCACCAAGCAATAGTTCCAACTCAAATCCATGGAGTGGAAGATTGCATGGAAATTTCAGTCCAGCAAATTCATCAAATACATCCAAGAAAGGTAAAGAAAAGCTTTCTGCTGGTAGTAAAACAAGTGCAGGTTTTGAAGATGTTGATGGAGATTCAAGTGGTTCAGAAAAGAGTATTGATGAGGAACTTGGATTGCCCTTTGTGAAGACTCCAGGAGTAAGAAGGGCACATGCAGATGATACAAGAAGAAGTGACCCAAGACCAAGAAGATCTGGGAGGATGCATAATTCAGTGCAACGATTGACATATGATAGTTACATGGCTCGCCATTGTGCCTACATGACAAAGGTAATACAAGATGTTGAACCTTCTTGTTTTAAAGATGCAATTGGTAATGCAGATTGGGAAAAAGCTATGGATGAGGAGATGGCTGCACTTTATGGAAATGATACATGGAAGCTGGTTCCATTGCCGCAAGGAAAGAAATCCATAGGCTGCAAATGGGTTTACAAGGTAAAGCATAATGTTGATGGTAGCATAAGCAGGTATAAAGCACAATTGGTAGCTAAAGGTTATGCACAAACATATGGCATTTATTATGAGGAAACATTCAGCCCTGTAGCTAAAATGTCTACTGTCAGAACACTTGTTGGATTAACTACAGCAAAAGGATGGACTTTGCATCAGATGGATGTGAAGAATGCTTTCCTACATGGTGAGTTACAAGAAGAAGTATATATGGACCAGCCACAAGGATATGAAGATTCAAAACATCCAGAATATGTTTGCAGGTTGCAAAAGGCTTTGTATGGGCTGAAGCAAGCCCCTCGTGCATGGCATGCAAGGATTGTTGATTACTTAACCAGCATTGGGTTCTCTATGTGTGATGCAGATCACTCACTATATGCAAGGAAGGCTGATGATGGCATCACTATTGTGGCTATTTATGTTGATGACCTGATTGTAGGTGGTGATAATGAAGAAAGCATCAAAGAGGTAAAGAAACGTCTTATGCAGGAACTCGACATGAAAGATCTTGGTGTGTTGCGCTATTTCTTGGGCATTGAGTTTATACATACAGAAACAGGTATATGGATGTCGCAAAGGCAATATGCCTTGAATATGCTGCAAAAGTATGGTATGGCTGATTGTAAGCCAATTTCTATGCCATTAGATCAAAATTTGAAATTGGATACTACGTCACGTGAAGCATTGGAAAATGCTACTATGTATAGGAAAATTGTGGGAAGTCTTATATATCTCACAATTACAAGGCCTGATCTAAGTTACACTGTTGGACTTGAAAGTCAGTTTATGCAGGTTCCCAGGAAGCCACATTTGGATGCTCTGAGGCGCACTCTACGTTATGTGAGTGATACTTTGGATTATGCATTGTTTTATGAAGCTGGTGTGGAGTTGCAGGTTCATGGATACATCGATGCAGATTGGGCTGGTAGTACTCCAAATAGAAGATCTACTAGTGGCTTTCTTTTCTCACTTGGAGGTGCAGCTATTACATGGAGCAACAAGAAGCAACCCACTATTGCTTTGTCGAGTACAGAGGCTGAGTATAGAGGTGCTGCAATGGCAGCATGTGAGGCATCATGGCTGGAGATGTTACTTGCAGATTTAAGTGTGGAAGTGCAAAAGCCTATCACTATCTATTGTGATAATCTTAGCAGCATACAGTTAGCACGGAACCCTGTTTTCCATGCTAGAACAAAGCATATGGAGGTACATTATCACTTCATCAGAGAGAAGGTATTAGCAAGTGACATTGATCTTGTTTATGTGAGAACAGATGAGCAGGTTGCTGATATTTTCACCAAAGCACTTGGAGCTGAGAAGTTCAAGAAGTTTCGAGAGATGCTTGGATTACAGGATATGGCGTTGAGCTTGAGGGGGAGTGTTGAGATATCAAGCTCAACATGTGATGATCCAGGATGACACATACCAGTTTTTCATTTCTCTGACATGTATAGTGGTCATACCGATATATGTCAGGGATACTTCATTGAGCTTTATTAGATTTATCTACCGAGAGTGATGGCACATTTGTTTCTTGCCAGCTCACTCATTCGCGGATATTAGGTTTTTCCTTATGTACTGATCTTTATATATTGCACTTGTTGTATTCTTGTTTTTTAGGTCATTCTTGTACATTCCTTTTATGTAATAGAAGAAGAAGAAGAAGAAGATCATTCTTCCTTGCCTCAATCTGTGTGTGTGCTTCTCCTTGAGAGTGAGAGTGTGTGTGTGAGCTGTCTTCCTTATCTCCTTCCTCGTGACATGACACCTAGGCAATGCATAAACGTGCTCATCTAAGAGACAAAAAATTGAATATTATGCCACATTATCCTCAAGGAAATCAAGCATCCAAAATCCTAATAATAGATAACTACAACAAATGCATTTGAAGCATCATGAAGATCAATTGTAAACATGTTTCCATGGGAGTTCCAACAAATTTGCAATCTTTAAGGCCAAAACACAAAAAAAAGTGTCTAAATATATTTTCTTTGACAAAAATCTATTCCTGCATCAAGTTGCATAAACTTAATTCCCAAATAATGATGCAAATGCCCCAAGATCTAACATCTCAAATGAGGCATGCAAATCAGCCTTTAGGATGCTTCTCACTAAGATCAATTATCAGCATGTCATCAACATATAAGACAATGATCAAAATTACATAATCTCCACACTTAACAGATAAGTTGCTCTCAATTGGACCATCCTCAAAATCAAGTGCAATCAAATAGGCATGTATTGTTTTATAAGGAGCATGTGGTGCTTTTTTCAAGCCATATATTACCTTTTTTCAACTTGCACACTTTGTTTTCATGTCCTTTTTGCACAAAACCACACCGATGAGATGCATACACTTATTCTTG
Source organism: Ceratopteris richardii (assembly GCA_020310875.1). Classification (NCBI taxonomy): domain Eukaryota; kingdom Viridiplantae; phylum Streptophyta; class Polypodiopsida; order Polypodiales; family Pteridaceae; genus Ceratopteris; species Ceratopteris richardii. Next base: position 18,406,728 of record CM035412.1, read on the forward strand.
TAATTGACCATTCAAATATTCTTTTTTAATATCCTACTGATGTACATTCCAACCACAATGAGTTGGAAGTGCACAGATGCTTGTAATAGTGGTCATTCGTCATGTGGGAGCAAAGAACTCATCAAAATCAAGGCCTCTCTCTTGAGCATAACCTTTGGCAAAAAGACTACCCTTACACATATCAATTGTTCCATTAGGCTTACCTTTCAATTTGAATATCCATTTAGTGCAAATGGCCTTTTTTCCTAGAGTCAAATCACATAAAGACCAAGTACCATTCTTCATAAAAATATCATATTCTCATTCAAATGCATTCTTTTTGTTATTATTTTTATTTGTATTTTATTTAATTATTTATTTAGCTACTAGTTGTAATATATAAAGAATGAATTGAAATCTATAACATTACTATAATTGGAATTAAGCATAGGAAAGGAAAATAGAAAATATATGAAAAAGAATGAAATAAAAAATGAAATACGTAGAAATACAAAAAATAAATAATTAAAAGTAAAAAGAATGATAGGAATATAGTAAACGTATATACATCAAACAAAAGAAACTAACTAGATAAGTAAAAATAAAGTAAACAAGTAAATGTAGATACAATGAAAATAGCAAAAGAAAAGAGATAATAATGAAAGAAAAATATTTCTAAATTATTTTTTGGAACACTAAAATGCTTGTAATATAGGAACATGTGTGTGTGTGTTTTATTCATGTAAATATGTACTAATAAGGTATGTTTGTTTTTTAATTATTCTTGTATGCAGACCTATTGAAGATTTCTAATTCAATTTGAAGCCATGAAGCTACTAAGGAAATATACCTAGAGTCTCTTGAATCTATTCGAAAGCTGTTGATTGTGTGTAGCAAATCGAAGTGAAGATCTAAAAGTGAAGTATTTCTCGTCATTGTTGTTGGGCTCATGCATTTTTTTGGAATGCGGTATGCAATTTTAGAGCTATTGACAAGTGTTTAAGGGATAAGTTGTTGTCTTGTACTTGCAAACTATTTTTCCACCTCATTTAGTTAGAGGGATTCACTATGAACTTAAACTTGTATCATTGGATTAACTATTATTACCTTTAGCTAGGTTCCTTTAGCCATTAGGTTGTATAGATTTAGTTTTTCTATTGCTCATGGATACAACTTTTCTATGTTGAGTTTTTTCTTACATTTGACCTCTTAGGCTTCTACCATTACACAAATACCCCAAATGTAACTTGCATATAACATTGAGATAGGATGGTGGCAAGACCTGATCCACCTGGCCATCATTTTGCCTCCTTTCTTCCTGACAATGTGCATTGAGACAATCGCAAATTTGAAAACAAATAGAAACAAAGATATGTAGTAGATGACATAGTACAAAGTATTTGGTACAATCTTCCCCCATGCACTTTGTTGGACGAGTCTATAGATTGAATGTAATTATAGTTCTTTATTACATTTAAATATAGAAGTAACAATGAAGAAAACTGCTTCAAAAGGCAGGTGTGTGAGGAAAATTTTGCTCACTTTTATGAAAAGCCTTAGCTTTTATTTACAAAAATGGATTTCTATAGCAATCCTAATTGCATTTTTAGGATCTCCTAGAAACAACCTTCTATGTGGATACTTATTTACAAAATATATGGAAAATGTAATTTGCCTACTTATGAAGAGATGCATTTGAATAAGTCCATGCCCATGCATGCCCTCATGAACCTTCATCTATGAAACCGAAACAAAAAGCACATTAAAATCTCAATAATAAAATCCAATAATTCAACATTCCTTAAGTGATGATATGCCCTCCAATTGAAAAAGCAACTGAGCTAAGTGGATAGGAAAGAAAATAGACATGGATGGCTGGTCACTTCTCCCATCACTAAACAATAATAAGCATGTTCCATGTAAAAGCACATGCATGGAAATTTATGTAAAAACACATGCATGTGATTGTAAATGCTATGCAAAAATAAAGTGATCATAATGGGGACTCAATGAAGTCTTATGAATCCACTAAGACTCATGGAAATATGGGTCCAATCTACCCCCTTGCTTAAGCACACCCCTTACTAGCTGTTCTGTGCATATTGTGCAGAAACTTCACTTTTATATTATCTCTCTAGATGATCTTGGCAAGCCCCGTGATCTTGTGGTTGTTGTTTCTCCTTCATCCCGAATCCATTTGCAAAGCTTTTTGTCTTGTTGCAAAGGTTATGAGTTTCAATTTTATTGGTATAAGTCTTGAGATGAGTGCTTACACAACTTCAAAGAAATGTCCAAAATAGTGTCTATGTAGTTAGTGAATACTCGATGAAGAGATCAAGTTATCTGTTTTGTTGCAACTAATTGATGCATCATCCAATTTTCACATGGAGTGATTTTACTCTCATTTGAAAGCTCTCTACGTCTAGTTTCAGCTTGCAAAATTTCATTTTCATTCTCCACATGTACTTAGAGAAACTCGGAAAATACAGAGCCTATGTCTCAAACATTTTAGGATCCTAGGAGACAATTAGGAAAAAAGGTGAACCCTGGATGGGCCTTTTAGCTTAAGGAGTAATTAGTGATGGACCAATCAGAAGAGGGTGGTGGCCATAGTCTATACCCTATAAAATACTAGGTTGAAGGGGGAAGAGGGGACAAGATTCCTCTATGTTCAGGGTTGTCTTCTAGAGAGAGAAGAAATCTCGTAATCAGGCTGGGCCCAAAAATTTAAAATTTTTAAGAAGTTGTAAAACTCATCATAATACCATTAAATGACCTCCATATCACTTTTCAGGGTCAAAAGTGCTATTTTTGACTTCTAATTCAAAATCCGTGCATGTTTTTGAGCTAAAAAAAATGACTTTTTTCAAAATAACTCAAAAAAATCTAGTTTCCCTCTTCAAACTCCCATTTTCATACCCAAAACCCAAAAAGCCATATTTTTCACCTCTATTCCCTCCATACCATACAGCAGAAGCGTTGTTTCTCCTCCTACCATTCTCCCAACTTCTGCAGCAATGACAACAACTCTTACTCCCATGGAAAGCTCTAGAGCTTGTAGGAGACCAAAAGACGAAGTTCACACAATGAGATACCATAACATCAAAACAATGGAAGGAATTGGCTATCACAAGAGTTTTGCAAAGGTGCATGGGTGTACATGCAGCCATCTGGACTTGGTCCTCATCATGTTCGAGATCGTGGAAATTTGGATCTTCATTGGAAAGGTAAGCTCTTAGGCTTCAAGCAGCAAACACATGGTGGCATGGTTGCTATTGTACAACATGTCTTCACAGTTTCAACCATGAAGTTAGAAAACTCCAATAGAATTAGATATCCAATCCATTGTGAGTATTTCTAATTTTTCAATGCTTCATGGTGTTAAATGTCTTAATTACTCATCTCATATGTTTTTCATTGCTACAATCATATTTGCTTCTAGTTTAGTGGAAGAGCAACCACTTCATAGTGTTACAGGAACTTTCAAAGCATTACATGCAGACATTGGGGCATTAGTGTTTCCAGATGTACCTCCTGCTAAACTTATTTGTGAAAGGATCTTCTTTTACACTCAGAAGTACATTGTTCCTTCCATAGATGCTGAATATGGAAGGTTGGAGATTATCAAAGTTGATTCTCTTCTTAGTTTAGAGTGGCCAAAACCTGATTTTTGGTCCATATCATCTTTCAAGTGTAAGATGGTGATGGACATACATAACTCTACTCCTACAATGTTCCTATGTAAAGATATTATATACGAAGTAGTAGAAGGATTGTTAGGGGAAAACTGGGGTTATGTAGAAGGATTGTCAAAAGGGGATAGATACCGTTGTAGAATTGGTGACACAGGTATAGGGTTTCGCTATTTAAAACATCGCACCTCTTTGTACATTAGATTTTATTATGATCGTTGGATGTGTAAACTAAGAGAGTGGATACCTTTGCAAAGCTCGGAGGGATCTTTAGCTTCATTTGAAATTAATGCGAAGTTACCAAACAATGATATGGAGGTGGTTTTAGTTAATCAACATTGGAACTTGGCCAACTTGAGAGAGCACTTACTTATCATGGGATATGATGATCTTCATGATTTCAAATTTCAAATACGAGGGAACAAGGTAAGAGTTGTATTCCATATATACATATAGATATATATATATCTTATTCTATCACTATTGTTCATGATTTGAAAATGTTTCTCTTTTATGAATTGTGCACAGATTGGAAAGAGATTGGAAGACAAAATCAAGGTTCTTGCAGATTGGAGCATGGATGGAACTAAAATTTCATTGTCATAGCTCTTTTTCGTAAAGATACTGTGAAACCTGTAAACAAACCTATTTGTGCAATGAAAAAATTTTCACATTCGCTTCAAGGATGTTTTGGCCACATTCTACTTGTATCTGTACATTCTCAAGGTTTTTCTTGAAAGAGCATTCTTATTGTTTATTTAGGCTTTGATGTGATCTCAAATGTCAAAGTTTTCCTTTCCAAAACTCTTATGTTTTAATTTAAGGAAAAGTCACTTCTATGAGAAAGTGGGACCCATCACTTAAAAATTCTAGAAAAGTTATAAATAGGAGTCCTCTCTCCTCATTTCTCACTTTTGCAACTACATTGAGTGATAGAGCAGTACGCATTTGCAAGCTATGGCTTCCACCTCTGTACCTACTAAGAGCGCACGCCACAAGTTTCTAGAATTTTTGGAGGATTCAGATTATAAAGGTCAACATGACCTATATGATCTTCTCTCCAAGGTTCCTGACCTCCATGGAACCATGCAAATGAATGCCGATGCTTTGGGGGAGCTACTTCAATATATGCAAGTTCATATATTGTGTTTCTCCATCGAATTACCACCATATGATGGAACCTGGGTTCCATGTGACCTTCTCACCTACATTCACAAAGGTGATGAGGCATTTGCAAGACGACTGAAACGGTTCCAGGTAATTGCAGAGGAAGTAGGGCACCTTCTTGATGAAACTCTGCCAGTTATAAGGAGATTGAATAGGAAATACAAGATGGGTGCAAAATATCTTTCATTCATTGATGCCACAATTTTCTTTGTGAATGAGGAACTAGAACCAATTCCTCATGAGATCCCTCATCTTCTTACAGGTGGTTTTGTCGATGATAAAAAGGAACCACCTCAAGAACCCTTGAATCTCCTATAAGAGAGAGAAGCTATTGACAAAACTTATCCGCTTGGTGTGGATGATAAGTTGAAAGAAGTGCCTAAGCCATCCACCTCTTCGGAGCCAGAAGCAACTATTCTAGAGGTGGAGATTGAAACTTTTTCAGTGGTTCTTTACATGATGTAGAGAAGGCATTTGGGCTACGGCTGGATGAATGCCTAAGTTTATTTTGTACTTTGTCAGAGTGTCCTTTGGATAGTACCTCTAACTTGTTGGAGAAAAAGGGTTTGCCATTTGGTGACTCAGTGGCCGACACAATAAAATTGGTTTGCAATGACATACTTAGAAGTGAACATAAACATATCACAGAAGAACAATTTAGTAATGCACAAGAAAGGATATTGGAATCAGAAGTTCCCGCCTCACCAGTAATCGAGCAGAGTGGGATGTCCCACTCCAGCATTAATTTACATCTTCAAGAGAGAGGAGAAGAAGAAGATAGAGTTCAGGATGTAAGTATCTTCACTTCATGTCATTCATTCTTACAAACACATGCAGCTACTAATCATATAACTTTGTGTAGGAGGTGATTGAAGTCGACAAGTTTGCAGCACGGAGTGGAGGTGATCGAGTGGCTCATGGAGGTGGCTCATCCCTTGCAAACTACATTGGGAAACTTCCCAAAGAACATTTTGTAATTATCCATAAAGAGTTCAGTCCGCAGGGCCACTTCATGACATGGTGTCTAAAGGCCATAAGTAAATTGCTTTGTTTATCAACCATTACGCAGGGGAGTAATTGTATCTTTTTAGTTAAGAAATCCCTTGTAACTACAACCTTAGGTTCCAACTTCCATGGAAAGGTCTTAGGTCAAATAGGTATATCTCTAGGTCTAGGAGGTAGAAATTTTGATGAAATAGCAACCTCAATTTTGACTTACACCCTACCCATGGCTTTGCAGCATCGAAAGAGATTCATTGAGAAACTCAAAGCCAATTGATGTAAACAATTGAATTAATATCAAATTTTCACTTTGCTTTATTTACAATTGTCTCAAGTCTTTCTTTTTTAGTATATTATCTAAAATTCTTTTGGACCTGCATGTGATGTATTGAGCATGACTTCTTTACTCTCATTTAAGGTCTTGTAGGGCATTGGGAGACCAAATAAAGCCCTGCCACAGAAACGTGGGAGAAGGCCCTGCAAAACATTTGTAGGGCCTTCTCCTGCGTTTCTGTGGGAGGGCTTTATTTGGCCTCCAAATGCCCTACAAGACCTTAAATGATAGTAAACCGACACTAAATGGATATTTTCAAGAATGCAAATGGATATTTTCATGTATGTATTTGGAAATTCATAGTGCAAGGTATAGGGAGGTCAAAATTTTTCTATGTTCACTCCTCATGAACTAGTTTTACTCTTCATGATCCTTCATGTGAAAATAATGCTTTTTTACAAAGAAATAAGCCCTGCCACAGAAACGCGGGAGAAGGCCTTGCAAAATGTTTGCAGGGCCTTCTCCTGTGTTTCTGTGGCAGGGCATGGTTTTAGCATTTAATCAATATACAATGATCAAAATGACAAGATAAGAAAACAATCACTGATATATGAGAGATTATCACAAGAAAACACATGGAAATGTATAATGACTGCTCATGTTTCATTCTAAATAATGAGCTTATAAAGAGAATAGAGGAGAAGTGCTCATGTTTCATTGAAAATGACAATATTTACAAAAAATCTCTTATCTGTAGAGATTAGTTACAAAACTTAGCTACGATCACCCCTAATTCTCCTAGCTAACTGTATGTCCTTCGGTTGTATAGTGACTCGCTTACCATGGATGGCACACATGTTGGAATCCTCAAGCATTGATATCAAATATGCTTCAGCTGCCTCTTGTAAAGCTTCTAAAGCTAGAGCTTGGATCCTTAACCCTGCACAATACCTTTGTAACTCTTCTTTAACCACCCTTGCAAAGGATCTTCTAGGTATCAGAAGCTGAGCTGTCTTTTGATAGTGCATTATCTCTATAAATGCCTTCGTATATCTTATTCTTCGTTGTGGTGCTCTAGCTTGTGGTGGTGGTGGTCTTCGTTGGACATTTTCCTATGGTCTTGGTTGGGGTGTTCTACGACGGGGTTGAAAGACTTTCTTCTTACATTGCACACATCTTGAGCTTTCTCCTTGTTCAGGATGTTGTTGCTCGCTTTGCTCCCTCTCTTGATCATTTGGTATGGCCCCCTGATTTGTTAGTAGAGCCTTTCCCGCTACAGTAACCCTATGATTTGGAGGTATTTCTTGGTTAACCCATGGTGGCAATGTTTGACTCTCCTCACTTGATTCTGAACATTGTTGAGACACATCCTCATGCGATTCATCAAAATCATCATAAAAAACTACCTATCTGTGAGCACGCTTGTTGGAACTCAAGGTCAAGCACAAGCATGGAAGCACATCAGAAAGGTGGACACACATAAGAAGAAGGAGCAAGTAGGGATCTCCAAGAAGTACATGTCAAATTTTTAGAAGAATCCCCTACAAAAATAGTGATTTCCATCACTAAAAACCATTGTAAATACCATCTTCTATTTTTGTAACTCCATGTTGTTCGCCCCGAGGAGACCTCAAGCTTGAAGAGTAGTAGAAGTATCATCCTACCAATTTTCATAATTTTTAGACTTTGTTTGAGCCCTCAAATAAGCCCTGGAACCTAATTTTTAACTAAGCCGGACACTAGGTCTGGACAGGGCCAAAACTAGTCCAAAAACTATAAAAAGAGCTAGAGAGCTCATTTTGGGGGTTGGCTTGTTAGAGAATAGAGCTTTTATAAGAGAAATCTTTTGCAATAAAAGCATTCCATTGTTCCTCTCTTTGATCTTACCTTGTGCGCGTGTGTGTGTATGTGTGTGCATGTTTGTGTGCTTTCACTCATGCACTTGTGCCTTCACTTGCTCGTGGTCTTCATACCGGTCCTCACGTCTCCGCGGATTGACAAGTAAAGGAGGTGCTGCTTATGCTTGAGCTACACCAAATTTTGGTGCCGTTGCCAGGGAGAGAGCTTCGAGGACGAGCGTTGTGATGGTAAGATCATAGATTTGCAACGTTGGAAGGTAAAAAAACCGTCATTTTTGTTCATTTTTGGATTTTTCTTCTTCATCTTCATCATCACCATCATCTCCACCTTCTTCCATCTTCTTCTTCATAGAAATTTCTGGTTTTTTAGTGCATCTTCACCATTTTCATACCATCTTTCATGCATTATTGTGCGAGGAGGAGCTAGGAAGTGCAAGAGAGAGCAAGCGCTGTGTTTTTTCATGATTTTCTGCACATATGGAGCTCGCCATTGCTCGGCAATCAGAAATTTGAATTTCTCGCCAAAAAACAGGATTCTGTGAAGAAAATCGCGATTCTGTGAAAAATTCAATTTTTTTTGAAAAATCATGATTTTCTATTTCCCGCCTAAAAGTTTGTTGAAAGAAAACACGATTCTGTGGTTGTGCTCAAAATCGCGATTCTCACAAATCAAGATTTTCAGCCAAAAAACACGATTCAAAGAAAACACGATTCTGTGGTTGTGCTCAAAATCGCGATTCTCTAAATTTTTGAAAACCACGATTCTCTGAGATCAAATCGCGATTTTCAAAAACACGATTCTCTGTTGGCAATCACGATTTTCAGAAACACGATTTTCATCCAAGGCACAAAATCGTGATTCTCAACAACACGATTCTCTACTCAAAATCACGATTCTCACAAATCACAATTTTCAGCAAAAACATGATTTTGTGAAAACATGATTCTCTGTTGGCAATCACGATTTTCAAAAACACGATTCTCTGCTCAAAATCGCAATTCTCAAAAACACGATTCTCTGCTCAAAATCGCGATTCTCACAAATCATGATTTTCAGCCAAAAACACGATTTTGTGAAAACACGATTCTCAAGGTACAAAATCGTGATTCTCTGATTTCACACAATCGCGATTCTCTTGGTTTCACAGGATCGCGATTCTCTTGGTTTCACAGGATCGCGATTCTCTTGGATTTCATAGCATCGCGATTCTCTGATTTCATAAAACATCGTGATTTTTCCATAAGTGCCTGTTTGCTTGTTTTGACCCCCAAGAGCCTGATTTGACATAACTTTTTCATCCAAAGTCCATTTTTTGAGCTCTATAGCTCGTTGGAAAGCTTGTTTTGAATCCTACACGACCTCAAATGGTTTTTTATAAGAATAATGTGTTCATTTTCAGATAGACTAATTTGAAGTTGACCCTCAAGCGGGACTAGGGAACCAAGGGGACTCCAAAGGATTTTGAACCATACCAAGGGGAAATTTTGGACTCTTAAACAAAGCTTATGAACCTGAGATCTGGTAGACACCTAGGCAAGGATAGACAAAGCATTAGATCTTCTCAGTCTAGTGTCAACCATACAGCTAAGTCTTGGGCACAACAACTAAGTGGTTGTCCTTACGTACTAAACTCTGACACAAGTGACTCAGAAATGTCTTTTAGCATGGGGAAACATGCAGATGGCTCAAGAAATGCCCATCTACAAACACCAGAAGGTCCCTATAAGACACAATTGGAATATATTCAGACCAACTGATTAGGTGCTCGCATCTATGAGGATGGCTTGAGGCGATCAGTGGTCCAACTCAAAAATCCAGATCAACCCTTTGGACTTGAACACCCGGTGGTCAAGTTCGAAGAGGGTTCATACATTGATAAGGAAGAAACCATGTATGTGGTCACCAACCTACCAGATAGGACTGATGAGTTTGGAAATGTCATTCCTGAGAATGAGATAGGAGACCTAGAACAAGGAAATGTAGGACAAGGACCCCATACTCCTAGAGGTAAGTCAGTTTTGACCAGAGTGATCACTCCAGATTGGATTCCTCAAGACAACAAAAGCATAGAACTATTCTTGAATAGAGAAACAGAGGAAGCCTTTTGGAGATTCAAGCCAGATCAACCTAGCCAATTGGGCATAGTCATCATCTACGAGTTCAAGGATCCAGAGATACCAGGCAAAGTTGTCTACTTGGACAACACATCAGAGAAGATGTTCTTGGTAACAGAACATGATAGACACGCATATACTTGGAAGAGTGAATTGGTTTTCTCATCAGCAAGATCCAATGTTTCCCATGGCCTCCAAGGAGTGGGTTCATCTCAAGCTCATGAAGCCCAGAGAGAAAGAACTAGAGAGCGACCTGAGGTAAGTTTTGCCCACCGTGTGGGTAGAAATAGAGCACGATTTGAAAATGAAAGACCTAAAAGAGAGAGACATCAAGCACATAGGCAACAAAGAGATGAACATGATTTTCCATTGCCTAGACCCCGAGAGCACACAAGAGCCCTTAGACCCACTCAAGTGATCAAGGCAATGAAGAATTATTTTGACGGGTCAGGAGATCCTTATGATCATGTGGCCGAGTTCAAACAAGTGTTAAGAGCTGAACAGGTTGAGGATTTGTTCACCTAGTATGAGGCATTTGGTTTGACTCTTAAGGGCATTGCCTTGGCTTGGTTTCAACCACTGAGTAGTCGAAACTATCGCGATATAGGTCAATTGCTAGATGAATTCATTGTAGAATTTTCCAAGAGTGGTATCAGGCATAACACATCATCTTTGATCCACAGTTTCAAGCAGACACCCCAAGAAATAGTGCGACTAGCAGGAAGAAGGTTCAAACAGTACTTAGAAAGATGCTCTGCTCCAGAGTTACCCACACCAGCCAAACAAGTGGCTTTGTTCTTAGATGGCTTACTGAGCACAAAGTTAAGATCATATGTGTACTTGAAAGAGCCTAGATCCATAGAAGAGTGTGTGCGGACATGCATTGACATAGAAGACAACTTGGGTGAGGAGTTAGGACTATCCAAACTCTATCAAGGTTTTGATAGTTCTACTAGTCATACTTCGAGAATCTCCACGGAAATAGATGAGATAGCTCAGCAAGTTGCCAAGAAGCTGGGAGTCCAAAATAGACAAACACAGAGTCATCTCATTGAACCGATGTTATACCTGCGGAGGGGACCACATGGCTAACGTATTCCCAATGCGAAACCAAAACATTAGAGAAAGGAATGCTCCATATTGCACTATTGAGAGAAAATACACAAACCACACGGCTCAAGGTTGTACCTACAATAGGCAGGCTGTTAGACAAACTTATCAGCAACCTTACCAACAAGGTAGGTATCAGAACCAATACCAACAGCCATATTATCGACCACAACAGCAATATCAGACACAATATAGGCCACAACCAGTCTTGGGAAACCAACCACCAGCTCCTGCCAACGTGATTCCAGTCAAGTATGTTGTGGGAGAGGAAAATCCAAATAGAGCATTGGTGCCAGTGACCCCACTGATCTCAGAGAATGACTCTCATGCTCATAGTTCAGACTACTCCCATGAAGGTAGTCCACATGCTTATTACACAGAGTCACCTGAACATAGTGAGATTTACCCATATCAATATGAGGCACAACCTATGGAACAAAATTGGGAGCCTGAATACTCCAATGTCATGTACACAAATGCTAACTCTAGGCCCCAATTGAGACAAGCAAGACCACAAGCCCCTAGAGGACCATGTTTCAGATGTCAGGGTGACCATTTCCTTCGTGATTGTCCCCACCCACCATCTCCGAGTCAAGGACAGGATATCACAATACAGATTTTTGTCCTGATTGTGGCAAAGACCATCTCCCTAGAGATTGTCCAAGAAACCCCTCTAGTGTGGCCAAGATTACACCAATTAATGTGGTAGACTTAATGGCGCATTCAAGTTCAAGTTGCAGTAATGTGGCTCCTATACAAGCGGTCACTAGAGCACAAGCCTTAAAACAGGATAAACTAGTAGAGCAATCGGAGTCGAGTGAATCGGGAGAACCTAGTAAGAGGAAAACAAGAACATGGAAAGATACTTGAGATAAGGCTAATTGCAAGTGGAATAAAAAGTTATCAGAACTAGAAGAAAGCTTGAAAGATGCAAAAACAAAAATAGAAGACATCGCATCTCAAAACCCCTCGCATGTCGACACTCCAACCACTCCACCTCATCCCACCCCACCACCCATTGTAAATAAGCCACAATCATGGTCTGTTCTTGCAGATCCAACCCCAGAAGGCTTGGACATGATGTTCAAGGCCTACCAGGCTCGACTTCAAGAAGGGCCAACAGTTGCAAACCTAGACAAGAGTTACCCTAGAGCAGATTTAGAGATTGAACGGATGAAAATGTGCATGAAAATGGTAGAACAAGCTCAAGCTATACTTGAGACTAGTCAAAAGTTCAATCAGACAAACTCTGTCAAACCAGATTTGCATTTCCAGGGCCTACTAGAAAGATTAGAGCAATTGGTAAACAAACCACAAGTTTCTTTACCTCCACAGGCTCAACCAGTTTTTGAGAGAAGAAGCTCACCACCAATGGGAGCGTATGTTCCTAATTCCACGGATGCTGGAATACCTCTTTCAATTCAACAGTACTCTCAAGAGTTCTTGTGGGAAATACAAGAAGAGAAATGGGCAAAGGAGAAGGGTAATCCTCCTCCTCTTCCTGAAATTGATGATCTTCATGATCATTTTCCCCAAGACATTCCATCTATTTACGGAGATGAAGCAGAACAACAAGAAGAAGAAAGATTCGATTTTGAATCTAATACCCTAGAAGAACTACCTCAATTTCCAGGCCCATAGGAATCTGAATCTCTTCATATCAGAGCTCCCACAATACTGGTCAGACATGAAGACTCAGTGGTCCCAAGGAACACTGATGTCGTGAAGAACACTAAGGTTCAATGTCATCTCACTGTAGAAGAGCTGTTCAAAGCAAAAACCAAGCTATGGAATCATGTGAAGGATCAGGTCCCAGAACTTGATTCCAATATGCCAAGAACAGGCTCTAAGCAAAAAGTTCCAGAGATACCTCTCGATAAAATAGGAGACATGTGTGAGGGTGAAGAAGGTAATACTTATCTTCCAATCACCTACCAAGGTTACACAACCAAAGTAATCATAGATTCAGGTGCTGGTGTTGCTATTGCGACCACCTCCTTGTGGAAGCAATGGGGCAAACCCACATTAAGACCAACTAGAATGAAGCTTCAAATGGCCGACGATCATTTTGAAAGACGTCTAGGATTGCTCGAAGGGATAACTCTAACCACTTGTGGTGTAGAGTTTGAACATACATTTGCTATATGTGACTTTGAGAAAAATAATGTCTATGAGATGATCCAAGGAAGACCCTTCCTACGACAATTGCAAATAGTACAGGATTGGGAAACCAACTCCTTGTACTTACAACACTTAGGGGTTACCACCAAGGTCAATTTGAGGGATTACTCCTTCAGAGATGTACCACCCCTACAGTGGAATCCTATCCACAAAGCGAAAGAAGATTCCATCTCTGTGCATTCTGAAAGTTCACGTGATCCATCATGGCTGCATGAAGATACTCATTTGTGGATGTGCAAGGTTGCAGAGGAAGAGGAAAAACGTTTAAAGGCAAGAGAAGAAGGAACTTTGCCAGGAGATAGACTAGTTAGAGACCCGGCCTACACACCAATGATCTTTCCAGATGAGGAATTTGAGCCTCATGGCTGGCCAGAAATCTTAGCCACCATGGACATTGTTGTCAATGAAGAACAATGGACACCTCATTGTGATGAGGAGGGTTGTGATATTTCAATGCTCATGTGTCAGCCCTTGCTAGAAGAATGTGACCCTAGTGATGTCATAGAAGAAGAAGAGAATGACGATGATCTAGAGTCCATTGTGATGGATAGTTGCTTTAACTCAGAGCAGCACTATCTAGAAGATATAGGAGTGTTCACCCAGAAAGAAGAAGAACCTCTCACAAGTATTAAAACGGTAAATTCAAAGGATGGAAGTGAGAGCAGTCAAAAGAAAAAGAAAAGAAAAGCAGTGAAACCAAAAGAGGAGGAATCATTGTTTGAAGTACCAGAAAACTTCAAGAAATATGAAGTTGACGATCGCAAAATTTTGGTACGAATGCCTAAGAGAGAGGCCATCATAGGAGAAGCATATGATAATAAAGAAAAGACCAAGAAAATTGTGGTGACCATTGAAGAGAACGAAGAGAGATGCACATATATAGGAGATGACCTAAGTGCAAGAGAAGAAATGGAGCTCGTAGCTCTATTAAGGGAATATAGGGATGTGTTTGCATGGCACTATAGAGACTTGAAAGGGGTAGATCCAAGAATTTGCTCTCATACTATCCCCATAACCGCTGATGCCAAGCCCACCAAACAAAAGCACTACACATATAATGATACATATGCAACCAAAATAAAAGAAGAAATTGATAGGCTGATTGAAGCTGGATTTATCTATGAGATTGAGCATACTGAATGGGTGTCCCCCATTGTAGTGGTGCCCAAGAAGAACGGGAAGTTGCGAGTGTGTATTAACCTTAAAAAAGTTAATGCCGCTACGATCAGAGATAGTTATCCACTTCCAATCACGGAACACCTTTTGGAGCGTGTGGAGGCAAGGAAGTTTATAGCTTCCTTGATGGATTTTCAGGTTACAGTCAAGTAGCCATTGCCCCAGAAGATCAACACAAAACACCTTTTGCTACAGAGTGGGGAATCTTTGCATTTCGAGTGATGCCATTTGGGCTCACCAATGCACCTGCAACATTCCAAAGGCTCATGTGTCATGTCTTCAAAGAGTTCTTGCGAAAGAGCTTAGAAGTGTATGTGGATGATTTATGTGCTCATTCCCAAGAAAGAAGATTTCACATCCCTGAGCTCAGACAAATCTTCAATAAGTGTAGAGAATATCGAGTGTGTCCAAACCTAGAAAAGTGTGTGTTCATGGTGCGTCAAGGTAAAATCTTAGGTCATATTGTTTCTAACAATGGAATCTCAACAGATGAAGATAAGGTATGAGCCATAGCGGAGCTGTCAAGGCCAAGGAATGTGAAGGAGGTACAAACCTTTATGGGCCATTGTGGATATTACCGTAGGTTTATCCACATGTACGCGATCATAGCTAGACCCCTTTATGCCTTGTTGTCTAATTTTGAGTGGAACGATGAATGCAAGAATTCTTTCAATGAACTGAAGAAACGTTTGTGCACAACACCAATACTGACCACTCCTGATTGGAATAAACCATTCCATTTCCATGTGGATGCATCCAATCACACCATAGGATGTGTGCTAGCACAACCCACAGGAGAAGGAAACTTAGATTTTCCCATAGCATATGCTAGTAGACAGCTCACCGCAGCTGAACGAAACTATACCACAACTGAGCGAGAGGGCTTAGGCATGGTATATGCTGTGAAGAAGTTTAGATACTATTTATTGGCCAACAAGTTCAAGTTTTTCACTGATCATCAACCTTTGTTATATTTGGTCAATAAACCTTGCAATACTGGGCGTTTAGTAAGATGGTTCCTCTTACTAATGGAATATGACTTTGAAGTTGTTGTCAGGAAAGGTAGAACCCACCTTAGGGCATATCACCTTTCTCGCATCACTTCAGGAGAGTCACCGCAAGGAGTGTCTGATGAATTACCCGATGCTTATCTGTTCAATTTATAAGTTGTTCCTAAATGGGAAAATACGTTGGTACCTGTCCTAACCTTCGGCCCTGCAAATAAGAATGTGAAAACATCACAAGAAGAAATTGTAAAATCACAAAAATATCACATATTGGCAGGAAGCATGTACAAACAAGATACTGAGGGTGTATTAGCTTGTTGTGTTGAGGACGATGAACATAGTAGTTGGTTGCAACAAGCTCATGATGGATTGCTAGGAAATCATTATTCTAAACAGCGCACATTACAAAATCTGAAACGTTTAGGAGTGTATTGGCCTAGCATGGACAAAGAAATACATGAGTGGATTAAGAATTGTCCAATGTGCAGAGAGAGACCACCAGTGGAGCATGCGACCCTTTATCAAGTATCATTAATTCCAGATTGGAGTGCTCCATTGGTAGAGTTTATGAGATTGGGAAGATTACCCAAAGAGGCTAGTCTAGCAAGAAGACGAAGCATGGAGCAAGAGGCTCAAGGCTATGCCTTAGTAGGAGAAAACTTATACCGAAGAGGCAAAGATGGTTACTTAAGACTGTGCATTCATGAATCAGACTATTTGAAAGTCTTAGAAACTGCACACAGCGGTGTCATAGGTGGACACTTCGGTCCTGATCGAGTAATCAAGACCATTCTATTCTCAAGACTTTGGTGGCCCACTCTTCATATGGATGCTCATACCTATGTGAAGAAATGTAACACATGCCAACGTGCACAATATCTAGTTAGAAAAGATGAGATGCCTTTGAGGCCAATGATGGGAGGGCGTGCATTTTCGAAGTGGGGCATTGTTGCAGAGCTAAAGAGCACAGAAAGCAGAGAAAAAAGACGGGCCCCAAAATTTTTCCGATTTGGACACACAATTTTTGTAACATAACCACCTTTGTACATATTTTCCGTTGTAAATGCACTAGAGGAGTCCTCTAGATGCATCCCCTCAGAAGATTAGTGAATTACCCTTGTATATTAGTAGGAAGTTAGCAATTTAGTGAATAAAGTGCCGGTCTCTTGTGTGAAAGGACCAAACTTAGGGCACTAGTATATAAGTCAAAAGTGACTCATTGTAAAGGACTTCTTGTCATTGTGAAGAAGAGCACTTCTGAAATTTCGAGTTTGCCTCTTCCTTGCTGATTTTGATCTTCATTTTGCTCATGTATGTGTGTGTGATGCTTGAAATGCAAGTGTAGGACTGTTGTCTACCCCTTCCCCCTTGTTTTGAGTGGCTGTAGTGCGTGCGTAAGCTAGGAGAAGCAAAAACGCGGGTGTTAGGAGTTCCCGTAATTCACTGTTTCTGCCATAACTTGCAGCAGAGTGGTCGGAATTGAGTGAAACCACCACCGTTGGATTCGTCTCGTCAAGAGCTTCGAAACGAGTACCCTATTGCCTATGTTCGGAGTTCTGGGCTGGGAGAAAACCTCAAAAAACCAAAACTGCTGAAAGTAGGTTTGCGGCAGCACTTCCAGTTTATCAGTAGGTGTGGATGGTATTGGTCTTTTCTCTTGCTTGGATAGTTAACTCACTTCATTTTCTATCACGTGTGCAAATGTCTTCATACACTTGGTAAGTCACTCCTTCGGATTGATAATTAAATGTGTGCAAAGGACTCCACTATATGCACTTGTATTGCAATCGAGGTATAGTCTCATTGGTACAAGTCCTTGAGTCATTACGGCTCAAGTACACACGTTTTTGGCGCCGTTGCCGGGGAGGCACTCCACCAAGTTGCCTTCGTGATAGTTAGAGAGCAAGTGTGATCGAATCGTACTTGTAGAGGTGAATTTGTTCATTGACGAGTAGTATTCCTTTTCAGCACTTGTCACTTCTCATCCTTGAGGTGTGTGTGATAAGTTTTAGGTTTAGGTGTAGGAGGAGGGAAGAGAAGAAGGAGTTAGGGTTAGGTTGGAAGGAGAGGAGAAGTGAGGAGAAGAGGAGTAGGAGTAGCCAAAAATTCCCAAAACTACCAAAAATTAGCAAATTTCAAATTCTGTCAAAAAAGTATAAAAAACCAAAAATTTGGCTCATTTGACACTTCACTGTGTGCTGGTATCGTCTGCTGGCAGCGACTGGTATCGCGAGTGAAGTATCGTGGGATTCAGGCTCTTAAGGCTAGAGATTGTATTCAAAGTGCAAGCAAGGATAGATAGAGGTGAGATTCCACTCAGATTATTTGCCAAAAACTCTCTAAAAATGCATAAACATGTAATTAAGGAAATGCGCAGTATCGTGGGAGGGGGAAACTGATTTCTTTGCCATCTTTTTGTGTAATACAGAGGTATAGGAGGGAAGAGGAGAGTGAGAAGAGCAAGGGGGTACAAAAATATTTGGAAAAATTTGCATTTTGGCTTGAGTATCGCGATCGGTTGAGTTTTGGTATCGCGATACCAAAATTCCCTAGTATCGCGATACTCGCCGAAGTATCGTATCGCTTGATACCTGCCTTGGTATCGCGATACCATTCTTGGTATCGTGACCCCGAGTTGGTATCGCGATCGCACATTTCCTGTGGTATCGTATCGCTTGATACCGATCTTGGTATCGCGATACCATTGTTGGTGTCGTGTCGCTAAGTTGGTATCGCGATCGCGCTTACTGCAGAGGTATCGTATCGTCCGGTACTAATACTTGGTGTCGCGACACCATTGTGGTGTCGTATCGCCTAAAGTTTCTAGTATCGCGACCTCAACTTATCGAGTGGTATCGTATCGTTTGATACGGTGGTATCGCGACACGATTTTAGTGTCGCGACACTGCTTCTGTATCGCGATCGGGCCCTCTCAAGGGTCGTATCGTCGACTGCTTGTCTTGGTATCGCGACACTACTTCGGTGGTATCGTATCGCCAAAATTAGTATCGCGATCTCACTTATTGCGGTGGTATCGTAACGTCTTCTGTCAAGGATCGTATCGCGACACCACATTGAGATCGTATCGCCTCTTATCTCCAGTATCGTAACGTCTACTTAGCCGGTATCGTATCGTGGTAGTTCCCAGTGAAGTATCGCGACACCATACCTGGTATCGTATCGTCTGGCAATAAAACCTGGTATCGTGACACCAGACTGATATCGTATCGTCTGGGTGTCTGGTATCGTATCGTTTGGAGCTCTGGTATCGTATCGCCGAGAGCAGTATCGCCAGGAAGTGGTATCGCCGAGATAAACCCTTTCTTTAGTCAGACACTTTGAGCCTTTAGGAGAGCTAACCAAGGGGATCTAAGAAGTATAAAGGGAGGCTTAGGTGTGTGGATGAACTTGAGATCAGGAAGAGTGCTAAGTAGCCGAAGGAGTGTCATCTCTTCTATAGGAAGCACTGCTCAGGTCAGTCACCACTCCGTCTACTCAGAGACTTCTAGTGGATCTGAGGAAGACATACCCATGGCATCAGAAGACATGCAAGGTCCAGCACCACATAGGAATTTCATGTCTACAGTGGAAGGTGAGTACCGTACTGCCTTACAATATGTGTCCACAAATACCCAGGAGATTCCGATCTACCTGGATGGCTTAAACAGGTCTGTTGCCAGAATGGCAACAGTACAAGATGTCACCATCATACCACGACCAGCTGTCAAGTACGAGGGAGGTGCTTACATTGACAAAATGGGTCACATCTATATAGTAACTGAATTTCCGGAGAGGATCAATGAAAGAGGAGAATTCATGGATCCCAACAACTCTGAAGAGTTAGTGACCACCCCTAGAGGCAGATCACAAGTATCACGGGTCTTGAGAGGAGATTTGATACCTCAAGACGACTACTTGTTGGAAGTCTACATGATTCAAGGGGCAGACTTATTGCTCCAAACTGACGTACCTGTTCAAGGAATAGGAGAGAGCCCCATGACCTTCTATGAGTTGAAAGACCCAGAGGACGAAACTAGACTCACTTACCTAGATAAGAATCGAAGAAGATATTGGCCGGTAGGTGCCCTAGACAAGGCTCGGCTGAGATATATGGGTGCGCCTGTATTTCCTCAGAGGGAGCAGGCAACTACCTCGCAGAATCCTTTTGGAGATCAACAAGAGACGGAACACACCACATCAGGACAGACTAGTCAAAGAAGTGTGCCCAACCGTACGCATGTACAGTTTGCAACTCCAGGTGAGCACACTCATAATCAGACTCACACAGGGATGGGGAACCATTTCCGACCACCGGTCAGACCACGACCACCTGTGGGAGGACAGCCAGGAATACCTCCATTACGACCAGCTATCCCGGTTTTCCCTGTAATGCCCAGACCACCTGAACCAATGAGGAGATTGAGACCAATCCAAGTAGCTAAGTTTATGAGAAACCATTATGATGGATCAGGGGAACCATATGATCATATTGCTGAATTTAAACAAGTTCTGAGAGCGGAGCAAGTAGAGGACTTCTTCGTGCAGTATGAGTCCTTTGGACTCACCCTCACAGGAACAGCTCTAACTTGGTTCCAACCTTTAGATCCCAACCGATTTGGAAACATGGAACAATTCTTCCAAGAATTTATAGGAGAATTTACAAAGAGAGGGATTAAACACAATTCTGCATCATTAATCCATAGCTTTAAGCAAAACCCTAATGAAACTGTGAAGACAGCTGCCCGAAGATTCAACCAATACGTGGATAGATGTCCTACGGCAGAGAGACCGACTCAACAAAAGATGATTTCATTGTTTTTAGATGGACTCTCTAACGGGACCCTAAGAACCCTAGTGTATGTAAAAAGGCTGCAAACATTGAGTGAGTGTCTTCAAGAGTGCATCGACTTGGAAGATAACCTTGCTGAGGATCTCAAAGGTACTACCGACCTCACAAAATCAGAAGACTCAAGAAGCACAGTGACGTCCAATTCTAGTAATATGGAAGAACTAGCAGAACTATTAGCAAAGAAACTAGGAGTCCAAGGACAGAGAGCTTACCAATATCCAGCTCCAAGAGTGCCTATGTTAAGGAGGTGTAACTTATGTGGAGGAGAACATCCCACACACTTGTGTACCAGAGGAGGAGCTGGTGCACAACCAATGTATCCACACAACAGACAGCAACAACAAGGGACTTCTTCATACTGTCACATCGAGCAAAAATATACCAACCATACGACTGAGAACTGTCCCTTTAATAGACAAACTCGACCTGTCAATCCACCACAATACCGACCTTATGGATACCCACCTAGAGAGCTTGGTAGGGAGATGCCTAGATACAATCCGTATCCGGTAGGAGCACAGAGACAATACGAGCAAGCACCGTATCCACCACCACAACCAGTTTTGGGACCCCAACCGTCTCAACCTCAACAAGTGGTACCTGTGAAGTATACTCAACCGGAAGAAAACCTGGAGAGAGCCATAATACCAGCTTCAATAGCTACCAATGTAGAATCAACCAACCAAGGGTATGAACCTCCACCAGGAGAGTACTATCCATATGAAGCCAACATGATGGAATATGAACCAGCATATGACGTGGCCTATTATGGATATGAGGGATTTGATCAGAATTACGGAACGGAAACGGCAACTTTAATGTATACAATGCCCAAGGCACAACAACCACTGAGACCTCCCATTAGACCACCCGTGCAGAGAGGACCATGTTATAGATGCGGAGGGGATCACTTCATTCGGGAGTGTCCTCGACCATACAACCCTCCACCACCCAGGATTTGGGAAGGATATTGTAGTGACTGTGGGAAAGAACATCTTTTCAGAGATTGCCCTAAGAACCCCACAAAAACTCAAGGTCCTGCACCAATCAATGTAATAGAGGTCATAGAAGAATCTGGAAGTGATAAGGAGTACACTGTACCGCTAAAAGCTATTACTAGAGCTCAAACAAAACAACAAACAGGAAAACAACCGGAAGAAAAACGAGAGAACAATAAAACAGGAGACGCTAACATTCAGATAGTCGAGGATTCAGAGAACTCATGTGAGAATACCCAAAACACCAAAGTACAAAAATGGAAAGAAAGACGAGAAAAGCTCAAGGAGAAATGGGCAAGAAACAAGAGCCAAAACAGCAAAAAACAAGCAAAAGTTTCTAGAAAACATAACGAACAACAAACGCATAAGGAGATCCCTGAAACACCACCAACTAGCTCAGGGGAAAAGAAGCCAGAATCAATTCTAGCGGACCCAAAACCCGAGGATTTGGACATGTGGCTAAAAGCATACCAAGCTAGAATCAAATTGGGACCAAACCTAGAACAACATGAAAGACTCTATCCTCAAGGGGAATTAGAGAAAGAAAGACTGGCGATATGCAAAAAACTCATAGAAGTAGCACAGGCGACCCTAGAAAAGACTATCCCAATTTTGCCTGAAACAAGGATCGCACAAGAACCATATGAAGAGTACATACAACCTAAAGATAAGGAATCAAGTCGGGAAGATGATAGAAATGAACAAGAACAGGTATCCATAATACCCGACCTAGAGGAAGATTGGTCCAAAGACTTGTGGAAAAGAATTAGAGAAGAGCAATGGGAAAAGGATGGAATCAGTCCACCTCCTTTTGAGGAGATAATAGGAGCAAATAGTCACCATGATCATAACTTAGAGGAAGCATATGAAGAAGCGTCAAGGTTTGATAAAGAAAGAGAGGAAACAATGAGCATTTCAACATTGCCTAATTACATGGGAGACTATGAAAGAGAGTCGGTAATAATACGAGCACCCACAGTGCAGGGGAAAGAAAAAGGGAACTCAGAAGAGAGTTCACACAATCTAACAGAACTTAAGAAAACAAAGGTGCAATGTAAATTGACGGTGGAAGAGTTGCTTCAACTTAGACCACATCTATGGAGACAGCTAGCAAATCAAATAGAACAGCCGGCAGAGCAAGGAGAAATGAAAGGAAAGGAAAAAGAAAACCACTCCAAAATACGTGTTCCAGTTGATAAAGTAGGAGAATTTAGTGAAGGAGATGAAGGTAATACTTGTTTACCTGTCACCTACAATGGGTACATGACCAAGGCCATCTTAGACACTGGAGCCGGAGTAGGAATTGCGACGAAGGAAATTTGGGAAAAGTGGGGTAAACCAGCCTTACGACCCACTCGCATGAAGTTACAATTAGCAGATGGACATGTAGAGAGACCCCTAGGAATATTGGAAGGAATTAGGTTAACCACGTGTGGGGTAGAGTTTGAACACACATTGGCCATCTGTAAGTTTGAAAAGGCAAACAATTATGAAATGATATTAGGACGACCATTCATGCGACAGATGCGAGTAGTACAAGACTGGGGCAGAGATTCATTGTATCTCCAACATCAAGGGAACACTACCAAGATAAACCTGCACACATTCGCTTATAGGGATGTCCCTCCCTTACAATGGAATCCAGTCCACAAAGAAGAAGATGACCTATCCATTCACAGTGCGGGATCAAGTGACCAATCTTGGATGCACGAGGATGCCCAGTTGTGGATGTGTAAAGAAGCCAAGAAGGAGGAGTGTAAAAAACAAATGTGGCCAATAGGGCACCCTAATTATCGATCGGTAGAAGACCCTGATTATATGCCTCAAATTTTTTCAGATGAGCTCTTTGAACCACATGGCTGGATGGAAATCCTAGCCACATTAGACGTTTGTGTGAACGAAGAAGTATTGACGATGAACGACTGTATAGACGAGGAAGGATATGATGTGAACCTCTACATGGTTATCCTCCAAGAAGTGGAAGCAGGAGAAATTGTAGAGGAAGAGGAGAAAGAAGAGTACGAAAGCATAGAAATGGAACCAGAGTTCGACTCTGAAGAACAATATTTAGAAACTATGCAAAAAGAATCAAAAGAAAGGCCGACAAAAGTCTTAGCAATTGACACCATCCCAAGATTACACGAGCATAGTGAGGACGCAAGTAAAGTGGAACCTGAACCAGACCTCTTCGAAGTTCCAGAACATTTTAAAAGATACGAAGTGGAAGAAAGGAAAATAGCAACTCAAATGCCTAAACGAGAAGCACGAGACGGAGAAGCCTATGATAACAAAGAACAAACTAAAAAAGTGGTTGTAACGATAGAAGACGGAGAAGAGAGGTGCACGTATATTGGGAAAGACGTATCAGACGAGGAAGAAGAGGAACTCATCCGCCTTATCCGAGAATATCGAGATGTGTTTGCATGGACGTACAAAGACCTTAAGGGTGTAGAACCTGGCATATGCGCTCATCGAATCCCTATGACTGCAGATGCGAAACCTTCTAAACAACGCCCTTACACATATAACGAAGTTTACGCTGCAAAAATAAAGGAAGAAATTGACAAATTACTAGCGGCAGGATTCATTTATGAGATTGAACACACAGAATGGGTATCGCCACTAGTTGTAGTGCCCAAGAAAAACGGAAAATTAAGGGTGTGTATCAACTTAAAAAAAGTAAATGCAGCAACTATACGCGACAGCTTCCCTTTACCCATCACAGACCATCTTTTGGAAAGAGTGGCCGGCAAGGAGGTCTATAGCTTCTTGGATGGATTCTCTGGTTACAACCAAGTAGCTATTGCAACTGAGGACCAGCATAAAACCGCATTCGCGACTGAATGGGGAATCTATGCATTTAGAGTGATGCCTTTCGGGCTCACTAATGCGCCAGCCACCTTCCAACGATTGATGTGTCATGTTTTCAAAGAATTTCTGAGAAAAAGCATGGAAGTATACGTAGATGATCTGTGTACATACTCAAATCAACGACCAGATCACATATCGGAACTGCGGAAAATATTCAACAAATGTAGGCAGTATAGAGTTTGCTTGAACCCAGAAAAATGTGTCTTCATGGTAAGACAAGGAAAAATCCTAGGACACATTGTTTCAAAGAATGGAATATCTACAGATGAGGATAAGATTAAAGTCATATTGGACTTACCAAGACCCAAGAATGTGAAGGAAGTGCAAGCCTTTATGGGACATTGTGGATATTACCGTAGGTTTATTCACATGTATGCCATAATAGCTAAGCCTTTATACGGTCTATTGACTCAGTTCACGTGGACGGACGAGTGTGAGAAGGCCTTCAACGAGCTTAAAAAGAGGCTGAGTACAGCCCCAATTCTAAAATCACCCAACTGGAGCAAGCCTTTTCATATTCATGTTGATGCTTCGAACTATGCAATTGGATGTATCTTGGCTCAACCGGCCGATGAAGGAAAGCTTGATCATCCAATCGCTTATGCGAGTAGACAACTAAACCAAGCAGAGAGAAATTACACGACTACTGAAAGAGAGGGCTTAGGAATGGTCTACGCAGTAAAAAAGTTTAGACATTACCTCTTAGCCAACAAGTTCAAATTCTTCATTGACCATCAAGCTTTGCTGTACTTAGTCAATAAGCCATGCAACACAGGGAGATTGGTACGATGGTTCTTGTTACTAATGGAGTTTGACTTTGAGGTAGTGGTCAAAAAAGGAAACACTCATGTGAGAGCAGACCACCTTTCTAGATTAAAACACGGAGAACCACCTAGCGGAGTACCCGATGATTTACCAGATACGTATTTGTTCAATCTTGAAGTATGTCCCAAGTGGGCGGAACGATTAATTCACATCCTCACTCATGGCCCTCAGCACCCAATCAACAGGAAGAGCAAAAAAGAGATTCTTCAAACAAGAAATTTACACATTGTTGCGGGAAGTATGTATTATAAGGAACCAAACGGTGTCTTATCAAGATGTGTCGAGGAGGACGAGCAGAAGCAATTAATTCACCAGGCACACATAAACAAGTGGAAAACCCATCAAGGAATGCAGGGAACAATCCGAGAATTAAAGAGGTTAGGCGTATATTGGCCTGATATGGCCAAGGACGTTCACGAGCATGTAAATAATTGTGTGGAATGCAAAGAAACTAGCACAGAGGATCACGTGTCCTTACCCTTTTCCACCATAGCGCCTAATTGGAGTAAATCATTAGTGCAATTCCTCAAAACCAAAGAACACGAAATAGGAGCTAGCCTAGCAAGAAAGCGATCCCTAGAAGAAATGAGCAAGGATTATGTGATCATAGGGAGACAACTGTTTAGACGAGGGAGAGACAATCAACTCAGATTGTGCGTGCATGAAGGAGAGTATCTTCCCATATTAAAAATGGCACATGCAGGAGCTGCGGGAGGACATTTTTCAGCAGATAGAACGGTCAAGATGATTCTCTTTGCAGGCTTGTGGTGGCCAACTCTACATATGGATGCTAAAACATATGTGAGAAGTTGCGAAATATGCCAGAGAGCGAAATATCCCGTTCGAAGAGACGACATGCCTTTAAGACCCATGGTTTGTGCAAGAGCATTTACCAAGTGGGGAATTGACTTCATAGGACCCATCAATCCACCAGCCAGAGGATCACATGCAGAATACATCATAGTAGCCACCGATTACCTGACTAAATGGGTAGAAGCCAAGGCTACCAGAAAAAATGATGCTCAAACTACAGCAAAATTTCTCTTTGAGCATATTTTCACACGATTTGGACTACCGATCGAGATAGTGAGTGATCGAGGAACTCATTTCCTGAACGAAGTCATTGAATCACTTATGAATGAATTCCTAGTAATCCATAAAAAATCAGCCCCATACCATCCCCAAGCCAATGGACAGGCTGAAAGTTCCAACAAAGTACTATGTACGATATTGACAAAGATTGTCAATAATGGAAGGTCAGATTGGGACAAACAATTGCATCATGCAATTTGGGCCTTCCGAGTGGCATATAAAACGGCCATTGGAACTACACCTTTCAACCTAGTGTATGGGCAGAATGCAATCTTGCCAATCGACTTCTTAGTGCCTACATTAAAAATAGCTCAACAATATGAGTGGAACGGTCATGAATTGTCTCAGCAATTAGATCAAATCGAAAAGCTGCATGAGACTAGATTGCAAGCGATAGCAGGCATCTATGCCGCTAAACGGAGACAAAAAGCATACCATGACTCACATATTAAAGATAAGGGACTCAAAGAAGGTGATTTAGTCTTGGTGTACACCCTAAAACAGCACACAAAGAAGCTCCAAAAACGCGGATATGGTCCTCTGATCATAAATCGAATCTCCACTAGTGGTGCAGTCAATCTCGCCACACTAGACGGAGACATTCTTCCAAATTACATCAGTGGATGCCGAGTGAAACGATTTATGGAACCTCTGACCGATGAAATGCTAGCTAGACTATTGGGAGCTCAAAATAGGAAAAGGGAAGAAGAGCGAATACGAGAAGAAGCGAGACAGGAAGCCCTAGAACGCATCAGGAAACGGAAAGAGTGGATGAGGCAAAGAGACGAACGCTATCTCCAAGGTGAAGAACCTATTCCTATGGCTAATTATCGAGTCAATAACCCTGATACGAATGGTGTGTACAACGCACAGCCTTACTTAAACTTAGGGATTGGTCAGACGGAGTATAAATTGATAGACGCATTAATCGACTCAGGAGCAGGACTTAGTTGTGTACGAAACAAGGTCATAAAAGATCAGCAGTTGAAGGTGAATCCCACAAGTGCACGTTTGATAGGAGTAGGAGGTCAAACCCTAGAATGTATTGGAACGACAAACATATCTCTACACATAGGAAATTCCTCCATGAAACAGAGAGTGTTAGTCTGCAACGATGAGGACCTGATCGAAGACTTGATTTTAGGACAAGACTGGATTATCGAGAATGAAGTATGTATCCATCTAGCTCAAGGGTATATCTCTGCCAAAATAGGGCACAAAGAAATATTTAGCTTACTAGGAGAGAAGCCACTGTGCCAACCTAAGATTGTGGAAAATTCGGAGAAGAGCTTAGGCAAAGAACCACAAAGGGAACCCTGTACCCAGGCCCCTAGAGTCAATATGGAAACAGGAGAGACCTCGAATGCAAGGATGACCGCAGAAAAACCTGAACATTCCCAAACGGTCAAGAAAAGTTCAACTACTACCAAAAACTATCAACAAGCTACCCAACCGACCTATTGGAGAACCTCAAGCACAAGTTCCGGTCAGACACAACACAAATACAAATGGGTGCGCAAGGATCAAATGAGCATTCAAGGACAACCAACACCCAACCCAGAACCAGCAAGAGGAGTAACCAAGTCCATGGAAAAAGTAGTGCAAATTTGGGTTCCGAAACCCTTACTTGAAGCTCAGAGAGGCCGACAACAGATATGGATTCACAAGAAGGCTGCTCGGATTGCAAAGAAATCTAGGACAACCCAAGAACATATCTTTTTTCAAGAAAGACGAAGCAGCAGACCCAGGAAATCTCAACAGCGAACCCTAGGCACCGATTTTGGTGCTCTGAGTCAGATCAAACCAACACCAGCCAATCAAGGACGCAACAAAAGAACGTGTATCAAAAGGATGACCTCGAGTCAGATATGGAGGCCAAAGAAAGTGCAAAGAAAAACTTCACCATTTGACAACCCCAATTGCACTCATGAAGTACACAATGCACCTAAAGTATGCATAATAGGGCAACCTTACACGGCCACGCATTTGGCACATGATGCTCCAAACAAAATTAGTGGTGCACATTCTCCAAAGGAGATTAGCTCTCAGCTTGAACTCAAATAGGAATGGATCTACAGTGTAAATAAATAAAAGCTTCGGCTATGCTAACAGTTGTTCTCTTTCAGGAAAATGAAAAAGAAACTAAAGAGGTGGTAAGAGATCTCAACTATAGGGTTATGAGAACGGAGTGAAGAACGATGATACTCAGAAATGCACCACACTACTGCATTCTTTGGTATGAAACTAATATACTTCACTTACAAGTGCAGATGGCTTCTGAAGACTCTGAAGCTACGATCCAAGAGGAGGTCCAGGAATTTCCTCCTCAATGTCTCACGAAAGCAAAAGGACATTGGTTCAGAGATGAGCAGCCGGTTGAGGAATATCTCTTCTTGGCCAACATAAAGATCATGGACACAGAGCATCAGTTTCCGATCATGTCCCAAGACTTTAAAGTTTTACATGGACTGCCATCCACGATCGACATCATGAAGAAAGCAGGAATTAATAAATATTTTGAACTACCGATCTATAAACCGGACTTCCAACGTTGTACACAAGTCATGAACACCCTTCGACCAGCACTACATGATCCATTGGCACCAGAAGCCACTGTGATGGACAAGAATGGAGAATGGGTGGTGATTCAGTTTTCCCATGATTTAATCAAAGAAGCATTTGGATGGGAAAAGGATGGTGTCAACACGGTCAAGGAAGAGAGTCGTGGTGCAAAAACAAGAACTTTCGTTGACATTAATAGGGTGGACATTGAAGAAGAAGTCAGATTGATTCACCAACATTTCTGCTTCCCAAGTATGAACAGATACACGGCACCTCAAAAAATCATTGTGCAATTATTGTCTCATGCCATAAAACAGATCGGCAATCAGGTAAACCTTACACCCTATGTGCAAGAAAGATTGTTCGAAGCGAAGAAGAAATGGGAAAATAAGAAATTCCTCAATGGAACGACGGCCCTAACCATCATGATTTATCATGCATTGGGCATGCGAGAGTACTTACAAGAGATGCCATCTTCGATGGAGTTGGCTCAATTTGTTAAAGCAGCCACTGTACCGAAACAGAAGAAAGGTGCAAAGATCGTAGAAGAAGCAGAAACAAGCTCGCAACCCCGAATGAGAGGCATAATGAGAGGCACAAAACGACCTCGAGAAGCCCAACAAGTAGAAGAAGAAGTACCAAAATTAAAGAGAGCCCATGTACTACCGAAGACAACTACCCAAGGGAATAGACAAATTACGAAGGAAGAGCTGACTCAAGCACTGGAGGAGACTCACAAATATACAGAAGGGCAAGTTAATTTGCCAGTGCAAGGGCACCACTATAAGCAATCACAACAAGCAACAGATCAGAAAGCCAAGCTCACAAAAGTTCATAGATATAAAGAAATAGGCTTGGATAATTCTAGTTCGGTCTCGGAGAAACAAGAAGAACCAGACACTTCATTGCTTAATGTCGATATTCAAAGCGAATCAAAAGATGATGGACAGTGGGAGGAATTAAATGAAGTGGACTATGGCGCAACCCAAGACGGACACAAAGAACAGGATCAGACAAAAGAGGTAGACACAAATGCTACTAAACAGCCGGAAGAAGAAGAAAGGCAACAACCTGTTCAATCAAAAGCCGCCTCCACTACACATATCAAAGAAGGTAAATCTGATAATGAGGAACCATTAGTGCTATCAGAGGGTAAGCCTCAAGAAGAAGGACATGATGAAGAACCCTTCACTCCACTAAGGGTTGTGGCAGAACCCTCCCCCATGGATGTTACGTTTCAAGGAAGCGCCACGAAATCTAAGGATCAAGGTAAAAACAACGAAGAACCGAATGTACAACTACAAGTCCGACAACCACATAATGAAACTATTCATGTGGACAAAGGGAAAGATGTATACACAGGAGAAACCCCAAGTATACCAAGGACATGGCTAAACGTCGATATAGCTCAGCTCAAGCCTGTGGTGCAGGATATGATTCGAACTGCACTAGACACTCAACAGTTAATGCTTGATGCTGATGAAGATTACGATCAAGCCATGCGTGAAAAGCAGGAGCTTCAAAAAGAAGGTGTGGATCTGGCTAATAGGTTATCAAAAGCAGAAGCTCAAGCCTTAAAGAAACACGAGGAAATAAAGAAGAACAAAACACTATGCCAGATATTAGAAAAGGAAAATGCCCAACTAAAAGAACAAATCTTGGAGCTCACAAAGAAATTAGATATGACAGAGAAAGAGAAGACAAGGATCAACGCTCGTGGTAAAATACTCGAATCACAGCTCAAGGTGAGTATGGAGGAAGCGGAAAGTTTAAGGAACAGGAACAAGGAACTCATGACCGCCCTCCTCAATGATCAACCACCAGCAGAAACCAATCATTCAACGGAGGACATAAAAGAACTGGAAGAAAAGATCACCAAGATGGCAGATCAGCTCAAACAGGAGCAAGACACCATTGCTGACTGGGAGCAACGGTATATGAACGACACTGCAGCACTACGCAAGAAATGGAAAAAAGCAGAAAATGATTATTTCCGACAGTGCAAAGAAGATACAGATCACATGAATATAGTGGCTCAAGAATTGATCAAGCATCAGGAGACAATTGCCAAGGCTGAAGCAGAATTAAAGAATAAAGATGACATCATTAAACAGCTGCAGGAGCAGATTGAGCAAAAAGAGAAACAAGGGACACCAGTAGTTCCTCCAGAAACCACGGCTACTGTGGAGGAAGAGGTACGTCCTCTCTCTCCCCCCTTGTATCATTCACCAATAAGGGCGGAAAAGGAGGTTCCACTAGAACCTAATACTCGCGACATTGCAGAATTGAGCAGACCAGAAAGGGCACTACTGGTGTCCCAGCTCACTGCTGAATTTGAAGATCAAATAGTTCAGATAATGAAAGAGGCTCAGATTGAGCATAAACAATTGGATCAAATTTTGAAGCCATTCAACGTACCATACGGCCTACTTAAAGAACAGACGCGACAGTATATAAAATCTGCAACGAATAAGGATCCGGACCACAACCTCCACTTTAAACATGACACGTTCAATTACACTCAAGAGGAGTTCGAGAGAGCAGATCCGATATGGAGACGAAAGCTTTTGGAAAAGAATCCTACACTGCGGGTACAGTGGGAAGCATCTCCATATGCACTTCAAGTCAATCCATCTTTTTGTCCTGTACCCCGCAGAAGATCTTGGACGCAATTTTGGGAAGGACAGCGCCAAGGCAATATTAATAACCAGTGGCTCAATTATCCATTACTACCTAGTCCGCCACATAACTACCTACCGACAGAAGAATATATGGTCAAAACAATGGAATTTTGGATTGCACGATATGCTACAGTTCCGGACTTAGCCGTCAAGATGACCAACAAAATATTCAGCATGCTTATTACAGTTTTGAAGGTGTTCCAGCATGCTAAGTACACATTTTTAAATTTCATCGGCATTACGCAGGGCTCAGAAGCATTAATTTTTGATTTATCTACTATTCCCAGCCGACTAACTATCATGGCATATTATTCTCATATTATGTTTTTGCCATCGACGTATATGCAGACGTTCGAAGAAGCATTCTACACAGGCTTCTTTGAAATTGATTCAGAAATTTTTGTGAAGATGACTTCCAATTTAAATGCAAGACTGGTGGCCTATGAAACTAGCTTCTTCGCTGATCACAGACAGGCGCCAGAAGATGGAGTGAAGTCAAAACAATGGAAGGAATTTATGATATGTCATGCAAATCTGCTGAACCAACGAGAGCAAACAGCCATCCAAACATACACGCGTCGCCTCAGAAAGCCTGTCGAGGACGACAGAGTTCAGGAGGAGGGACGTGTAGAGGGACAATCAAGCAAAAAGAAAAGAAGAAGAAGGTCCAAGTCCAAAAGTGCGCAGTAAAAAGATAAAACATCAAATGATCACGGACCACTCTCTGCAGGAAGCCCCGCAGGGGCGCAACACCCATCTCTGCACAGAGCCCCGCAGGGGCACGCACCAGGCTACAAAGCTAAACCCCAGGGTCCCGAGTAGTGGACTTTTCAAACATCAAAGTAGGACCAAAAGTTAGAAAGGGGTAGAGGCTGAAAAGTTGAAGAGGGTGACTAAGAACAGCACATTCCTAGTCACTGGTGGCGTGCGTGGCAACCCGAGTCAACAGGCAAGACAACTACATCAGGCTCTCGAGTTGTAGAGCTTGAATCAAGAAGGCCATCGAATCTGCATGTCTGTTTAACTGCAGACAACACTGACCAAGGGAAGCGTGCAGTGGAAAAAGCTGAAGCGCCTCTAAAACGTAATGCAAGATCAAGTAGCAGACAACACTACCCACGGGACGCGTTCGCGAAGCAAAGTCTGTCAAGGGACGACAGAGACGAAGAGGGGGAGAGTGTTGCAGAGCTAAAGAGCACAGAAAGCAGAGAAAAAAGACGGGCCCCAAAATTTTTCCGATTTGGACACACAATTTTTGTAACATAACCACCTTTGTACATATTTTCCGTTGTAAATGCACTAGAGGAGTCCTCTAGATGCATCCCCTCAGAAGATTAGTGAATTACCCTTGTATATTAGTAGGAAGTTAGCAATTTAGTGAATAAAGTGCCGGTCTCTTGTGTGAAAGGACCAAACTTAGGGCACTAGTATATAAGTCAAAAGTGACTCATTGTAAAGGACTTCTTGTCATTGTGAAGAAGAGCACTTCTGAAATTTCGAGTTTGCCTCTTCCTTGCTGATTTTGATCTTCATTTTGCTCATGTATGTGTGTGTGATGCTTGAAATGCAAGTGTAGGACTGTTGTCTACCCCTTCCCCCTTGTTTTGAGTGGCTGTAGTGCGTGCGTAAGCTAGGAGAAGCAAAAACGCGGGTGTTAGGAGTTCCCGTAATTCACTGTTTCTGCCATAACTTGCAGCAGAGTGGTCGGAATTGAGTGAAACCACCACCGTTGGATTCGTCTCGTCAAGAGCTTCGAAACGAGTACCCTATTGCCTATGTTCGGAGTTCTGGGCTGGGAGAAAACCTCAAAAAACCAAAACTGCTGAAAGTAGGTTTGCGGCAGCACTTCCAGTTTATCAGTAGGTGTGGATGGTATTGGTCTTTTCTCTTGCTTGGATAGTTAACTCACTTCATTTTCTATCACGTGTGCAAATGTCTTCATACACTTGGTAAGTCACTCCTTCGGATTGATAATTAAATGTGTGCAAAGGACTCCACTATATGCACTTGTATTGCAATCGAGGTATAGTCTCATTGGTACAAGTCCTTGAGTCATTACGGCTCAAGTACACAGGCATAGACTTCATAGGTCCTATTAACCCACCAGCTAGACACTCCCATGCAGAGTATATTATTGTAGCCACAGATTACCTTACAAAGTGGGTAGAAGTGAAAGCCACAACAAAGAATGATGCTCAGACTACGGCTAAGTTCTTATTCGAGAATGTGTTCACGAGATATGGGCTACCAATAGAGTTAGTGAGCGATAGAGGCACACACTTCTTGAATGAGGTTATTGAAAATCTTCTCTAGGAATTCTTGGTGATACATAAGAAGTCTGCCCCTTATCACCCACAAGCTAATGGACAAGCCGAAAGCACCAATAAGATCCTCTGTAACGTATTGACAAAACTGGTAAATAATAAACGCTCTGATTGGGACAAACAACTTCATCATGTTGTTTGGGCTTACCGAGTTGCCTACAAAACGGTACTCAACGCCACCCCATTTCATATGGTCTTTGGACAGAATACTGTTCTACCATTAGACTTCCTCATCCCAGCCTTAAAAGTAGCACAAGAGCATGAGTGGAATGGACATGAATTGTCCTCTAGGATCTTTGATCTAGAACGCTTAGGTGAGACAAGGCTACGCGCGACGACAGGCATCTATGCTACAAAGAAAAGACAAAAGGCATACTTTAATGCACACATCAAGGATAAGGGACTGAAAGAGGGCAATCTAGTGTTGGTTTACAAACTAAAGCAACATGCATGTAAGTTGGAAAAAAGAGGATATGGATCCATGATCATTAATAGAATTTCCACTAGTGGTGCAATTCAGTTGGCCACTCTAGAAGGAGATATCTTGCCAAACTATATTAGTGGATGTAGATTCAAGTTATACCAAGAACCTCTTACAGAGGATATGCTTACGAGACTCAACACTACTAAGAAGCGAAAAGAAGAGGAGTTAAGGGTGAGGGAAGAAGCACAGGCAGAGGCCAGAGAGCGTATTAGGCAAAAAAAGTTAAGGAGACTAGGCCTAGATGTCAACTCAAAAGCCCCAAAATATCACATGGATATGTGCCAAAAATCGGGCATAACTACTTCTCAAGTCATGACCGACGCCCCTTTGTGACCATAGAGATAGGACAAGGAAAGGGTGCAAGGACTGTGAAAGCATTGATTGACTCAGGTGCAGCAAGTAGTGCAGTTAGACTATCCTACTGCCAAGACTCGCAGTTGAACATCAATCCCATAGAAGCTTATCTCATAGGATTGGGAGGTGTGGGGACCCCTTGTTTGGGCGAGGTGGAACTTCCCATCTACCTTCAAGATGTTCCAATGAAAGTCAAAGTGCTAGTGTGTCAAGATGAGAACCTTACAGAACCACTTGTCTTGGGTCAAGATGGGATCTATGACCATGCAGTTAACTTAAACCTAAGAAGTCAAATTCTTCAAGTTTGGGTACATGAACAATGCATCACATTAGAATCAGAGAACTGCATGCTCCTAGATCATGGCACGACACACTCTCTTAATTCTTCTAAGACTAGTCATATGGAAGAAGATGTTGTATGTGTCAAAAGCTTTATGATGCAGAAGGAGTCAATCGTGGAAGAACAGGTTCGAAGGCGGGCGGATCTTTCTTCTTCTCCAAAGAATCAAGTAGCCAGAGTAGTGAGTCCACCACACAGGCAAACACAACCGTTCACGACAACTGCTACATCAAATAGAAAGACACCATTTGATAAGAAAGCAGTTCCGAGCATAAACCAGATCTGGATACGCAAAGGAGAGCAACCACGCCCCCACAAATCCCATCCAGGCAAGCCAACCAGGCCATCAGTTCGAGACTCAATCGACACCTCCAACAAGGTCGGCATCAACCTCCGCAAATAACATCGAAAGCCTCGATGAGCGACAACCATTTGCTCCTTGCACAACCTTGTCTTTTGCACCATTCAGGTCATGCATTTCCAAAGTATGCATTAATATAGGGCCACATTACATGGCCGTGCATAGACACAATTGAGAGTCCCATGCACGAGAGCACATTGACACATGTAAACCATTTTTTTGATACTAATCTTTGTCTTCTTGTTTTGTGACATTGTTCCTCTCAAAAAAAAAAAAGAAAAGAAAAGAACTTGTTCCTAGGTTTCGCTCATGAAACATGAATGAGTCATGCTTAGTTGAAGATTGAACCTTCGATTACTGGGCATTTATCAGTTTGGATAGAAGTGTGTCTCAGCTAGCAGATAATATAATTGCTCCCTTATCTGGTAGATGTGAAGAACTTGGCATGAACATGGCATCCACAACTATGGTTTCCTCTTACCATGGTAGGAGTAAAGAGCTTGAAGGTCCGCAACTTGAGTGATGCTTAACTACTGCATGTATGAGAGCATCCAGGGAGATATCTGCACGGGGTAGCTCTGGTACCCTGCAAATCTTTGTATGTATACTGGATGAGAAGACTCCTGCTTATGATGAGCTAGAGAGAATATGTGAAACTAAGATTGGTGTAGTTATCGAATGTTGTTTGTCAAGGAATATAAAGAAATTCAATTCTTTGTATTTGGCAAATGATGCTTTGAAAAGAGGAGACAGGATCAGCCATTCAAGAGATCTCATCAGTGGACCATCAACATGGACATTCATCAACAAATCAGTTCCATCCCAAAGGCCAAGTGTACAACACGAAGAGATGAACATCGATCGACCTTCTCCATGGTACGTATCTTTACTTTGGAAACATCATAACTATGATAGCTTAGGAAACCTCTTCGTCGACATACCCTTGAGCACTTAGCTCAAGAACCCCAATTTTTGCACCATACTTCTTCCGATGCATTTTCCAAGTAAGCATGCATAGGGCTACATTACAAGGCCATGCACAAGGCACATATTTTCCTCAACCCATGCACGAACACACTTACCCATCATCCACTATGGGTTATGAGTACTTAGCATGACTACTATGAACATCAACTTTGGAAGATCTAGAGGACATCAACGGAGACTCACAACGACACAGTCAGCTGGAATCCAACGAAGAAGTACATACCAAGGCACTACAACTTGCATGAGAAGTTTGGATGTTACATTGAAAGCCTATTTCAAATCCCATGGAAGTTAATGTAAAGCTAAGCTTCCTTGATGGAAAACCAATACATGATGTAATATTGTTTGAATATATTTTAGGATCTTTCAAATATGCCACTATAACTAGGCCCAACATAGCATATGGTGTGGGTGTGTTATCATAGTTTATGCATAGTCCAAGGACTACACACTTGCAAGATACAAGAGGAATGTTAAGATATCTCAAGGACACTATAAATGAAGGAAGTTTCTACTCATTTGATGATAATATGCATGTGAAGTCGTATTCTGATGAAAATTGGGACCATTCAAAGGTGATGGAATTTAATCCCTTAGATTTGCACACGAGAAGTGAAATGAACCCAATACCTAGGTCCCTTCATACACCTTTTTTGCTACCCTATAGCAAAACTCTTATTCACATACCTTACACTGATTAAAAGCACCTAAGATTTTTGCCACAATTAGGATGGTTCATAAGCTCTCCAAAATGCTATAGAGGATCTCAAATGGATTCTTTTTAGGGTAGTCAACAACTCTGCACAAAATAATCTATGCAGAGATGTAGGATATGTAGGAATTAGGGTTATAGAGATACACCAATTTCTCTGTGCAAAAAATTGATTTCAATGGTGTTGTATAGTGCATGGTCTTCTAGCTTCTTACCATCTTCCTTGCTTAACTTGACATTTGAATCCATAGGTTGAACTATTGGTATGCAATCTGTCATGCCAAACCTAAAGAACACATCTAGAAGATACTTCTTTTGACAGAGATAGATACCTTCTTTCCCATAGATCAACTCAATGCCAATAAAGTACTTTATTAAACCTAAATCTAAGATTTTGAACTCGCTTCTAAGAATATCTTGTCATTCATTCTCTTCTCCATCACTTGGAAAAAAACCACATCTCTTCAAGAGATCCACTATCCTTTGATTTCCAAACCCTTGGGGCTTGCTTTAGGCCATACAAGGCCTTCTTCAACCTATAAACATGTTGGAGAATTTCTCTCCTATGTGCAACCAAATGTGTAGAAGACCTTCTCATGACCAAGACTTTTACCTACAACTGAACCTTATAATGGAAACTAGTATCAATTGAAAAACCAAAAAAACTTGAGGCTTTTATCACTCAAATGTGACACTATTAGCTTTCAAATGAGCTATCAAACACTCAATTTGGAGTAGTTTTGATTTGGTAACTCTTTGCCTCAAAACAGGCTGCTTGTCCACTAAGTTATGCTGAAAACTAGACTTCACTAAAAACTGAATAACTCACATAGCATGGCAAATCTTCCAAATCTGTTCTAGATAGAGAAATTAAACAAGATAAGCTTTCCAAAAAATATTCAAAATCTAAAATGGATACATACATTGAGAGATATGACTCTTGCAATCAAGCTACCCAGAAATTGGTATGCAGTTAGACATGGTCTATGTAACTGTAGAAAATGAAATGATTGAAACCAAATGAACTATCTATAAGGGGACTTCCACACCTTCTTCCTATGTTCTTGAGTTTCCTCCCTTGCCTCTTTTATAGCCAAGTGACCACGAGCTCTCATTATGAGTTTGATTGCTCTTCTCCATAACTCCTTCACTACTTTGAGCAGCTACTCTTCTCTTCCGGTTCAATTTTTGGATTTGATTCTCTTTTGACCTCCACTACTTGCTGAAGTAAATGCTTCCATTTTTCATTTCTTTATTTTCCTACTATTTGATGAAAATCCTTTTTGCAAAAACTATATATGACCTTTCTTCTTTGTTTTTTGACACTCCCCCTCAAGCTCACATGTGAGCTTGCACCTTCAGCCATATCTTGCAATTTGATTTCATCCTTGAACCTCTTTAGCTTAGAAGCATCTAAGGACTTTGTAAACATGTCTACAAATTGGTCATTAGCTCTAGTGAACTTTATATCCACATCCTTGCTCAAAATGTTTTCTAGAGCATAATGATAATGCAATTCTATGTGCTTACTTCGCGTTGTCACCATAAATTGGAATGGTCTCTACCTACACATCAAGATCAGCCAAGAGCTTCTTAATCCACATAGCTTCACAAGATGCAAAAGTTAATCCTCTATATTCAACTTTTTTAAGATGATAGTGCAATAGTAGGTTGCTTCTTCGCTCCATGTGATAAGTTTGCTGCCTATCATGAATACATAACTTGAAGTGCATCTTCTGTCTTCCTTCGAACTAGACCAATCAACAGACCTAGAGCCCTTCACCTACAAATCCTCATCATATCTATAAAAAAAGGTATGATTGATTGTGTGCTTCACATATCTTAGCACTTGTTTGGCTGAATTTAAATGTTCACTTGTTGGAGTTTGTATAAATAGAGAAAGAACTCCAATGATATAACACAAATCTGATCTTGTGATCATAGCATAGATCAACGAACCTATAATAATCCTATATGTAGTTACATCATGTAACTTCTCTCCATCATTTGAGCATAGTTTCACATTTTTGTCCATAGGTTGAGTGAGTGGTTTGCATTCACTCATTCCAAATCTGAAAAGAACATCCAAGAGGTACTTTCTTTGCATGAAGTAGATGCCATCTTTCCCATAGACTACCCATGCATAAAAAATATTTCATCTCACCAAGATCTGAAATTTTAAACTCCTTACTGAGTTTTCTTTTTATCTCTTGTACTCCTACAACATTACTTCTTGTTATGATGAGATCATCAACATGTATGCATATGTATACCTACTTGCCTTCTTCTTTCTTCATGTAGAGAGAAGGATGAGCACTACTTGGACTATACCCACACCTTGTGAGGTACTCAACCAACCTTTGATTCCAAGCATGTGGTGCTTACTTCAGCCCATACAAAGCTTTCTTCAATCTGCAAACAAAATGGGGATGCTTTTTATCTTCGAATCCAATCGATTGACTCATGTATACGTCTTCTTGAAGTTCACCATTGAGAAAATCAATTTCTATGTCAAGTTGGTACAATGGCCATCTCCTTGCTGCATGCACTGCAATCAAGGTTCTAATTGTTCCAATCTTTGCAACTTGGTTGAAAGTCTCTTCATAGTCGATGTCGTGAGTCTGCTTGAATCCTTTTCCTACTAGTCTAGCTTTATGTCTAGCTAGAGAACCATCAACATTTCTCTTTATTTTAAACACCCATTTATTTGGAGCAATCTTCATACCTTCAGCCTTTCGAACTAGCTCCCATGTGTGATTGTCCTTGAGAGCTTTTATCTCTTCTTGCTTAGCTTGTTGCCATTCTTTTTGTGTACATGCTTCTTCATATGCATCCGGTTCTTTGTCTTTGACCACCTATGCCATATATGTAAAATGATTTGCAATAAAACTATCATAGCTCAGCCTTTGAATTGGATACCTTGCTCTTGAAGACATCCTTACATTTGCTTTTGAATATTGCTTCTTCAACCGGTTCAGCTTTACCTTTGGTGTAATCACCTCTTCATACTCTTCTTCACTTGCATTTGAACCACTATTTTGGGTAGCACATTCACCTTCAATTCTTTCATAATCTGATGTTGGTGATGAGGAATGACCCCTTAGTCTTCCCTTCCATATCAAATACCACATCTTGTGAGACTCGTAGCTCCATTTTCACTGTATCCTTTTTTCTCTGAAGAATATCGAATGAAAATACATTTTTCTGACTTTGTCTCCATATTTGTCCTTAGTTCTTGAGGAATGTGAACATAACACACACATCCAAAAACTTTGAGATGTGTAAGGTTCAGTATCTTACCGAATTAAATCCCCTCGAGAGTTAAATTATGCACTCGAGCTATTGTGCACTTGTTCATCAAATAAACAATGGTACTAGCTGCTTCAGCCCAATAGTTTAGTGGAACCTTCACCTCGTTGCCATGCATCTGGAAACTTCTTTGATATGTCTATTTTTCCTTTCTGCAGTTGCATTTTGTCGAGGCATGTACACACATTTACATTTTCGTTTGATGCCATTTTCATAAAGAAAATCTGAAAATTCTTTGGAGAAATATTATCCTCCTCCATTAGACCTCAAGGTCTATATGTAATGTCCTCTTTCCTTTTGTACCTGTGCTTTAAATCTCTTGAACATAGAGAACACATCTGATTTTTGTCTTATCCACTACATCTATACTTTTCTTGAATGATCATCAATAAACGTGACAAAATATCTATTATTAGCCACATCAATGGTTATTGTGATGGTCCCCATACATCTGTGTGTATCAAGTCGAGGACAATCCTTGCCACATAGTTGCTCTTCTTGAATGGTTGTCGAGTTTGCTTTCATATTTGACATGCTTCACAAAACTCATATAGTCCAGCATCATTGAATCTTGGAATACCTCTTACCACTTCATGGTTGCTCATGTCCTTAAGCTTGGGAATGTTGACATGCCCAAACCTTTTGTGCCACAAATCGATTTCAACATTCCTCTTGTTTCCAAACTAAATATACATCACCTTTCCATGTGGTTGTTGAATGTCCAAAGTGAACATCCTACCTTCTTTGCTCCCTTGAGCAATGACCTTGAATCCTTCTTTTGGATTCTTTATAAAGCAGCCTTTTCATTGAAGATAACATGATATTCTTTCTCTACTATTTTTCCTATTAAAATCAAATTCTTTGCAATAGTAGGAACATGAAGAACATCAGTCAATACCTCTTGTCTCCAAGCTTGATTTCTCCAACATGCTCAATTGTGTGTTGAGTTTCATCACCGGACTCCACACATCATTTTCCAGTTAGAGCTTGTAGATTTGTGAATAGATCTCCTATGTCAAATGGTTGCTGCAACCTGAATCTTTAAACCCACTCATTGTGGATCATCTCCACTAACTAGACTCCATAAACCTTTACCTTTAAGGTAAATTGTCATTATATACCTCCAAGATTGAATTTTATCTTTATCTAACTTCTCAACTTGTTGTCTTAAATCAGCCATTGAAGACTCCCAAGTTTGAAGTTTGCCTCAAATATGTTGTGGTGCTCTTTCTTAACTTTACGAAGCTCCCCCTTGATTTTTAGCTTCTCCTTTGCTTTACTCCAGTTCCAATGCTTTACCTTTTCAAGCTCCAATGCTCTATTTTCGATCTCTAATACCAATTGTTGGAGAATTCTTCTCCTATGCGCAATGGAAAGTGTAGAAGACCTTCCAAGATCAAGACTTTTACCTACAATTGAACCTTAAAATGACAACTGGTATCAATTGAAGAGACAATGAATATGAGGCTTTGATCCCTCAAACTAGACACTATTATCTTTCAAATGAGCTATCAGACACTCAATTTGGAGTAGTTTTGGTTTGGAAACTCTTTGCCTCAAAATAGGCTATATGTCCACTCAATTAGGTTGAAAATTGAACTTCACTAAAAACTAAATAACTCACATAGCATGGCGAATATCAGAAGACTACACTAAAAAACGAAAGTACACAAGATAAGATTTCCAAGGAATATTTAAACTCTAAAGCTGGATACATACATTGAGAGATATGAATCGTGGAATGAGGCTACCCAAAAATCGGTATGCGGCTGGACAT
This sequence comes from Ceratopteris richardii, assembly GCA_020310875.1. Classification (NCBI taxonomy): domain Eukaryota; kingdom Viridiplantae; phylum Streptophyta; class Polypodiopsida; order Polypodiales; family Pteridaceae; genus Ceratopteris; species Ceratopteris richardii. Next base: position 18,448,816 of record CM035412.1, read on the forward strand.
AGTCTATGAGACTATAGAAAACCAAATGATTGAAACCAAATGAACTACCTATAAGGGGATTTCAGCACCTTCTTCCTCTATTCTTGAGTTTCCTCCCTTTCCTCTTTTATAGCCAAGTGACCATGAGCTTGCATGATGAGTTTGAGAGCTCTTCTCCATAACTCCTCCACTACTTTGAGTAGTCACTCTTCTCTTCCGGTTCAATTTTTGGATTTGATTATGTTTTGATTGTTTCTCTTTTGATTGATTCTCTTTTCACCTCCACTACTTGTTGAAGTAAATTCTTCCTTTTTTCATTTTTGTAATTTCCTTCTATTTGAAGAAAATCCTTTTTTCAAAAAATATATATGCCCTTGATTCTTTATTTTTTAACAAAGCATAGGTAGGATGTTGTGGATCTACATACCCTTGAGGTTGTTCCATGGAAATCTCTTCTTGTACCTCACCATTCAAGAAATCATTCTTTAAGTCCATATTGTAGATAGGCCACCTCCTTGCTGCACATAGGACTATGAGAGCTCTAATGGTAGCCTTGTTTTCCACAAGGCTAAAAGTCTCCTCATAATCCACCCCTTGTGTCTATGTGAAGGCTTTGGCTAGTAGTCTAGCCTTGTACCTTGCCAAGCTACCATATGCATTCCTCTTGGTCTTGTACACCCACCTATTTTTTACTATCTTCATGCCTTCATTCTTAGGTATTGGTTCCCAAGTGTTGTTCTCCTTAAGAGCTTTGAACTCTTCATATATAGCCTTCCTCCACTCTAGTTTGGTCTTTTCCTCCTCATAAGAATTAGGCTCTTGATCTGCAATGACATTCATCATCTACACATAGTTCTTTGCCATGAAAAAACCATATGTATACCTTTGTGGGGGTGCTTTCTTCCTTGTAGACCTCCTCTCTTGACCTTTGGGATATTGCTTCTTGATTCTATTGAGCTTTACATTAGGATTAATGAACTCCTCGAACTCTTCCTCTTTTGACTCCTCTTGACCTTCCCTACTCTCATAATCTATCTCTTGCAGCCTTTTATAGTTTGAAATAGCGGATGATCTTTCATAATCATAAGTGCAAGAGTGATCATATGAGTGTTCCTTAGATGTATAAGCCTCTAGTCAAGTGATTGATCTTGAGGTTGAATCTACACATCAAAGTCTACATACTCCTCTTGATCCTCTTCATCCAACTTGCCTTGCCCTTGTCTCCATACCATGACCTTGACTCATCAAACACGTCTCTTGACACATAGAGGTTCTTTGAGAGAGGTTTGTAGCATTTGTAGCCTTTTTGCTCATTTGAGTAGCCAATGAACACACATTTCTCACTCTTGGGCTCTCACTTTGTACTCACTTCACTAGGAATATAAACAAAGCATACATATCGAAATACCTTGAGATGCTCCATGGTTGGTTTCTTGCCATAATAGACTTCATGTGGAGTCAACATGTGCACACCACCTCTTCAAACCCTGGTTATCAAGTAACACGCTATATTCATAGCCTCAACCCAATAAGAGAAAGATAACATACCTTCATTTATGAGACATCTAGCTATCTCAACCAAATTCCTTTTCTTCCTCTCTGCAACACCATTTTGTTGAGGGGCATACCTACATCTGAAGTGCCTCTTTATGCCATTTTCTTGCAAGTACTTTGTGAATTCCTTGGAGAAATACTCTCCCCCTCCATCTGACCTCAATGTGTTGATGTGTGCATCACATTCTTTCTCAACAAGGGACCTATACTTTTCAAAGCATGAAAAAACATCTCGTCATCAATGAAAGTGATAAAGTACCTAGCTTTTCCCAATGAAGCCTCTCTGTTATGGCCCCATGCATTTGAGTGTATAAGCTCCAAGATCTTAGAGGATCTCTACTCACTCTTTGGAAATGGATTCCTTGCTTGCTTACCTAGCTGACTAACATCACAAAATGCATGTAGACCTTGGCCTTCAAGATTTGGCAGTCCATGCACTAAACCTACTTTGCACATGCTTTTTAACTTGGGAATATTGATATATCCTATCCTCTTGTGCCAAAGATCAATCTCTACAATCCTTTTGTTACCGATCTTCACATAACATACCTTGTTGTGTGTAGGAGCAACATCTAGTGTGAAAAACTGCCTTCTTTCCTTCCCTTGGTAATGACCTTGCCTCTTTGCTTCACCATGCATCCTTTTGCATCAAATATGAAATGCATACCTCTCTCTACTATTTTTCCTCTAGAGATAAGCTTCTTGGAAATAGATCGAACATGGAGCACATATTTAAGAGTCTTAGTAGATTTACATTCACCTAGCTTCACATCTCCTACATGTGTAATGGGATGCTTAGTGGTATCTCCTGTCTCCACCCAATGTCAGACATTGGTCCATAGGGATCATTCTATGTGTGTGCGGGACAAGAGTCAGCCATAGCCAAGGTCCTAAGCTTGGGGAATACCCTAAGGATTTAGTAGTAATGGGGATGAGTGTTGCATGATGGCCACATCACAGCACTAGACCATTCTAGATCATTAATATTTTTGGAATACAAGAGGGTATATATGGATGGGAGAGCTAGGGTGACGTGTACCCTCACAATGGAAGCATTGATCAAATTGAAATTTCATTGATGGTATGATATAACTATGCAACTAGGTCAAGATCTGACAAAATTGAAACTCGAGTCCCATCAAGAAAATACCCATGTATTCTAGTCAGATTTTATGATGTCACCACTAAATCCATTATTCACTCCGAGAAAAGAGTGGCAATTGCTACCATCCTTCTAGATCAAATAAGGTAGACCAATAATTAGGCCACTTAGGATGAAATAGCAACTAGCACATGGCCACATGGACAAACCATTAGGACTCCTAGAAGGTATAATCTAAGTACGTGTGGTATAAGTGTTTGAGCACATTCTTGCCATCCATGCCTTTAGAAAGGTAAGTAATTATGAGTTATTGTTAGGTATACCTTTCATATGCCAACTACAAGTGGTGCAAGTCTAGGGTGGTAGTGCAATATATTTATAGCCTGAGGATTTTAGAACATAGATAAAACCTAATGTCCAACTCATAAAGAGACGTGTCACCACTTCAATGGAAGGATATCCATCAAATGTAGATAAAATGAGCTAAACGTGAAGCCTCTAGAGATTGGAAGATTTGTATATTCACTTATGGACATGTATAGTTGCTCAAAGATAAGAAAAAAAATACAATGCTTATGTGGGAGGAGTGTTACTTTGATAGGTGAATTAAATTTCCCTCCCACATGCGGATGGGATTCCCAGATGAGTATTTTAAATCATATCATTCGACTCAAGTCATTGCTACTTTGGACATGGTCATTAATCATCTGACTCTTGGTCCACACCAAGGTGAATAAGGCTATGATGTATTCATGGCTCAAGTGATCTATGACAATGAAGAAGAAGAGATAGACTATGAAATATCTAGAATCTTGATCTATGAGTGAGTGAAAGATGTATGAGCGAGTGAAAAATGAATTGAATATCTTGTTGAGATAGCAAGAGATCAAATATCTAAGAAGAAGCCATAAAGAGACTATCATACAAAGAAAATGTTCCATATACCACACATAGAGATTATTTATCCAAGGTTAGAATTCTTGATTCCAAAGGGAGCCTTGAGCCAAGAAAATAATATATATAATTCTATCAAGTGGAAAAATCCATCCATAAGTGTGTGGAGCCCAAAGGTGAGGAGAAAGAAACAATCATTGAAATACTAGAGAACTTGAAGAAATATAGAGTGGAAGAAAGGACTATCAAAGTGGAAATACCCAAGAGAAAGGTTGTAGGTGTAAAATCTTATGAAACAAAGAATCTGCAAAAAATATTTTGATCACCCCTTGGAATGGTGAGGATCTATGCATTAAGATCTCCAATGATCTTATTAGAGAGGAAGAAATGGCCTTAATTAGTCTCTTGAGATAACTCTCCGATTTATTTTCTTGTTCATGTAAGGACTTGAAAGGAGTAGATCTACAAATATGCTATCATAGGATTGACATGTTGAGCACATCCAAGCCAGCCAAGAAAAGACCTTACAGTTACAATGAGACATATTCAAAGAAGATAGAAGCAGAGATCCACAAGATTCTTGAAGCAAGCTTCATCATTGAAATTGAACACAATGATTTGGATCTCTCTAGTGTTAATAATACCCAAAAATAATGGAAATTGTATGTGTATCGATCTAGAGAAGGTGAATGAGGCAAGCATGTATGTGTAACTAGTAACCTATTGGAATGGCTGGCAAGAAATGATGTTTATAGCTTTTTAGATTGATTCACATGACACAATTTTGTATCTATCACCCTTGAAGATCAACATAAAAATACTTCTGCAATAGAATGGGGTATCTTTGCATTTCAAGTCATTCCATTTGGTTTAACTAATGTACCGTCTACCTTTTAGAGACTTATGTGTCATGTGTTCAAAGAATCCCTTAATCTCTTGAAGTATTTGTTGATGAACTTATCTTTTTAAGCACATATGTGATAAATTTAGAATCTTAAAAGTGTGTCACAATCTAGAAAATAGTGTGTTTATAGTGTGCCAAGCTAAAGTTCTTGGGAACATCACTTCTAACACTAGCTTTTTGACTAATGAGGAGAAAGTCAAAATGATTTTGGATCTACCAAGACTTAGAAATGCACAATAGGTACAAGCCTTCATCGTCCATTGTGGTTACTAGTGTCACTTGACTCATATGTATGTGATAACAGAACCATCACTCGACTCTCTTATCAATCACATCCAACGGATTGAAGATTGTGAGAAGTCTCACTAGAAATTGAAAATATGCTTGATGTTAGCATCAATTCTAAAATTCGATAACTATAATAATCCATTTCTTCTTCATTTGGATGCATCCAATTATGAAACAGGATGTACATGAGCCCAACCAATATCATTGAGAAATCTGTCAAGTGGATCAAGACTGATTTTACCATTGTGCCTATATGTGATACGTTGGATGTTTGTGATATGTTTAGGTACGTAGACATAGACTAAAAAGAAATGTTGATTAATCTTTGACTTAACCACATACAATATCAGGGATATTCAATTTATTCTCCTCTTCAAAAACCTCTTCATTAGGTTTTTCTTGATTTGTAGCTTCCAAACGAGACTGTTTGAAACTATGGATCAATGAGGAGGTGTCATTTCTATCTTCTTCCTTATAGAATTCTCCAATGAACTCATGTATCAATGTTGGAGTCAATGTCCAATAAGACCTCAGCCAATAGTTATATTAGTTATCTCTCCAAGCCCGACCGTCTAAGAACATGTGATAAATATTACTAAGATGACTAATATAATAATAGAAGGCACGTGGGCAGCATGGCTAGAGTAGAGCCCTTTCATCTGTACGAACTGAGTTCGAATCTGTCAAATGCACGCAACAACATCGCGATACTTTTTAGTGTTCATACTTTTTGGAAAAACGTCAGCAACTTTTCAAATATAGTTGTTTGTGTTAGCGATCGTAAGAAGTTTATAGCTTTATGCTTTTCGAATTAGCTTCTGAGAGGGTACTTCAACACTATGTAAGAAGAAGCTCTTGGCTCATTGTAACTCACTCAAAGATCTCAAGTGTGAAGGTCTTCTTGAAGAGAGAGTGTTTACACGCTCTTAAGGAGGTGGAGTTTTGGTGAAGGAGAGGCTACTCTCTTGGAACAAGAAGTCTTCTACAAGGTGGTGGTAACTATCTTTTGTGAGTTAACCTTAAATTTTGTTTTTAGGGTTTCACTACCCTAATCTCAAAATTAGGGTTGGTTGATTTACAATTTTATTACACTATTTTGTTAGAATAAGGTTAGCTTTGTTCTTCATTCACTTCACACACACTTGGATTATTTCAACATAATCTAAATTTTGTATCATCATCTTCTTGGATATTCTTCCATTAGTGAGTGCACCACTTTATATGGTTGAGTAGTACTCCCATGTTGTAATTTGGACATCTATTTTTTTAGTGAGTAAGCATCCAGCTTACGTTCTCTATCCTTGTCTCAAGATCTCTTTCTTTCTATCTCTCACTTATCATCTTAATTAATTAAGTGTGTATGCTCAAAAGGTTTTATTTTGGAATGATCCTGGGCCCCAAATTCCAACACTTGGTATCAGAGCATAATTGACATACACACTTAGTTAAGATGAGTGAGATTAGAATTGAGATTGAGGACAAGTTGGATGGATCTTCTAATTATCCCATGTGGAGTTTCATGATGATGAATATTTTAGTGACAAAGGATTTATGGAGTATCGTCAATCGATCCTTAACAAGACCAAGACGAGAAGGTGAAGAAGGAGCCACAACACCTTCAAGAGGTACTGGAGTTACTATTACAAAACCAAGTGAAGAAGAGGTAACTACTTCAACATCCAGAGTCACAGGTAGGTCTTTACCTACAGCTCCTCCTACTGATGATCAGGCAAGGTGGGATGCTATAGATGCTTTGGCACTTTCATTCATAGCAATGAGTGTTAAAAATCATATTCTACCATAGATTAGATCTTGCAGAAGTTCTAGACAAGTTTGGTTGAAGCTTGAGAATCTTTTTCAGAACAGAAATCTTGGTAGGAAAGCTCACTTGAGGAGACAACTAGAAAATACAAGGATGAAAGCTGGTGAGTCAATTCAAACCCACATTATGAGACTCGTTGAATTGAAAGATCAACTTCTAAATGTACGAGTTGAGATATCAGATAAAGAAACGGTAAATATGCTGATTAATTTACGTCCTATTTCATATCCATCTTTTATAACCACTCTTACCCTTACCACAAGAGATAGAGAGGTTACATTTGAAGAGTTAGAGTTCTTGTTACTTCATGATGAAGATCAATTGAAGGGAATGGAAGAGAATGAAGAAGCACTTTTATCTTCATCAAAGGGTAAAGGTCAAATCTTTGTCAGCCGTGGAAGATATGAAGCTATGGCATGAAAGATTTTGACATATTAGTTTTGGAGATCTCAAAAGTATCAAAGACAAAGGTATGGTTGAGAGTTTACCCTCATTCAAGTTACCAGATGATTCAGATATATGTGAAGGATGGCTTGAAGGTAAGACGCATAAACTACCTTTCAAGAAACATGGTCATATTATAGCTACTAGGAAATTGCAGATTATTCATTCAGATGTGAATGGACCTATGAGAGGAGACTCTATTCAGGGCTTCATGTATTTTGTTCTATTCGTTGATGATTTTATGAGATATTCATGGATCTATGGTCTTAAGTTGAAGTCAAAAGTCTTTCCTATGTTCAAGAAGTTTGTAGCTATGGTTGAAAATGAAAGTCAGGAAACTATCTAGATTCTCAGAAGTGATAGAGGTGGAGAATAATTGTCAAAAGAGTTCCAGACATTTCTTGATGAGAAAGGTATTACTCGACACCTTACTATTGCTTATATCCTTAGCCGAATGGTGTTGCAGATAGAAAGAATAGAGTGCTTGTTGAAATGATGCGGAGCATGATGGCATCCAAGAGGCTTTCACCGAAATTTTGGTTTGATGTAGTACATACAACTTACCACATTTTAAACAGGTCATCTACAAAAGCTTTAAAGGTGATCACACCGTATGAAGCTTATTACAGTAGAAAACCTAATGTGAGTTACTTCAAAGTGTTTGGATCACTTTCTTATGTACATGTTGAGAAAAAGTACTGAGGAAAACTAGATGTAAAGGCAAAGAAAGCTGTTTTTATTGGATATCATGTTGAGAGTAAAGGATACAAGTTTTATGTTCCAGAGACAGGTGAAATTATTCTTTCATGCAATGCTTATATTGCTGAAAATAAGGTTTATGATTCCTATTGAGAGTAAAGGATACAGGTTTTATGTTCCAGAGACAGGTGAAATTATTCTTTCACGCAATGCTTATATTGCTAAAAATAAGGTTTATGATAAAGAAGCAGAAATTCCAGAGTTCATTAGGTAAAATAACTATGGATTTTTTAGAAAGATTCTGGATGTACATGTTCAGCCATATCACGAGGGAGTTAAAATTCCTAGGATTCAAGAAAAAGTTGAAGAAAGAGGAATTTTACAACCTTCTATAGAGTCAGTTCCACAAGAGACTTTGATTCCAAAAATGGAGGAAGTTAGAGTTCCAGAAAGTCCTAGTAGCTCGACAGGACAAGTTCCAAAACCTGTGGAAGCTGAAAGGTCAGAAAGAGTTTCACCACTAAGTAAGGATACACCTACATGGTTATATCAGACATGGAAAGATAGTGGTATAAATACTTTTATAGGAAGAACAAGGAGTCAGACTAGACAACAACAACAAGATCATATAAGAACAAGAAGTGAGACTAGACATCAACAACAAAAAGATCATGTAAGTTTTGCTAAAGACTTTGAGATTCATGATATTTTGGCACTTACGACTATTGAAGATGAACCCGCATGTGTTAAAGATGCACATAACATTCCTATATGGAGAAAAGCTATGCAAGAAGAGATTGATTCTATTCACAAGAATCAAACTTGGCAGCTATGTGAGTTACCAGAGGGAAAGAAGGCTATAGGTGTAAAATGGATCTTCAAAATAAAAAGGAAAGCAGATGGTACTATTGACAGGTACAAAGCAAGATTGGTTGTCAAAGGTTATGCACAACAGAAAGGTATTGATTATGATGAGACATTTGCTCCTACATCTAGGATGACTATTATTAGGTCAATACTTGCTTTAGTAGCACATTTTGGTTGGCATATATATCAACTTGACATTAAGACTGCTTTTCTAAATGGTGATTTACATGAGGATGTGTATATTCAGCAGCCAGAAGGTTTTGAAAAGACAGGTAAAGAACACTTAGTGTGTAAACTTATAAAAGCTTTGTATGGTTTAAGATAGGCACCTAGAGCATGGTATGAAAAGATACATACATATCTTTTATCCATTGGTTTCCATAACTCAAATGCAGCTCCAACTCTTTATGTCAAAGCTGAAATAGATATGATGATTATAGCAATCATTTATGTGGCCGATGATATTATAGTCACAGGTCCTAGAGATGAAGATTTGCATATGTTCAAAGAACAATTGAAGCAAATAATTGATGTGAATGATTTAGGCATTTTGCATTATTATCTTAGGATTCAGTTTCTGTTTAGAGATGAGTGTATCTATATGACACAGTAGAAGTACATTGAGAAACTTTTGGAGAGGTTTCAGATGGTTGATTCTAAACCTATGCAAACACCTATGGATCAGAACATGTCTTTACAAATGGTAGCAGATGCAAAGCCATTTGATGCTACTCTATATAGTCAAGCAGTTGGTTGCTTGATATATCTTTGTAATACACAACCTGATATACAGTTTGCAGTTTCTCAAGTATCAAGGTTCATGCAGAATCCGACAGTGTTACATTGGAAAGCAGGAAAGCGGATCTTTCGATATTCGAAGGGAACTTCAAATTTTGCTATGGTATTTTCAAAATCTACACATTTGTTACTAAAAGGATTTTCAAATTCTGATTCGGCAGGTGATAGAGACACAAGAAGAAGTACTAGTGGATTTTGTATTTATCTTGGAGATTGTCTTATCTCATGGCTTTCAAAGAGACAACCCACTACTGAAACTTCATTGTGTGAAGTTGAATATCGTGCAACATTTACAACTACTCTAGAGTCAGGATGGTTGCGTAAGGTTTTCAATTATCTGGATGTGAGAGTACATGAACCCATTCAGATATTTTCAGATAGCCAGAGTGCTATAGCGATAGCTAAGAATCCAATGCATCATGCAAGGACAAAGCATATAGAGATACACTACCACTATAGTCGAGAGCAGATAGCTAAGAAGCACATTGAGCTGGTTTATGTTCCTTCTAGTGAGAATGTTGTAGATATATTTACCAAAGCAATGACTAGAGATAGTCATGAGAAGATTTGCAGGTTACTAAAGCTTGTACCATTGTGAAATTGAAGGAGGGATTGTTGGAGTCAATGTCAAATAAGTCCTCAGCCAATAGTTATATTAGTTATCTCTCCAAGCCCCGCGATCCTCTAAGAATATGTGATTAATATTTCTGAGAATACAACAACACAAGAAAAGCGCTGTGGAGGTGATCGCAATCCGGGTGGATCGGGTCCGGTCGTGGCACACACAAGGTGTATGAAGCTAATGAATGTTGGAAGGTTTAAAGATGTGAAGGTGAAATTAATGTTGAGTATGAAGAAGAGAGAGATGTTGAAATGATTATGGGAATAGGAATGTAGGAGTGCAAGTTAGATTTATGAACATGAATGATAAGAATGAAAGAGAACCATACATACGAATGAAATTTGGAAGGAAGAATGGTCCATTGAAGGAGCTTCTTAAACACTTCCTAATTCCAATCCATATGCATAGTCTTCTTTGGATGATATGTATGCATGACGAGAATAGATGGAATCCTTACACATAAATCAGTTTCGAAAGGAAGAATGGTCCAATATTGGAGCTTCTTATACACTTTCAGAAACTAATAAATATGTATGGATTTGTATGGATTATATACATGCAAGTGAATTATGATGATGGATTTCACTCACAAGCTCAAAGAAACATCCTCACTGGTTCAACGCAATACTGCGGAGCCTTCTCACACATAGAAGAAATAGAAGACATGTAAAAATACTTAAGAGACTGAGAGAGGAGACAAGAGACAAGTGACAAGTGACATGAATTAAAAGAATTTGAATTAAGTTACATGTAAAATATCGTCGTGGTACGTCATGCTAAGCAGTCTACTGATCAAAGGTGGTTCCGACCCTCAAACCATGACAGTTCAACCGAATGTCACACGTAAGAAGGTGAGTTCCACTCCAGTGACCCTATGTCTGTCTAGGCTCGTAACGTCTAACTAAAGAAGTCTAAGACTCATTAAAATCAGCTCTAACTCACTCACACGCTCCACCGAGGGTGAGTCAAGATAGAGATGCTGGTTTCAAGAGCCTATCCTAGATTGGAGTTCTAACTTAAATTTGAAACTAGGTTCTATACTCATACTAGCTCACCTTGGATCCTCACTCGCTCAACCGAGGGTGATCGTCTCAAGGAAACCGTAAGCTAGCATGAGCCCTATGGATGCCTAACAATGATGCTCTAGGAGTTTGGAGGGGGGTTTATATAGTTTTTTGAATGAATTTGGGCCCTTGGATCTAGAGAAATCAACTCTCAACTCTAGGATCACTACTTTCGATTACAACCATTTGATTAATCAAATCAATGGCTTGGAATTGTTCTTTCTATCAAATCTAGTGTAAAGGAGTGAAATTTAGGCGCCCTCATTCTCCACCATTGGATCTGGGGATGATCTGGACCGTCGGATTAGTGCTGACATCAATTCGGACAAGATAAGCCACTATTTTTGGAGAAATGCTGCATTATTGATCTTTGATTGTAAAAAAGGTCTTCTTTTATGGAAAAAATTCGTGGATCCTCCTTCCTTTATGCTTTAGTGCATCTCCACCCTTGAATAGGAGCTCATCTTGACCGTACAACATGGTTCAATCATATTTTGACATGTGGCAGACATTCAAGCCTTCAATTTTCTTAAACTAGAAAACTGCGGTGACCTTGAAAACTGGACTTTGTGCTCTTTGACCCTCCAAAAAGTCTTTGATGAAGATGAAACATTGTAGGACTATGTTTCCAAAGATCTCCTTCAAGAATATGCAGAAAAAACTCCCATCTGAATCTAACTTGTACAAGTTTGACTACATTTGGAAGCTTGCAAGGTGGCATTAAGGTGTCTAGGAAGCTCGGATAGCCTTGAAAATTTGTACAAATATGTAGCCACATATGATCTTTATACATGCCAAACCATATGGCTAACATAATTTTCTATACAAGAATTTGTAGGGTCAAACTAGAAAAATTACATTTTTACAAAATGAACATAGCATATCAATGTGCTACAAAATCCATTTTCTGCTGAAATTTGGGCTATAGACTGCCTTTGACAATCTTTACAAGTAGATGGATTTTCATCTAATTTGGTGACAATGAAATTTTTGCCCTAATTTCCCAACTTTGACCAGCTTTGACCAGCTTTGACCGCTACCATGGACTTTCTTGATTTCTTTGAAACTTTGTATGTGACCTTCCTTTGACATCCTTGATGCATCCTGGACTTCTCGGGGAATTTTGGCTACCTTCACCAAATATGTTTTTTGTAGGCCTTCACAAGTGAGAGAGGAGAGAAAATCTCGACGACATTCGCCCCCACTAAACCTGCGATTCCTCCGGAAGCGCCACTCTAGCATCTGTGAAAAACAAAATGTTCCAGGCATCAAATTCTTTTATAGGCAACATAAGAAACATGGAAGGAAAATTGATTATATGCATGAATAAGTAGGTAACTTGACATGAAGCAAAATTTGCATGAAAGAAAGAATTGAAACAGTCAACATGAATATGCATGAACAAATAGGCAACATATATGCAAATGAACAAGCAACATTGGCAACAAGAAAGAAAAAAAACAAGCATCAATATGAAGTGGAAGTGGATGTATTGAGTCGTTTTAAGCATCAATTCCTCTCATCTTGAAGAAAATTTTGTACCTTTTCATAAAGCAATCTACCTTAAATATGATTATAAACAAAGATTTAGGATTTTCAAGAGACATCTTTCATCTTTAGCTTATTTTAGATCAACTCCTTTCCTACATAAATATGAAAATGCTCTTTCTCTAATAACATGCAAGGAAATCTAACTAAACTCCACTTATGCATAAATCTGCTTATATAGCCCGTGATTTATTCTACTATGCCTCTTTATCCTCCTTTGGCTTGCTTTTTTTTTTTTTTTGATGATGATGATGATTCGGCAACTTTATGGTTACGATCACTTTTTTGGGGTGGAAGAAAGTGTAAACTTCTTGGTAACATGTAGCAATATTTTTTTTTTTTTTTTTGATGACGGGGAAAAATTAAACCCCGATACAAGGTACAACCATTTTTGATGACGGAGAACAGTCGTTTAAACTCCGATACAAGTGCTGTGAGATGGACTAAGGATGTAGAAACATGCAATAGCAGGAGCTAGGATTTCAACAATTATGCTTTCGATATAGGATACATATGCATGTTTATATATGAAAGTCATGTCACCAAAATAAACCTCCAAATCTACATGCCCTATCTTTCCACACATCCTAGATTATAATCAATTCCTTAGTAGATAAGTTACTACTTAAGATACAATTTTACACAAGTAGAGAAATCATCATTTGCCCTTTTTTGACTCAAGTGATGTGGATATGCAATGCAATGCAAAGACTGAAAAAAAGCATGCATGAAACAAGCATGGAAAAAAAATAGAATGAACTTGAAAAAAAACAAAGCAACATGAACTTGAAAATTAATGATATTTTTTTTTTATATAACATGGATACTCCTGTTTATGAATCGGCCTCATTGTTGTCATCTTCTTCAATGTCCTCATCCAAAATGTACTCATCATTATCACACTTCTTGAATAACTTTATCCTTTTACCTGCAATCAAAGTTTTTAGTGCAACACCATTTAATTCACAAAGAGCATACGTACCATTGTTGTTGACTTTTGATACTATGTATGGCCCAAACCACCGTTGAGTGAGCTTTTTGCGTGCATCATATTGAGAGTCAAATGTACTATCATAAATGAGCACCCAATCTCCTACTTCAATTGGCTTAGGACGCAATCGATGAGTTTTATCAAAATAAAGCTTGTTCTTCATTCTAGATTCTCTTAATTTTTCAACAGCATCATCAAGTCTTAATTTACCTTGTTCTAACTGTTTAATACGCAAACTCAAAAAATCATCAGTAGACATGTTTTCAGACCAAGGAAAATTTGACCATGCAGAAATATGAGACTGAATTGGAAACAATGGTTTTTGACAGTACATGAGTTCAGCAGGCATATATCCAGTAGTACGTGTGCATGTCATTCTATCTGCCCAAAGTGCAAAAGGTAAGAATTTAGGCCATTGTTTGATGTCACCATTACATGCTTTAGATATGGCTTTCACAATAGGTGGATGCCCTCTCTCTATTTTACCACTGGCCTCTGGGTTATATGCAGTAGTGAGAGACAAACGAATACCGTGACGCTCAAAGAACTCTTTAGCTTCTCTCGCATTTAACTCTCCACGATCGGCAACTACTTTCTCTATGTACCCAAAGCGACTTATGACATCTTCAAGCAAGAATTTGCAAACATTGTAAGTGGTCTTAGATCGTAGTGCACGTCCCTCTACATGATTAGTTAAGTCTTCTCTTGCAAGTACAATGTAACGCATTTTGTCGATACCTTTAGGCATAGTTACAAGATCTACTACCCACTTGTAGTGAATACAAGGTGGATAAGTAGGATGCAACGGATCTCTATGTTTGACTGATGAATGAAGTTGACAAGTAGAACATGTAGAAACATAGCTACTAATGTCAACATACATCCTAGGCCAATAATAGGTACTTCTAATTTTTTCATATGTTCCAAAAAATCCTTTATGACCTGCCCATAATGTCTCATGCATTTCCTTCATTACTTGCAATTGAAGACCTCTCTTTCCTAGGACTCGTTGTGGATTCTTAACCTTACCCTTAGCATGTCTCCAAAGATAACCATTACATAGGAAAAAGTTATAAGCTCATTTCCTAATGTTACGGAATCTATTCGTAGTCCAGCTAGGTAATGGTTGTAGTGTACTCAGATACTTTCCTATGTCTCTCCATTCATCTTCGTACTCAGACTCATGAAATTTCTCATACTCATATATATATGGAACATAGTCAACTAAATTCACATTCTTTATTAGATCACTTTCAAGATCATCATCAAATCTAGCTCTCGATAACATATCAGCAACTGAGTTTGACTTACCTGAAAAATGAACTAACTCAGGATTTATGAACTTAATATATGAGATCCATCTAAGCATGGCTATATCAGGAGATGAACAATTGGCTATCATTCCAATGAGAGGCAAACAATCAGTCTCAACTTTGACATTTGCACCAATGAAATATTCTTTGTCTGTTTTCAAAGCTGTTACCATACCCCATAGTTCTCGTTTGATCTGTGGATATTTTCGTTGTGTTTCATGTAGAATTTTGGCACCAAACCTAATTGCATATCTATTCCCTTCACTATCATCTTGACTTATGATCCAACCTATACCAATAGGACTAGTATCAACAGTCAATATAATAGGTTTGTTAGCAGAATAGTCTACACGCTTAAGGATGGGAGCTTCAAGCAATAATTTCTTCAATTTACGCATAGCTTGAGTATGTTTGTCAGTCCAAATAAATTTTCGTTTCTTCCTCAACAAGTCATAAAGACAATCAGCAACATGAGCAAAGTGTGGGATCCAAATAACATAAAAGATACAAGCACCAAGAAATCTACGTACCTCACTCACATTGTTACATGTTTCAGAAATCTTGCTAATGGCATCAACTTTTTGTGGGTATGGCTTTCGACCATAATGGCCACATAAATGTCCAACAATAAGCACCTCGTTGACACCAAAAACAGATTTCTCTATGGAAAATGTGAGACCTACCTCTTCAAATCGTTGAAATATTCTTTCACAATCAGAGATATGGTCAAGAACAAATTTACGACATCCAGATGAATCTAAAGTAATGTCCTTTACACGTTCCTCACTCCCTTTAATTGGAATATCATCAATGAATGGCATAGTTATATGAGGGATAAAATCATGTAAGACCATATTCATAGCACTCATCATATGAGCCACAGAATTAGTCGCTCCTTGAGGTAAAGTACACATTCGCACTAAGCCTAAAGGAGTTTTCATTGTGGTTATGTCACGACTATCAATTGCTAACTGGAATTGGTCATATCCAGAATATAAATCACCCATTGAATAGATAGAATGTCCTGAAAATGATTCAGCAAACTCATCTACAATGGGTCCTGTTCCTACATTCCTTATGGTGACTTTATTGACGGGTTGGAGATCTTGAATAAAACGTAGTTTCCAATTCTTTTTAGGCACAGTGAACCATCTGTTTGAGTAAGGTGCAAAAGATGGCTCTAAAATTCTCATGTTTATCTTCTCCTTAAGTAGTTTCATTAGCTCAGGTAAGTGAGCCTTTGGAACAGGTATAGGACGAAGATTCCATGGAATATGTGGAATAGTAAAGATTATCATGGGTGCAACTAGCTTAGGATCTACACAACCAATCTCATGAGGATACATAGTAAAGGCTTTTCCATGGCTACGTATGACTCTCTCAAATTTATCTCTCTCTGCTGGCAAAAGAAAGTCATCATCTCTACCAATTTTCACTTGTTTGATTGTCTCATCCGTGAATGTATGTCCTATGTTTTTCTTATCCCGAAGAATTGGATCATTTTTCACATCAATAATTTTTTCATTACTTCCTTGAGGTAATGGTTGAGCTATGGGTTTGATTTTTTTGTCTGCAGTTTTGTACTTTGTTTCAACTAAGGCATCATGTGTTTGGTTAAATTTCGAGCACTTGTCAATATTGAGAGCATACTCTTGGATTAGAGCATACTCATCAAGGGAAGAAATAAGAATAATATGGGAATTAGAATTTTGTTGAAGACATAACTCTAACTCCTCAAGAGTAGAGAAACAATGAGATGTCTCAATCACATGCTCAATGTTCTCATCATGTTCCATGATTTTGTTGTTTTTATAACTTTTTTGGGTTTTTTGGATAAAAGACTTGGACAATTGACTCTTATGAAGAAAATCTAATCTAGAATGTGGAAAACAAAGTGACAAACTATTGTATATGTTGGTTGGATGCGAGATGTCAAACCAATATCCACTGTTGTCCCGCTCAACAATGGATTCTATCCGAAATTTTGATCATATGTAGCTCCAAACATGAATCGAGGTGCACAATCACTACAAGCATGCTCATGACCCTGAGTAACAATAGGTTTCTTTCTAATTGACAATCGATTCCTAGGATGATTCACTCCTACTGTCATGACTTGAAGTGATTGCATTCCATCCTTGGACTTAAATCTAGCATAGGTAGATCCATCATCCATGGCTTTAGTTTCCATACGACTCTCACAAATAAAGGGTTGACCTAAGAGACTTCATAGGAGCAATTATCTTGAATAAAAAAGTGAAACTCTTCTGTGATTCCTCCTATGGATATGGGCACACTAGCACAAGATCCATACAGGGTACCTACACCATTATCTGCAGTTCTCATACGCCATCCACAATCTTTATCTATGGGCCATCGAAACTTATCATAGACTTCTCTTGAAATCACATTGATTTCAGAGCCGGAATCTACTAATGCATTTACAGTGATAGTGTTCTTATCATTTCCTATTTTAACATGCATCTCTGATGTACCTCTAGACCAAAATGTTCTTTTAAAGTGGCTTTCATGATTGTTTTCATGATTTTCATGGTCAGGTTGAATAGGTCCTAAGAAATTTTTATTAACATTTACTTCATCATCATCAAAGTCCTCTTCATCAGATTCATCAAAGTTTAAGGCTTCATTCATAGCTTGATCTTGATCTAGAGAATCTTGCATCTCAGTATCTAGATTAAGTGGAAACCTCTTCCTTTTAATTAGGCCGATAAAGTTATCTTTAAAAACAGGCTTTGCAATAGAGAAAACTTGTTCTAAAGACATAGTCACTTGACTCTTAAGCAAAATGTCATCTAAAATCTCCATAGGATCTATTTTTCTCTCAATTTCTGAAATCAAGATGGCTTTAGGTTTTCTCTTTGGTTTCTTTTGTTTTTGCTCAGGGTCTTGTTTTTGTTCATGTTCTCGTGTTTGGTCTTCAGTTTGTTTTGATTGTTCTTGTTTATCCAAAGGCTTTGGTTCTGTTTTTCTTTGCTTTGTCTTCTTCCCTTTTTGTTTCTCCTCTTGTTTTTGTTCATTGGGTTGTGCTTCTTGTTTTTTATCTTTGGATTGTGATGTTTCTCCCTGCTCTATGATTGTTTCTATTCCCTCTGAGGTTTGTTTTCGTGTTACTCTTCTTTCACTAGGCTCAGCTTCATCTCTTTTTCGTTTTTCTTCTACATTGGATATGTGAGAAATAAGAGATTTATCTTCTATTGGTGACTCCCAAGCCGTTATTCTCCTAATCTCATCCCGTGCTCTTACTAAAGCCTCTATAGAAAAATCACCTTCCTTTGTGGGTTTACTTGATTCTACTTGTTGTTCATCAAGAGCTTCTAGTTTCACTCCTCTAGTTCCTACGTCCATTATGGTTATATTTTCATAATGTTTTTTCATTCCTCCCTTACCATAATTTCCTTGCAAAGGTAGCCTAGATCGATAGTCACAGATTTTCTTGTCTATGTCTATTACTAGTCGTTGCTCCTTAGCAGCCTTCAATAATTCACAATCTCTCAAAAAGTGCTCTAACGAATCACACCAAGGACACCTACGAGGGCCATGCACAAAACCATTTTGATTTTGAGGATTTTGATTAACTTGTGGTGGGAAATTTTGAAATTGAGGATTTTGTTGATAAGGTATTGCTTGAACAGGATAATTAGGATTTTGAAAATGCAATTGATGTATTTGAGGAGCTTGGGGAGCAACATGTGGTACTTGAGGTGCAAGAGGAGCTTCCATATTATACGGTTGATGATTTTGAAAATTTTGATTTTGAGGATTTTGAAAAGCTATTTGAGAAGCTTGAGGATACATGTTTTGATACATTTGAGGATTTTGCACATGAGGATGAGGATTTTGCATTGAAGGATTATGCATTGGAGGAACTTGATATGCTTGAGTAGGAGCTATTTGTGGATTTTGATTGGTAGCTATAACATGTTGATTAGGCTCTTGAAAAGTCATTGGGTTCATTTGATTTTGGAAAGTTTTGGTGTAATTAGATTGTAAAGCATCTATAGTCTTGGCCAAATTGGATTGTGTAGCAATAAGACTTTCCATTTGCTTAGTGAGAATATCCACTTGAGATTGTTCAACTACACTTTTATTTGGATCTACTTTAAAACCTTGAGTAGGCTCCATCATTTGAGGAATAGGAGTAGAGTCAAAAAGCATAGCATGGGATTGTTCTCTAACTTGCTCCTTAGTTTGTGGAAGGCTAGCTTAAGGAAGACTAGTTTGCTCATAAACCATGGATTGTCTTTGATGTCTATGGGCTACAGCCTCTACTACTTTACGCACTTTTTGCCAATTGTCAGTAAGACCATAGCGCTTATCTGGTTCTTCTAATCGCCGTTCAACTTCCCTACGAGTTTCAGGATGAAGAAGCTTAAGAAAATTGATCACAAGATCAGGTTCCAAAGTTATCTTATCCTCATCAGGAAGTTGTTCATAGCGTCTAATATACTCATTTTGTAAGTGAGTAATAGAGCTACTAGGCTTTGGAGAATTGACCCATCGTAAGAATCCATCTCGATTATGTTGGCTATAATCTTCAAGATAGAATTCTTTGAGCATCTCCTTTCTAAAATCACTCCAAGGAAGACTATCATATTGAGTGACACGGTTTATGATAGAGCTATCAACAATTCGTTCAAAGAATGATATCAAAAGATCTTCAGGAAGACCAAAAATCATAGCTTGCTCTTCAAACAAATCTAAGTAGCTTGTGATGTTGATGCCATTGAATTTTCCCTTCTCTCTCAACATAGAAGAGACTATTCTTTGGCCTTGTTTCTCAACAATAAGGGATTTGAATCCTTCCTCCATCTTATGTGAATAAGCAAGTGATGCACGATGTTCTAGATCTCTCACAAATGTGTTTACTTCGCGACGAAGATGTGCACGATACTGTGAGAAATCCAGTGCAACACTCAAGAACGATGATGATGATATGTTGAGGATGAAAAATATGAAACAAAGGATATGGATCACAACCTCCCAACAAGATCAGAAGCAAATGCCACAAAGCGTTTCACGTCGGGTTCAAATGTGGAGGTGATCGCAATCCGGGTGGATCGGGTCCGGTCGTGGCACACACAGGGTGTATGAAGCTAATGAATGTTGGAAGGTTTAAAGATGTGAAGGTGAAATTAATGTTGAGTATGAAGAAGAGAGAGATGTTGAAATGATTATGGGAATAGGAATGTAGGAGTGCAAGTTAGATTTATGAACATGAATGATAAGAATGAAAGAGAACCATACATACGAATGAAATTTGGAAGGAAGAATGGTCCATTGAAGGAGCTTCTTAAACACTTCCTAATTCCAATCCATATGCATAGTCTTCTTTGGATGATATGTATGCATGACGAGAATAGATGGAATCCTTACACATAAATCAGTTTCGAAAGGAAGAATGGTCCAATATTGGAGCTTCTTATACACTTTCAGAAACTAATAAATATGTATGGATTTGTATGGATTATATACATGCAAGTGAATTATGATGATGGATTTCACTCACAAGCTCAAAGAAACATCCTCACTGGTTCAACGCAATACTGCGGAGCCTTCTCACACATAGAAGAAATAGAAGACATGTAAAAATACTTAAGAGACTGAGAGAGGAGACAAGAGACAAGTGACAAGTGACATGAATTAAAAGAATTTGAATTAAGTTACATGTAAAATATCGTCGTGGTACGTCATGCTAAGCAGTCTACTGATCAAAGGTGGTTCCGACCCTCAAACCATGACAGTTCAACTGAATGTCACACGTAAGAAGGTGAGTTCCACTCCAGTGACCCTATGTCTGTCTAGGCTCGTAACGTCTAACTAAAGAAGTCTAAGACTCATTAAAATCAGCTCTAACTCACTCACACGCTCCACCGAGGGTGAGTCAAGATAGAGATGCTGGTTTCAAGAGCCTATCCTAAATTGGAGTTCTAACTTAAATTTGAAACTAGGTTCTATACTCATACTAGCTCACCTTGGATCCTCACTCGCTCAACCGAGGGTGATCGTCTCAAGGAAACCGTAAGCTAGCATGAGCCCTATGGATGCCTAACAATGATGCTCTAGGAGTTTGGAGGGGGGTTTATATAGTTTTTTGAATGAATTTGGGCCCTTGGATCTAGAGAAATCAACTCTCAACTCTAGGATCACTACTTTCGATTACAACCATTTGATTAATCAAATCAATGGCTTGGAATTGTTCTTTCTATCAAATCTAGTGTAAAGGAGTGAAATTTAGGCGCCCTCATTCTCCACCATTGGATCTGGGGATGATCTGGACCGTCGGATCAGTGCTGACATCAATTCGGATAAGATAAGCCACTATTTTTGGAGAAATGCTGCATTATTGATCTTTGATTGTAAAAAAGGTCTTCTTTTATGGAAAAAATTCGTGGATCCTCCTTCCTTTATGCTTTAGTGCATCTCCACCCTTGAATAGGAGCTCATCTTGACCGTACAACATGGTTCAATCATATTTTGACATGTGGCAGACATTCAAGCCTTCAATTTTCTTAAACTAGAAAACTGCGGTGACCTTGAAAACTGGACTTTGTGCTCTTTGACCCTCCAAAAAGTCTTTGATGAAGATGAAACATTGTAGGACTATGTTTCCAAAGATCTCCTTCAGGAATATGCAGAAAAAACTCCCATCTGAATCTAACTTGTACAAGTTTGACTACATTTGGAAGCTTGCAAGGTGGCATTAAGGTGTCTAGGAAGCTCGGATAGCCTTGAAAATTTGTACAAATATGTAGCCACATATGATCTTTATACATGCCAAACCATATGGCTAACATAATTTTCTATACAAGAATTTGTAGGGTCAAACTAGAAAAATTACATTTTTACAAAATGAACATAGCATATCAATGTGCTACAAAATCCATTTTCTGCTGAAATTTGGGCTATAGACTGCCTTTGACAATCTTTACAAGTATATGGATTTTCATCTAATTTGGTGACAATGAAATTTTTGCCCTAATTTCCCAACTTTGACCAGCTTTGACCAGCTTTGACCGCTACCATGGACTTTCTTGATTTCTTTGAAACTTTGTATGTGACCTTCCTTTGACATCCTTGATGCATCCTGGACTTCTCGGGGAATTCTGGCTACCTTCACCAAATATGTTTTTTGTAGGCCTTCATAAGTGAGAGAGGAGAGAAAATCTCGACGACAACGCGTGGGCAGCATGGCTAGAGAAGAGCTATTTTGTCCATGCGACGTGAGTTCGAATCCTGCCAAACGCATGTAGCGCCATTGTGATATTTTTTAGTGTTCATACTTTGTGGAAAAATGTCAACAACTTTTTAAATAGAGTTTTTTCTATTAGGGATTGTAAGTTTATAGCTTTATGCTATTCGAATTAGCTTTTGAGAGGGTACTTCAACACTATATAAGAAGAAGCTCTTCGCTCATTGTAACTCACTCAAAGATCTCAAGTTTCAAGGTCTTCTTGAAGAGAGTGTTCAAACACTCTTGAGGAGGTGGAGTTTTGGTGAAGGAGAGGTGTTGAGCCCATAAAAGTCATGTTGGTCAAAGTCAACTATAGTCAAAGTCAAAAGGTCAAAGTCAACAAGGTCAAGGTCAAACTCAATAGGTGCAAAGTCAAAGTGCTAAAGTGCAGGTGTCAAAGTGCACAGGTAGTGCACAATTAAGTGTCCACAAAGGGTAAATTGGAGAAAGTGGGTTGCAGGTTGTAGAGGTATTTTCTCTAATTTCCCTAGAGTTCAAAGTGTGTTTTAAAGTGTTTTGGAAGGTTCAGGTGAATCCCCTCTTATGTGCAAAAGTGAAGACTTAAAAGGAAAATGTGAAGGTATGTGAAGCGGCAACGTACGCACAGGTGAAAATATGGCCCCCCAATTAAATTTTTTGGTTTTAGTCTAAAGTCACTACAGGACAAAACAGTGAGTCGTTGGCTGCCACTTGTGAAGACAATCGTGGGACATCAAAGTGAGCACCAAGATACTCTTGCACTTAGGAGCGTACGTGATCAACACACTCAAATCAAGGCAAGGACTATTCTTGGACCAATGCTAGAGTAAGCAAGAGAAGCATAGTCTAAGTGAAGCAAGAGAGGGAAGTGCAAGAGTCACCAGTGTGCGACACAGAGAAGTGGAAGTGAAAGAGTGTATGGAGAGTGACTAAGGGATTGTGCAGAGAGTGCTAAGCTAGTCCCCCAAGGATCTCAAGGTCTCCTTGTAGTGTGCGCATGCCGACAGAAGGTATTCATTCCTCCCCCTTGGTGGAAGCTTGGTGCAAGGTGTGCACAAGGATAAGCTTGAAGCAGGTGGAGGTCTGGTGCAGAGGAGGCCGGCGGCAAGAAGACTTTGGG
The DNA here is from genome assembly GCA_020310875.1 of Ceratopteris richardii. Lineage (NCBI taxonomy): Eukaryota > Viridiplantae > Streptophyta > Polypodiopsida > Polypodiales > Pteridaceae > Ceratopteris > Ceratopteris richardii. Next base: position 18,472,056 of record CM035412.1, read on the forward strand.
ATATTTGGTATTTTGTAATTGAGCACTCTGTGGGATTGTGCACAGGGGTATTGGCTTGTATTGTGCTTCAAACATTGTAATTGTCTTACTGTAATCAATCGGTAGAGGCTTCCAAGGTGTATTTTCTCTTCTTGTGTCTTCCCTTTTCTCCTACAAACCCTCAAACTCCTTCTTGTCATCCCCCAACAAGATTTGGCACGCCCGGTGGGACTTCCAAGGAGATTTGAGCTTAGGAGAAACCAAGTGCAAAGTATAGCAGAGGTCACGTGTCTACAGTGCTACTTCATCAAACAAAAGGTAAATATTCTTATCAAGTGTCTCATATTAAGTGGGCTATGAGCTGCTCATGACCGCAACCCGGTCCCAGACATTGAGGGTCACCTGCAAGCAGACAAGAAGGAAGGTTGTTAGAAGGTCCTCCAGTCCACTATCTTCAACCTCATCAGTAAAGAGCATGGCGGGTCAGGTAGACCTGGAAACTTTACTCTCTAGATTAAATATAAAGTTTCCTTCTTTCAAAGGCCTAGCTCAGGAGGATCCAGATGAACACATTAGAAGGTTTGTGGCACTATGTAAGACTAGAGGCTTAATGGGTAGGGAGGATGCCTTTTTGATTCTCTTCCCTGCCACATTAGAGGGATTAGCAGATAAGTGGTTCAGCCAGTTTGCTGAAAACCATTTTACCACTTGGGATGTGATGAAAGATGCATTTAAAAATGAATTCCAGAATGGCAACACTGCGAAGATTATCATAGAAGAACTAGAAAATTTGAGATTGGGTCCAGGAGAAAAGTTTCCAGAGCTTGTGACTAGGGCCAAAGCACTAATGGCTAAATTGCTAGATCCACCACACGATTTTTTTGTTAAGAAATGGTTAGCTAAGCCCCTACCAGTGGCCACCCAATGCAAAATAAAGGAATTAGTGTTACCTACAGCCTCCATAGAGGAGTTCATCAACACAGCCACACGCTTGGAGCAGATAAGGCACCAATATGGAGCAACTTCTTCCCAACCAACATATGGTATAGAAATGGAGGATCCAGTGATCCAGCTAAGGAAGGAGCTGGAGGGCTTAAAAAGGAATAAGCCCTACAAAGAGCAGGAGACTACTGTTGCTCAGTTGAGGAGGGAGATTGAAGCACTAAAGCTCCAAAAGGAGGAGGAGGCCCAAGCAGAGGAATTGGCTCAACTGCGACAGGAGCTGCAAGAACTCAAAGGGAGTGGCATCAAGAGTGGACTTTGGTGTTCCATGTGCAACAAGCAAGGGCATATAGTAAGTGAATGTCCTATGTTGAGTGTGACTTGCCAATTATGCAGGAAGGTTGGTCATGAGGCCCATGAATGCCAATCAAGGGGAATGCCTGCAACAACATACTAGACACAAGGAGGACCCCTACCACCAGCAAATGTGATGGCAGCTGCACCCAATCAAGGTAACACTTATAACCCTAGACAGAGGGATAATTTTGGAAAGGGGCCTAGAAGGCCAATTATTTGTTTCAGATGTGGAGACTGTTGGCACTATCAAAGTAGGTACACTCTCCCAGAAAATGCCCCTCCTTGCAAAAACTGCCCAGAGGCCAGAGACCACTATACAAATTGTTGTCCTAAGAATCAAGCCTCTTCATCCGGGCCCCATATTCAAATGATTTCTGTACACAAAGAAGAAGTGTTAGATTAGGTCAATGTGCCATCTCCATCTACTAGGGTGGTGCATTTAGAAGAAATTGAATCTTTTACGGTGCAGAAAAGAAGCAAGGGGAAGGCTCAAGTGGAAATAGGTCAAGAATCAATGATTAATGGATTAAACAGAGACAAAGGTGTGTCTGAAGACAAAGCCACCACAAGTGCAGATACAAGGCAAAAAGAAAATTTCACAGGTACCAGTGATGCCATTGAATATGCATTCAACAGGGCTCATGAGGAGTTTGATAAGTCAAATGCAGCACATGCTCTTAAGGAATCAGAAGCTTCCAGACTGCTCAAGTCCATGAAAAAGGAGGTTAGTATTTTTTAATTTAATAAAGATGGATGGGAAGTTCAGGTCAGAACTCTTGCAAATAATTGATGAAATGTCCACAACAAGTTTAGTGGCAAAGGCTGCTGTTATGCATAAAGATAAAAGTTTAGGGGAAGCACCCCTCACAGATTACAAGAGCCCTCGGCTAGCAGTCTCTATTAAAGGTCATGAGTTTCAAGGAGTTATTGTGGATGGTGGTTCTGGCATTAAATTGATGCCTGAATATACCATGAAAAAGATTGGACTATACCCTTCATGACCTGCCAACGTCACTGTAACAATGGCAGACCAAAGCATAGTAAGGCCTATGGGTGTGGTCCCTGGAGTTTCAGTCAAAATACAAGGTACCATCTTTAACTTGGACTTTGTTGTTTTAAGGCTGCCACAGGTAGAAGGAAGTTTCCCCTTGTTAATTGGGAGACCTTGGTTAAGGCATGCCAATGTGTTGCATGACTGGGGCACACAATTGTGAAGAGATGGATAGGTATGTGCTTGAAGATGAAGAGGTGTTGCAAAATCCTTGATCTACACCAGCCAAATGAACTCCAGGAGTATATGGTGGGCCCTTTTAGCTTGCCAATGGATGTATTAGACACCCTATGTACCTTGGAACATCAATCTCAAAAAGATAGATCAAAACAGATAAGTTGGAGTTAGCTCAGAGGTGAAAACTTGCTATTCTTGGTTCATACACCTGTCTAGTGTTTTACATAATTCTCTGAGCACAGCAGCAATTAGCTTAATTCCTCTTGGGGAAGTCTAGGTGGCTTAAAGAGCTAACTTTCAAGAGTAATCTCATCAAAAATAATGAACCACCCACTGAAAATGAGTTTTAACAATTGATGACATCATCCCGATTTTCACGGGCTGCAATAGTTTGAGACCAGTGAGCAGAAAAATCAACATAACTCAAAATGTAGGAATCCAATGATTATGAAAATTTGTATGGTTATACTAGACAGTAAGCTGAATCAAACAAGTCTTAAAGCACTGAATTTGGATAAGTGACCACTGAGAAATGGCTCTGACAAGATGAGTGAAAAAGTCGGGTACCTGACAGAGAAGTGAAGATGAACAGACCCTGTTGACTTCAAATGAACATAACTGAAGATTGCAACATTCAAATGACATGAAAATTTGTGAGCATATAGTAGACTTAAAGAGCTAACGTTACCAAGTTAAATCACTGAAAAGGATGCACCAAGCTCAGAGAAAACATCTCTGCAAACTGACTGAGAAAACTGAGAGTAATGGCAGTGAGTAGTACACTTCACAAGAACATGGAAAGATGAACTCAAATAATCATGAAAATGAAAGTATATTGTTTGTACAATACAATGACTTACTGATACATATGTGTGCCTTGTAATCACACCTTGATATGGCATAAAGCTCAGCTCTTTGAGGTCTTCACATAGGTCTCTCTAACCACGACTAAAACTGCCATCTATTTATAGTTGAGTTTGGGAGGATAACTTCCCTCAATCACTCTCCAATCAATCAATGATTGATTTGATTCTCTACCTACCACAAATCACCAATTCGTGGCTCCTCTTTCCATTCTTGATCATGTGGACTCAACCACTTAAGATTCTCTTGCTTTTACATTAAGTAAACTCTTCAAAAGTTACAAGAGGTAGTTCACAAGTGAACTTTACATAGTCTTCATTTTAAGGCATTTTCTATGACTTTGTGGGACTCAAGCCAATACTGAGGCTTGTCATAGACTTGGTCCAACAGCTCCCCCTCAAGCCAAGTATGCTTGAGGTCTTCAATCTTCCAAGATTACCTGCAAACCAATCATAGCCTTGAATTTGCAAAGCTTTGTACCATCCAATGCTTTGGTTAGAATATCTGCACATTGTTGATGAGTGGACACATATGATATTTGAATCTCTTTGGTTAGAACCTTCTCTCGTACATAGTGATAATGAACTTCAATATGTTTAGTCCTTGCATGAAAAATAGGATTAGCAGCTAAGTGAATAGAACTCATATTGTCACCAAAAATAGTTAGAGTTCCAAACTCCAATCCAAGATCTTTGAACAATGTCTTCATCCACATAGCTTCTTGAGTAGCTATGGCAAGACCTCTGTATTCAGCTTCAGTAGAAGAGAGAGCAACTGTGGATTGCTTCTTGGATGACCATGAAATAAGCTTTGAACCTGCAAAGGTAAGATAACCTGAAGTGCTCCTTCTATCTTCCTTGGAGCCAGCCCAATCTGCATCAGAAAATAGCTTCAAACCTAAATCAGATACATAAGGATAATAAAGTCCTTCATTTATGGTTCCTTTGAGATACTTGAGAATCCTTTTGGCAGCATCCATATGTGGTCTCCTTGGTGTGTGCATAAATTGACTTAGCACACTCACACTGTAACATATATCTACTCTTGTCAATGTGGCATAGTTGAGACTACCCACTAGACTTTGATATGATGTGATGTCCTCTATGAGTTCACCTTCATGTGAGCTCAATTTGTGATTGACCTCCATTGGAGTACCTGCAATCTTACAATCTTGCATCTTGAATTTTTCCAACATGTCCTTAATGTACTTCCTTTGAGTGAGAAACAAACCATGATTTTTGTAGACAACTTCCAAACCTAGGAAGTAGGTAAGTGAACCCAAATCACTTATCTTGAACTCTTCTCTCATCTGATCTTTGATCTTCTTCATACCATCTGCATCATTTCGTGTCAATATAATATCATCTACATATACACATAGGTAGATGACCTCGGAATTACTCTTTTTAATAAAGAGTGAAGGATCTGCCTTGCTTGGTTGAAAGCCTTTGTCCTGCAAGAATGAAACAAGCCTGAAATTCCAAGCTCTTGGAGCTTGCTTGAGACCATACAATGCTTTGTTAAGTTTACACACATAATCAGGATAAACTTGATTCTCAAAACCGGGTGGTTGTGCGATATATACCTCTTCTGTTATCCAACCATTCAAGAATGCATTCTTTACATCTAGTTGAAGTATCTTCCAATTCTTGGAAGAGGCAATACTAAGCAAAACCCTAATAGTAGGCATCTTTGCCACAGGAGAGAAAGTCTCCTCATAATCAATTCCCTGAGTTTGTGCAAAGCCTTTTGCCACAAGCCTTGCCTTATACCTGTTAATTGAACCATCAGAATTCTTCTTGAGTTTATAGACCCATCTTGAGCCTATTACCTTCATGGATGAAGTCTTGGGCACCAAATCCCAAGTGTTGTTTTCCTCAAGTGCTTCAATCTCTTCCTTCATTACATGCTTCCATTCTATTTTTGCTTTGGCCTCTTCGAATGATGATGGCTCCTCTTGGTTTATGTCCTGTGCTATGTAGATAGAATGTTTAGTTACTAATGAGGTGTCAAACCCATACCTTTTTGGTTTTTTCTTTTCCCTCATAGATCTTCTTAGGCCATGATGTGATGATTCTGCCTCATGTCCAAGTTCCTGCAATTTTGCTTTACCTTTAGACTTCCATGCTTTGATCTTTTCCATATGAGATTCTTCATCATTCTCTAAGGTGTCTTGTTCTTCAATCTTTGGTTGTTCTCTACCAAGCTTTGGAAAATCTTCTTCAAGATTGTATGGTAAATTGATCTTCCTGCATGAATCTTCATACCATGAATTGTTCTCATAAAAAACTACATCTCTGCTTACCAAGAATCCTTTGTTGGTAGGGTTGTATAACCTGTAGCCCTTTTGATTATTGTCATATCCAATAAATACACACCTTTCTGCCTTTGGATCCATCTTGCCTCTAACCTGTGAAGGAACATGAGCAAAAGCAATACATCCAAAAATTTTACAATGATCTAAGCTTGGTCTTCTTCCATTCCAAGCCTCATATGGAGTCATCCCATCAAGGGATTTTGAAGGCAACCTGTTAATCAAGTAAGTGGCTGTAGATACAGCCTCAGCCCATAAGTAATTAGGTAAATGCTTTTCATTTAACATAGACCTTGCAGCTTCAACAATTGTCCTATTCCTCCTTTCTGCCACTCCATTTTGCTCAGGAGTGTACCTTGTAGTTACCTCTCTTTTGATTCCTCTTTCTTGAAGAAAAGAATCAAAATCATGGGAGAAGTATTCTCCCCCTCCATCTGACCTTAGCCTTTTTAGTGATTTACCTGTTTGATTCTCCACAAGAGCCAAATATCTTTTGAAACATGAAAAAACTTCATCTTTGTGTTTCATAAAGAATAGGATAGTCCATCTGCTGCAATCATCAATAAAGGAAACATAATACCTTGATCCAGATATTGAAGCTTCCTTGCTAGGTCCCCATACATCTGCATGAACCAACTCCAAGAGATCTCCATGCATATAACCTTTCTTCATGAATGGTAACCTGTGAGACTTTCCAAATTGACATGCACTACACTTATAAATCATATGTTGTTTTGACAAATTAGGAAGTCCAACTACACTTTGGTCCCTGCAGATTTGCTTTAATGACCTTTCACCAATATGTGCTAACCTTTTGTGCCATACTTCCAATTCTGTGAGTGTCTGACTACCATAATTAAAGAGAGCAATGTTCCTAGTGTCCTGTAATTCAAATGTGAACAATCTACATGTCTTTTCACCTTTTGCAATTCTTCTGAATCCTTGACTTGGATCTTCAACAAATGCTCTTGCCTTTGTGAACCTGACTTGCAACCCTTTCTCTACTATCTGCCCAACACTTATCAAATTCTTTGTAATGGTAGGGACATAGAGTACCTTACTGAGTAGGTTGATGTTTCCATCAGGTGCTTTGACATTGCCTATTTTCTCCACAGGATGTTTTGTATCATCTCCTGTTTGTACCTCATGCTTATTCCTTGGATCTTCTAAATCTGATAGGAGTGCCACATTTCCTGCCACATGATTTGAACAACCTGAATCTATGTAGAAAACATGCTCATCAGATTTACCTTGTGGCATAGCCATGTTCATGATCAATAATGAATCCTCTTTGTTTGAGTCTTCTGTGTAGTTATTGTAGTCTCTCCTTCCTTTGTAGCCTCCTTGATAGTTTGAATGATTGTAGTTGTTGTAGTTGCCATGGTAGTTGTTGAACCTTCCTCTTGAGTAGCCATAACTTCCTCTATTGTATCCTCTGCCTCTTTGATTCTTGGAATTCCTAAAGCAATTTTCACTTGTATGATTAGTTAATCCACAAATAGAACATGAGTTGGAGTCTTGGGATCTCCCCCTGCCTTGTCTACCTCCTCTTCCTCTACCTCTGCCATGTCTTCCTCTACCTGCATAGTTAGCTTGATATGTACCTGCTTCATCATCCACTTTCTTTGCCTTTCCTTTGTTATCTTTGGACTTGCTTTTATCAGTGTATAAAGCTGAAGATTGATTATCTTTAGAGCTTTCTCCATTTTTTATAAGCTTTGCCTCTTGAGCAAGTAGTTGTCCAATGAGTGTGTTGAAATCAGGTACATGCATGTCCATGTACAAATCCATAGCTGTGGTGAATGCTTCCCACTTATCATCTGCCTTCAAGCCATTGATGACCTGCCTTACAATTTGCTCTTCATCTATTACCTCTCCAATGCTTCCCAACTGATCCGCTATGTCCTTGAGCTTTGTGACAAAATCAGTCACATTTTGTTTGGGAGCCTTCTTGAGAGTTGTGAAATCCAGCCATAGTTGATGCTTCCTAGCTTTAGTACTCGAAAAAAAGAAGGCTTCAAGTGCATCCCACACTTCCTGAGATGTCTTACAACTTCTAATGTGAGGCAACAAAGAATCTGAGACAAAGTTGAGGAGATAAGACCTTGCAAGTGCATCCTTGGAGCACCATGTGCTCAATCTTTCTTGCTCTTCTTGTGTTGGTTGACTTTTGTTCCTGAAACTTGGCATAACTTCATCTCCAGCCACATAACCATATAAACTTCTACCTTGGAGATAAGCTTCCATTCTTTATGACCAAGCTGAGTAATTACCTCTATCCAATTTGTCAATTGATGAAGGAAATCCATCTGCCATGTTGTCCAACCTTGCTCTGATACCACTGTGAAGAGATGGATAGGTATGTGCTTGAAGATGAAGAGGTGTTGCAAAATCCTTGATCTACACCAGCCAAATGAACTCCAGGAGTATATGGTGGGCCCTTTTAGCTTGCCAAGGGATGTATTAGACACCCTATGTACCTTGGAAGATCACTCTCAAAAAGATAGATCAAAACAGATAAGTTGGAGTTAGCTCAGAGGTGAAAACTTGCTATTCTTGGTTCATACACCTGTCCAGTGTTTTACATAATTCTCTGAGCACAGCAGCAATTAGCTTAATTCCTCTTGGGGAAATCTAGGTAGCTTAAAGAGCTAACTTTCAAGAGTAATCTCATAAAAAATAATGAACCACACACTGAGAATGAGTTTTAACAATTGATGACATCATCCCGATTTTCATGGGCTGCTACAGTTTGAGACCAGTGAGCAGAAAAATCAACATAACTCAAAATGTAGGAATCCAATGATTATGAAAATTTGTATGGTTATACTAGACAGTAAGCGGAATCCAATAAGCTTTAAATCACTGAATTTGGATAAGTAACCACTGAGAAATGGCTCTAACACGATGAGTGAAAAAGTCGGGTACCTGACAGAGAAGTGAAGATGAACATACCCTGTTGACTTCAAATGAACATAACTGAAGATTGCAACATCCAAATGACATGACAATTTGTGAGCATATAGTAGACTTATAGAGATAACTTTACCAAGTTAAATCACTGAAAATGATGCACCAAGCTCAGTGAAAACATCTCTGCAAGCTGACTAAGAAAACTGAGAGTAATGGCAGTGAGTAGTACACTTCACAAGAACATGGAAAGATGAACTCAAATAATCATGAAAATGAAAGTATATTGCTTGTACAATACAATGACTTACTGATACATATGTGTGCCTTGTAATCACACCTTGATATGGCATAAAGCTCAGCTCTTGGAGGTCTTCACATAGGTCTCTCTAACCACGATGAAAACTGCCATCTATTTATAGTTGAGTTTGGGAGGCTAACTTCCCTCAATCACTCTCCAATCAATCAATGATTGATTTGATTCTCTACCTACCACAAATCACGAATTCTTGGCTCATCTTTCCATTCTTGATCATGTGGACTCAACCACTTAAGATTCTCTTACTTTTACATTAAGTAAACTCTTCAAAAGTTACAAGAGGTAGTTCACAAGTGAACTTTACATAGTCTTCATTTTAAGGCTTTTTCTATGACTTTGTGGGACTCAAGCCAATACTGAGGCTAGTCATAGACTTGATCCAACAACAATGTGGGTAAAGCAGGAGGGAAAAGAGTTACAGCAAATAATTTTAGAAGAAGGACCAGACAAACACAGAAATACTAGTAATGATGCAGACAATTGGTATTTGTATGGAAGAAGAAGTGGTGGACAACCCAGAAGCAGATCTATTTGAAGGAGCAGATTTATATGAAGATGAAAACATGTTGGCTTGCCTCCATGCAGAAGACCCATCTTCCTGCTATGGAATTTTCCCAAACTCAAGTAGAGAAGAAGCATATGAAGAAAATGAGGAAATCACTCAGGTTGAAATAGTCTTAGTCAAAGGCAATGGAAAAGAGAAGAAAAGCAAAGTCCTTAAGTGCAGCCGTGATGAAGATGCTTCAAATCATATGTCAATGGCCACTGTTTTATGGATCCTGGTATGGATATCATCTATTGTGTCAATTTTTATGATAGTAAGTGCAAGGCTTTACAATGATGTGGACGGAGTACCTACATGTCTTTGGAAACAAAAGATGCAGTATGGAGGAGATAATATTGTACTGAAGGATTTAAGATGGGTCTATCAAAGTGTGAGCATGCCCAAAAAGAAGATAAAACAAATGAAATGCAATACAATTGGAGATTATGGAGGAGTTTCTCGGGGTCAACATATAAAGATCATGGCTATAGGCCTACCATCAAGCCAACTGAAGAATTATGGATCACCTGGAACCTGCAAAATTTGTCTAGGTTGTACATAGTCTTTTCTCGTCATTTTCACTTAAGTTTTAGTAGTTTTCTTTATCCATTTCATGCTTGTTTCTTAAGTTTTTAGCAAATTTAGCACCCATTTCATCAACTTTGCAAAGGTACAATTTTTGGAATTTTTAGGATTTTTTTCAGAATTTTTCAAGCATTTTTTAGAATTTTTTCTAGCATTTTTCTCCTTTTTCATGTGTCTTTTTCTTGCCAAATTTGAGGAATAAAGGAAGCTCTCTGTGGTTTTGAGTGAAGAAATTCGCCTAACACTCTAGGAAATTTTTTCAGAATTTTTTGAAGATTTTTTGGATTTTTTTGCAATTTTTTTGGATTTTTTATGTATTTTTCTTTTGGATTTTTTGGATAATTGATAAAAAAAGGGGCCCCCAGGGCGTTTTCTTTTTTTTGCAAAAAAAATCCCCCCCCCCCCCCAAATTTATTTTTTTCTTTTCTTTTGTTTATTTTCTTATTTTTTATTTTATTATTTTTATTTTTTATTTTATTTATTTTATTTTCTTATTTATTTTATTTCTTTTTCTTTTTATTTTTATCGGTATGAGCATTCACAAAAAAAAAGAAGAAAAAAAAAAAAAAAATATATATATATATATATATATATATATATATATATATATATATATATATATATATATATATATATTATTTTTTAATTTTTATGGCTCAAAGCTTTTGGCTCTGGATCATGCCTCAGTTGGCCGGTTTTTACAAAAATGGAGTCATTTTCATGTTTTTTGGCACCTCTGGAATCAGTTTTTGGCTTTATTTTTCCAGATTCCCACATTTTCTATGAGTTTTGGTCAAATCCCTCAAGTTTTGAGCACATTTATCACATGTTTTTATTTCACCACATTGTCCACATGGTATATTCTCACCTCATCTTGTTTTTATTTCACCACATTGTCCACATGGTATATTCTCACCGCATCTTAAATTTGGTTTTTATATTTCCCATATGTACCCTTTGTGGCCCTCTAGTTTCATCATTTTAACCTCCTTCAGACCCCTGATTCCTACTCCCAATCCCTCCCTTTACCAATCTGCCCAGCCACATCATCACCCCTACCTGCCCCATCCATCTCCGCACCCTCAGCCCTCCCTTCCCATTCCTTTCTACCGTCCCATTGCCCCCCTTTTTGCTTTTCCATGGCCAAATCCAATTTTTGGTTCTTCTCTGGTGCTTGTTCTATCCTGCTTTTGGTGGCATTGGTTGCTGCTCAGATGTCCTCTTCAAGTTTTTGCAGCTCCATTATCCTAGTGTCCTATATGTTCAGAGTTTTGACTGTAGCTCTCCGGGACGGAGAGCACATTAGGTGGTGGGCAACTCTTGAGCCCATAAAAGTCATGTTGGTCAAAGTCAACTGCAGTCAAAGTCAAAAGGTCAAAGTCAATTGGTCAAATTCAACAAGGTCAAGGATAAATTCAACAGGTGCAAAGTCAAAGTGCTAAAGTGCAGGTGTCAAAGTGCACAAGTAGTTCACAATTAAGTGTCCACAAAGGGTAAATTGGAGAAAGTGGGTTGCAGGTTGCAGAGGTATTTTCTCTAATTTCCCTAAGGTTCAAAGTGTGTTTTAAAGTGTTTTGGAAGGTTCAGGTGAACCCCCTCTTATGTGCAAAATTGAAGACTTAAAAGGAAAATGTGAAGGTATGTGAAGCGGCAACGTACGCATAGGTGAAAATATGGCCCCCCAATTAAATTTTTTGGTTTTAGTCTAAAGTCACTACAGGACAAAATAGTGAGTCGTTAGCTGCCACTTGTGAAGACAATCTTGGGACATCAAAGTGAGCACCAAGATACTCTTGCACTTAGGAGCGTACATGATCGACACACTCAAATCAAGGCAAGGACTATTCTTGGACCAATGCTAGAGTAAGCAAGAGAAGCATAGTCTAAGTGAAGCAAGAGAGGGAAGTGCAAGAGTCACCAGTGTGCGACACAGAGAAGTGGAAGTGAAGGAGTGTATGGAGAGTGACTAAGGGATTGTGCAGAGAGTGCTAAGCTAGTCCCCCCAAGGATCTCAAGGTCTCCTTGCAGTGTGCGCGTGCCGACAGAAGGTATTCATTCCTCCCCCTTAGTGGAAGCTTGGTGCAAGGTGTGCACAAGGATAAGCTTGAAGTAGGTGGAGGTCTGGTGCAGAGGAGGCCGGTGGCAAGAAGTCTTTGGGATATTTGGTATTTTGTAATTGAGCACTCTGTGGGATTGTGCACAGAGGTATTGGCTTGTATTGTGCTTCAAACATTGTAATTGTCTTACTGTAATCAATCGGCAGAGGCTTCCAAGGTGTACTTTCTCTTCTTGTCTCTTCCCTTTTCTCCTACAAACCCTCAAACTCCTTCTTGTCCAAGAATCCCCCAACAAGAGGCTACTCTCTTGGACCAAGAAGTCTTCTACAAGGTGGTGGTAACTATCTTTTGTGAGTTAACCTTATATTTTGTTTTTAGGATTTCACTACCCTAATCTAAAAATTAGGGTTGGTTGATTTACAATTTTGTTACACTATTTTGTGAGAATAAGCTTAGATTTGTTGCTCATTCACTTCACATACATTTAGATTATTTCAACATAATCTAAATTTTGTATCATCATCTTCTTGGATATTCTTCCATTAGTGAGTGCACCACTTTATATGGTTGAGTAGTACTCCAATGTTGTAATTTGGACATCTATTTTTTTTAGTGAGTAAGCATCTAGCTTACGTTATCTATCCTTGTCTTAAGATCTCTTTCTTTCTATCTCTCACTTATCATCTTAATTAATTAAGTGTGTATGCTCAAAAAGGTTTTAGTTTGGAACGATCTTGGGGCCCCAAATTCCAATACTACAATGCATTCAAGTTTTTGATATTCTGAATCATTAAGGGTTTGAAACATTTGAGAGCATAGCCTTTGGGAGTTAGCCCAAAAGGCTTCATATTGAGTAAAACATTCATCTAGTTGTAATACTAGAGGACTTTTTCTAGATTCTATGACATGATCAACATGATCATGAGGATCTCCATGTCCATCATATAAAAGTCTCATGTATTTGGAAACTTGTTAAGGCCTTCACCTCCTACCCAAAGCATGCCTGTTGATTAGCGTTAGATGATTTTTTTTCTTTGAACACTAGGTCATCCGGCACCTTGTATGTGAAGATGTGGAATATTTTTCTATTTAGATTTTATCTCGGATCCTCTTGATCATGATTAGATACTCATTAGTGATTTGAGAACCAAGCAATGATGGATTCTAGCCTAGATACACCATTTAACAATATAGCGTAGTCTTGATAGAGTTTTTAATCCTAAAGATGCTGAAGTAAGACCTAGAGTTCCCTTTTAATAGGATCATATACTTTCATGGTTCTTAAGAGATCTAAGTTCTTTTTATTTAAAAAAAACAGCACGTGAACCATCTATGGGAGAAAGAGTCAATAATACCTCCTTTATATTCATGGAATAGTAGACCTCCATGGTCTATGAATCCAATATCATTTTAGTGAAAAACAATGTCTATGAAAAATAAATATGCTCTTGATCATTAATCCCAAGGTTTTTGGATGGAGTCTTATGAACCCACTAGATCCCCTCGTACACGTTACTAGGGGCCATCAAAATCTTAGTTTCCAAAATCATCCATTTTTCTAGATACACATGGAAAACATACAAAGAGCCTCTCTTATCAACATAAGGATTATCTTCTTACTTCGTAGCATGATGGTGGTTCAGGTTTACTCTTGCATTGGTGCTTTATATCTTGAATAAGGTATCATCCCATGGATCATTAAATAAGGAGCACCATGCCTATTGTACTATTGGTACATTTGGAAAGCCTTGATGCTTGACCAAATAGCAAGGACTTACCACATATCCATTTTTTTATCACTCTTAAAGTGCACGTGAACACCCCTTGTAAAAGCCATAGACTTAAACTCTTAAGATAAAAGTAAAGGGAAAAGGATTGATGGATTCAAATTCATTTATGGGTATAAATAGTAGCGATTCTTAGTCGTGGGGCATGATAAAAAAATATTAGTCAGAGAGCCTCATGGTTGTGCTTACACTTAGCTCACATATGTATGCATAAGTCCACTTCATCTCCTTTGTATCATACATTCATAATCATATACATTTTTGAGTCATTAATACAAGTAAATCACTATCTATTGTTGTCTACTGCTATTTCATCATTTTAGTGAATTTGATCAATCAAGTTCTTTGTGTGTACTCAATATTTTGACTTGCTTTGACTTCAAATATGTATCAATATCCGTCTAGTTGCTATGTGTCAGTTTTTACTTCCTTTGGATCATTAGATCTTGAGATATGTTCTCTACAAGCTACCTATTTTTGCATACTATCATCCTCCTGAAAAGTCAAAATTACACCCCTAGCTTCTTAATATCGTTTCTCATCATATAATCAATCTAAATTAGGTACATAACTTGGGATAGTTAGTTAAGGTCATCAACTAGATGTCTCTAAAAGCTATCGGGTCAATTGCTATCACACAGTGAGAACTGAGCATTTTTCTAGCAAGTTCAAGTCCAAAAATAGCCAGTTTTCAAAAGTTCCTCTATCTTGAAAGTTATCTGCTTTGACACAACTATATGGCAATGATGCTCCAAGTACATAGTGGGTGTAGATGCATATTTGAGTAGCTGAAGGTGTCTATTAAGGTACTCTCTGTCATATTGGTAGGTGTAGAGCATAATTATTGCAACACCACCTCACCTTTGGAGTCTATCCAAACATATCCTCATAGTGGTATTAGAGCTACATCAACTCAACATGGGAGGTGGATTTCCTTCATCCATTGACAAACTAGATTGGGATAATTAATCAGCATTTTCACTTAGAATGGAAGCTTATTTTCAAGGTATAAATCTCTATGGTTACATTCTAGATATGAGATGATGCCAATCCTCAAGAGCAAAGGGAAACCAACTCAAGAAGAACAGAAAGGTTAACAACATGGTGCTCAAAGGATGCTCTAGCAAGGTCTTATATTCTCAACTCAGTCTTTGATTTTTACTCCCACACATTAGGAGCTGCAAGATATCACGAGACATGGAATGCCCTTGAAGCACTCTTCTCGTCAAGCACTAGAGTTAGGAAGAATCAACTTCTAGATGGAATTCACCATACTCAAGAAGATGCCCAAGCAAATTCTGACTGACTTTGTCACAAAAATGGACTTAGCAAATCAACTTGGAAGCATTGGAGAAGTCATTGAAGAGGAGTAGATAGTGAGAAAAGTAATTAATGGAATCAAGGAAGATGATAAATAGGAAGCTTGCACCATAGCAATGGACTTGTACACGGACATGCAAGTACCTCATTTCAACACTCTCATGGGACAATTGTTCACTCATGAAGCAAAGTTTGTGCATAATAGTGACAACTCAAAAGGTATCCAATCCTTTGCCCTATACAAAGATAAGAATAAAAGTAAAGATAACAAATGCAAAGGCAAAATATTTGATGATGAAGATAGTACTAAGAACATTTTGCAGGTAGAGCTAGAGGTACAAGAGGAAGAGGCAGAGGAGGTAGACAAGGTAGGGGGAGATTTCAAAGCTCTTCTCCATGTGCCATATGTGGCCTAACTAATCATACAACTGAGAATTGGTTCAAGGACCCCAGAAATCAAAGAGGAAGAGGCCTCATTAGAGGAGGCTATGGAAGTACAAGAGGTAGACCAAGTAACTTCAATGATCACAAAAATAACAATTTCAACAATACAAATCATCAAGGAGAATATAGAGGAAGGAGAGACTACAACAATTACACTAAAGAGCAAACTCAAGAGGATTCAATTGCATTGATGAACATGATTATGAGGCAAGGTAAAGCAGATGAGCATGTATTTTATATAGATTCTAGCTCTTCAAATCATGTAGCAAAGAATGTGGCTCTACTATGAGACTTCAAAGACCCAAGAATAGATATCAAGTTCAGACAGGATATGACACTAGGCACTCAGTGGAAAAGATTGGAAATGTGAAGACTCTAGATGGAAATATGAATCTACTCAGCAAGATATGGTATGCACCTACCATAACAAAGAATCTCATAAGTGTTGGACAAATTGTAGGTAAAGTTCACAAGGAATGGATCATTTTTTGAAGATCCACAATAGGGATTCAAGAGAATTACAAAAGGAGAAAAGGCACCTAGACTCTTTACATTTGAACTCCATGACACTAGAAATATAGCTCCGTTCAATTATGGAGGTCTATCCCTATCATAATTGGAGACATGGCATAAAAGATTGGCTCACATAGGTGAAAGAAATCTGAAGCAAATGTGTTGGGATGAAAGTGTGCTTGGCCTACCTAATATATCCAAGTAACATATGATATAGAAGTGCAGTGCTTGTCAACTTGGAAAATCACATAGACGACCCCTTATGAAGAAAGGATACATCCATGATAACTTGTTGGAGCTAGTCCACACAGATGTTTGGGCACCTAGCAAGGATCCATAAATTTTAGGATCCAGGTACTATGTATCTTTTATTGATGATTGTAGCAAATGGGCCATCATATACTTTATGAAGCACAAGGATGAAGTATTCAATTGTTTCAAGAAGTACCTTGCTCCTTTTGAAAATCAAACAGGGAAAACATTAAAGAGGCTAAGGTCAAATGGAGGGGGAGAATATTTCTCCCATAAGTTTGATGCCTATCTCCAAGATAGAGGCATCAAGAGAGAGATCACAACTATTTACACTCCAGAACAAAATGGAGTAGCAGAGAGGAGGAATAGGACCATAGTTGAAGCTGCAAGGTCCATGCTTAATGAAAACAATACCCAATTATTTAAGGGTGGAGACTATATCTACAACCAATTATCTCTTTAATAGACTCCCATCAAAGGCATTGGATGGGATGAGACCATATGAAGCATGCAAGGGAAGAAGGCCTAGCCTTGATCATTGCACGATATTTGGATGCATCGCTTATGCACATATTCCATCACAAATAGGCAAAGAGCATTGTCACCCTTTGAAACTCTTTCAGTAGGCGGTGGAGCATGCAAAAGACATATATATGCAACAAGGTGAGTGTTTGTTTTACTTTTATATGTTTTAATGAAGATTTTTAATGGAATCTTTCATTGTGTAGGTCATTTATTCAAGACATAAGTGCTTCATCAACAACACAAAACCAATTCAAGCTCATGAATAGTTGTATAAACAGTAAAAAAATCACTTCTGCTATAGAGACACCCATAGGGAAGTGCATTAGAGTTGTTATTGAAGCTGAGTTTTTAGAGAAGTTAAAAAGCGCACAATGTGCAGGCAATATGTGACAAAGTGGGCACCAATAGAAATGGATATAGTCCAATGTAGACCCTTTTGAGGCAAGCCTTACAAGCACAAGGTATTTCTCAAAGTATATTTCCATGCCCATATAAGGTTTCTATCAAAAAAAGAAACTTCTAATGAGGATGTGAATCGTACTATTTTATTCATATAAGACACTATGCCTACCTCTATTTATCATCCAAATATTCCCAAGAAACAATCAAAGATCCTATCTACACAAGGATTTACTAACACTAAATTCCACAATATATTTGTGGATCTTTAGAAGCTTCAACAAGCAATGGTTCACTTTTATAGTTCAACAATCAAAGGTACCCCTACTACATTTTATTTGGTGTTGAAGTTTTAATGCATTCAAGTGTCATATTAAGGTAATGATTCCTCCTTTGTGCAGACTATAATGATAAGTTAAAGTTCATACTAAAGCTTGATGAGTGCCAAATCATAAAGGATCGATGATTGGAAAGGTTGAGTGTGACACTAATGAATGAGGTTATGGACCATGCAATGAGTGATGAAACTTTAGCATAAACTTTCCATTTTACTTACAATGTGTAATCAGAGATAGATATATGGTGGTTGGGTGCTATAGACGTTCCCAAAGAGACAAACAATGTTATTTCGTGGATTTTTAATAGGACTCCATGGATTACACAAGTAATCTCTTCTCAACTACATGGGAAAAAGTTTTTTGTAGATGATATAGGTTATTTTGAGGAGGAATGGCATTTGGGTGGAGACCTTAAGAGTATAAAATGCATGTTAGGTTGTAAACAAGGAGCATCTTCCCTCTATTCTTACCCATATTGTACACAAGGTCACAAAGGATCTAAGAGATAGTCTAAACCTACAAGAGCATTGATGAAGGTTGATGACTTTGAAGAAACTGATGACATAGATTCATCGAATCATAGGGAATGTGAGATATCACTTTGAAGGTGTCCAATGCTATAAGAACGGACTCATGATAAAATAAGCAATGATTGAAACCCCATTATTCCATTTCCATTAGTCAATGTTCACTTTTGTACTTTGCATGCATACATGAGGATCTTTGATAGGCTTTTGAAGCTCCATGTTGAATATGCATTTGCAATGAAACCACTAGAGAGGTCTACAATAACAATCTAGAAAATAGAAGATCTTTAGAATTCTATTGGTTGTCATGATGGCCATGTATCTTTAGTTGTTAAGAAGTACGGTGAGTCTCAAGAGATTTTACAACAAGTTTCAACGATTGGGAAGAAGGCAATACATTTCTTCAAAAGATATGTGAATATTCAAGATCATGGGAAATGGGAGCTTTGGAAAGACCTCTTTCTTATCAAAACTTTTGTCAAGGTTTTTACAACTCCTTTCTCTTCAAATAAATTTTCAATGGTTTTTTGAATATTCTTTTATTGTTTTAAAACTAATTTTTATCCATTTAAATGTGAATACGACAATTCTTAAGTGAAACGCTATAAATAAAGGTTTCCTTCTTCATTTTATCACTTTACGTCCTAAGAAAATGGCACATACAAAGCAGACTGCTAGAAAGGATCATGTCATCTACCCTAGCCATGTGCAAGGTACTCAATGCGCACCATGGATGGCACCCCACAAGAAGCGTCAAACCACAAGCCACTCTTTTAGACAAAACTTGAGTGCAGGACACACTTTGGGAGCATTCCATTGCACGGGAATGAAGTTTCACAACAAGAGAGAGACGTAACACAAGAAATGCAATCTTCCCCTTCTACATCTGATGATGAGCCCCCACATAAGACATCATTCAAGGCAAGGCCCAAACAACAAGGAGGAAGACAAATTGTATTGGAGACAGCATCAAATTCAGAGAGTTCCTCGCATGAAGAAAGTGTTAAGGAGCCACCATGGACCCACGATCATATCCTGGTGAACCATCGAATAACACAAGGAGACAAGACGCTCCCCAC
The DNA here is from genome assembly GCA_020310875.1 of Ceratopteris richardii. Lineage (NCBI taxonomy): Eukaryota > Viridiplantae > Streptophyta > Polypodiopsida > Polypodiales > Pteridaceae > Ceratopteris > Ceratopteris richardii. Next base: position 18,491,339 of record CM035412.1, read on the forward strand.
AGGACAAGGAAAAAGACAAACCGATGAAGAAAGAGAGCAAAGTGAGGCAGAGCACATAAATGATGAGGTAGGACCATCTAGGCATGCTACAAGAAGAAAGAAGAACTCTTCACTGTGCCATAGACCACAACGACCACAACCTAGCATCCCTCCAAATGCAAGAACATTGCAAAGGCACAGAAAGAAAACCAGAGCCTTTGCAAAGATTCAGCATTATCAAAAGTCTTATTCCATGAAGGAAGAGATCCAAAGCTATTGCGCTAGACTTCGTATTCAAGGGATAGCCATTGAAGCCCTCCAAGAAGCTATAGAGGCATTTCTAATCTCAATGTTGGAGGACTTTAACCTGTGTGCTATCCATGCAAAGAGGATGACAATCCAACCTAAACATATGCAACTAGCTAGAAGGATTAGAGGGAATAACCCTTAACATTTGTAAACTCTCTTGTTTGGAGAACTTTTTGTATGTCCCAAATGATTAAAATAATCTTCTTCTTATTATATTTTCTCTCCCAAGTGTTTGTCTCATAGTATACATGTTTTGAAGTCTATTTCTCCTATGTATCTAAAAGTGTCTTTGAAGTCATTGCACATGAGTATCTTAGTCTTCCACACATTTTATCAAGTTAAGGAAATATTTCATGTACATGGGGTGTTTATTTGGTGATTAGATTGCTTGCAATGGCCTTAGAATGCATAAAAAAGGCCTACCACAGAAACGCGGGATTGCACCCTACAAAAGTTTTGTAGGGCCCAATTCCGCGTTTTTGTGCAGGCCTTTTTTATGCTATTCTAGGTCATTAAACCATAGGACATGCACATTGGAGCATATGGTATGCCTTAGCTAGGGTGCAATTTGTGCAAACCCTCTGACCAATAGAGCAATAAGGTTGATGCACACTCACATGTACTTAAAAATTGATGCATGTTTATATGCACCCAGAGGAGTGTAGATATTCTCTAATCATTGCACATCAGAAGAGTCTTCCACACTTCCCCAAGTTTAGGCTGTTGCATTCCTAGGCCATTGCAAGCATTTTGGGCAACATCCTTTAAAAGGAAACAGTGAAAAAAGATTGATTTAACTATGAAAAACATATGAAGTTGTCAAAAACATAAAGACATAATAAACAATTGAATGCACATGGAAATTGAAAAAAGAATAAATTTTTACAATTGGAATTATAAATTTTTACAATTGGCTCTTGGCCTTGAGCGTCTCCACTACATGTTTTCTTCTTTGAAAAGATACTGCTAATTGGTAATTCAAAACTGATTGGGATATTAAATGGGGATTTGTCAATCCAAGACCCAACGCTCTTCCTATTTGACCTAATATTTGTCCTCTAAAGTTAACTCCGAAGGTAGTAAGGGAAAAGTACTTCCTAACAAAATTACATAGTTGGTCCCTTGCACTATTTTAGATAGGAACACAAGTTTTCTCAAGGCCTTTAGACACCAAGTCATGAAGTGTCCTTGAGGGGAAAAGTCCTTGTGGATTACAACAAAATCTTCCTTTGGCAATTTTCCAATGTATGTGCCAAGGAAGAGCCAGTGCCATGGGAAACATGGTCATCACCACTCCTTGCTATGAATTTATTGACTTCAATTGCTTCCTACACATAGAAAATCATAAAATTCATTAGATACTTACATCTTGTACAAATATGAGACATAGTCAATCATAAATGTCATTAGATACTTACATCTTGAAGCCTATCTTCATCCTCTCCTCTTCCCATTTCATCTAGTGGAAAGGAAGAGTGAGCCATGCCACTTTGCTCCAAAATAGGTATGTTGGAGTCTTCTTCTCCAAAATTCTTTCCCTTGCTACAACCAGATCTTCTTCAGTGGCATTTTGATTGGCATCGCTCGAAATCTCCGCACACACAGATGCAATGGTGTCAACAACTGAATCACCAAATGGAATGGTTGTCTTTTCAATTGTGTTAGAAGCATTGTCCATGGGAACATCCGAGGTCGAGCAAAGAATACTTAGGCATTTGTCAAGGCGTAGAGCAAATGCCTTCTCAATATCATGTAGGAACAAAAATTCTTCTCCGTCGACACGTACCACTAAAAACATTTCCATCTCTACCTCTGGTAGAGTGGGTTCCAAGGGCTCTAAGCTGGAGGGTGGACTATTCTGTGCACTACTAGATTCCTTCAATTTTTCCACTACCCCTTGTGGAAATTTTCTGCAAATTTTGTCACTCTCTTCTAATAAGTTGATAGCTTCTATTTGAAGTCCCTTTTTGTCATCTACAAAACCCCCAGAAACAAGATGGGGAAGGGCCATGGGTGTAGGTTCAGGCTCCTTATTGACAAAAAAGATTTTCTTCCCATATTCCTCTTCTTATTTAATTGCTTAATTAAGGGCACTGTGGTATCTAATAGGTGCCTTGCATCCTCAGCAACAACCATGAAAGGCTTTAGACACTTTGTAAAGGCCTCGTCTCCTTTATGAATGTAAAAATGTAGATCACAGGGACACATTTACACTCATATGATGGAATATCTATAGCATATCCTAATATATAGAATTCCAAAAAATCGATAATCTCCTCGAGCACATCTGAGTTCATGGCTAGTGTACCTTCAAGATTAGGGACTCTACAAACTCGGTCATACAAATCTGTATGAATCTTGTAGTTTGTAGTATCCAAGAACTCCATGAATAGATCTCGAGGAGATTTGATGGGAGTGGAAGTGCTAGTAGCCATTGCTTGCGTGCGAGAATTCTATTGGCTTGTTTGCTCTTTCTAGCTCTTTATGAGTGCAACGTGAGAAACGAGCACATAGAACCCATTTTTATGGGAGTTTCAAGTTTTTAAAGTGACTAGGCCCTCTTTTAAAAGTAAATAATAAAATAGTGAAAGTTAATAAAATGAGTTTCTAATGACTAAATAATGCATAGAACACCAAAAGATATGATTTTTTTGCATAAAATCAAATGTTTAAACATAACACAACAAAAAACATGACCAACCATGTTTCAAAGTAGTGAACATAGAGCTTTGACGTTCCAAAATTTTTGAAATTACCGTTGCAAATAAGAAAGTATATACAATATCTAACATGAATTGTTTGTCTTACTTTTTACAAGTTTCTTGAAAGTGCAAAAACCATGAGATACAATGATTGGGACCCAAAAAGTGACATTATCAGGTTGCAAAAGAACTATGACAATGAGCGTTCAGTTCCATCTTTGCTCCAATCTATAGGGAATTTCATTTTGTATTCCAATCTTCTTCCCATATGTAATCAATTCGCAAGAAATTGAAGATGTAAAACTGAAATAAGCATTAATTACTTTAACAAAAGCACAAAACATTTCTCACCTTATGTCCTTGTATTTTGAATTTGGATTGAGTTAGTCCTTCAAACCCCATAATCACCAAGTGTTCTCTCAGATTAGCCAAGGTCCAATGATGATTCACTAAAATAGTTTCTGCTTCATTGTTGGGCAATTTAAGCTTTATTTCAAATGAATGTAAATATCCCTCTGAACTTTGAAATGGTACATCCAATGATCATAGTAGAATCTAATGTATAATGAAGTACGTTGTTTCAAACATTGAAATCCTATACCTATTCCACCTATTTTACAAAGATTTTTATCACCTTTTGCAATTCCTGCTATCAAACCCCAATTTTCACCAAGAAGAATTTTGACTTGCTCATATGTGATATCTTTACACATGAACATGGTGGAAGTCTCTCGGAATGAGAATCCTTGGAATAAATATACAAAACAATGGATGGGAAAAGAGCAGTGCAAACCTACAGATCTAGACACTTTTGTGAATTTCAAAGAGTTATGTATATCCATTACCATCTTGTGCTTCGAATATGATATAGACCATATATCATGTTTTGGCCACTCCAAGCTAAGAAGAGAAGGTACTGCAATTCTCTCGAACCTTCCAAAACCATTCATTGTAGAGGGTACAACGTATCTATGTGTGTAAAAGAAAACTCTATCATGGTAACGTTGAGTAGGAGATATTTTTGGAAAGGCTAGTGCACCAACATCTGCATGCAATGCTTGGAAAAAGTACTTGTAAGACTATGAAGTGGTTGCTCTTCCACCAAAGATATCTCATTCTAATAGACTCTTCAAGTTTCATAGTTGCCATTGTAAAAACATGTTGTACAATAGCAACCATCCCATTGTCTTTGTGCTTCTTGAAGCCAAGTAACTTTCCCTTCCAATGAGGATCCAAGTTTCCTATGATCTCTAACTCAATGAGGCCCAACTCTAGAGGGTTGCATGTACACCTATGCACCTTTTGAGTACTCATATGATAGCCATCGTCCATCTATAGCTTTGATATTGTGACATCTTAATGTAAGGATTTCATCTTTTGGTGGCATAGAAGCTTTAGATGTTGCCATTGAAGCTAGAGGTCTTCAAGCTACAATAGTAGTTCGCGATAGGAGATGCAGTAAGGTTGGAATGTACAAACAAGAGCTTCAATGGTGTGCTATGGAGAGAAAGTAGTGGGAAAAGATGACTTTTTGGGACTTGTGTATGAAAATGTGAGGTTTAGTAGGGAAATAGCTCTTTTTTGAGTATTTTTGAAAAAAGTCATTTTTTTAAGCTCAAAACATGCAAGGATTCTAAATTTGGGGTCGAAAAGAGTGCTTTTGATGCTAAAAAGTAATGGGGGGTCCATTCTCAGGTGTTATGATGAGTTTTTTAAGTTTTTTAGAAATTTTGAATTTTTGGGCTCAACTAAGTTAGGAGATTCCTTCTCTCTCTCTCTAGAGGCAACTCATTGAATAAGGGAGAAATTTGCCCCCTCTCTCCCCTTGAGCCTAGATTATTTTATAGGGCATAGATTGTGGCCACTACCCTCTTCTGATTGGTCCATCACTAATCACTGCTGCATCTAAAACTTCCATGCAGGGTTCATTTTTTCCCCTAATGAGGTCACTAAAGAAGGGAAATGATAAGTAGGTCCTTGTAATTACCCCAATAAACCTTGTTCTTGTAGGGTTGACTTTCCAACAGTCCATGCTATATTCCCCCTTCATCCTGAATCAATCCTGTTGATAGGAGTTCTCACTCAAACTTAGATACCACTAAGATTAGACAATGAAACACTAAAAAAATTCCAAGATGCAAAAACCTAATGGTTCTAGACTTTGATGTTAAGATTTTAGATCTACCAAGATTACTACTCTTTGTACCTCAAATATGAATTTACGGGAATCCTTCTATGCTCAAAAGACTAGATACTTCTCTTCACACTCAAAAACCCTAAAATGTAGCTAAATGATTGCTTTGGCTCGAGCAAGAGCGTACTTCCAAGAAAAATGTTTCTAATGCGATTTAGCACCGTCTTGGGTTTAAATATGCTCCCGACTTTATGTGTAAACCTTCCTCACAAGTATTCTCTATCAAAACCTACCTTTGCAAAATTCTTATGCCTCTAAGTGAAAAAGAGCAAATGTGCTCACTAGCTACAATTGGAAGTTCCTTTACAATCCATGATTTTCTAAGAAAGGATTAGATCCAAAAAACTACAAATACCCGTCACTTGCACTACTCGAACTTACAGTATTCCAACTTGCAATGTTCCAACTATTTTACCTCTTATAGCACTCGATTTAGTGATTTGATGCTCAAATTGCTCAATGAATGTTAATGAAGAGGAATCTAATAAGTATTTTCTAAACATAAAAATAATAAAATACTAATTATGATGATGATTAATATGCTCGTTATTACTTTCCTATGATCCGTTATTACTTTCGGTAACCTCTACCGAACCATGGTCTTTTGATAATGGCACTATCAATCATATCATAGGAAATAGAAGGTTCTTTTCTTCATTTTTCTCAAATAGCACTAGGAAAGAAATAAATAAATTATGCGCCAATGGTGAAAGTCTTGAAGTTAGAGGCATTGGAAAACTTTTGGTGCAATCCGTTGATGATAAGTCCTTTGCTCTTGATGGTATCCTATATGCTTATGGGGATAACAAATTTTGCTGTCCATATACTTGTTATTGAAAGATGGTTTCCATTCAAAATAATTTTAATATAAAATCTTCAGATGTTTTTTTAGTAACTCTTTCACGATTCATGAAGCATGGCCGTTATCAATTTACATCTTTGAGTATGAATTATAATAAAGCCATTAAATCTCGTGAGGAGAAGTAAAAACTTTTTTTAATGGCATATTTTTTTGCGCATATCAATTACGAAGCTCTTATACCATAATCTATCTCTTCTTCTTCATCAATAAATCACTTGCACCATGAATACATTGTAGCTTTACTCATCCTGTATGGTTTGAGCATGTGATCCTTAATGAGCATGTCTAAAGACACAAAGATATGATCTAAATTGTATGGCTCAAAATCCTCATCTAGGAATCTCCTAGGCATGAAAGAGGGATCCTTAATTCATCTATCAAAGCCACATGCCTTCCACATACTCATTGCAATCTTTTCTTCTCTTGGCTTCTTGTTTTTGAGAAACTATACATTCCACAAGTGAGTATCCTTTGACTTCCAAAATTTGTTCTCTTCTTTTGAGTCACTAGAGGATTCACATTTAGCTAATTCATGTACATTTGATGGATAGCCTTCCATTGAAGTGGTGACACATATTTATATGAGTTGTATATTAGGTTCTATTTGTGTTGTAGTTCCCCCAAGTTGTAAGTATGTTGCATTACCACCCTAGACCTGCACCACTTGTAGTTGGAATAGAAAAGGTATACCTAACAACAACGCATAATTACTTTCCTTTTTAAAGGCCTCGATGGCAAGAGTGTGCTCAAACTCTATACCACATGTACTTAGGTTTATATTGTCTAGGATTCCTAATGGTATGTCCATGTGACCATGTGCTAGTTGTTTATATTTCATACAAAGTGGCCTAATTGTCACTTTACCCTATTTTGATCCACAAGGATAATAGTAGTCGCTCCTCTTGTCTTAGATTCAATAATGGATTTAATGATTGACATCATTGAAGGTGATTGGATTTTAAGTATACCCCTAATCTCCTTCACTGTACTCACCCACTTTAATAAATCACATTTGAATCTAATGCCAAGTTACAAAAGTGTTCCTACTACTTAGGAGAAAATCTAACACCACACCTTTTTAGGGAATAAAATCAACAAAAAAATCCCTTAAATTCAGCTCCAATCTTGAGATATACAAGCACAAAGATGGTAGTTAAAACATTGGCAGATTTCTAAAAAACAACCAACATGCCAACTTTGGAAGGTTTTATCTTAAGCTACATCCATCATTTTAAAATGATTTCTTCATCAAATTTCCTCTTCATATCATGGAGAATCTCCATCAAAAACATTTTAAAATGATTTCTTCAGCAGATTTCCTCTTCATATCATGGAGAATCTCCATCTAAAAGAATTTTGAAGAATTTTGAAGGCATGTGAAGAATTTTGAAGGCACATAGACATAGGCCTAGGAAGAGAGATAATCTTTATGAAAGACTCATTTTTGGAGTTGTGGAGTGCATCCTAGGGATTGAAGTGGAGTTCTTTACTCCAAATACTCTTGGCTATTATATATTGGCTTCGTTTGTATCATTGAGCTCTTTTGATAGAGTTATTAGAATCCATATTTTCAAGTATTTTAACTTTGACTTAACTTCTATTGTTGAACTTTGTAATGTTGATTGCTCAATCATTTTGTCTCTCATATCTCTTCTCAATTATTTTTTGCTCATTTTTTCTCATGGTATCAGATCTCGTAGGTTAGAAGAGTCTTGTGTGAGCATATTTGAGTGATGGAATGAGTCTCATTTCAACTTATTGCAGTTGAACATGGCACCAAGTCTCCACAAAATACACTTGGAAGAAGTGGAGAAACGCAATGGCAAAAACTATGCAACATGATAGGTAAAGATGGAGTCCTTACCTTTCTTTAAAGATTGTTGGGACTTAGTTTTAATAGAGAGAATGAGTGGAAGTGCAGAGAAACTGTCAAAATGGGACAAGAAGGCCATGTTTGTTATTCATATGATAAGGTGGAGTGTCAAAGATGACATTCTAAGTCCTCTCATTGATGTGAAAGACTCCCAAGAAGGCATGGGAGACATTGAAGAATATTTGTGAGTCCAAAGCACCTTGAGGGCTGAAATTACAAATTTTAAGAGGAAACAAGGAGGGGATGCTTCTAGCTTCATGAAGAGATTCAAGGATCTACATCAACAACTAGTGGTTGTTGGAGATAAGATGTCAGGCAATGATCTCTCTACAATCATCATACATGGATTGTGAGATGGATATGAAGGCTTTGTTTGAGGCCTCATCATCTTGAGGGACGAGCCATCTCTTGACGAGATGGAATATTTTTTTAGAGATGAAGATCAAAGGCAAGATGCCATGAAGTCAATATAGGATCAAGGAAAGTCATAAACATCAAATGATAGAGCACTCTTCTCATCAAGGGCAAGACGGAGATTCAATACACACAGAGGAAGAGGGAGATATCAACTCACTCACAAACAGGATTAACAAGATCAACAAGACCATGAAGGTAATCAATCTTTCAAAGAAAGAGGATATCCTTCCTCAAGAGGTAGAGGAAGAGGAAAAGATAGAGGTAGAGACTATTCCATACAATGTTACAAGTGCTCTAGATATCGCAATCTTGCTAAAGACTACAAGAGTAATCAAGACAATGGGAGAGAAAGATGAGCCACTACATGGATGGACAAGGTGGAACATAATCCACTCACGTGAACGAGGATTCTTCACTTGTATCATTGGAAGAGATAGACGCCCATACACATGATCCCAAAGAGGAACCATCCTAGATGAAGAGTGGAGCAAGTTCTCATATGACTTCTCATGTTGAATAATTTGCAAATGTTGATGATTCTCATATTGGTAATATCTTTACAATAGATTCCACTTTAAACTCTATTACAAGAAAAATTGATTATTATATATCAAATTATTGATTTCGTATATTAATATATATATATATATATATATATATATATATATATATATATATATATATATATATATATATATATATATATATATATATATATAGCTTAATTAAAGACCTATTTATCTATACTAAAATCCTATTATATATATATATATATATATTCTAATTTTTTTCTTAATTTATTTGAAGTTTTTTTTTATGTGTGTATGAATGTGTATATACATGTGTGTGTATATGTGTATATGTGTATATGTGTATATGTGTGTATGCATGTGTAAAAACCCTAAAACCCTAATTCTAAAAACCTTGACCTAAAACATGTATATGTGTGTGTGCATGTGTATGTGTATATGTATTATATGTGTATATGTGTGTATGAGTAAAAAGCCTAAAACCCTAATTCTAAAGACCTAGACTTAAAACATGTATATGTGTGTATGCATGTGTGAAAAGCCTAAAACCCTAATCCTAAAGACCTAGAACTAAAACATGTATATGTGTGTATGCATGTGTATATATGTGTATATGTATATGTATTATGTCTCTATATGTGTATATGTGTGTATGCATGTGTGAAAAATCCTAAAACCATAATCCTAAAGACTTTGACCTAAAACATGTATATGTGTGTATGCATGTGTATATACATGTGTATGTATATATGTATTATGTGTGTATATGTGTACATGTGTGTATGCATGTGTAAAAAGCCTAAAAACACTAATCCTAAAGTCCTATACCTAAAACATGTATATGTGTGTATGCATGTGTATATACATGTGTATGTGTATTATGTGTATATATGTGTATATATGTGTATATGTATAAGTATGTATATGTGTGTGTACATATATGTATATATATGTGTGTATGCATGTATGCATATGTGTGTGTATGTATATGCATGTGTGTATGTAATATGTATGTGAGTGTATGTGTATAGGTGTGAGTGTGTATGTATATGCATGTGTATGTATATATGTGTATGCATGCATGCATATGCATGAATATGCATGTGTGTATGTATGTGTGTGAATGTATGTATTTATATGTATGTGTATGTATGTATGCATATGTATGTGTATGTGTATGTATATGTATGTATGTGTGTGAATGTATGCATGCATATGTATGTGTAGATGTCTATGTGTATGTATGTATGCATATGCATGTGTGTATATGTGTGTATGTATGCATGCATATACATATGTGTGTGTATGTATCTCTCTCTCTCTTTGTCTCTCTCTCTTTATCTCTCTGTCTCTCTCTTTCTCACTCTCTTTCATCTCTCTCTCTCTCTCTCTCTTTCTCTCTCTCTTTCTCTCTCTCTCTCTCTCTTTATCTCTATTTCTAATAAAGAACAAAATAGTCATTTACATCTATGTGTGTGTATGTATCTCTATGTTTTTTGTTTTTCTCTCTCATTCTCTCTTTCATCTCTCTTTCTCTCTCTTTCATATCTCTCTCTATCTTTATCTCTCTCTTTCATCTATCTCTTGATCTCACTCATCATCTCTCTCTCTATCAATGGAGAACAAGGAAACCACTTACATGGATATAATGTTTCAAATCATTGTTGTCAGAACTCAATCAATGTTGTCTCTCATCAAATTTCAAAGATTCCATCCCAAATTAGGAGCTCCACTAAAACTAAAGAGAAGAGAAATTAGAAAATAGAAAACATAGAGAAAAAAAAAGGGTGAAAGAGTACGCGCATCACTTACCAAGATTACTGATCTAGAGAGAGTGTGTGTGTGTAGAGAGAGATATCTATGTGTGTGTGCACAGTGTAGGTAAGAATGCAGGTTGCACACAAACTTGATAGGAGCACTACTTAGTTCAAAACACACAAAATGTTTAATTTTTGCTCTCAGGTCCTGGTTTCATAAAAAATGCGATCGGTATAGGTGTCAGTATGAGCGTCCATAATTTGTTGGAAATTACTGATGTTCATATCGGCATTCATATCAATGCCTATAACAAGGCCTATACCAGTGCCCGCTGCATATACCGATGGTCCATTTTAAATGGCTATATTGATGGTCAAGTAACCATCGGTATCCTTAACGTGATCTATTTAGGCATTTCCAACAATCATACTGATGATGGGCTTGACCGTCGGTATGGACACTACCGGTATGGACACCATTAGTATGCCCCTCATATGTTGTAGTGTGCCTAAAGATATCTTTCGATCATGAGACCATACATTGCCCACTGGGGATAAACTATACATTTGAACAATTAAAAGTGACTTATTCTAGAAAACCTCCTACAGGGCTAAGACATTCACCTTTTGAAACTCTAAATTCTCTTTTAATAAATAAGTGAAAACTTGGATTCTTGGGAATTATGATAAATCACCCTATGAATTTTGATGAGTTCAAAATGCATAGGAACTAAGGAAGTACTCTCAAAATGTTTTCGCTTATTTGTAATTTTAAGTGAGATTAAATTCTTTTGGATATTTTAACACAAACTTCTTTATAGCGTGTTAATTATGAGGACCTTATTGCACAAGACCATTCCACCTTCTATAAAGCTCTTAGGATAATCTTTAGATACACATTTCAACCACTTTCAAGACTCCAACTGTCTATTTCATATATTTGAACAAAAACATTGTTTGTGCATCATCCGTTTTTGTGAGCATGAGTGTTTTACATTCATTGAGATTCATCCACCTATGTTCACGTAAAAGGGCAGCATTCATATGATTTTGCAATAAGGAAAGACATAAGGTAGGAAATGTGGTGCTAGTGCACAAAAACATGAGAGTGAATCTAGAACTAGGAGCCTTGGTAGCAAGGTATCTAGAAGAGGGAGGGCCATATTTCCAGAACTAATCCTTAGATTACTATTTGGGACTCTAAGTGAATGAGAGAGTAAACCTAGAGGTATGTCCTAGTCCATCAACATGGATTAGCTTTAGAAGGAGATAAATTTGTTACCCAAGGTGGATGGAGAGTACAACACTAACGTCTCCTATGAGAAGTACAATAGGCATGGTGATCCTTTTTTAAGGATCCATGGGATGATATCTTATTCAAATATAAAGCACAAGTGAAAGAGTAAACGTAAGCCATCATCATGCTACGAAGCAAGAGGATAACGCTTATGTAAATAATAGAGGCTCGTTATATGTCTTCCATGTGGATCTAAAGAAATACATTGCATGGACATTGTTCTTGACCAATATTGTATTGGATTCATAGACTTTGAGAGTCTAATATCTCATGGATACAAGGGAAGTATTGTTGACACAAGCTCCAACCTTAGGAGATTTTGGAGTAATTTCATTGGCTACAAGTGAACAAATTTTCCTAGATCTCATTGCTCACAAGTGGAGCACTAATTACAAGGAATGCATGAGATTCCTTCACCAAAACATTTTTCTAGCCCCCCTCATTCCTCTAACCTATTTCCAATCACACTTAGGTGTGATTGTTCATTTTTGGAAAAAGAGCATCTCACTTTCCAAATTGTATATATACGTCATTTCAGCTCCAAATGAGCAACCCTCCATGTTTTCTAGCTTTTAGAAGGACTCATCAATGTGCTTGAGTGCTAGCAAGCAAGCCCCTTTCTTGTTTTGTTTTGTTGGTTTTGAGTAGGGATACCTTGACATGCACATAGGTAGTATTGGAATTCACTACCCCTGAGTTGTCAACATTGGTTTTCCTTCATTTGGAATACAATTTTTGTAATATTTAGCTCATTGGATATATAATATAGGCTATTCTATGCTCACAATGCTGCCGGGTCATTCTTTAAGTAAGCTCTACAAAATATGCAAAATAGTGAATTGTAGTGATTCATGTGTTTGTGTTTGTGAACGTTTTGTGAGAGCTATCTAGCATTGAGTTGTAATTATTGTTTCTACTTTCACATTTATCCATTTGTTATGCTTTCGGTGTTATTGAATAGCCACTACAGTGCTTTAAAAAATAGGTCACGTTTCAACATCATTATCTTGCTACTTGTGGAGAAAGCTTGCTAGATTGAAGTGTGGTCATTGTGTGACTAGCTCATGCATACATTCAACTAGCTTATCTCACAGAGATTAGGCATCCATTTTTGTGTGAAATTTGTTTCTTTCGAAAGCTCCATTAGTTTATTCCATGCATACAAAAGATCACCAAAATTATCTACAAAAATGTTGAGAAAGAGGCATTTTGAGTTGCAAACGTGCCAAGAAGTCTACTTGTGGAGATCATTCACTCTTCCTTGTTGCATAGGTGTTGAGATACATTCCCCATCACGTAGGGGCCAAGCGTAAGCAAGGGAACAGCTTGGCTTATTCAATAAAACTAAAGAAATTTATGAAAAAGTAGATTACATATGAGGAATTCATCCCCTTGACGTACAAGAGTAGTTTTATTTTCATCATGTGAAAAAGAGCACTCCCATTTTTAGGAGATGCTTGATCAGTCATACCTTTGAATCGTTTGATAGGATTTTTAGGAGATGCTTGATCGGTCATGCCTTTGAATCATTTGATAGGATCATTTTTATGATGATCAAATTCTCATTATACACATATTATGTACGCACTAGTAGATACAAAACTCAACCATAGATGATAATGAAGAGGAAGTGAAGGAATTACAAAGAAAAAAGAAAGACGCTTTGCAAGGCTGATTTAGTGGACAGTAAAAAAAATAAAGGAATTCTCTGGCCAATGTCAGAGCATTATGCAAAGATACAACTTTGGTCTGTTATCTTTTTTTTTTTGTATAGGCCAACTTATTGATGTATCTTTAGTAGATAAAAATGAAAATATGTGTCCAAATTAAGTAGCATGTGTAAAGTAATGGAATTTCAAATTCAATATGAAGAGTCAAATCTACAAGAAGAAATGAACTGTAGATGAAAGCTGCATTAAACTATTCAAGCATACCATCTTTAATGAAAAATAAAGTTCAAGTGATTATAACGATGGAGATGATGTTCCTCAACCTTCACTCTTATATGTTATGAGAATGACTTCTTCACTACCCTATCATGCATACAAATTATATTGTCTTTTACGATTCTAATGTCTTTTACGAACTCTTGTTTCAATTCATGTTCTAAGCCAAACTCATCTTATAAAACATGATCATGAGCCCATGAAGTGAAATTTCTTATATCTTATGGTGGCTCTTTTGTGATCGAGTCCAGGCTTCTTTTATCCATGATTTCCTTGCTTCATGATCAACGGTTGAATTGAAAGGCTAATCAAAGCTCGTAATTAGGAAATGTTAAGATCTCTATGCCAATATATGTCATTTCTTATCAAAACTCTTGTTAAGTATTTCAAGCTCATTTTATCTATCTACATTGGAGCTTTTACGTTTCATGAATGAATCGCTTCTTGGTTAGCCATTAAGAAACTTCTAAAGCATTATAACACAAACCCAACAAGCCAAGAAATTTCACTCCAAGTTTCTTTTTTTTTTAATTATATAAAATGGAGGTTTAGTCGAGGCCTACTCCTCCAGGCTTTAACTTTGAAATTGCAACTATACAAGGAAGGGTTAAGTACCCATGGGACCTAAAAGACAAGACCCATTGTGAAGAAGGTACACTATGTTGGCATGAAGGCGATGTATCAATGATGGAGCTGTGCTCTTTCTAAGCTCGATAGGAAGTTGACATATTGGAAAGGTATGCAGTCCAACTTGGCAGGGTGATTCATGGTGGTTAACACGTTCTTTCTTTCTTTGACTATTTACATTCTCTCTTGTTGGAGACCAAAGGACCAAGAGATTGTCAAAATTGGAAAGAATTCGTAGAAACTTTCTCTCGAGGGGAGATCCTAATAGAAGGGGTGTGGCTAGAATTAAATGGGCTACTTGCAAACTTTAACATTGCACAACCGCGGTTGGCCCAATAACAAGTTATAATCTTATTTTTTCCCCTTCAATTCCAATACAACAAATGTAATATTAAATAGAACCTCTGCAATACGAATAGGAATATCTATGAGCAGCCCCACTAGTTGTAGCCGTGATTGGTCTGCCATCCGAACAAAAAAAAAGGACCAGGATCAATGTTATTCCAACCCATTTGCTTACACGTATCAATCAAAACCTTTGGAATAGATTTATTTTTATACTGTACTGTAATCGTAGGGACCGCATAGTCAACTATCCTCTATGGCACATTCTTGACCATTGAAACTTAGGGTTTCGAATTTCCAAAAGGTGCATACTTTGCCTGTATTTGTTGTAGTAGCTACTTTCAGAAGGTTGGGACTAGTTCCAACAACATCCCCAATGACAATTTGATGTGTGATTCCTCTAGGAACTCACAATACTCCTTATTCATTGGTGATTTGTGATCTTTATACCCTTGTTTCCATCCATCTAAACCTTTTTTGTGTGATAAACATGCATCTGGTCCAGCATCCATCTTTGGCTCTTGCATGATTTCCTCAGATTCCATACCAACTATACTTTGTACATGCTTCTTTCTGGAAATTCTGTTGGGAATAGCGGAGACTCAACATAGTGTGATGGGTACTCCATAGCCCACTGTAATGTCTTCTTAAGAGTTTGCTTTTGCTCCACAGGTGTTAAATAATCCGATTTCTGACCACTTGAATACTCCTTCTAGGACCTGGTAACTATTGATGCTAATTGCTCCAGATACTCCAAGGTCACCACATTGGCCATAGGCCCCTTGAGCTTAGCTTCTTGTTTCTGCTGATCATATTCCTTAGCCTCCTTGCATTCCCACCGTTTATGAACATATTGTAGATAGATCTGACACTGGATTGGGCGATTACCCTAGTTGCCTAGTAAGAGTTGTTGGAATCTCCGTCCTCTACCAAACTCTTGTCTGTTTTTCCGAAAGCCACATCGCTGCTCTGAAAATTGCCAGGGATCCGGATATTGAGATGTTCTTGCAAGTCTAGCATCTTGACCACTCCGCCATTGTCCGATAGAAACTTTGGGCTTGTATCTAGTCGAATTCCCTTTCCAAGAAGGTACCTCTACTTGTGCAGTAGCCACCAAGGTATTTCTTGCATTAAAGCGATATTCCTCCAAACTGTGATTAGTTTTGTTACAAATTGGGCAAAACACCTGGTTAAGCACACAATCAACCATGATGTGGCCCGCATTCTCAGAGCCCAAATTGGCAAACTGCATATTCCGATCCATCTTGATTGCTAAATCAATAATCTAATCTAGTGTACAGGATTGGTCGAGTGTATACATATAAATGTTCTCTTTGATTGGTGGATGAAGTCCATCAACAAAGAATTCTATTAACATTTCTTTGAGAGGACATTTGTCTGCCAAAAAGTATCGCAGCATAGATCTAAAATCCGATGCATACTGTTCGATCGTCCCTTTCTATAGCATGTATTGAAGTGAAGAATGTAACTCCGAAACACTCTTAGCAATCCAAAATTCCTCTAAAAACGCTGCCTTCAACTCATCATATGTTGAAAAGTAATCGGGAGGGTACTCAATAAGCCATTTTACTACATCGTTGACTAACGTGGCTTGGAACACCTGAAACTTGTGCCGATTGTCATGCATGTTACGATGGTTACATAAGTACTGATTCTCAACTGTCCGTACGTGCACATACGGATCCTCATCCACTCACCCATGAATATGAGTATAATTTAACACTGGAAATGGGTGCCTATTCACCATCGAGTCACCAAGCATCTGTAAGGTATCGGTTTGAGGTAAAGGTATTAGAGCTAACTGCAATTCTGGCGGGGGTATGCTACTACCGCTTTGACCTACTTCCACAAGGTATTTCTCTTCCTGCAAGTGGTTATGTCGGTCTGTCGTGTTGAATTCCCCTTGCCACAATACTTTAGCTAATTTACCATCCTTCCATACAAAGAATAGATCGTTCAAAGGCTTGGGGGGTAAAACTCTAATTTCCACCCAAAACTGTACTTCTTCTATAATAGTAATTGCATCCTTAAGAGAGATGTCTTTAAGCTTCAATGTTGTGAGTGTCTGCTGCATGAATTCATCTAGATAAATGTGTTGATAAGTCTTTTGTAAGTACTCCTTGCAAAATTTATAATCTCCGAAAACTGTTAGCATTTCCATAAATCTCCATTCAATTACATTGGAAATAAGAATTGTGATTACAAGGAAAGTGGTCATCCACACCGGCTGCTAACAATATCATCAACATAAAGCATATGATGCTACCATCGGAGCATCTCTTTGTGTAGGGACAATGATCCTCATTGCTTTGCAAATAGCCTTGAGACTTTATAAAAGCATCAAGCTTTTGGTACCATTGCCTAGGGGACTGTTTAAGTCCATATAACCTAATCTTGAGCTTATAAACTAGACTTTCTTTTCCAAGAACTACATAACCCTCTAATTGTTCCATATTGATCTCATGTATAAGATCTCCATGCAAGAAAGAAGTTTTCACATCCATTTGGACTAGTTTTCACATCCTCAAAATCAACACCATGTTGTTGCTTAAAACCCTTTGCAACAAGTCATGCTCTATACTTTGGAAAAGCACTATCTGATGTGAGTTTCAACTTATATACCCATTTACATGGTAAAGCTTTCCTGCCCTTTGGCAAAGGTACCAATTCCCAAGTACCATTCTTGTCAATAGAATCCAACTCACTCACCATGGAACACTTCCACTTGACATGATCCATTGTTTGCATAGCCTCTTTGTAGCAAGAAGGCTCACTAGCATCTCAGGTGGATGTGAGACACTTGTACAACATCTCAATGGTTTCTGAACACGAACATTTGCAGATTGATCTGATCAGACATTCTCTTGAACATGCATATATGTATCATTTTTATGCATGCTAAGTGGAGGACTAGTATACTCAAACACCACTCTTCTCACTTCGACCTCCTTAATGGGCTCTTTATGCATCATAGACTCATTGAAAATGACATCACTACTTCTAATCATTGATCATGTCTTAGGATCCCATAACCAATATCCAAATTGTCCTTCTCAACCATATCCAAGAAGAATGCATTTTTTGACTTATGGTCCAACTTTTTTCTATGATTCTTGGGTATATGAACATAAGATTCACACCCAAAAACTCAAAGATGATCATAATATGGTGGGTTCCTTTTCCATAAGTCTTGTTCCACTTTCAGACCTTTAGGAGTACTAGGTGAAAGGTTAAGCACATGAATTGCAATCAATACTACTTCTACCCAAAAGCCTTGTGAAAGGTTTGCATGATGCAAAATAGAAACTACTCAATCCTGAATAGTTATATTCATCCTTTTAGCTACAACATTCTATATTGGGATATAAGGAGGTGTAGACTCTCTACAAATTCCTCTAGACTAACAGAAAAGATTGAATTCATGTGAGGTATACTCACCCCCATTATCTAAACATAAAGCCTTAATCTTAGTTCCTTTTTTAGCATCAAACTAAAGCAATACATTTTTTGAAAGTAGCAGATACCTCATCCTTTTCTTTGATAGGATATACCCAAACTTTTCAAGTAGCATGATCCATGAAAATGACAAAGTCAAGAGAACCACCTAATGAACTTGTGGGCATAGGACTACACACATCTGTATGAACAAGATCTAAAGGCTGAATCGAAGAGTCAATGTGCGTCCTGTGCGCTTTCCTAGTTTTTTTTTCCATAATGAAAATGCTCACAAAATGAAAAATTAGAGAAAGATAACACAAGTAAGTATCCAGAACGAGAAAGATTGTCCATTCCACTACGTGATATATGGCCCAAACGGCCATGCAAAATACAAGCCATAGGCTATTCAATAACAGCTAACAAGTGTTCTTTTTGTGATACAAATAACAGATAAAGTGAGCCAATTTTTCTTTCGTTTTCAATAACATAACAACAAGACTGCTTTCATTTCATTATCCATATTAATTTTCTATGCGTGTAAGTGGGAGAATATAGCATCAAATGCATTTAGATGAGCAGCAACACTATCCTTGTCCTTCATGCGAATGTCATATAACTTTGTCATAGGATACACTTTATTTGATGCTATCTCTTTTTCATATGTATTGCATAACTTCTTCCAAAGCTCCTTTGCACTTTTACAGTCTAGTATTATAAAGTAAACATTATTTGCAAGGTGCAATCAAATGGTAGATGTGGCCATTCATCTAAAACATCCCAATAATCTTCATCCATGTAAGGAGGCTTCTTTCAGATTCCATTTTACTGGCTTCCATTGGCTCCTCTGAATCAGCACATCTTTAATCTGATAAGAGCTAATTTTTAAATCTCGATGAGGGGATGCCAAAGGGATTGGAACTTAAGTTCCCATCTAAAAATTGACCAATCTAGAAACAAGAAGGCCCACATTCTTCTTGAATCTCAAAAATTTATTGAGACTATTGCCATTGTTCCATTTAAGACTATGGGGATCATGCCCGATAAGGAGGTGAGTCCTTGAGCACTCTAAAGCATTGAATTTGCTCTGCAACATATCCCTTTCTCCTAGTTGAGTCAATGTCCTCAAATCTGATCCATTGGCATGTTTCTTGTTTCCAAAGGAGTTTCCACAGGTGTAAACCTTTGTTTTGAAGCTTCTTAACTTTTTGGAGGTTCCAAGGCTCAACACCTCTAATGTCATTGATAGGCAACGAGATTGAATCATTTTTTCTATCACCAAGAGCCCATTTCCAATCTTCTATGGAGAATGGAAAGATATGAGTAGAAGAGGATTCTTTTGGAGTGGTAAATTTGGGAACTACAGACGAGCCTAAGCCCGTCCGAATCTGTTTGGAGCTTGCTCCTGAATTTTGGATGGCCTTGATTGCTTTTTTGCAACAGTACAAGGGATGTTTTCATTTGGACATATTCAGATATGAAAGGCCTGGATTTGAAGCTTCATCATCACCAGATTTGGCTTAAGCGAGATGCTACCTAGTGATGGAGCGGTGGTAGAGAATGAACCCTAATTTTTTAGAACATGTCAAACATGAGTTAGACAGATTGATAAAAGTTGGCTACATTGTTTCCATTGAAAATCTGGAATGGGTATCTCCCATAGTGATTTCTTCGAAGAAAAATAAACAGTTACGGATCTGTGTTGATTACAGGGAACTAAATGCGGCCACTATATCAAATCCTTTTCCCTTACCATTTTTGGACAGTATGTTTGATGAGGTTGCAGGAAGGAAAATGTATTCATTTCTCGATGGGTTTTAGAGGCTATAACCAAGTCCGAATGGTGGAAGCAAACATACCAAAAACTGCCTTTATTACTAAAATTGGGGATTCTTTGCATGTATTGTCATGTGGTTCAGATTACGTAATGCGTCGAGTACTTTCTAGCGGTGCATGCAACAAATCATTGCCGCATATCTTACCTCCTTTATGTGCATTTTTGTGGATAATTTCTCTGTTTCGGGCACAATGGTGGCTCACTCAGAGCACTTATGAGCTTGTTTTGAGTCTTGCAGATGAGTACATCTTTGTTTAAACCCAAATAGATCCACTTTCACAGTTAAATGTGGCAAATTATTGGGCCATGTCAATTCAAAAAATGGCATAGCAGTGGATCCAGATAAAGTTAGTCATCTAAGAAACTCGAGCACCCCGCAATCCAAAGGAGGTATTACATTTTGTGGGCTAGGTACGATGGCATGGCAGGCAATTTCGGAGTCTTACCCATATAGACATCCCATTAAACAAGTTAGCACATGTGAAACCGATGGATTTTGCCTGGACATCTGAAGCATAAATAGCATTCGAACGATAATGGAAAATGTTGGTCACCACACCGGTATTGAAAGCTCCAGATTGGATGCAACCATTTCATGTCTTTGTTGACACTTCAAATAAAGCTATTGGAAGTTTCTTGATGCAGAAGGAGGAGTGCAATTGGTTCCACCCTATGTACTATGCTAGTCAAAGGCTCACAAATATGGAGTAGAATTACTCGATGACGGAACGGGAATGTTTAGGTCTAATCTATTCCATAAAGAAGTTTCGGAATTACTTTTTGGGCTGCGTGTTCACTTTTCATGTCGATCATAGTGCTCTGTTATATTTGGTTAAACAAAAAAATTTGGTGGGACTCCTTGCACAGTGGGTCCTATTATTGCAAGAGTTTGAATTTGACATCCTTCATTGTCCAGGTGCTAGTCATGCTATTGCAGATTTTCTATCACGCATTGATCATGTGCAACCTCCTGATGGCATCGATGACACTCTTCCCCATGCAGAAGTTTTTTTGGTCGTTGAAGTGGAGAACGCTCCTCAAACGTATCCTACTTGGTATGAAGAAATGCTCAGTTTTCTCGAAAACGGTCTTGCTCCATCCTACTTAAGTTCCACAGCACGAAAAAAGCTTAGGCTTCCTAGTCCTTTGTTTACCATTATTATGGGCTAATTATTTCATGAAGACCCAACCCACATTTGGATGTATTGCGTTCCTCCGCACGAGGTGCAGGTAGTCATTTTGGAGGCTCATGCTGGTGAAGCTGGTGGACACTTCAGTTATTTGATTACGATGCAAAAAATCCAACAATCTCTATTATGGTGGTTGTTCGGCGTTCTTTCTGCTCTAATACCACTTGTGATGGTCGACACTGCAAAGGCTTGAACCTTGGTAGGCCTGCGGAAATTGCCATGCCACCGAAGAGATGCTAAGCTAGGGTGATATTAGAACACCTCTATAATCAACAGTAGCTTAGTGAAGTTACTGACGCTCAAACATATAAGACTACATCTTGAATTCACTGGAAATTCCACTGGAACTCCACCGGACTATCACCAGACCGACACCGTAGTTATACCGGAATCTTACCAGAATCAACTCCTATTCTGTTTGTAATTACTTCAAGTGAGTATACAAGAAGAAAGGAAGTGATGCGTGAACTTCCTTCACTGAGTGAACATTTTCTGAAGTTTAAGAAAAAACTTCTCCGGTTTAGAATGTCTCTTTTCGGTTAGACTTTGTACTGTGTGTACATATGCATTTCACCAAAATCCTTGACGAACTGATAGTAGAGATGTCTAGCTATAAGATAATCTATCTCTCATACAAAACTCTAATTTACTCTGCGAGATATACTTGTTCTACCGGAAAACACGTTTTCTGAGAAAACTGTAACTGACCGAAAAATGTGTTTACTGAGATAACTTTGACCGAGACATTCGTTTACTGAGATAACTTTGACCGAGACATTTGTTTAATGAGATAAATTTGATCGAGACATTCGTTCACTGAGAGAGTACCGAGGGACACGTTTACTAGCGAACTGTATCTGTTAATGGTTAACGAACTTCCTACCGTAACACGAAAATACTCAGAGTTCTTCAGATATGAACAGTGCGCACAAACTTCCACATGAACATGTGTTTTCTATTAGAGAAGATGTGTACAAATCAGCTTGGCCTCTTCTTGCTCAAGCTATGGAAACTCTCCTATACTGAGTAGTTTCCTCTACCATCTCTCTTAGATGAACACCCGACATTTCAAGTTTCTGTTATTCATCTGTACATACGCGATCTATGGCATCTTCTGAGAACTTCTCACTCTCTCTTCATTCTCTGTGCATACGTGATCTCTGGCATCTTCTCACTTCCTTATTCCCTCTGTTCTCTCTCTCTTGTGGACTCTATATGTGCTTTATTTATATTGCGCGCTCTTCTCACGCACGTTCTAGCTCGCACTTCCCTCTTTTATTCTTATGCACGTTCTCTCTGTATATACAGTTTGATTCGGTGTAACGAACTCTGATTCTGCAAGATTCTGTACTGTACATAACGGTCGTGATTTTGAAGGCTTTTGATTTTCTGAAATTTTGATTCCGCTTATCTTTATCTTTCTTTGTCTGTATGTCAAATTCGTGAGTGATTCTTCAACAGCTCCCCCTCAATCACTAATTTGACTCTTCCTATCTTCATATATTTTCCTTTCTTTTATTCCTGCCATTTCTTTGAATCTGCTTGTCTTTGTTCCATCCAAGCTCTTTATCAGAATATCTGTAATTTTGTTCTTTTGTTGGAGTGTATACTATTTCTATCTCCTTCTCCATTACCTTTTCCCTCAAGAAATGATACTGAATTTCTATGTGTTTTGTTCTTGCATGAAATACTGGATTTGCTGCAAGATATAATGAGCTCAGCTTATCTCCATGTATGATAGGTATACATTGATCAATTCTTATGCTTTTGAACAAGGTCTACATCCATATCACTTCTTTAGCTGCTTCTACAAGTCCTTTGTATTCTGCTTCTGTAGACGATAAAGCCACTGCGTGTTGTTTCTTCGAACACCAACTTACTAGCTTATCTCCTAGGTATATCATATACCCATGCGTTGATCTTCTGTCATCTTGACTTCCTGCCCAGTCTGAGTCACTGTATGCTCTCAGCTGTATATCTGACGTAAAAGGATAGTATAATCCTTCTTTTACAGTTCCTTTGATATATCTAAGAACTCTCTATCCTGCAACCCACATTAGGAAAAAAGGTGAACCCTGCATGGGCCTTGTAAGGATCCCTAATTTTTAGGGATTAAAATTAATCAAGCATAGTGTTGAGGAGGCATAAAAAACCACTAGTGGTATTTCATATAAAAGTATTATTTGGAAAGGGCATCATTTGATTCATAAATCCGCAGGGAATTCGTGGCCATCGGATGTTTCAAATGGATGGACAAGATTGGACAAGTATGTCTGTCAAAAGAAGACAAAATAATGCTCTCAGTTGGGAAAGGTTCGTGGGCATTTAGAACCCTTGGATATTCATCGTCGACGGACACGATTAGAGCGAAAAATCTGGCAGAAAACGACAAAATTGGTAAGTCACATCATTTGTGGGAGATGGGAAAAAGGAAGAGAGAGACTCAAATTCGTGGGCAATGAGAACCCTTAGATCTTTCTCATCAACGACGCCGATTCGGGCTGAATTTTTTGGCACAAAAAGACAAAATAGGCCTCATTAAATTCATGTGAAGTGGGAAAACCAAGAGAGAGATTACATGGGGACGCGAACAGTTGTACTCCATTGGATTCTCGCTGATCGGACGTCTTAGATGGAAGCGCGCTCAATCTAGCTCTAGAAAAATCGTGGGCGTTGGATCGACAAGGATATCCAATGATGGACAATAAAAGGCGCAATTCTTTTGTCTTTTCAAGCTTCACCATTGGATTTGATTCATATCCAACGGCCCAAATCAATTATGGATGGTGAAATTTGAATTTCGACGTCTTTGAAACCACGAAGTAAGGAAATACCAGTTCTAGCATCTTATTTTGGTTGTTTTGACTAGCCCAAAACCAAGGAAACCTAGGCCTTGTCTACAAGATTGAGGCTCTAGACTGTGGCCACCACCCTCCTCTCATTGGTCCATCACTAATCACCCCTTGAGCTAAAAGGCCCATCCAGGGTTCACCTTTTTTCCTAATGAATGTTGATCTTTCGGACAATGCATGAACTGTGAGAGAACTCCCATTGCATAACGAAGATCCGGTCATGTTAGTGTAGCGTAAATCAAGCTTCCCACTAACGACTGATACTTCCTCATATCTTTAAACTCTGCACCACTATATTTGCTGAGTTTATGATTTGCTTCAAGCGGTGTTGAAGCTTCTCTGCAATTCTCCATATTAAACTTCTTCAGTAAGTTTACGAGATACCTTTCTTGCGTAACATATACACCATGATCTGTGTATGTGATTTCCATTCCTAGAAAGTATGACAACTTTCCTAGATCACTGATCTGAAACTCCTTTTTGAGTAATCTCTTTATTTCTTTAATTCCTTCATCTGATGTCCCTGTGATTATAATGTCATCTACATAAATACAAATGTAGATCATACCTTCTTCTGTTCTCTTGATGAGTAGACTTGCATCTGCCTTCAAACTTTGGTATCCAAGTTCATTGAGATATTTCATAAGCCTTGTATCTGGAACTTACAAACCCTTCTGGTTGTTCCATGTAGACTTCATCTGATATGTATCCATTCAGAAATGCGTTCTTTATATCTAGCTGACTTAGCTTCCATCTTTTTGATGCTGCTATAGCAATTACTATCCTTATGGTTGACATCTTTGCCACCGGACTAAACGTCTTGTCATAATCTATGCCATGCGTCTGAGCATAGCCCTTAATAACCAGTCTAGCTTTGTGTCTGGCTATCCTTCCATCTGCAAGTTTCTTAACTTTGAAAACCCATTTGTTTCCGATCACTTTCTTACCATTTGGTTTTGGAACAAGTTCCCATGTCTTGTTCTCTTCTAGTGCGCTAAACTCTTCTTCCATTACTTCTTCCCATTGCTTCTTGCCTTTAGCTTTGTCATAGTTCTGAGGTTCTTCATCATCTTTGACCATATATGCATAATTTTTCTGAGTTATATACGAGGTATCATAAGAGTACCTTTCTGGTTGTCTTCTATTCCTGTTTGACCTTCTTGGTTCAAACTCTTCATGTGTATCTGAATACACGTCTTCATCAAATCCCTGTTCATCTCCATTTCTCATACCTGATCCGATCCTGGATGTACTTGCCTGCATATGATCTTCATCTCTATTCACCTGTACAATTGATTTCCCTTTCTCTCTTCTTCTTACTTCTTCTTCAAATTCTTCCGGTGTATGATTATGATCTGTATATCAGCTGTTCTGTTCATCAAATGTAACATCTCTGGAAACAGTGAACTGTTTTGTTAGAGGACTCCACGGCCTGTAGCCCATCTGCTTTTCATCGTATCCTACGAACACATATTTCTCTGCTTTTGGTTCGAGCTTATGTCTGAGTTGTGATGGTACATAAGCATAAGCTACTGATCCAAACACTTTACAATGATCAAGTGTTGGCTTCTTTCCCCACCAGGCTTCATACGGGGTCATTCCATCTAATGCCGTACATGGAAATCTGTTTACCAAGTATGTAGTTGTATTTATATCTTTAGCCCAAAGATAATTTGGACAATCCTTTTCCTTTAACATAGCTCGTGCAAACTCAACTAGAGTTCGGTTCCTTCTTTCTGCTACACCATTCTGTTGTGGTGTATACCTGCAGGTTATTTCTCTCTTAATACCTTCATTCCACAGATAGTCATTGAACTCTCGGGAGAAGTATTCTCCCCCTCCATCAGACCTCAATCTCTTCAACTTTTCGTCCTGTGAGTCTTTCAGCATATGCATGAAAATGCTTGAAAACTCCAAACACTTTTGATTTCTCTTTCAAAACATAAAGAGTTATCCATCTTGTAGCATCATCAATGAATAAAACATAATACCTCGATCTGTTGATTGATCCTTCTTTTGTGGGACCCCATACATCTGTATGAATGAGTTCAAGTACTCCATCATGTTTGAATCCTTTCTTCTGGAAAGGTAACCTGTGGGCTTTTCCCATCTGACATGCTTCGCACTTGTGGATCATGTGTTGGTTCTGTACATTCGGTAATCCCAGTACAGACTGATTCGAAATCATAGCTTTTATTCCTTTTTCATTGAAATGACCTAATCTCTTATGCCAGAGATCAAGTTTTGTAATCACCTTTTCACCATGTGTGAGCAACGCTTGGCCGATGTTCCCTTGTACTCTTAAAGTAAAGAGTCTGCCTTCTTTCTTACCAGAGACAATCTGACTATATCCATTCTCGGGATCTTCTACAAATACTCCTTCATTTGTAAATCTGACCTGAAAACCTTTCTCAACTATCTGTCCTACGCTAATCAAATTTTTTGGTATTGTCGGAACATACAAAACATTGGTTAGCAAATATGCTCCACTCTTACACTTCACTTTTCCAATTGAATGTACACTATGCAACGTATTGTCACCTATTTGAACAGTATGACTGGAACTACCTCTTTCTTATTCTGACATCAATTCTATATTTGCTGACAAGTGATTAGAACATCCAGAATCAATGTAAAATACCTTCAAGTCTTCGTTATCTGATGTGCTGATTGAGTTTATCATTAATGATGTATGACTTTCATTCTGTGTGTCATTTGCGTAGTTGTTGTAGGTGGTGTTGTAGGATTGATTCTGTCCCCAACTTCTTGCTCCACCTCTACCATAGCCTCCTCTTTGATTCTGTCTTCCTCTTTGAAAGTTACTCTGATATCTTCCGCTTCTACATCTGCTATTACTGTTCTGATTTTGATTTGATCCTTGTTGATTGTGCCAGCAATCATGAGCCAAATGATTACTTAGTCCACAGATCCAGCAAGCCTTCTTGTTGTTATTCTGGCAACTTCTTCCTCTTCCAAAACCTCTTGCTCTTCCTCTGCCGGTGCCTTTACCTCTTGCATAATAAGCCTGAGAACTCGACTCTTCTTCGTCTTTTGACTTGCCTTTGTCTGCTTTCTTCTTGTTCTTCATGTACATTGCAGAACTTTGTCCTTTATCTGCATCTCCTTTTAGGTCTTGCTCATATGTGAGCATCAAACCAAGCAACTGATTTAAATCTGGTACAAAATGATTTAAAGAAAGTTCAGTTGAGAGTACGAAGGGTTTCCACCTTTCATCTCCTCTCAAACCTGTTAGCAATTGCGCTATCAACCTGTGATCTTCGACATCTTCATTTATGGATCCAAGGCTATCTGCTAGATCCTTCATCTTAGTAACATAGTCACTAATGCTTTGATTCGACTTCTTTTTGAATGTTGTGAACTCGGACCATAAGCTAGCCTTCCTAGCTTTTGTAGTATTCTGGAAGTGATCTTCCAATGCACTCCATATGTCCTCCGCTTTCTCCAAACCTCTAATGTGCGGTAATAGATGATCTATAACGGTATTATAAATGTAAGCTCTTGCCGCTGCATCTTTCTTCTGCCACAGCTTCAAGGCTTCTAATTCTTCTTTTTTCGGTTGACTATCATCTTCGAAAGTCGGCTTCTTTTCTTCTCCGGTCACATATGTCATTAAGTCCTTACTCATAAGTAAGGCTTCCATGCGCATTACCCATGCGGGATAATTATCTCTGTCCAATTTATCAATTTGGACATGATCTACCATGATCTTCTTGTTTCTGTTACTTCTAGTGAACTTTTTGAGAATCTTTCTCGTTCTCGTTCCACTTGTTGTGGTTAACCTGCTCTGCGTTACCAATTTCGGTATGCTGGCTCTGACGCCAATTGAGGGTGGATATTCTGTCTCTGATACCAATTGTTGGGCCTTCTTTCTGCTCTAATACCACTTGTGATGGTTGACACGGCAAAGGCTTGAACCTTGGCAGGCCTGCGGAAATCGCCGTGCCACCGAAGAGATGCTAAGCTAGGGTGATATTAGAACACCTCTATAATCAGCAGTAGCTTAGCAAAGTTACTGTCGCTCAAACATATAAGACTAGGTCTTGAATTCACTGGAAATTCCACTGGAAATCCACTGGACTATCACCAGATTGACACCGTAGTTATACCGGAATCTTACCGGAATCAACTCCTATTTTGTTTGTACTTACTTCAAGTGAGTATACAAGAAGTAAGGAAGTGATGCGTGAACTTCCTTCACTGAGTGAACATTTTCTGAAGTTTAAGAAAAAACTTCTCTAGTTCAGAATGTCTTTTTTTGGTTAGACTTTGTACTGTGTGTACATATGCATTTCACCGAAATCCTTGACGAACTGATAGTAGAGATGTCTAGCTATAAGATAAGCTATCTCTCATACAAAACTCTAATTTACTCTGCGAGATATACTTCGTTGTTCTATCGGAAAACACGTTTTTTGAGAAAACTGTAACTGACCGAAAAATGCATTTACTGAGATAACTTTGACCGAGACATTCGTTTACTGAGATAACTTTGACCGAGACATTCGTTTACTGAGATAACTTTGACCTAGACATTCGTTTATTGAGAGAGTACTGAGGGACACGTTTACTAACGAACTCTATCTGTTAACGGTTAACGAACTTTCTACCATAACACGAAAATACTCAGAGTTCTCCACATACGAACAGTGCGCACAAACTTCCACATGAACATGTGTTTTCTATTAGAGAAGATATGTACAAATAAGCTTGGCCTCTTCTTGCTCAAGCTATGGAAACTCTCCTATACTGAGTAGTTTCGTCTACCATCTCTCTTAGATGAGCACCCGACATTTCAGGTTCCTGTTATTCATCTATACATACGCGATCTATGGCATCTTCTGAGAACTTCTCACTCTCTCTTCATTCTCTGTGCATACGCGATCTCGGGCGTCTTCTCACTTCCTTGTTCCCTCTGTTCTCTCTCTCTCTCTTCTGGACTCTATATGTGCTTTATTTATACTGCGCACTCTTCTCACGCACATTCTAGGTCGCACTTCCCTCTTTTATTCTTATGCACGTTCTCTCTGTATATACAGTTTGATTCGCTGTACGAACTCTGATTCTGCAAGATTCTGTACTGTACATAACGGTCGTGATTTTGGGGGCTTTTGATTTTCTGAAAGTTTGATTCCGCTTATCTTTATCTTTCTTTGTCTGTACGTCAAATTCGTGAGTGATTCTTCAACAGTGGCTGGCCAACTATGTATTTGGATGTGCAATAAGCAACACGAAATTGTGATCCATGCCAGTGAACTGGAGAACCTCGTTATAGTCAGCACTTTCCATTGCAGCCAATTTTGCCCCTAAAACCTTTTCAGAAATGGGTTTTGGACTTCATTGGTCCCATCAAATCACCTATAGCACATACCGAAGCCCTGCACATTTTAACTTGTATAGATTATTGCACATGCTCGGCCGAAGCATGGACAACTAAGCAAGCTTCAACACGAATAGTAGCCATGAAATTAAAGAATGATATCTTTTCGTGCTATGGATTACTGCTAGAGTTGGTTTTTGATCGGGGAACTCATTTTTTGAATCAGTTGATTGCCAAACTTACTGTGGACTACCAAATGAAGCATAAATTTAGTTTGCCCTATTATCCTCGGGCAAATGGATTGGCAAAAACCACTAACAAAGTTTTATTGCACATGCTCCAAAAACTGTTGCTCGATTCAACATAACAGTGGGAAATTATGCTCCCCACAGTTCTCTAGGCTTATAAGACTGCTTATAAAGTCTCGGTGGGTAGCACACCTTTCAAATTTCTCTATGGGCAGGAGGCCATACTACCCTCTGAATTTGCAGTACGAGTCTCAGGATTGCGGTACGGAAGTGGCTGGTTCAAGTGGATTCTTTTGCGTATCGAATGGATTAGTTGTGGCAATTAGATGAACGACGTTATCACAATTTTTTATTGTTAACGAAGTCTAGAGAAGACAAAAGAAGTGGCATGATCGCAATCTCCGGACTAAGATATTTCAACCTGGGGATTTGGTATTGTATTTTGACTCTAAAATGAAGAGAAAAATGGATAAACTAAAATCCTGGTGGACCAGTCTATTCTGGATTCATGAGATGTGCAGTCCACATTCATTGCAGTTGGCTACATTGATCGGAGAAGTTCTTTCGACTATCATTAATGGGTTTAAATTACAACCCTATTAGTGTTCTAGATAAATTGAGAAAAAGAACAAAAAAAATGAGATTTCTAAATACAAATATTACCATTAAATACATCGGATCATGGGATCTCAGGCATGATGCACAGTGTAACTACTTAACATGCAATCCTACAAGGAATCAACGGACGGTGGCAGTCACAACGTTTCAAATCTAATGATGTAGAGATTTTATTTATCCTTGGATGTATAATGATGAAACTGTCAGACCAGAAATACTTGGCGATATAGCTAGAGGGTTGTCATGAAGTGCGGTGAAGCTCAAAGAATTCCAGAATAAATATAACTCCATGATAGCGAAAAAAGACAAGTGGTTTATAGAACGAGAGCTGATGATGACGGAGATCACCCGACTCCAAGCCAAGGCAGAAGTTGTTAGAACTGAGAGCACTGCTCATGATAGTACAACCAACAAGAAACTGCTAGATGATTTGAATGAGGCGATTTCAGAAAATAACACTTTAAATGTAACTGTTGAAGAGAAGTAAAAACTTATAGCTCGATAACAAGCGGAGGTTGGACAAATGCAAAAGTCACAACCAAAATTGAAGAAAACCAATAAGGAGTTAGCTGCTAAGTTGCAGAAGGCCAAACAAGAAGTGCAGAGGTTGAATGTGAAGGTTAAGGAACAGAGCGGTGAAATGAAAAGACAAAATATATTGAGCTCAAAAGTGGAAGAAAGACTGGCAGTCCGGAATTCAAAATTTACTGCTTTAGAAGAAAAGTTACGAATTCTATAGGAGAATATGGATACAATGATGACATAGGTTGCATGGAGTCCCAAACTAGAGAAAGAAGTTAGTCAATGCAAGCAACATTGTGCAGATGCGAACCTTGTTTTGGCTAATAAGGAAGCGGAAGTGGAGAAACTTAGAAAAGCGGCCTCAGTTTTGGAACTTACCTCTAAAACAAAGTTAGAAGAAATGTCGAAGAGAACTACGGAATATGTAACTAAATTATCTAATGGTACTGTAGCTTTTGACAAGCTATCAGAGGGATTTCAGCAGCGTATCCCTGAACTAGAAGCTTCCGTAGTTATTTATAGAAGTTCTAGTCAACAATTACTAGATCCAAAGGAATTTTTTGAAGCGAAGATACTATTAGCCAAAGAAAATATTAGAGAAATGTTTAATGAATTGTGGTATGATAAATAGAGAATTATGTTTCCAAAGATGCAGAATCATGATGATGATTTGTAAACTCTTATATTTTGTAATCACTGGGTTCAGATCCACCCTGCATGCCAGTGTTAATGGCCGGTGTGGACGACCACTTTCCTTGTAATCACAATTCTTATTTCCAATGTGATTGAATGGTGATTTACGGAGATGCTAAGAGTTTTTGGAGATTGTCAATTTTTATTATTCTATATTTTGGAAGTTCAAAATGGTGCCAAGTCTTTACCCTTATGAAGAAGTATGGTGTCATATCTTACTGACAGATTCTAGAAGTGGCGAATACGAAGTAAGCAAATACGGAGATGGTGAAGACTGTAGTTTCCGAAGTCTGATTGTAGACATGATACTGTAATGTAACCACATTTATACTTTGGAATTAGGAATCTATTTTACTGTGTGGAAGCTATGATTCTATGTACACTGTGTATGATGAATTGTCTCTGTGTATAATTCTAAGCTGTGTGGAGCAGAAACACATGTTTACGAGTATTATATATTCGTAAATCCCCATTCCCAAACCTGTAATTGGGGGTACGGTTAGTCTGTTGGCAACCAGTATGCTCAATATGTTGATTGTTGGGAGGTCCTCTAATGAATTGCCAATTCTCAAAAAGAAGAGTTGATTTAGACATTTGATATGAAGGATTCAATTGATGCCAAACATATTAGTGGCATGCACATTACTTGTGATAAGAGTAAAAGATACATATATTTGTCTCAAACTGAGTACATATCCAAAGTATTTCACATGTTCAATATGTAGGGTGGAAAGGCATTGAGTAAAAATTTACCCACATATGTGACATTGAGCAAGAATGATTGCCCCAAATCAGATAAGGAAAAGGAATTAATGATCCAAATTTCTTATCGGTCTATTGTTGGTAGTCTCATGTATGTTATGGTGGTGACAAGACCAAGCATTGCATTTGCAGTGGGAGTTGTGAGAAGATATATGTATAATCTTGGCAAGCAACATTGCAAAGTGGTCAAGATGATTTTGATACATCTAAGTGGCACTAAGGACAAGTGTATGTGCTTAGGTAGAGGGAAAACATCCATTATTGGTTACACAAATTCTGATGATTCTCATTGTGTAGACAATTGTAAGTCTACATCAGTGTACATTTTTCATTCTGGTGGAGGTGCTATCTCTTGGAGACTGTTGGAAGCAATGTCCAACAATGGTCCAAAACTGTTGGAAAATAGTTATAGTATTTATTCTTTATATGCCTTCTACAAGAAAAAGTGCATGGTGGCATGGCTAGAACAGAGTTCTCCTAATGTAAGCGCTTGGGTTCGAATCTCGTTGGACGCAAAAGCGGCATGTTTTTGTTTTTTCTCATACCAATAGCTTTTCACAGCGGCAGCAGCGATCCTGCTTTACTTTTTTACTTTATTCGTAGAGGTCATAGTTGTTGCTTTATTCGTGGAGGTTTTGCTATTGCTTTTCATTGGAGTACAAAAACTATATAAAGAGAGCATTGGCTCATTATGTATTATCACTCAAAGATCTCAAGCTAGAGTTTGAAGATTCTGAAGCTTTGGAGGTGAAGATTTGGTGAAGGAGAGGCTACTTTCTTGGAGCAAGAAGTCTTCTACAAGGTGGTGGTAACTGGCTTTTGTGAGTTAACCTTAAATTTTGTTTTTAGGGTTTCTCTACCCTAATCCCAAAATTAGGGTTGGTTGATTTACAATTTTGTTACACTATTTTGTGAGAATAATATTAGCTTCTTTGCTTGTTCACTTCAGATAAACTTAGATTATTTCAACATAATCTAGATTGTGTATCATCATCTTCTTGGATATTCTTCCATTAGTGAGTGCACCAATTTATATGGTTGAGTAGTACTCCCATGTTGTAATTTGTACATCTATTTTTTAGTGAGTAAGCATCGAGCTTACCTTCCCTGTCC
The DNA here is from genome assembly GCA_020310875.1 of Ceratopteris richardii. Taxonomy (NCBI): domain Eukaryota; kingdom Viridiplantae; phylum Streptophyta; class Polypodiopsida; order Polypodiales; family Pteridaceae; genus Ceratopteris; species Ceratopteris richardii. The sequence continues at coordinate 18,524,806 of CM035412.1, forward strand.
TTGTCTCAAGATCTCATTCTTTCTATCTCTCACTTATCATCTTAATTAATTGAGTGTGTCTGCTCAAAAGGTTTTAGTATTGGAACGATCTTGGGGCCCCGAATTCCAACACTTGGTATCAGAGCAGAATTGACATACACACTTAGTTAAGATGAGTGAGATTATAATTGAGATTGATGACAAGTTGGATGGATCTTCTAATTATCCCATGTGGAGTTTCATGATGATGAATATTTTAGTGACAAAGGATTTATGGAGTATCGTCAATGGATCCTTAACAAGACCTAGACGAGAAGGCAAAGAAGGAGACATGGTAGCTTCAAGAGGTACTAGAATTACTATTACAGAACCAACTGAAGAAGAGGTAACCACTTCGACATCCAGAGTCATAGGTAGGTCTTTACCTACAGGTCCTCCTATTGAAGATCAGGCAAGGTGGGATGCTAGAGATGCTTTAGCACTTTCATTCATAGCAATGAGTCTTAAAAAGCATATTCTACCACATATCAGATCTTGCAGAAGTTCTAGAAAAGCTTGGTTGAAGTTTTAGAATCTTTTTTAGAGCAAAAATCCTGCTAGGAAAGCTCACTTGAGGAGACAACTAGCAAAGACAAGGATGAAGGATAGTGAGTCAATTCAAAACCACATTACAATACTCCTTGACTTGAGAGATCAACTTCTAAATGTAGGAGTTGAGATCAGATGAAGAAATGGTAAATACACTGATTAATTCATTTCCTATTTCATATTGTAAGCCGCCAGATTGGCATTTTGTATTTTCATAATTGCTATAGTTTCCTATCCCGCGTGAACCGAAAGGTTTCATATTCCGCATGAACCGAAAGGTCATGTGAAGAGATGTATCGACTTATCAACTAATAAAAAGGCATTGCGGTGACGCTCCGGTGATGACGAGCAGTATCGCCAGACTATCTGTCTGGGCGATTGCGGTCAGGGAAGTCGCTGTAGTGCAGTGTTCGAGAAGTCTGAGTATTACTGTTTTCATCTTTGTTTAATTACATTAACTTGTGATTAACACAGTCCATTACGATAAGGATTATGAGTCTGTGTTACGGTATTAAATAACTCCAGCACTACGTACTGAGAAAGTATTAATCTGAGTATGAACAGAAATCTGTGAGAAGACTAATCAGAGTCTTGACAATAATTCGGATTAAACAGAGTTTTGAATGTTAACGTACTGCAGTTTAGATAAGTTAATTGGGAAAATCAAGTTACAGGGCCTCTGATTTATCAGACCCCTACCACTCCCAAGAACCCGGAAGAACTTAAAATGCCTGTAATGTAAAAGTGCATTTTAACACTGGCGCCGTCTGTGGGAAGGTGGCCATAGATTGTGAATCAATAGTAAGGTGGAGTAGTACGTAAGTGGTGCAGACGTGATATATGTCGGTTACTCGGTCCGGTGAGTCGTATCCGAAGTACAGGAGAGACCAGCATCCCTGGACAGTACCAAATGTGATAGGGACACCCCCAGTCGGCAGAAGCATAGACCGGTTAAGTCCAGTTGTCGAAGGAATAGAGTCCGTTAGTAGCGATTTCGGTAGAATTCCGGTAACACAGGAGGAAATTCCGATAGATTCCGGTGTAATTTCGGTGCAGTCTGCAGAAGGTATAGTAACTTCGGAGTGTACAGGGACACAGTGTGCAGTTGACCCGACACCGTCTGGTCAGGATTCGAATTTTTCTAAGGATAAAGTGGTGTTACCTAGAGAGATCATTGCCGGTGAAAGAATACCCTGTTTTGGGGAAAGTTTGACAAATTCCGGTGACAATTCGGTCCCAGTTGCAGGGAATTTACAGTTTTCCGGTGATCGTGTGATACTCCCTGGAGAATCTTCATTTTGGACACCACTGTTCGAGGCAAATTTGCCTACCTGGGATATCCAAGCTGAGGATAGGCTCTTGGATTTGAAGATCCGTAAGAGATTGAATGCTATTTTCAAGCCGGAAGGTGAGCAGTCTGACCATACAGATTCCAAAGGATCGGAAACACCTCCTTAGAACTCAGGAGACAGCAACGGTACCACTACTAGCACCATGAGTGGATAACAACAGCAGCAACAGCAACAACAGCAACAGCAGCAACAACAACAGCCCCTTCCACTGCGACCAGTTCCAATAGGGGTAACTTACACAAAGTTCGGTGGATTTCCAGGTGATGACCCAGATGCAGACGTGCGTACCTTTGAGGTAAGTTATGCCGTACTGAACCATCCACCCGATCCGGCATACAAGGCCATCGTATTCCAGTCTACATTATTCAATGAAGCAGCGAGATGGTTAACAAAGTATGATTTCAATCATTTCGTTACCTATGAGGCGGTAAGAGATGCATTTTTATAGTGGTTCTAGTTGAAGAAAAACCCTGCCGAAATCTTCGACTATCTGCAGAACAATCGACAGGATCTGCACCATACTGTTCAGGAATACGCCACATTATTTAGAACTCATTTAAGACAACTGCCTCCGGCGCATGCCAACCTGCCGAATGATGTGATAACCCAATGGTTCATTAATGGTTTGACCCCACAACTAAGGCAAATCATGATCATCCGCTGTGTGGGAGCTATGACACTGGATGCTGTTATCGCGATGGCCCTACAACTAAAGCATAAGGTTGGAGGATTCATCAAAGACTTGGAGTGACTGAAGGCCAGTAAAAACGTTACAAATGATCCGGTTAAACAGATGTATTGCACTAAGTGCAAAAATCTCAGGCACACCAGTGCCACCTGTGCCCTTAATCAGATGTATTGCGCCATCTGCAATACCACCGGACACTCAACTGAAAATTGTGCGTATAATGCCAAAGTGCAGGGACGAGAAGCTGTAAATGCCATTATACAGGAACCAGGATAGCCAGGGTTGAAGCAGGCACCTAGAGCATGGAATTACAGGTTGACAACATATCTCCAAGACCACGGATTTGTAATGAGTAAAGCAGACACTTCTCTATTCATAAAGAAGGAGTAGTACAGAGGTAATCTACTTGTGTGTTTATGTTGATGACATCATCATTACAGGCAATGATGTAAATGGGATTAGAAGCATCAAAGGACAGATGATGAAGGAGTTCAAGATCAATGATCTTGGATTATTGAAATACGTCTTAGGTCTTGAGTTAGTCTACACTAATTCAGGCATATATATCACTGAAAAGAAGTATGTACAGGACATTGTGAAGAAGTTTAACTTGCAGGATGCTAAAGTCTCAAGCACTCCAATGGAGGTCAACCTAAAGCTTAGTGCTCATGAAGGTGATGAAGTCCAAGACATTACAGGATACCAAAGTATGGTAGGTAGTTTGAATTATGCTACCTTAACCAGATTTGACATAGCATATGGAGTTAGTGTGCTAAGCCAATTCATGCACAAACCAAGGGTACCTCACCTAGAGGCAGCAAAGAAGATTTTGAAGTACCTAAAGGGAACTCAGAACCATGGTTTGTACTTTCCTTATACATCAGATATTGATATTAAAGTATATTCAGATTTAAATTGGGCAGGATGCAAGGATGATAGGAGAAGCACATCAGGATACATATGTTTTGCAGGTGATAAACCTATTTCTTGGTCAGCCAAGAAACAACCTACAGTAGCTTTGTCATCTACTGAAGCAGAGTATAGAGGGCTAGCCAATGCCACTCAAGAAGCTATCTGTTTGAAGCTTTTGTATACAGAGTTAGGCCTATACACAAGGCCACCTATCATCTTTGGTGACAACACAAGTTCTCTTCACCTTGCAGCTAATCCAATATATCATGCTAGGACAAAACACATAGAGGTTCATTATTACTATGTGAGAGAAAAGTTGCTTAGTAAGGACATTCAGTTGACTTATGTGTCTACTAATATGCAATGTGCAGATTTACTCACTAAAGCTTTGGATGGAAACAAGTTATGCAGATTCAAATCCATGATTGGATTGCAGGATGTGATTGAAGAATAAAGCTGAAGACTTGAGCCAAAATGTTTGGCTTGAGAGGGAGCTGTTGGTGCAATTCAAGCCTTCACAATTTGGCTTGGATACTATCTTGAAGACTCAACATGTGAGAAGAATCATGTGAACTTATGCTTATAAGTTCTTACCATTTTATCTCTTGTAAAAGTCTTAGTGACTTGGCATTTTATGTAATCACACCTAATTGATTGGAAGTCGTGGCAAAAGTTGTTGATTGATTGAGAGAATATCTCAATCAACTTTTAGGTGAAAGATTCTAGGAGATTGATTTGAAATCAAATTCAAATCATCACTCAATTCCTATAAAAACTACAAGGAAAAAGTCGCGGGTGTTCTTCACTCATCCCGAGGCATTTCTGTATCAATCTTTGAGTGTGTGAGGTCTACTCCATAGCCTACACCTCTGAGTACCATTGAGCTATGTTTATCATGCCAATGGGAATGTACATTTACATGATCTAATACAAATACTTACATTCATCTACTCTGTGATTCTCTGAGTATACACTTCAAGTCTGTCAACTTCAACAAGGCATATCTCAGGATCTACTGAACCAAATCAAGTGATTCAAAGCTTGTTGGAACCAGCTCCAAGCATACTACATGCCTAAAAAATTTGAAGATCATTAGATCAGCCACCTCGGAGAAATCGCGCTCGAAGTGGTCTCTGGTATTTCTCTGCACATCTCCTAAAAAGTCGGGGGTGACTCTAATTTTGCTAAACTTATTTCTCAGTGCATAGTTTATCAATTTGAGTGATTCCACTTGCAAATGGTAGCTTGTAAAGCTAATTTAATATATCCAGAAGGAATTTGATCAATTGTAAGTGTGCTGGTCATACTGAGTGAAAGACTGAGCAGGTATCAATACCAAAATAGCAAGTTTCTTGGATTTTTGAAGCCTCAAGTTATCTGTTTTGATTTGATCATTACACACATCATTTGCAAAGTACATATATGCTTTCTTGGTATCATTTGAAAGCTAAGCAAGTCTATTAATCATTGCTGGAGTCAAAGGAGGGCTGGTGTGAAGCAGGTTTAGCAGCACCTACTCAATCTCTGAGTGCATCCAACCATCCTCTCCCAACAGATGTCCCACAACCCGGGACCAATAGGTATGGAAAACTGGACTAGAGATGATACAGGAGATCCCACAACCCGGGATCGTAAGTATGAGACAAGATATCTGGATTACAAGAACTCCCTTCTGGGAGATGAACAGGATACACGAAATAACTCGACAGGATCTCGTACTACGAGATTACAAGGGGACAAGATAGGATGTCCAAGAACTAGACTAGAACAAGGAACAAGACAAGAACTAGAAGTGGAACTTGAAGAGTACTTACTTAGTGGCCACGACTCCTTGAGCTCCCAAGACTGGTATTGGCAAGACTGATTATGAATGTGGCCAACCCCTCCTTATATAGGTTTTCAAGGGCGGTTCCCAAGGGCGGTTGCGACTTGATGATGTCATCATGATGTCATCGACTCGAAGCATGAGCTCTGGTTATCCGAATCAGGCAAGTAGACAGTCGATCTTAGGGTTTTGGCACGTTCCGGATGCAGTGGAAGCATTGGTTTCTCCTAATTCTGAACCAATCATGAGATACATGGTTCACATGGAATCTAAGGTTTAGGATGGTTTCCTTTGTCCATGACAGTTGCAACTCGAACCTGAGTTGTTTGAACCGGGCATCCGTGAACAGCATCGGATGTATACCAAAGCCAGCCAATGGACCGCCAAAGAGCCTACCGTGTTCCCCGATCCAATTTCAGTGACACAGGTTCCCCTGCCAAATGGGAAAGTGCATGAACAAGAATCTACTCTAGTAACAGGAGTATCATCATCGGAACTAGTGAAGAGTGCAATTACAACAGACCAGGTATGGGATATTCTCTCGAAGGCTTCAATTACACTCCCTTTGGGGCAATTACTCACCTTGGTGCCCGGAATTAGGCAGCAGTTTCAACAACAAGTTAGTCTGAAATCTCTCAGTACTCCGGCGACCACAACAATACAACCGAAAACTGATTCCACGGTGGATTCTGTCCCCTTAATCATTGTCTGGCATGAAAATCACAAGATTATGCAAGTGTTAATCGATGGTGGTTTCGGTGTGAACATAACATCTACAACTCTCTGCAAGAAGTTAGGGTGGACCCAAATCGAGCCCGTTCAATTCTTTGTCAGAATGGCAGATCAATCTCGAGTCCATCCGATGGGACTCGTAAGGAATATCCCGATTACTTTGTAGGGCACAACATTCCAAATGACTTTCATAGTCTTAGAACTACCAGAAGCTAGCCTCGACTATAATCTTCTGTTCGGTCGACCGTGGTTGAAACAGGCTAAAGTTATACAGGATTGGTCAGCACAGGATCTGACTTTCAAAGACAACCACCGTAAATATGTTGTCAAACTGGATGCCATTCCGCCCTGTGAACTTCATGCCACACCCTATGTAGCCGAGCCAGTCCACATGTTGGATGGCTTATCTGACGATGAAGAAGAGGCGTTTTTGACGAACAATAAAGATTTGATTTCCTTAGGTACTATAGATCTTCAAGCTGTAGCCGATAACTGGAGTTCGGCAGCTTGTACAGTTATTCCTATGACCGGAGGAACAGATGCAGATGATAATACTGCTATGGATGGAGCTACTCTGCAACAACTTTTACAATCAGCTGACGATGTGGGGAAACCTCGTCAATTTTATGTCCCGGAAGACCAGTTAGTGACCTATATAATTTGGGTGGTGAAAGCAACCCCCGTCCTGTTAAAATTAGGACAGGATTGTCCGAGGCCTTTCAAGAAGATTTTATGCGACTCTTGCGAGAGTTTTCTGATGTTTTTGCCTGGGATTACCACGATATGAAGGGTCTTGATCCACGGATCTATCAACATCGAGTCGTGCTTAAGCTGGAAGCGAAGCCAATTAAACAATCCAGTTACCGCATGAATCCCAATTATACAGCACAGGTCAAAGCAGAGATTGATATGTTATTGAAGGTGGGATTCATCGTACCAATAGAACACGCTGAATGGATATGTCCGATCGTTATTGTTCCTAAGAAAAATAAGCAGCTACGAATCTTTGTGGATTACCGGAAACTGAATGTGGCCACAGTACCTGATCCGTTTCCTCTCCCCTTTCTTGACACAATGCTTGACAGAGTGGCCGGGCATGAGATGTACTCCTTTTTGGATGGCTACAGTGGTTATAGCGAGGTCAGAATGGCTGAACAAGACATACCGAAAATAGCTTTCATAACAAACTGGGGTGTTTTTGCTTGTACGGTCATGTGGTTTGGGTTACGGAATGCTCCCAGCACATTTCAACGTTGTATGCAGGAAATTTTCTCACCCTACCTAACCACTTTTATGCAAGTCTATTTAGATGACTTCTCCTTATTCGGCAAGATTGCGGCGCACCTGTATCATTTACGATGCTGTTTTGAGAAATGCCATGAATACCGACTTTTTCTGAACCCGACAAAATCTGTTTTTGCAGTGTCTTGTGGTAAACTCCTTGGACATCATATCGGCACAAGGTATCCAAGTTGATCCAGACAAAGTCGCAACTGTGTTGGAAGCACCCGTTCCTACAACGCCAAAAGAGGTTATGCGCTTCTTGGGTCAAATTCGATGGCATGGTCGCCATCTACGGTGGCTCGCCCATTTAGCAACCCCACTAAATCGGCTAATGACTAGTACTCCACGATAGTTCAAATGGACTCTGGAATGCCAAACTGCATTCGATCGATTAAAAGGATTATTGACGTAGGCTCCCATTTTGCAACCTCCTGATTGGGAATGCCCATTCCATGTCTTTGTAGATGCATCGGATATCGCCATTGGCAGTGTTTTAATGCAGCAAACGGAAAAATGGTTTCGGCATGTTTACTATGCAAGTCGCTGACTCGCTCCTAACGGAAAGGAATTATTCTGTGACTGAACGAGAATGTCTTGGATTGGTATATTCTGTAAAGAAATTCAGGCATTATTTGCTAGGCCGAAAATTCACCTTTCACGTGGATCATGCTACACTTGTATATCTGGTCCGGCAGCAACATTTAGGTGGTCGCTTGGCTCGTTGGGTCTTATTGCTACAAGAGTTCGACTACGAAGTGATTCATCGACCACGTACAACCCATGCCTTAGCAACCTTTCTCTCTCGGTTGGATTTCGACGAAGCTCCAATGGGCGTTGACGATACCACACCAGCAATTTACGCTGCTGAATCAGTTTGTGACGAATCTACCGACCATCTTGTGCCGCCTTCCTATTATGATACGTTCTTAACTTTTCTGACTGATGGATGTCTTCCTCTTCATACACCTCCTACTATGCGACAGAAGATTGCAGTTTATAGTCACAGATGCGGTTGCTGGTAGGACACTTGTACTATATGGATCACACGGGTGTCTTGCTTCGCTGCATTCCACCACATGAAGCAAATTTAGTCATCACTATGGCACATTCAATACCCTCCGGTGGACATTTTGCTGCAGATCTCACTCATCAGAAGATTTTGGAAAGTGGGCTTTGGTGGCCTACTATGTACAAAGACGTAGTTCAGTTTGTGCAGTAATGTGACACTTGTCAGCGATCTGGTCGGCCATTACAACGCCACTTTTTTCCTCTACAACCTGTATTACCTTTGGAACCTTTAAAAAAGTGGGGTCTTGATTTTATTGGACCTATCACACCACCAGCAACCCTTAGCAACAATTGTTACATTTTGACCTGTACAGATTACGCTACCAGGTGGGCAGAAGCTTGGGCCTTACAGTCCGCTACAGCTGTTTCGGTGGCAAAATGCCTGATGAAGGATGTTTTTTCGCGTTATGGATTACCTCTGGAACTTGTGACAGATCAAGGAACACATTTTGCTAACAGTTTAATGCAAGTACTAACGCATAATTTTCAAATCTTGCATAAATTCAGTTCCCCATATTATTCTTATGCTAATGGTTTAGCTGAAAGTACCAACAAGACACTGTTAAGTATGCTTCGCAAACTAATCATGGAATCACCAGAAGGATGGGATCAGTTACTACCTTCAGTCTTATGGGCATACCGGACTACATACAAAGTTGCAACTGGGTTGACTCCTTTCAAGCTTGCTTATGGGATGGAAGCAATCGCACCTATGGAGATTGTTGTGCCAAGCTTACACGTGGCCATAACTCAGAAGTTGTTACCCGAAGACTCTTTGTCATTTCGGTTGCAAGCACTCAGAGACTTGGATGAACATCGTTGGGAAAGCTTTCTAACTCTTCAAGAAGTTCAGTTGCAGCAAGTCCGAACTCATGATCGTTTCCTCAAGACTCTTGTGTTTACAATGGGCCAACTTGTGCTCTTTTATAATGCTAAGTCAAATCGTTTTGCTAGAAAATTTAAATTACGGTGGTTCGGACCTTACCGGATTAGTGAGCAAGTGGGACCAGTTACATTTCGGTTGACTACCTTGACCGGAGTTCCTCTTCCTAAAGTGATCAATGGTTCAAAATTGCACCCCTATCACCAAGCGCCTGATCCTCGCTGACGTGTCCTTCGTTTTTTCCATGTGTCACTTATTTTCTTTTTTTTTTGTGTGTTAGTTGAATAAGACCGTAAGCTCCTCATTTTGATACATAATCATAATTAATCGCCGCCTTGTGTTATTGATTCTATTCATGCATGCCCGCCGTAAGTATGAAGGTTATCATCTCAACATTGCACGATGATTAAGTATTTCTGATCGCATCCCATTGTCGAGTGTCTACTTAATCCTCTTCTTTTCGTTGTTAATCGCTATTGTGTCCGTGTGCTTTGTGTGCTCTGTGTTTTCTGTGTTTATTGTGTATTCGTGTCTTTGTGCTTTCGCGTATGCATCATGGAAGCGTTAGCTAATTTTGCTACCTTCCGTGACGGACTCCCTCATGATGTGAGTGAGTTCTTGCATATCTACGGCTTGTTGAACTTCACTGAATTGCCTTGGCATTCAGTGGAGTGTCACGCTTATTATGCGCAGATTATTGCAGCCATTGCCGCCACTCTTGCTACCGAGCAGAGTTGGCCGATTACATGTTTATCATCTTGCATCGTAATCACATTAGCATCATTCGCTGCAGCATTCCGTTTGCCCATAGAAGGCGTGGAGAATGGTCCTCTCCTTCCGGTAGCCACTATGGTAGAATTATTTCCTCGATCCTCATCGAATGAATATGCCATTTTGTGTCGACCTGACCCTGAACATACTGCCTTACAATTTCTTGTTGCTATCCTTAATTTACAGAAACGCACTTACGACATTTCTCGCCCGTTTTACTCGATGATTGACATGGCTTCCCGTGAGCATGTTAATTTTGCATCGTTCTATTTCCGGCGCATTCACCATGAATGCGTTACGGTTATTAAGCATGTTAACAAGGGAGAGCTTCAGCGTTTGCGTTTACCGCATATCATTACCTTTCTGTTCCCAGCCATTCAAGCCGCGCAACCTCCACCAAGAGCTCCAATTTTGTATCATGAAGAATCTGCCCAAGTGCTTGAAGACGAAGAAGATGAGGATGAAGATCTTTTCTAGCTTCTTTGCCGAAAACGCAGATGGATAAGCCCTTCTGAGAGTCAAGTGCAAGGTTCCGCCGCTGAAAATGATGAAGAAATTTTCCACGACATTGCCACCTCAATTCACCTTGATTCGTCTACCCACTCTTCTCCCATCCGGCAACAGGAACACAATGCATCCACTACTAATTCCAAAGAAAACTCTTATGGGGCAAATTCTCAGCACTTGATTCCAGAAGATGTGCAAGCCATTGTTGCAGAGATCATAAATGAAGTCATTACCTTGGTCGATGTTGTGATTGACCGGCCTGAAGTGACTACGTAGCAACCTACTGGAATAGTGTTGGTGCCCAACAGTCTTCTACTTACTCCTCCACCAATGCCTCCGGTCGAGCCCATTGTCCCCATTCAACCTATTGCCCCTGAAGCACCGGATTCCTCATCCTCTTCACCTAACTATTCTCCACCATCTTACCATCATCTCTTGTCAGCTTCTTCATCCCAACCACTTCTTCCTCCTCTTCTTCCTCCGATTCCCAGGTTTACGGAATTAGAGTCCATGGGTCGAATGCTCATCCAATTCTCACAGCAGCTTTCGACACAACTCAGAATGGTCACTGATAACATTTGTCACAAATTGCAGCATAAAGTTGATCTCCTAGAAGCAGATATTGCTCCATTGCAAGAAGAAGTGGATGCAGTTAAGGCCAAAAATCATGGTTTACACTTACATATTCAACAGCTTCAAGATCAACTCGCACAAAAAGATGCTTTGGTGTGTAAAGGATACTGAAATCAGCACGCTGAAGCAAGAAATCATTGATAAAATAGATCCAATGACTGCCATAGGAAATGAATTGTAGAGCACGCTGGAAGCATACAGTGTATTAGAAGAAGCTTCGTAATCTCTGGCTCGCAATGTACTTAAAGTTGAAGCAGAGCTGCATACGACTACCGAAACCTTGTTCAAACGTGATCAAGAGTTACAAGAAGAATTGGGACGATATCTCAAATTGAAGAAAGAATTTGAAGGAATGCAGAAAGAAATAGACGCCTACTACAAAACTATGCAGTTCCAATCTGAAGAATTGGAGAGAAGAGAAAAGCAATTAGGTGTTCAAGCTGACAAAATTTCAAGGGTAGATGATCAGATCAATGAGATGAGATTGCGCCGCGATGCAACACTGGCAAATGATTTCTACCTGCAAGAGGCCTTTTTGTAGACACAGGCTGAAATTTTGATGAGTCAAGTAATTGCGGCAAGTTCAGTTAGAACTGATGCTCAGCTTGTAGAATCGGAAATCCTAAAAAAGATGTTGGACCTATCTTACCAAAAGATGCTTTTTTTTCCACCACTTGCCAATGCTTAGTGCGAGGGCTATGCATGAATTGACTCAACTGGGAAACTGCATACTATATATCCGGCCTTGTGTTGCATGAATATATAAGACATCCCATAGATTGCTGATAAAGAGAAGTGTCAAATGCATCACTAGAATCCTCAACTGAGAACTTGAATCTTGTCTGAAGTGGTGTGGAAACTGGCTCGCAATCCTCAAAGTCAAAATGCTGAATTAGTTTTTCAACATACTTTGCTTGATGCATAACAATTCCCCCCCTCAACGGATACAAATTGGATGCCAAGATAGTAGCTCAAAAGACCAAGATAAGTGATATCAAAAGTATGTTGCAAATCAGCCATAAAAATGTCAAGTTTTGCATCACATGACCCACTCAAGAGTATGTCATTGACATAAAGAACAAGCACAATAAGATCAATCCCATTTTTGTGTACATAGAGTGTGACATCAAAGCTACTCGAGGAACACATAAGTGTAACATGTCCAAGTTCTAAATCCGTGGTTGATTACAAGTTTCATATTCATTTCTCAATATGTTCCATGCTTCACATGCCTTGATAGTATGTTGAATGAGAGTCAGAACACTATCAGTAGTACTTGTAACCAGAGCAAAGAGTGCATCTATGTTTCTATGTTTCTAAGCACATACAAGTTCAACATCAGGATGAACCATTCCACCAGGATTATTTGGATCACGTGTTTCTTGGGGCTCATGATCACTTCCAACAACTGTGTCTAGAAGCTCATATGAATCAAGGATAGAAGCAATTTTAAACTTATATAGGGTGTAGTTTGTACCATCAAGTTTACCTTTCATGAAGGTTGGTGGTCATATCCATAATGTTGGGATGATGGGCATCATGACTTCTCTTGTCTATGCCTCCTATTGAGGAACCACCTTGGTTCCTAGTTGTAGATGATGATGCATCACTTGATATCTTCTCTCTTTTGTTTTTCGAACATCTACAACATCCTTTTATTTTTTGCTTCTACACCACTCAGAGCCTCTTGAGCTTTGATACCATATAAGAACAACACAATGGAATAAACTAGTAGACAGGGTTGAGAGAAAAACACAAACAAAGATAGACAGAGACTAAGACATAGAGAGCTGAAATTCTCTGATTGCCAAGAGTAATGCAGTTACAATGATAGTGCTATTCACAGATGCATTCCCAATGTGGAGCTTAGATGGTGATCCAGATAGACTCTAGATGAAGTGTTTACCAGTGCACAATGTTGTGTAAAGCTCAACTTGGGCCATGCTTATATAGCTTTTACAAGGGGAGTTGGTATATATAAATGTAGTCAGGAGATTCAAAATAGTGAGTAAAATATACAATCCAACAATATCTCCACAACTAGAAGTCCTACCATCTTGATCCTATGGTCTGGGGATGGGCCCCTCACACCCCACAAAAGGGGGCCAGCCCCCCTCTATGTTATCGTTAGTGTCCGCGTGAAACACCAAATTGCCATCATACATTTTTCTATATGTTCTTTAATACAACATATTATAGTGGCATGGTCAACCACATACTCTAAGTTCAACCGCATTTGTAACACCTAATAAGTCTCTGTTCGTGCTCCCTATGTAGTGTGTTTTTTTAAGTATTCTACAGCCTCTGTGTGGAGTATCATATGTGGTGCTTGGAGCTCCATTTTCTACTCTGAGGATATCATCATGGGTGGATGGGTGGGTGGTGCACCCAGCCACCCACCCAAGGCTTTCTCCACGGCTTACAAATAAGGTGGTGACCAAAGCATATACCTTGACATACCATCTCATCAGAGTTACTGAAGTCACGGTTGGCACCATTGGCTACATGCGAGGGAGGACCTCAATGATCAAGGAAGATAGAGGTTCCCGATACTTCTCGAGAGGTCACCCATCCCAGTACTATTCCCTCCGGAACTTGCTTAATCGTGGCAATACCTTGCCACTAAGCTACACTCTTGTGGTGCTTGAAGAAGGGGAAAGATTAAGGTTGAAATTATCTTCATCACGTTTTGGGTCCTTAAAGCTTCATTCTTTTTTTCAAAGCCTATTTTTAAGCATTGTTGCGTTGTTTTTGGGACCCATTTTGGAGTACTTTCATGGATAGTTCTCTTCATAGAGGTCCAAAAACATCAACAAGAGTGCTCTTTGTATTTCTTCAACAAAGATTGTTCACCTTTTGGGGATGTGTTTTTAGACACTAGTTAATTTGAAGGTTTCTTGAAAGCTTTTAGCTGTGGTGGGAGCAGCCACCGCAAGTCTATTCAAGTTTTTTGACCTTAAAGAATAGAGTTGACAGACACTTGCATGTGTTGTTTTCCAGTGTTTGCACACTGAATTCAGCCTTTTAGTGCCATTTTAATGCCTATATTGAGTACAAACACATTGTGTATGATTCTATGGATACCCCTTATGTACGTTCATATGGTCATTGATATAGAAGTTACCTTTTTGGATAAAGCCTTTTACATTTGATAAAGAGGGTCATCTTGAGGTTTTCGTAACTAGGAGACACTTAGATGTCGGGTCTATTCGGTGATGCAGGTGGAAGATGTACCCAACCTCACCATAGGAGATGTATGATAGGTGTCATAGGTGCTCAATAAGCCTAGTTGGCTTCTTTTGGGTAACTCAATATTTATGGTGGAGTTAGTGATTCCCTATGCAAGTAAACATGTCAATACTTGCAGTTTTATGATATTTTGACATTGTTCATATGCTCATTTTGCAAAGGATACTCTGGAAAAAGTTTTTAAGTTTTTGGTTTTGTCAATTATATAGTGGTTGCTTTACTCCTTGATACACTTATTGGTGTGAGCACATTTATTCTCACATACTCCTTTTGATTGTTCATTACTGTTCATTAATTCATTTTTTTGGGAAGACTACTAAATTCTCTCACAGAACTTGGCACTTGGTCATTCTTCTTTGAGCTTTAGTGGGGTTTGGACTCTTCTAGCTCCATTATCATTCAATTCAACTCTCTACCATCATGGCATCAAAGGTCTCAGGTAGGTGTGGTGGGTTAGGGTCTAGTGCTAGTGTTCTAAGGATGAGCTATAACTTGCACGGTAAAGACCATTTTGAGATCCGAAAATTTAATGGCACAAATGTTGCTCTATGGAAGAGTCATATTAAAGATGTGTTGATTCAAAGAAGGCAATGCAAGCTAGTAAATGGAATCTCAAAGAAGCCTATGACATGGATGAAGATGATTGGGATGAGTTAGATGAAATGGCTAGGTCTACCATTGGATTGCACCTGGAAGATAATGTTTACTTTACAATATTAGGCTGTGAAATTGCATAGGAGCTTTGGAAGAAGTTATGCAATACGTACGAAAAAGAGAGGGCATCAAATAAAGTGTATCTGATGAGAAACTTATATGACCTTTGCTTGAAGGACACAAATAGTGTTGCTGCTCATCTAAATGCATTTGATGCTATATTCTCCCTATCACAGGCTCAGGAAATGCATATGGATTATGAAATGAAAGTAGTTTGCTTGTTATTCACCTTGCCATCATCATGGGATACGTCTTGCACACCTTTTAGCAATAGCGTACTAGGTGGTAAACTGGTCTATAATGACATATTGGGATCACTCTTGAGTGAGGAGATTCATAGAAAATCTATGGTTGGCACTTAGAGTGGAGATGCATATAATGTTCGAGATTCTTACTAAGGAAAGAATCACCAATGTGGCAGAAGCAAGAAAAAAGAAAAGTATGGTCGCTGGAATAAGAGTAAAGTAAATCAAGGAAGAGGGATATAAGTAAATCAAGGATGAGGGATATGGAATGCCAGTACTGTGAGTGAAGATTGAAGAAATCAATGCTATTTTTGATGATGTTGATGTGTTGACACTTGATAGTATTCTGCCAACTAAGGCTCTTATGGCTGATTCTCTTTCCCACACGTGGCTACTAGATTCTGGTGCCTCTTTGCATGTGACACCACATAGAGAATGGTTCTGTAATTATGCAACAAAGTCTCTTGGCATTGTGAGACTTGGTGACTCTTACTAGTGTGACATTGTGGGGATTGGAGATATAACTGTGCAGTTCATTGATAATTCAAAATTTACTATGCATAATGTATGCCATGTACCTCAGTTATCATGCACTTGGATGTTAGTTGGTCAACTTGATGACTATGTTTACAAGGTGGTCTTCTATACTTAGGCCTTTTGCATATCAAAGGGCAATATGGTTATTGCAAAAGCAAGCAAATTTGGCTTACTTTATCCTTTATTTGTATCATAGAAAGAACACTTGTTAGTTGTTACTGAACAATCCATGGCGTGTATTTGGCATGGCCATTTGCGCCATATATCACATAGTCAAATGGAAAATCTTTCTCATTCTAGCTACTTACCTATGTTATCTTTCTCTAATTTTTGATTTTGTGAGCATTGTCAATATCGAAAGCAAACTAGGAATGTGCACAAAATGCACATTGACTCTTCAATTCAGCCTTTAGATCTCGTTCATACAGATGTGTGTGGTCCTATGCCCACAAGTTCATTAGGGGATTCTCATTATTTTTTTTACTTTCATAGTTGATGCTACTAGAAACGTCTAGGTATGTCCTATCAAAGCAAAGGATAAGGTATTTCCTACTTTCATAAAATGGCTTTCCTTAGTTGAAACTGAAAAAGGAACTAAGCTTAAGGATTTACATTCAAATAATGGGGTGAGTATACCTCACATGCATTCAGCCTTTTTATCACTCTTGATGAGTTCATATAGAGTTTACAGCTCCTTATACCCTAGTATAGAATGGTGTAGCTAAAAGGATGAATAGAACTATTCATGATAGAGTAGTTTCTATGTTGCATCCTGCACACCTTTCACAAGGCTTTTTGTTAGAAGTAGAATTTATTGGAGGAGATGGTGGATAATTACAACACATGAAGTGGTGTAGCTAGATCCTAGATCATAGCTGCTAAGAATGATGGCTGGAGAGTGTAGTGGGCCTCTTTAGCTAGCTAATGAAAATAAATAATCACATATGTTGCTTGGAAGATGATCCACTACTTGAATGATCAAAACAGATAGGTTGGAAGATAGTGCAAGATCAAAAACTTGTTATTTTAGTTCATAAACATGTCTAGTGCTTTGAACAATTCTCTGAGCACAGAAGCAATTGGCTTAATTCCTTTTGGATAACTCTAATTAACTTAATAAGCTAACAATCATGAGTGATTTCATAAATAATGATGGACTACATGTAGAGAAAGAGATTTAGCAAATCATACTATCATCCCGACATTTACGGGCTATAACAGTCAACAAACCTGTGAGTAAAGATGAGTTAATATCTAGCAATCTTGAGAAACATTACTAATGAAACTTTGTAAGATTGTAGTGGACACTCAGCTGAATCTACCATGCTTTAAATCATGGCAAATGATCATCTAGAGAGTGAGAACAAGGTATGCGAAGACCACTATTCTGATGGAGTTATGACAGAGAAGTGACATGAGAATGCAATGATCATATATGTATTAAAATATGTACAAATACAATGTCATTGGCAATCTAGCATTGCTCAATGTGTGAGAGGTGAATGAGCTATGATATGAGCTCTCATGTCACAGTAAATATCCTTCAAAATGATCTCATGGGCTCGAGATACATGCGGGTCTTTTAGATCCTCTTTTTAGAATTTTACTTGGAGCCAAAGTGTCAATTCAAATTCTTACATCTACCTAAAAGTGAATGCCAAAGTATAGGATAGATTCCCTCATCACTCAAAAACCAAAATGATTTGTGATTTGGAGCTTCCTAAATCCATGAGGATACAATCCACTTTTACAAAGGTAAATGTGAACTAATTTTATAAGAGGTTGAATATATGAAGCCTTGCATAGGCAATGCCAATTAATCAAGCACGAGCTACTCAACCAAGTATGTGGGCTTGGGTTTAATTGCACCAACAATGCCCCCTCAAGCCTAACATGATTGGTCTTCATTGCTCCTTAATTTCCTACAAACCAATCATCAATTTGAACCTGTTCATCTTTGCTCCATCCAATGCCTTTGTGAGTATATCTGCACATTGTACATGAGTTGATACATAGGATAGTTGAACATCCTTGTTGAGCAATTTTTCCCTTACATAATGATAGTGCACTTCAATGTGCTTAGTCCTTGCATGGTATACAAGATTATCAGCCAAATGAAGTGAACGAGTGTTATCTCCAAAGTTTACGTGTGTAGGAATGTATCTCCAAATCTACATATAGTTGCTTAAGACACATAACTTCCTGAGTTCCAATTGCCAAACCTCTATATTTTGCTTCTGTGGAAGATAAGGCCATATTTGGTTGCTTCTTGGATGACCAAGATATGAGCTTTGAACCTACAAAGGATAGGTACCATGAAGTGCTCCTCCTATCATTCTTGGAGCCAGCCCAATCTGCATCAGAATACATTTTTATATCTTTGTTAGAAGTGAAGGGATAGAAAAAACCTTCATTCATTGTACCCTTTAGATACGTAAGCACCCTCTTTGCAACTTCCATATGAGGCTTCCTTGGTGCATGCATAAAGTGACTCAATGTACTTACTGCATAGCCAATGTCTACTCTTGTTAAAGTAGCATAATCAAGACTTCGCACAAGTTGTTGATAACATGTAACATCATCAAGTACTTCACCTTCATGTGAACTTAGCTTATGATTGACCTCCATAGGAATACTTGCAACTTTAGTATTCTCCATCTCAAAGTTTACCAACATATCGTGTATGTACTTCCTTTGAGTGATAAATATACATGAATCTGTATACACAAGCTCTATGCCAAGAAAGCAGGTTAATAAACAAAGATCACTGATTTTAAATTCCTTCATTAATTGAGCCTTGACTTGTTTGATGCCATTAGCATCATTCCCTATAATAATGATCTCGTATAGATAGACAAATAAGTTGATAACTTCTTATTTGTTCTTCTTAACAAATAAAGAAGAATTTCCCTTGCTTCCCACAAAGCCTTGGTCTTGCAAGTAAGTAACAAGCCTATGGTTCCAAGCTCTAGTAGCTTGCTTGAGACCATAGAGTGCCTTCCTAAGCTTTCATACATAATCTATTTTATCTTCATCTTCAAACCCTGGTGGTTGTGCCATACACACGTTTTCTCATATCCATCCATTTAAGAATGCATTCTTCACATCTAACTGATACAAATTCCAATTTTTAGAAGCAAGAAGACTTACCAAAACCATGGTTGTTGGCATCTTTGTCATAGGTGAAAATGTTTCTTCATAATCTACTCCATGAGTTTCAGAAAATCCTTTTGCCACTAGCCTTTCCTTGTACCTCTTTATGGAGCCGTTAGAGTTCCTTTTGATTTTGTATATCCAACTTGAACCAATTACCTTCATATCTGGCTTCTTGGGAACTAGATCCCAAGTGTGACTTTCCTGTAATGCTTCCACCTCTTCTTGCATGGCTTCTCTCCATTATTTCTTCTACCTAGCCTCTTCAAATGAAGAAGTCTCTTCTACCATACAGTCTTTAGTGATATACATAGAGTGCTTTGTGACTAAAGATGTATCATATCCATACCTTATGGGCTTCTTGCTTTCTCTGTGATCTCCTTAGTGCTTGATTTGATGACTCGGGTATGTCTTCTAATTGCTTGAGTTTGGACTTGCCCCTTGACTTCCAAGCCTTGAGATCAATCTGATCTTCATCCTTTGAGTTGATCTCTTCTGCTAAGTGTTGATCTTTTTGAGTGAGGGTTGGAAAATCATTTTCCAAATCATATGATAACCTGACTTTTCTGCAATCATCTTCAATCCATGAATTATTCTCATCAAACATTACATCCATACTAACTATGAATGATTTGATAGTCATATTGTACAACCTATACCCCTTTTGATTTTCATCATACCCAATAAATATACATTTCTCAGCCCTAGGGTCAAGCTTTCCTCTGATTTGTGAGGGGATGTGTGCATAAGCAATGCACCCAAATATTTTGCAATGGTCCAATGAGCGTCTACTGGCATTCCATGCTTCATAGGGTGTCATACCATCCAATGATTTGGATGGAAGCCTAGTGAACAAGTAGGTGGCTGTGGAGATAGCCTCTACCCATAAATAATTAGGTAACTTCTTCGCATTTAACATAGACCTAGCAACTTCAACAATTAACATGTTCCTTCTCTCCAACCTACTCTTGGTAGTCTCATGTATGCTATAGTAGCTATGAGGCCATACTTTGCATTTGTAGTGGGATTCCTGAGGAGATATAGTCAAGATGATTTTGAGATATCTGAGTGGCACTTAGGACAAGTGTCTATGCTTAGGTAGAGGGAAAGCATCCATTATTGCTTACATAGATTCTGACTATCCGGGTTGTGTAGACAATCATAACTCTACATCAAGGTACACTTTTCAATTTGTTGGAGGTGCTATTCGTTGGAGATCTTGTCTTCAAGAATGCATAGTTGTTTCCACCACACAAGCAAAGTATGTTGTAGCAAGTGAGGCATGTAAGGAAACATTGTGGATTTCTTGTCTTGCTTGTGATATGGGTCTACCTCAGCATGTACCTCCTTTTCTTAGTGATAGTGAGAGAGTCATTGCATTGGCTAAGAATCCAGTATATCATGCAAAGACCAAGCACATTAAGGTGAGG
Organism: Ceratopteris richardii; assembly: GCA_020310875.1. Taxonomy (NCBI): domain Eukaryota; kingdom Viridiplantae; phylum Streptophyta; class Polypodiopsida; order Polypodiales; family Pteridaceae; genus Ceratopteris; species Ceratopteris richardii. The sequence goes on from CM035412.1 coordinate 18,545,356, forward strand.
TATTACATCATTAGAGATTTCTTAGCCAATGAGCGCATTATTCTTGAGAAGCTTCATACTCGAGATAATCCTACAAATGCTTTGACTAAAGCTCTATTGTAAGATAGCTTTCGACACTATTGTCACTTGATGAGGGTTACTTGATTCATGATCTTACACAGTCACTTGTATAATGTGTAACATTCCCATTAGGTGGGAGGTATAGTTTGTATAATTACACTTAGATATTCTTTATCATTGTTCATATTTATCGCATATTTACTTTGTTCATGTTGGCCTTTAGTGAGAGATTGTTATTGTTAGTGTCCATGCAAAAGGCCAAATGGCCACCAGACGCTTTTGTATATGTTCTTTAATAAAACATATAGTCGCCTAGTCAGCCATAGACTGTAAGTTCGATCGCATTTGTAACACCTAAGAAGTTTGTGTTTGTGCTCCCTGCATACTGTGTTTTTATGTGTATTATGCAACCTCTGTGTGGAGTACCATGTGTGGTGCTAGGAGCTTGATTTTGTACTTTGAGGATTTCATCATGGAGCTCTCAAGAAGGAGAGCACACTATGGTGCATCATCATCGAAATACTTCACTTTGCACTCCCCGCATTAAGGTTCTATGGGGAAACCATGCCGTGCCACAAGGCCTTTATTTTTGCCTTCAATGGAAACCCAATGGCCTGAAAGTTTATGCCCTATGTAACCTAATGGCTAGGCTAATAAAGATCATCTATTACCATCAATGGTCATGCATAGACCTCATCTAAATTGGAAGTTAAGGTTCCACAAATGTTTGGAATCTTACAATTGCTTCTCATCATAATGGGGGCCTTAAAACTAAGAGAACCATGAATATTTGTTGTCACTTGAGGGTGGAGTATTGAGCATATCTACCACTCTGTACATATGTATGTATGTACGTATGTATGTATGTATGTATGTATGTACGTATGTATGCATGCATCTGTATATATGTGTATGTTTTGCCTTGTGTATGTATGTATACTTGTATGTACGTATGTAGGAAAGCACGGTTTGTTCATATATGAGTGTACGCATGCATGTATGCTCTAGAAGTTTACGTTTCTAAGCTCATTTATACATATGATTTTGTGTATGAACATTAGGGGAAAAAATGAACCCCGGATGGGCCTTGTAAGGATCCCTAATTTTTAGGGATTAAAGTTCAAATTATGAAGGATTAAGAGGATAAACAATACCACTAGTGGTTTTCACTTATAAGTTAGAAGAAAAATAGACTTGAAGTGCGTGTTCAGTCGAAATAGATCTCAGCCATTAGATATTTTATATGGATGGCAAGGATTTAAAGAAATGGAAGACAGGTAATGACTGCGTGAAGAGATCGCAGAAGCACATTAGAGAGAGAAGATGCATCGGCAGTCATTCTCCACCATTTGATTCAAAGCAATCGGATGGCAAACCGAAAACGGCGCTGATGACAATATCTAGATGAATTTGGAGCCGTACGATCTCGGAAGATCTAACATCCAAGCGCGATTGAAGTTGAGCGCAAAATCGACCTGAATCAGAGCCATTCAATCTTTTATTCATCCAAGGGGCCATGTCAATTAGCGCCAGTCATCATGAACGGTTTACCTTAGAGCCCTTAGATCTTGGGTTGATCCAAAGGCATAGGAACAAAGGTGCTTTTCCAAAGATTGGAGCATCTTGAACCCTTCGATGCACACTGAAGTCTAACGACGTTCGTGGATTAGTGCAATTTCTTTTAAAACTGAATTGGATCCATCGATCTCCGATTCATCCAAGGGTCCATAATGCTTGCCACCTTGACTTTTACAAAATGATAGCAGCCCTTAGATCTTTTGGATCATCCAACGGTTGGGATTCAGAAGTTTGAAAATCAAAACCACTCTCTTTATGAAACCCACAAATTTGTGGTGGTTTTAAAGGCATTGACTAGAAGAAATAAAGGGAAACCTAGTCCCCGTATAGTGGATTAAGAAACTAGACTGTGGCCACTGCTCTCCTCTCATTGGTGGATAAAAAATCGGCTCTTAATCTAAAAGGCCCAAAGAAGGCTCATTTTTTCCCTTAATGAATTAGGCATGTGGTTATTGATGAGATTCGCATTTCTTTTAATTCTCTTAAAAAAAAATTTTTATAGGATTTGAGAGGATACTTTGTAACATATCATTAGAACAATGTAAAGCCTCTCAATATAGTAATTTTTAATGATTAAATCTATTTAGGCATCTAGTAGGGTAATATGTTGGCTATACTTTCAATAGAAAGAAAAGATGTTTTCTTTGGTTTAAAACTTTGGTTTTCATAGGTCATTTACGTGAAGCACTTTTTACTGATACATTTTAAAAAAACGCTGAAGTATAAAATTAATTTCAAGATGCCATACAATGTTGAAGAGATTCTATAGATTTTGATGTACTTTCCAAATCATATGATAACCTGACTTTCCTGCAATAATCTTCAAGCCATGAATTATTCTCATCAAGTATTACATCCGTACTAACTATGAGTGATTTGATAGTGGGATTGTACAACCTATACCCCTTTTGATTCTGATCATACCCAATAAAGATACATTTCTCACCCTTAGGGTCAAGCTTTCCTCTCATTTGTGAGGGGATGTGTGCATAAACAATGCACCCAAATATTTTGCACTGGTCCAATGAGAATCTCGTGTAACTCCATGCCTCATAGGGTGTCATACGATCCAATTATTTGGATGGAAGACTGTTGACCAATTAGGTGGTTGTGAAGAGAGCCTCTACCCATAGATAATTAGGCAATTTCTTCTCATTTAACATAGACCTAGCAACTTCAACAATTAACCTCTTCCTTCTCTCCAATCTATCGTTGGTAGTCTCATGTATGCTATAGTAGCTATGAGACCAGACATTGCGTTTGTAGTGGGATTCATGAGCAGATATACTCAAGATGATCTTGAGATATTTGAGTGGCACTTAGGACAAGTGTCTGTGCTTAGGTAGAGGGAAAGCATCCATTATTGCTTACATACATTTTGACTATCCGGGTTGTCTAGACAATCATAAATCTACATCAGGGTACATTTTTCATTTTGTTGGAGGTGCTATCCCTTGGAGATCTTGTCTTCAAGAATGTATAGTTGTTTCCACCACAGAAGCAAAGTATGTTGTAGCAAGTGAGGCATGTAAGGAAACACTGTGGCTTTCTTATCTTGCTTGAGATATGGGTCTACCTCAGCATGTACCTCCTTTTCTTAGTGATGGTGAGAGTGCCATTGCTTTGGCTAAGAATCTGATATATCATGCAATGACCAAGCACATTAAGGTGAGGTATCACATCATTAGAGATTGCTTAGCCAGTGAGCACATTATTCTTGAGAAGCTTCAAACTCGAGATAATCCTACAAATGCTTTGACTAAAGCTCTACCATAAGATAGCTTTCAACACCATTGTCACATGATGAGGGTTACTTGATTCATCATCTTACATAGTCACTTGTATACTCTGTAACATGCCTATAGTTTGTATAATTACACTCAGGTATTCTTTATCATTGTTCATTTTTTTCCTATAGTTACTTTGTCCATGTTGGCCTTTAGTGGGAGATTGTTACTGTTAGTGTCCATGTGAAAGGCCAAATGGCCACCAAAGCTTTTGTATATGTTCTTTAATAAAACATATACTGGCCAAGTCAGCCATGGTGCCCGCATTAAGGTCCTATGGGGAAACCATGCCCTGCCACAAGGCCTTTATTTTTGCCTTCAGTGGAAACCCAATGGGCTGAAAGTTTATGCCCTATGTAACCTAATGGCTAGGCTCATAGAGATCATATATTACCATCAATAGTCATGCATAGACCTCATCTAACTTGGAAGTTAGGGTTCCACAAATGTCCGGACTCTCAGAATGGCTTCTCATCATAATGGGGGGCCTTAAAGCTTAGAGAACCATGAATCATTTGTTGGGTGGAGTATTGAGCATATCTACCACTGTGTACATATGTATGTATGTATGTATGTATGTATGTATGTATGTATGTATGCATGCATGCATGTGTATATATGTGTATGTTTGTCCATGTGTATGTATGTATACTTGTATGTACGTATGTAGGAAAGCACGGTTTGATCATATATGAGTGTATGCATGCATGTATGCTCTAGACGTTTACGTTTCTAAGCTCATTTATACATATGATTTTGTGTATGAAAGTAGGCATGTGGTTATTGATGAGATTCTCATTTCTTTTAATTCTCTTAAAAAGTTTGGTTTATAGAATTTGAGAGGATACTTTGTAACATATCATTAGAACAATCTAAAACCTCTCAATATAGTGATTTTTAATAATTAAATCTATTTAGGCATCTACTAGGATAATATGTAGGCTATACTCTCAATAGAAAGAAAAGATGTTTTCTTTGGTTTAAAACTTTGGTTTTCATAGGTCATCTACGTGAAGCACTTTTTACTGATAAATCTTAAAAAACGTTGAAGTATAAAACTAATTTCAAGATGTCATACAATGTTGAAGAGATTCTATAGATTTTGATGTATTATTGAAGTGACTAAATAGCCATGACCTTCTAAAAATTAACATAAATTACTGAACCGTCGAATGAATTTTGTACATCGAGAAAAGACATTTTGTCTCTTAAGAGAAATTATTCCTTCATAGTGACTTGGGAGAACTTTGTTCGTGATCCTTATAACTCAAGCACCAGATCTGCAAAGTAAAAAATATAAACGTGAGCTCGTATTTTTCTTAATCTCTTCTTGACAGAAATTACTTATGAGCATGATTTATGAACTGGCATAGAAAAAATTACTTAAAATTCGAATACGTTCTAGTAGATTAATGATTCAATATTATGTTTTAATTTATTGGAAAGCAAATGAGCATCAGAACATTTAATGCATAAAAAAAAAGTAAATACTTTAAATGTTATGTTAACTAGATTAATGTTTTGATATTTGTAGATCTTGATCGTTTCAAAAGATAATAATAGAAAAAAATCCACTTTGCGAGGTATATGCTATAGAGAATGACGTTCACTAGAAATAGTTTTGCATAAAACAATTTTGCATAAGATTGAATTGTACAATTAAAATTTCAAAATAATAACCTGTTTAATTTACAAATCCAATTTATTTCAGATTTCCAAATGTACATCGGAATTATGACTTCAAAAAAATCTCGAATGTACAGAAAAAAACTAGAAAACATGTTTTGATCATAACTAAATGAAAAGGTAAATCTTGGAACAACGTGTTATTCAAGAGTACATATACATGTTTGAAAAAAGATTTTCATTTGAATAGAAAATTTTGAAATGTACAGCTAGAAAGTGACAAAAGGTTCTAACTTATTATGCGATTCTGAGGATATTAATATCCTATACACGCAATATTTAACACATAGAAATTATTCAAACCCATTTTTAATATTCTATACCTATGTTAATGCACACAAGAGTTTACAGACGTTTTCTAAGTATATTTATTTGAAGAATCTAATTACATCCATCATGCTTCTCTCTAAACATGTATATTGTTAACTTTTGATGTGAATAAAACCATCTACATAGAAACGAATTCTTGAGTTTCCTGCTTTATATGTAAACATATTTATGTATATACATGCATAGATTGACAGGAACACACAAATAAAAACATATACACAAATTTACACATGCATGTATCGTATATACACACACGCATATATATATATATATATATATATATATATATATATATATATATATATATATATATATATATATATATATATATATATATAAGTACATGCATACATACATACGTACATATATACATATAGATACATACATACACACATGATTTTGTTTATGTATATGTATGTATGTATGTACGTATGTATGTATACATGCATACATACATACGTAGATATATACATATAGATACATACACACATGATTTTGTTTATGTATATGTATATATGTATGCATGTACGTATGTATGTATACATGCATGTATTCATGTAATGTAGTCATACATATATACATACATACATATATATATATATATATATATATATATATATATATATATATATATATATATATATAGTACAGACATTTGTAAATTTGCGTATATGTCTCCCTTTGTGTGTTCTTGTCAGTGTATGCAGGTATATACATAAATGTTTGTGTGTGTGTGTTAATCTAAGTAGATTATAGCTTGATTATAGCTTTCATCAGACTATGTTTAGAAAGCTCATATTCATTGAAATCAAAATACATGAAAGAGGTGTTAAATATCAAGTATATGGTATGATAACAATATAGTTTGATTTCACACGCGAAGTAGGTTCAAAGTGTGCATTGGCTTGAAGGGTCCTGGGAACAATTGAAAAGTTTTATCTCGAGGGGAAGTCTTTAAAGTCATGCCTGAACCTCAAGTACATATAAGATCATATCTCCAAAAAATAACCCAGATTACGTTTAAATGTTTCATTTACTTGTTGATGAAATATCATGATTGGTCACTCTTTGAGTATACGTTTTGGAAAGAATGAACGTTAAAACATTAGTTGATAAATTGATTGCACTATTTATTTGGTCCTTAAAAAAGACTATTGGTTCTAATTTTATGTATCCATATGTATCTTCTGTTAACGCTATATCTATAGCTCACTTTATAAGCAAACATAAAGAAGCTTTCTAGTAGACTGAATGTATGTAACGTTTTAGTGCATACATTGGTCCATCCGGATAGGCTATCTTGAGAAATGTTTCCATCTTTCCTTGTATTATTTCCCAGTAGAGATGAGTTCGAGGCCTTCTATTACTATCTACACAAACTATTGATCTTCTCTGTATGTAGTTGTATGTTTCGATATGCATGTATGCACTTATTGATTTAGCTTCGATTTGGGGTATTTTCCAGTCCCTATCTACTGAGAAGAGTATCAAATTTTCTTGAGCTCATTAATTGCATTCTTACTGAGGATGTATGAAAAATGTAAGCCCAAAATTTATATGTATTCAAGAGGACATTAGCCTAAATCCAGAATTTATATGTATTCAAGAGACTAAAATTGATGGAACACACCTCCAGAAAAGGCTCAGACATGTCTCCTCGACCCATGTTTGGATTTCAACGGTGCACCAGCGGGGGTCCGGTGGGACGGTAATCGGTATTAATCGATTCTGGTTTGAAAAGCTTGAGAACTCCATTGAACATGAGCGCCATCGGTGGATTGCTATTTCTATTGGTGCTCCCTTTTGTTTTACTTTAGTTTCTATGTATGCCCCTAATGGGGAGTTGGAGAGACTGAACACTTGCGCCTCCTTGGACTCGCTCCCCCACAATGTGCTTATTTGTGGTGACTTCAACATGGTGGAGGACCCTATGGACAGATGGAAGGGCAAGGGCGGGGTCATTGATAGTCGGGAGAAAGAAACATGGGACAAAACCAAACTGCACTTGGATTTGGCCGAATTCAAAGATTCGAATGGCTTTTTGTGGTCAAATCTCCAAGCGGGTGAGGATCTGAGGAAAGCTAGATTCGATAGATGCTACATTTCTCAGAGCTTTACTCATCAGTGGGGCCACCCTTCCCTCTCGAAACGCACTGACCTCACCATCTCTGATCACTACCTGATCCCTACCACTTCCCAACCTTTCACCAAGATCCGTAAGGCTCCTTAGTTCCACGCCAGCGGGACCTCCTTCTCTCTCCCCTCCGTCCATCAAGAAATTGCTGATGTGTGGAAGGAGGTGTTCGCCTCCGGCTCATCCCCATCCAAGTGTTGGAGACATGCGGTCGATAAGTCACGACAGATCATGATTAGATCCAAGAAGATGCTCGAGACTGTGCGGCCAGCTCGTAGAGAAGCTCTATCTCATAGACTCTAGAGGCTCGAGGAGGAAGTGAACAAAGGAAAATCTCAATCCCAGAAAGTTCTACGAAAAATCAGAGCGCTAGTGAGATACGAGGAAGAAAGACAAAGGAAAAATTTGCAAATTTTCTTCAAGGAGTGGTGGTCTGGCAAAGCTAACAAACCCACCAAAGAGATGTGTTGTATCCTTAAAAGGAAACATAACAGAGAATCGATCCCCCTATTGCTAGACTCAAATGGCAATGTATGCAATACGGAAGAAGATAATTTTGGGATCATTGAAGGGCACTTCACGAGACTCTTGGGAACCTCGAACCCCCTCTCCCACCATAGAAGGGACTGCATGGCAGCCATATCTAGGTTTTCCCCCCACAGGATACCACTCAACCTTCGTTCCTTGCTTGATGCCCCTATCTCAGAAGCAGAAATCATTGAGGTCATTGATGCCCTCCCTTCTGGTAAAAGACCGGGACCTGATGGGCTCACTAATGAGTTCTTTAAATCCTTCAAGTTGGTGGTTGCCACCCCTCTTCATTTGGTTTGGCAAGAGGCACTCAAGTTTGGCGCACTTCCGACTTGTCTCAACACTAGCATTATCAAGTTAATACACAAAAAAGGGGAAAAGAACAGAATAGAGAACTGGCGTCGTATTAGGATGCTCCAAACGGGATATAAGATCGTTGCCAAAGTCATTGCCAACAGAATTTCTAGCCATTTGAGAGCATGGTTAAGCGAGGACCAAAAAGGTTTCATCAAAGGCAGGTCAATTTTGGAAACCATTATAGATATCTAGGAAGGTCTTGACTTTGCAAATGAGTCAAAACAAGATGTGGTCTTCCTCAAGATCGACTTTGATAAAGCCTACGATAGGCTAGAATGGGACTATATTCTGCAATCACTTAAAGATCTTGGATGTAGTCAGAAATTCAACAAGATGATGGCAAACCTTTTGGGAAACGCATCGACCCAAATTAACATTAATGGTAAACTTTCGAAGGTGATCAAACTTAGAAGATCTATCAGACAGGGGTGCCCATTGGTTCCCCTTCTCTTGGCCATTGCCACGGAAGGGCTTAGCAGGCTGGTGGAGCATTAGGTGGAAGCTAGTAATATCAAAGACCTCCATTTGCCTCATGACCACGGCCAGATCACCATGAGACTTTTTGCAGATGATATGAACGTGTTTGTCCACAATGATAGTACTAACCTGGACACGTTCTGGAGGTGTCTGGATACTTTTTGTGAAGCCTCTGGATCCAGAATCAACCACTCTAAGACCGCCTTTAGAGCTATTGTTGGATCACAGCCCGACCTTCTCATTGATCATGGCTGTCAAATCATTCCGCAGGGAAAAATTTCTTGGCTTCTTGGGATTCCCTTGGGGTTTGGTGTCTCTATGGAACAACGGTGGAACTGGGTGTTAGCTAGACTCAAAAACAAGCTAAACTATTGGAGATGTATGCAAATCAATCTCGCTGGTCGTGCTATGGTTATCAACACGTTCCTCTTATCATCGACCATTTACTTCCTTTCTTGTTGGAGACCAAAAGAGCAAAATCTATCCAAACTGGATAGTATATGTAGAAACTTCCTTTGGACGGCCGACCACAATAGGAGGGGGGTGCCTAAAATCAAGTGGTCCATCTGCACCAGCCAAAGAGATAGTGGGGGCCTTGGAATTCTGGACATTGGGTGCATGGCTAACAAACTTGCGGTAAAATGGATGATTAAGGCTTGGTGCAATGGGAAGGCCTCTGGGCCAAGTTGATCTTCAGAAACAAGAATGAGTTGGCTCTCATGGGTTTCCCAAATTGGAAGAATCTTGACAACTTGACCTTGCTGTTTTCCCCGATCCCCGTCTTTTCGAAAGGATCAAATGTTGTGTGCTCCCTATGGAACAGTTGCACAAGAATAAGTGAAGACTAGAAGTGGGCAGCCGGTATCAGACAAAACAACTCTATCTGGTTTTCGATCCATGGCATCCGGAGTGTGGAATCTTGGAACATTCAAAATGCCAAGAAGCTATGGAACAAAAGGCTTCAAAAAATGGAAACATCTCTAGAAACAAGACACCAACCGGTGGATCAACTTTGAGGATATTGACCCTAGCGTCAACATTTCGTATGAAGAATGGAACACTTTGCAAAGCAGATGTCTCTCCTGGGACCACTATAAAGTACGCCTTCTCATGGGGCCCGACATGTCGAGCTTGCTTGGTCTCAAATGGCACAATGGGAATAGCCTATCAAAAATCCCGAACATCAAAGAAAGGATTGATTATCAGGCTAACCTCAACAAGAAGTGGTGCCGGCTTCGGTGGGACATGAAGTTCATGGCTATTTGTCGCCCCCTCATAGAAATCAAAAACTTTGTTCTCTTATGGCAAATTCTTCATCATGGAATCTGGACCAACCTCAAGGCTAGCAAATTTTGCGGGATACCTCCCTGGTGCAAATGCTACTACCGGTCTATCGAAGATGTTTCATACATCTTTACCTATCCCAATTCCAACAAACTCTGGCAGATGGTTGGAAAGAAAATTACACTGCAGAAACCTCTCAGTTGGAAGTAAGCCCTGCAGGGAGAAGCCATCGGCTGCTCCGTAACTCTCTGGAACGCCATCAGAGTGGAGGTCCTATGGAAAATCTGGCGGGAAAGATGTGCTTTTAACTTCGGTGACTCCTCAAAGAGTGGTCAATTGAGAAGTCATTGTTCCTCCTTGGCAAAAGGATCGTTAACTGTAAGAAATCCCCCCCTTCAGGCATCATCAAGTGTTCTTTTTTATGAATAACAAACTTAAACCGAAGTGGGCCCCACATGAGGGTGATGAGAGGGTGATTAACCTTCTTTGTAATGCCATCTAAACTCTGTAAAAGCTTCCCCTACTTTGTGGGATTTGGGGGGTTCCCGTGGGCACTAGTTCCCTTCTCTAATACTTTTCTTTATTTAATTCAAGCCCGGGAGAGTAGGGTAATGCCAAACTGCCTTTATTTAAAAAAATATGTAAGCTTTATACTTAAAATATTGTTAGTACAAAATATCGTCCAAGTAAAATATAATGAGTCTCTCTGTTGTATATATGTATGTGTGTGAATATATATATATATATATATATATATATATATATATATATATATATATATATATATATATATATATATATATATATATATATATGTGTGTGTGTGTGTGTGTGTGTGTGGTGTATACATACATATAACATATACCCTATCACGCATGTATCCATAATTTTTTAGATGAAAGTATATATTTATATATGCATTTATTGGTTTAGTCAGGATTTGGGATATTTTCCACTCCGTATAGTGAGAAGATACCTAAGAACCCCATAGAGTATATGAAATTTTGTTAAGTTCATTGATTGCACTCATACTGAGGATTTATGAAACATTCAAGAATTGCAATTTAAATTTCGTTAGTACAAGAAATCTTCCACGTAGAGACTAATGACTCTCTCTCTCTCTCTCTCTCTTCAACCTTTCATCCAAGCAACACCATACTTAGACATCGTTTAAGCCTAAATTGTTTTGAACAAGGACCTTTATTATTGTTTTGAAATACATTCATAACTTTAGAGTACACATTTTGGGATACAACACGGTAACTATCCATATTTCCACCAAAGGTTGGAGGATTCATATCCTAAAGAATTAAATAGCAAAATACATATCGGAGCCACGTAAAGTGACATATTAAGTGTTCAAAATATCTATAATATAAATGAATAAATTATAATGCAGTAAAACATTTCTCATGTGAAAAACAAGGTGCTACGTTTTCTTATATTTTTATATCCCTTATCATCATGTAGCTCCCTGTGATGTAGACAAATGAACATCAATGTGTTGTAGCATTGGCATGGCATACAGTCATTATAATAGTACAACACATTTGAAAATGTGCATAGCTTAGGTCAATCCACCAACTACATAGACAGTGTTTAGCATTTTTCTAGTGGCATCTAGCGGTCAACCAATCATTCATATATAAAAAACATACCTTTTCTACACGTTATCAACTATCAAAGCTATTAAATTTTCTTTAACATCCATTTTATATGAGAATCATTTGCATGCTGTGTTTTCCTACTTTTTCAAAATGTGTATTAAGTAATTTCTCTACATGCACCAGACTCCATTGGATTTGTACGGGACTCTGTCCTAATAGAATAGATTTATCTTCCAAAATCTATGGATTATACTCTTCTTGTATCCATATATTTAAATGTTGAACTTTTATCATGTGCTTTGTTATGAGATCACTAGAATAGGCATAGAAAAAAGTTTCTTTTTACCTTTATTTTTTATGAAATGATTTTTGAAAACGTTCAATCCCTAGAATATAGCTTAACTATCCAAGAATCAAGATTCTGAATTCTTCTTCTAACTTTACATAATTTATCTTTATGTTAGTTGCATCATCCCCTATGTCAATGATGAGGGAGATAATTTCTCAAAATAGCACCTTGAAGAAAGTTGACCTTCCCAAAGGCACTTTACTCAAACTTGATACCTCAGAAATCCCTCGAGAATGAGACCCAAGACTTGAATTACCTATTTTACAGGCTTATTTCATTCATGTAGTTCCCAATTCATTTAAGGTTTATACTAGAATGTCACTTAAGAATATCCAATACAAGCTAATCACAACCTATGCAACGAGCATGCTCATATACTGACCTAGAGAAGTATGTAGACCTAGAGAAGAAGAGTTACAAACAATAAATAACGCTCTGTTTAGTTTGAAATAACCATATCTCAATGAATGTGAAAGAGATTTTTTTTGTTCAGTTTTCTAATCATTGTGGACAATCTATTGCTACAAAAGAAGATCATATAATAGATTTTTTTTTTTTAATCATGAGATCGTCCACAATGGTAGGGAATTATATCAGGGGATTACAACAGTTAACAAAAGGGAGACAGGGAAGATCAATTGCATGATTTATATCTATGAAATAAAGATGATAAAAAATAGGTCAAGCCTGTACAAAATCAAGCACGGATTCCTATCAATGCAAGAGTTTTATTACATGGGAATCCACCAACTTGGTCATGAACATGGTATAGCAAATTATCTTCGTAGATTGGGACCTTGTGATCTACTAGATTAATGTGATGAAGATCTACCAGATGTAGAAATCTTCAATTATAAACCCATTCATTTTGTAGATAGATGATATGATGACATTCTTGAGTTTTTACGAATTGCTTTTCTTTGTTTCTATCTAAAACATAGTATGTCCTGAAAACTAATATCAAAGGAAGTCCAAATACATGAAAGAGGCGCTAAGAATCAAGTACATGATATGGTAAAGTTATAGTTTGATTTCACGAGTGAAGAGATTCAAAGTGTGCATTGACTTGAAAGGAGTGTTTAAGCTCAAGCTTGAGCTTCAAGGTCAGCTCAAATAAAATCTGCATAAAATAACCAATGATACGATGGAAATGACAGATAATTCTTCGTTTTCACACCTTCCAAATTATAACGTTTAACCCTACCATGCTTGATGAAACATGATTATTCAATTACCTACTAAGTATAATCTTTGGAACAAATAAACATAAAAATAGTGGTTGACGAATGGATTGCACGGTTTCTTTGGGTCATTAAGAATATTAACACATTCTCAATGAACTATTTATAGGTTTTCGTATCACAAAATATTTTCAACATAGCTCTAAATTGATTGGATATGCAGTATATGACACATTTATTGAGTTATCTACGTCGATCACTTTACAAGTAACGTTTTAGTGCAGACATTGGGCAATCCGGATATGCTATCTTCGATATATATATATATATATATATATATATATATATATATATATATATATATATATATATATATATATATATATATATATATATATATATATATATATATATATATAGTACAATGAATTTGGAAACACACTCACACACCCAACCTCGTAAGATAGAGGCACCTGTCTTATGTCTAGATGAGACTTGAACTCAGGACCTCCTCCAAAAGACTCAAGGCATCAAACCACTAGGTTATGTGGCCCTATTGTTTCATAGTAGAAGAGAGTTTGAGTACTTTTGGCTATTGCGACTCGGCGTCTTTTACTTACATAGGCATATATTGATATTCCCTATCACGCATATATGCATCATTTTTTGGATGAAAGTATATGTTTGTATATGCATAGCTGCTTTTTTTTTTTAGGGTACAATGAATGCAAAAACACACACACCCGACCTCGTAAAGTAGAGGCACCCATCTTGGGGAACTTTGAGGCATCCAGCCCTAAGTGGGACTTGAACCCTAGCCATGTGCCTAGAAGTACAAGGTGCATTTACTGATTAAATCTCGATATATATATATATATATATATATATATATATATATATATATATATATATATATATATATATATATATATATATATATATATATATATTCCGTGTTGGTTTATATTCCAGGTTGGAGGATCTATATCCAACAGAATTAAATATCAAAATAAATATCTGATCCACGTCAATACACCTATTAAGTATTGAAGATATCTATAATGTAAATGAATAAAAGTAATGCAGTAAAACATTTCTCATTTGAAAAAGAGATACAATGTTTTTTAATATTTTTATATCACTTATCATCATGAGCTCTCCATGATGTAGACGAATGAACATCAATCTAACGATCTACCTATAGATAACCATTGACATGGCATAACGTAATTATATTAGTACAACACATTCGAATATGCACATAACTTAGGTCAATGCACCAAAAAGTACACAATATTAAGAATTTTTATAGTGGCATCTGGCGGAATGATTAATATATAGAAAATAGCTTTTCTACAAGTTATCAACTATTAAAGCCATTAAATTTTATTTTACATCCATTGTATATGAGAATCATTTGCATGTTGTCTTTTCCAACGTTTTCAAAATGTATAGTAGGTACTTTCTCTACATGCACCAAGATCCATTAGATCTATACGGAAATGCAGTCCTAATAGAATAGATTTGTTTTTGGAAATCCATGGACTTTTTACTCTTCTTGTATCCAAATATTTATTTTGTTGATGCAACTTTTAGGATATGCTTTGTTATGAGATCACTAACATAGGCATGGAAAAACTTTTTCTCTACCTTGATTCTTGATGAAACGATCTGTGAAAAACTTCAAGACCTGGAAAATAGCTTAGGTATCCAAGAATCAAGATTCTGGTATCCTCTCCTAAATTTATCATAATTTATTTTATGTTAGCTGCATCATCTCCGATTACTAATATGAAGGAGAAAATGTCTCAAAATACCACTTTGCAGCAAGTTGATCATCCCAAGGACACTTTTCTCAAACTTACTACCTCATAATTATCCATAAAAAAAAAATGAGACTCGACACTTGAATTACCTAAGTTCCCCATTCATTTTATGCTTATACGAGGATGTCACTTAAGAATCTTGTCCATTACGAGCTAATCACTAGATCTATCGATACAGCATGATGCATTGATTGGTAGAGCATGATGCAGTGATATAGCATGATGCATTCATTGCGAAGTATGTACAGCTAGAGAAGAAGATTTACAAAAATTGAATTAGCACTCCAAATAAAGTGATATAACCATATATTTTAATTTGATGTATTCCTTAAGATTTTATAAACCCGGCCAAAAAAAGTGGAAAATATAATGTAATGACAGATACTCTACATTCACAATTCTATGTGACAATGAATTTTTCTTTTGTTCAGTTTTCTAATCATCTTATATCTTTTATTTTTTGACAAAAGTGCTTTAGATTATAAACAACGAAGGGAAAAACGAATGTTCGGTAGACTTACAAATACGGTTATGGAAGATATAGAAGGACAGCCTATTGCATAAAAAAGATTATATAATAGATTAAAAAAACAGTTATGAGGTTCTCCACTATGGTAAGGAATGATTTCAAGAGATTGCAACAGTTAACAGAAGAGATAGGGAAGATCAACTGCATGATTTACATCTAAGAACTAAAGATGATAAAAAAACTAGTTCAGTTCTCTAAAACGTGAAGCATGGATTTCTATCAATGCAAGAGTTTTATTATATGGGAATCCGCCACCTTGGTCATGAACATGGGATAGAAAATTATCTTAGTAGATTAGAACCTTGTGATCTACTAGCTCAATGTCATGAAGGTCTACCAGACGTAGAACCCATCCATTTTGTAGGTAGATGGTATGATGAAATGCTCGAATTTCTACAAATTGCCTTTCTTTGTTTTTATCTAAAACAAGATAAAAGAAGTGGGTGGCGGTACAAATCAAAGAGTACTTCGTAACTGGAAGTGTCTCATGTAAGCATAAGATTTGACTAGATTATACAAAGATTTGAATCGCCTCACGAGAAAATACTGGAAGAGGAACATGTAGGAATTTCCGGTGGATATTGTTTAAGGGCACTTCATTAATTCGATAATTTCATCATTTAATTGAGATACATAAAATTGTTCATAAAAAAATATACAGCCTACTATCCACAAGCCAACAACCAAGTTGAATCTACAAATACGTCTTAATGATAATATTTAGAGGAATGAATTTAAAGCATATGAAAGATTAGGATACAAACTAGATTGAGCTCTATGGGCATTCGAGTTTGCATATAAGATTGCAACAAGAATGTCATCCTTTAAGATGGTATATAGTAAATTATTTTTTTATAACTCCAAGCTCGCCAAAAGATCAAGAAAACTAGAGTTGCAATAACTAGATCTTCGTAATTGGAAGTGTCTCATATGCGCACAGGATTTGACTAGATTATACAAAGATTTGAATCGCCTCACGAGAAAATACTGGAAGAGGAACATGTAGGAATTTCCGGTGGATATTGTTTAAGGGCAGCTACAATAAGAAACATTTTCTAGTCAAGACTATAACGAAAAGATTTGTCTGCTCAAATGAATTAATATCCGACAACGGGATACACTTTTTTTTTTTTTAATATAAAGGAAGTTCGGCAATAGCGTACTCTCCCGGACTTGAATTAAATTAAGAAACAAAGGTACAATAGAAGGGGACTAGTGCCCAAGGGACCCCCCAAATCCCACAAAGCAGGGGAAGCTTGATTGAATCCTAGGTTGCATTACAAAGAAGGTTGATCACCCTCTCGTCGCCCTCATGCGGGGCCCACTTGGGTTTGGGCTTGTTGTTGATCAACAGGAGGACTTGATGGTGCCTAAAGGGGGGGGATTTCTTACTGTTGACAATCCTTTTACCAAGGAGGAATAGTGATTTCTCAATCGACCACTCCCTGGGGGGATCGCCGAAGTTGAGAGCACACCGCTCCCGCCAAATTTTCCACAGGACTTCCCCTCTGATTGCGTTCCAGAGTGCCGCAGAGCAGCCAATCGCTTCTCCCAAAAGGACTTGTTTCCAACTAAGCTGTTTCTGAAGTCTGATTTTCATTCCAACCGTCTGCCAGATTTTGTAGGAGTTGGGGCACGTAAGGAAGATGTGTGGGACATCTTCGATTGCACGGTGGCAGCGTTTGCACCAAGGAGGGAACCCACAAAGTTTGCTTGCCTTATGGTTGGTCCAAATTCCTCGATGAAGAATTTGCCATAAGAGGACAGACTTCTTAATCTCTATGAGTGGCTTCTTAATCTCTATGAGTGGGTGCCAGATACCCATGAATTTCATGTCCCACCGAAGCCGCGTCCAAGACAGGCACCACTTCATGTTGAGGCTGATCTGGAGGTCAGTCGTTTCTTTGATGTTCGGGATTTTGAGTAGGCTATTTCCATTGTGCCATTTGAGACCACGCGCGTTCGGTGTGTCATGTCCCATGAGAAGGCGAGTCTTGTGACGATCCCAAGCGAGGCATCTGCTTTGCAAAGTGTTCCATTCTTCGTAGGAGATGTTTATGCGCGGGTCAATATTCTCGAAGTTGATCCAGCTGTTGGTGTCATGTTTCCAGAGGTGTTTCCATTTTTTGAATCCTTTGTTCCATAACTTCTTGGCATTTTGAATGTTCCACGACTCCACACTCCGGATGCCATGTATCGGAAACCAGATAGAGTCGTTTTGTCTGATTCCGGCCGCCCACTTCCAGTCTTCACTAATTCTTGTGAAGCTTTTGACTTTATTCCAGCCCTTCCAAAGGGAGCACACGAGATTGGAGCCTTTCGGGAAGACGGGGATCGGGGAGAATAGCAGGGTCATGATGTCGAGATTCTTCCAGTTCGGGCACCCCATGAGGGCCAACTCATGCTTGTTTCTGAAGATCAGCTTGGCCCACGAGGCCTCCCTATTGCACCACGCCTTAATCATCCATTTGGCTGCCAGTTTGTTGGCCATACACCCAATGTCCAGGATACCCAGCCCCCCGCTTTCTCTAGGGCTAGTGCAGATGGCCCATTTGATTTTAGGCACCCCCCTTCTGTTATGATCGCCCGTCCAAAGAAAGTTTCTGCAAATACTATTCAGTTTGGACAGGCCTTGCTCGTTCGGTCTCCAGCAAGAAAGGAAATAGATGGTAGAAGAGAGGAGGAACGTATTGATAACCATCGCACGTCCAGCGAGATTGATTTGCATACCTCTCCAATAGTTAAGCTTGTTTTCAAGTTTGGCAAGCACCCAGTTCCATCGCTGCTCCATAGAGACGCCAAACCCCAAGGGGATTCCAAGAAGTCGAAAGATTTGGCCCTGCGGAATGATTTGACAGCCATGATCAATGAGAAGGCCAGGATGATGTCCCATAATAGCCCTGAAGGCGGTCTTAGAGTGGTTGATTTTGGATCCAGAGGCATCACAGAAGGTAGCAAGACACCTCCAGAAAGTCTCCAGGCTAGTATTATCATTGTGAACGAACGCGTTCATATCATCAGCAAACAGTCTCATGATGATTTGACCGTGGTCTTGAGGGAGCCGGATGCAAGGAATTGAACTCACAACCTCTTGGTTAGGAATGTGATGGGCTAACCACTTGCCCCAAAAGCCATGGTTGAGGATTACTTCCTAATCCTCTCTCTTAGGGTGTGGTTCAACCATCTCCTACCAGGATTATGTTACATTCTTCCCCCCTTGAACTCCTAGGGAATGTACCCTGACCAGCTATGGGACTGGCAGGATGTAGCCTGGATGTACCCTGGCAGGATGTACCCTGACCAGCTATGGGACTGGCAGGATGCACCCTCACACAGTTTCTTGAACACTCAATCAAGTGCCACCCAAGGATTCCCAAGGAATTCAAACTTCCAACCTAGCTCATTGGAAAGTTCATTCCGAGAGCTTTCCAACGGTATATTACACGCCTCAATCCGACCTACGGATTGGGAGATACACCCCAATCATTGTAAGGTCCATCATTGAAATCGACGCGCGCCTTCCACAATTCCTACCCTTTCACATGGAGGATGCCCAAGCGCCTTTTTTAGAGGCCATTGGATCATTCCACCTTGCCCAAGCCTACTTCCTAGGCTCTGATACCAATGCAAGGAATTGAACTCACAACCTCTTGGTTAGGAATGTGATGGGCTAACCACTTGCCCCAAAAGCCATGGTTGAGGATTACTTCCTAATCCTCTCTCTTAGGGTGTGGTTCAACCATCTCCTACCAGGATTATGTTACACCGGAGGCCTTTGATATTGCCAGCCTCAACATGATGTGCCACAAGTCTGCTCAGCCCCTCAGTGGCGACGGCAAAAAGAAGGGGGGCCAGAGGGCACCCTTGTCTAATGGACCTTTTAAGATGGATCGCCTTCGAAAGTTTGCCGTTAACGTTAATTTGGGTCGTTGCGTTTCCGAGAAGGGTCGCGATCATCTTGGTGAATTTCTGACTACATCCGAGATCTTGGAGCGACTGCAGAATATAGTCCCATTCTAGCCTGTCGTAGGCTTTGTCAAAATCGATCTTGAGGAAGACCACATCTTGATTAGACTCATTTGCAAATTGAATACCTTCCCAAATATCCATAATGGTTTCCAGGATAGACCTGCCTTTGATGAAACCTTTTTGGTCCTCACTAAGCCAAGATCTCAGGTGGCACGAGAGTCTGTTGGCGATGACTTTGGCGATGATCTTGTATCCTGTTTGGAGCATCGTAATAGGCCGCCAGTTCTCGATTCTGTTCTTTTCCCCCTTCTTGTGTACCAACTTGATAATTCCATTATTTAGACAAGAAGGAAGAGCACCAAACTTTAGCGCTTCTTGCCAAACCATCCGAAGAGGGGTGGCAACCACCAGCTTGAAGGATTTAAAGAACTCGTTAGTGAGTCCGTCGGGTCCCGGGCTTTTACCGAGAGGGAGGGCATCAATGACCTCAATGATTTCTGATTCAGAGATAGGAGCATGGAGCAGGGAGTGGAGGTTGGGTGGAATCCTCCGGGGGGAAACCCTAGAAATGGCAGCCATACAATCCCTTCTATGGTGGGAGAGGGGGTTTGAGGTTCCCAGGAGTCTCGTGAAGTGCCCTTCGATGATGCCAAAATTATCTTCTTCCGAATTGCATACATTGCCAAGAGGATCTAGCAGTAGGGGGATCGAATCTCTGTTGTGTTTCCTTTTAAGGATACGACACATCTCTTTGGTGGGTTTGTCGGCTTTGCCAGCCCACCACTCCTTCAAGAAGATTTGCAAGTTTTTTCTTTGAATTTCTTCCTCGTATCTCAACACTGCTCTGATTTTTCTGAGACCTTTCTGGGCTTGGTGTTTTCCTTTGTTCACTTCCTCCTCGAGCCGCCAGAGTCTGTGGTAGAGAGCTACCCTGCGAGCCCGCCACACAGTCTCGAGCATCTTCTTAGTTCTGATCATGATCTTACGAGACTTGTCGACCGCATTTCTCCAGCACTTGGCTGGGGCCAGGCCAGAGGCGAACGCCACCTTCCACACATCGGCAATTTCTTGATGGACGGAGGGGAGAGAGAAGGTGGATGCGTTGGCATGGAACCACGGAGCCTTGCGGATCTTGTTGGAAGGTTGAAAGGTGATAACGATTGGGTAGTGATCAGAGATAGTGAGGTCAGTGCATTGCGTGATGGTAGGATGGCCCCACTAATGGGTAAAGCTCTGAGAAATGTAGCATCTGTCGAGTCTAGCTTTCCTCAGGTCCTCGCCCGCTTGGAGATTCGACCAAGAAAAGCCATTAGAGTCTTTGAATTCAACCAAATCCAAGTGAAGTTTGGTCATGTCCCACGTTTCTTTCTCCCGACTGTCGATGACCCTGCCCTTGCCCATCCATCTGTCCATAGGGTCCTCCACCATGTTGAAATCACCACATATGAGCACGTTGTGGGGAAGCGAGTCTAAGGAGGCCCAAGTGTTCCGTCTCTCCAAATCCCCGTTAGGGGCGTATAAAGAAACCATAGTAGCACAAAGAGGAGCTCCAAAAGAAACAGCGATCCAACGGTGACTTACATCTTCGATGAAGTTCTCAAGCTTTTCAAACCAGAGTTGTTTAACACCGATAGCCGTTCCTCCAGACCCCCTCGGGTGTTTCGTTCGGATCCACAAATGGGCCGAGGAGACCCGCCTGAGCCGATTCTGGAGGTCTTCTCCGTCAATTTTAATCTCTTGAATGCATATAAAATCTGGGTTTAAGCTAATGTCGCGAAGCCATTGACCAATGATGGTCGCTCTTGAGGGGTCGGTTAGCCCTCTAGCATTTAGCGAGATGACAATCATTTTTGTATTGATCCCTCTTTGCGGGAGGGAGCTTTGTCCTTTCTTCTCTTGGCTACATCTTTCTTTTTCGCTGGGATCTGGTCCCGACTTAGAAATCTGTTCTTGTGGGGGCTTTTCCAGGGTAACTCCATGGGCTGTTTCCCTTTGCGGGTCGCCCCTTGCTGGGGAGACTTGGGCCCCGTGGTCGGTACTGTTTCCGGGATCGTCGATCCAATGATGGAACTTTCACTATCCATATTGTCTTCGTTACTAGTGGTGAAACCATCTTCTTTGCTTGTAGTGTAGCCCTCCTGGGGGGTTTCTTTATTGTCGAGGATCTCTGGGGCTTTGTCGTAGATGTCTGCCTCAGGTAGCTTCCCACCTGGGTAGTCAAACTCATTGATCTCCTTTTCTAGATTGCAATACAAGTTGCTATCGGGGGTATGTGGCAGGTTGTTTCTCTCACCGTTGGCCCTAGGGCTTCTTTTTCTTCTTCTTCTAACTTCAGTAAAGCCATCAGCATCAGCTTGTGGCTTCAGGAGGCCCTTGCCTTCCCCTTCCTTGGTCGAGTGGGTCAGATCGCCATTGTTGTCTTGAGCAGTTTTGGAGGCTTCTTGAAAGCGCTTGTTTTTTTGCCTGAGAGGGCAATCTTTAATCCTATGACCTTGCTGGCCACAACGAAAGCACGCGTTGGGAAGGTTCTTGTAGATGATGTCCTGCTCCCACACATCTCCTTCGCCCATGTCCACTTTGATCATTGATGGAAGCGGCGAACTGAGGTCGGCCTCGACACAAATTTGGGGGTGCCACCTAGCATTGAACGAGTGTCTTGCGCCTTCATAGATGAGACCACCAATGTCATCGCGTGAGGCCAGCGGCTTGCCGATAGGAGAGACAATGTCCCACACGAAGTTGTACAAGAAGTAAGGAAGATTCGGGAGCTCAACCCAAAGAGGGTACCGAAGCGATTTCGATTTGTCGGGAGTAAAGTCCGGGGACCATCTGAATAGGCACAGGGTCGCCCGACCGAGCTGCCAGGTGCCAACGCTTAGGGCTTGGAACGCCATCTCTTCATTTTCAAAGACTAGCAGCATGTGGTTCGCTGGTAAGAACTGACATTTGCTAACAATTAGTCCTCTAGGGAACCACTCTTTTCGAAGCCATTGTCGCACAGTTTCGAGCGGGGGCCTAGGGCCAAACACTTGGCCAACGAGGCACACTTTCTTGAGCTCCTCCTGAGCAGACAGAACTGCGGGTCTACTGAGGGACACGATGGGGGATTCAACCCTTTCGGATGCCCCAGGGGCGGCACACGACCCTCCCTCCAGCAGAGCGGCCAGGAAATCGGTCTCCCCAGGGGGAGGGGCCCGATTACTTTTCACGAGAGAGGATGAAGCCACATCCATGGCCAAAGGGAACTTGCACCACTTTCACTATTCAAAATCCAAAGGCAAAACCCTTCAACATGGAGAGAAAACAGACCACAAGCAAGGAAGACTCCCCCTTCCCAACGGGATACACTTCATTAATTCGATAATTTCATCATTTAATTGAGATACATAAAATTGTTCATGAAAAAATCTACAGCCTACTATCCGCAAGCCAACAACCAAGTTGAATCTACAAATAGGTTTTAATGATAATATTTAGAGGAATGAATTTAAAGCATATGAAAGATTAGGATACAAACTAGATTGAGCTCTATGGGCATTCGAGTTTGCATATAAGATTGCAACAAGAATGTCATCCTTTAAGATGGTATATCGTATTGAGACTATAGATCCCATGGAGTTCATTGTACCAAGTTTAGACATCGTAGTACTGAATGAGTTTGGAGAGCTTCCATCGGAAAAGGAATGATTTTTTCCCATTATTGAAATTAGATGAATCCAGTCTACATTTGTTATTCCTAGCAGATATGATACAGAAAAGGATAAAACTTTGTATTAACCAGAAGCTTAAGCATAAATGCTTTCAAGTCGATGGCTAAGTATTTATTTATAACTCCAAGCTTGCAAAAAGATCAAGAAAACTAGAGTTGCAATAACTAGGGCCGTTTCAAATTGCAGAACGCATCGGACCATCTACCAATAGAAAAAAATGTGATATTGAAGGGAAATTCTTCCCAAATATAGTTAGTAGTAGTTTCTAGGATGAAAAACGTTTTATTGTAGAAATCTGATGACAATCAACACGACCAACAAAGACCAGGGGACATATGTGAAAGTAACATTTAGGTCCATAATGTGAAAATTGCGCTTATGAGTATATGTTATTTAATCTTTGATTCTTGTTTAATCTTGGAAAATTTAACTGCTCATTAATTAAGTTATTAATCTCCTACAATTACAATTTTTACTACTAATACACTATTTATTACATGTATGGCCAAGCTTTGCATAAGTAGTTTGATTGCGGTTGCAATATACATGAGAATTCCTTATTCATTTTCGGATACATGATTCCATTTTTTAACTTTTCTCCAAAGGTCACTACATTACTCATATTTAGGATAGGATTATGAATGCATGGATCTCTATGAACAATATGGTCTTGCAACATTTAACGATTATTCTGTATTTCAAATCTTTGTATGTAGAAAGTTCTTTTCAAGTTGAACTTTATTGCAATCTTAACACACTTTACTGTCGGATGAATGCAGGGGGTATCTTGCAAACTTCACTGTTGACTCAAGTCCATCCTTGTGTTTATGTAATGAATCCCTTATTTTAGTAAATCAGTGCGTTCAATGATTCGTACTTTCAAACTCAATTGCTATACAAACCGAGGACGGTCAACAAGGTAGGGATGCAATAGAATAGAAACATAACTTTAGTTTGTGGTTTCTGGAACATTGTACTGAAGAAACATTGAGGGATTCGCAAGAAGCATTTTCAAAGAGGAAGTTTTCGAGATGAGTAAAATTTAGAGCTTTACATTGGACTAAGAAGGAAATATCTCGTCTACAACAACACCACCATCTTATTGAAGAAAACAAATCATTGACAGATATAATTCAAGCTCTTAAAGAAGTTGATGAAGAACTAGAAGAGGTCTCCGAACATTGAATCAAAGGGTTTGTATTCAGAGATATTGAAAATTACTAAATTCAAAAGTTTTCTTGCATATGATACAAAGAGAGTTGGGGAATCATTTTAACGATCAATTTCAAACCTTGATTACTGAAATCAATCATTTTTTTTTTTTATGCTTCTTTTAGAAACCAACTTAAAGAATTATATTTTTTTTATGCTTCTTTTAGAAACCAACTTAAAGAATTATTTAGTGAGTGTCAGAAAAAAGAGCTGCTGTCAATCTGGAGTAGACAAGAAGAGCTGCTACTTGATAATTGCGCTATTATTCTCACATCAGTTGAAACAAAAACTTTGTGAAATTCTTGAATGTGAAGATGTTTTCTATACAGTGAATGTAATGCGATAGTAAACACATAAATGTCACAAAAGTGTACTTGAAAAACAAAGATGGATTGTATTTTATGACTTTTTTTCCACAGCCGTCTATGAGGATTAGAAAGCAGAACTCGTAAAACCTTTGTTCACCCTGACTATGATGGAGGATTCAATGTGCATATCTTAGTATATATAGAGATGGATATAGTCAGAAATCGAGGTGCAATAATATCAAAAAAAGACTGTATGAATGCGAAGGTTAACTGATTTGCATTATCGTTTGATGAATATCTCTCCAGTTTCATCTTATTATGCTATCTGGCATTGAGATTTTCTTTTCTTTTACCTGAAATTTAGAGGAATATTTTTAGGAATATAAGCAGGTCATTACACATCGCATGGAGGATAATTCAATGTTAGATTGTGGATGTTCTAAAAATTCAAAGGTGTTTTTTGTAGTTTGGAAAAGAATGTGAAAACGTGAGCCAAATAATTTATAATTAAAGAAGAATGAAAAGATTATTCCCAAATGCTCATATAAAGGATGTATCAATGCGGAAATGATTCGGACTTAACAGTTCAAATCGATTTTGTAAATATAGTTTCTTTGAGAAGTTAAACTCTACCTTAAGTTGATTGACGAAGTTTTTCTTCTCTAAGTGCACACAGTGTATCTCGAAACAGAGCTTGACTTTGATTGAGAAATGGACGACTTATCGATTGCTTCATGTCAGTCTATGATTTTTGACCACCTTCAATCTCCAATATGAACGAACACACCTATCCCTTGTGATCCCAATTACATATTACCTCTATGTGAACGTACAAGTCTTCTTCTATTGAAGCGGAAACGCTATTCGCCATATTACAATTAGGCTCTTGCTTGCAAATTTTTAGCATTCCCAATAACATGGTAGACACCAAGATTCTAGGCTAGGATCCCCACGACAGCATGAAAAGAAGGAAAGTTCATAAAGCCTATAATTTAGGAAAAGGTGCCCTATCATGTAGGGAATCAGTTTTTGAAATCACACCAAAAAAGGGGCCTATAATTTAGGAAAGGGGGCCCTATCATCTAGGAAATCATCTAGTGAATCATTTTTACAAGATTATATATACTTGCAATGCACATCGAATTGTTGATCCCACATGTGTGTAAGCTCTCATAGGATTTGAATAAGCAAGTAGACCCCTTGCTTAGCAAGCCCTTGCTTGCTTGAGTGACTTTTGTAGATTTTAAGTAGCCATAGATACCTCATAGATTTTTGTGTGTAGGAGACAGATAGCTCTGTGTGTTAAGCGAAAGCTATTATTGTCTCCTAAAGCTTTGATGAAGCTCATTTCCAAATTCTCCGTACTCTTGGAGAAATCGCTCTAGGAATGAACTCACGGAAAGTCTGCTAGAGGATAAGGAGAGCATCTACTTCATCTACTTGGTACTTGTGAATTAAAGAGGTAACATCTATTTTCATTTCTCACTTATCTTTCATGAAACGGATCTAAGAGAGTACACTAGAGTACATCATGCTAGAGTATAGCAATCAAATCCAGAATTGGACAAAAAGAATTATTAGTCAAGGAGATTTAGAATATCTAGCTTTCTCATGGGGAAACCGTTTATGAGATCTTATTAGTGGCACATATGTTAGTATATTGGGTGAGAATCCAAACTCCTAATCAATTAAGGAACTTTCGAGAGTGAATTGCGATAGATAAGAGAGTCATCTTCATATTATCTTATAAGCATATTAGCACTGCCATGATAGGGCATATACAATATGAAAAAACTTTACTCCACTTCAACCAAATCAAGAAAGATCCAATTGAAGAATGAACTCAACAACTTGAGAAAACCACCTAGTAGCAATATACATGACTACAACTTGAAAATCAAAGAAGTTAGTGATGCATTGAGTTCTATAGTTTGTCACATGGATGAAGATGACTTAGTTGCATACACCTTGAATGGCGATGATGAGAAATGGAAGTCCTTTACAACATCTCTATATGTAGGAGATATGATAATGATAGGGCATATGCAATATGCAAAGAAGTTACTCCACTTCAACCAAATCAAGAAAGATCCAATTGAAGAATGAACTCAACAACTTGAGAAAACCACCTAGTAGCAATATACATGAATACACCTTGAAAATCAAAGAAGTTAGTGATGCATTGAGTTCTATAGGTTGTCACATGGATAAAGATGACTTAGTTGCATAGACCTTGAATGGGGATGATGAGAAATGGAAGTCCTTTTCAACATCTCTATATGTCAGAGATATCCTTATCAACTTTGAGCAAATGGTTCCCTTGATGGCCAATGAGGCAATGGATATTGGAGGCTCAAAGCCAAAGGGAAATGAACCCAAAGATTCTATGCAAGTAAAGGCAAAGGTAGAGGAAGGATTCAAGGTAGATGAAGAGGAAGGAAGGGAAGAGGATCAAATGGTAATCCTAATGAAGACCAAGGAAGTAAATTTTCTTCATGAAGAGGAAGGGGCAAGTTCACAGGAAGAGGAGTAAGGTACAACCAAAATAGAAACAACCACAACGCAGAAGGTCGATTCATTTGTGGCAAGTATGGTCACTATGAAAGAGATTGCTATCAAAAGAAGAAGAAAAATTCAACCTACAAAATAAAAGGATATTATGCATCTACTTCAAATGAGAATGAAAGTATGCTAGTTATGATGCAGATGAGTCACTACAAGATAGGAGGTTCAAGCACATAGTACATTGATAATGGATGTAGTAATAGATTTCAAACATGCAAATGCCATCAACCAAAGGGCATTTGGAAACAAGTGATGATACTCCTCATGCTATCAAACACATACATGATGTTATGTTGGACTGCTCGCACAAGGCTAAGTTCTTTGAGCATGTTCTTAATGTTTTCACAATCACAAAAATGCTTGTTTCTATGGGTCAAATGGTTGAGAGAGGATTCTAGGTGAAGTTCAATCAAAAGGAATGCTTTGTGGAAAACCCTAAAGAGGGGTACAGATTGATAGCCAAAGGCACGAAAGATGGAAGGGTATTCACATTTGATGTGAATCCAAATTTCAGCCACACAACCTACTTCACATATGGAAGCAAGAAGGTAGAAAAATTGGACATATGGCACACAAGATATGGGCATATCCGTACTTAGATATTGAAGGACATGGAAAGGAAGAGATTAGTGCTAGGGCTACAAAACCTCAACTATAATCAAAACCTTAAGAATTTGTTTGAAGCTCCTTAATCGCTTAAGTAAACTAGGTTGACCTTCAATAAAAGAAATTATGTGAGCTATCATCCACTTAACCTAGTTCACACATATGTTTGGGGATGAACAAAGTAGAATTAAATTCGAGGTAGTATCTACTTTGTAACATCCATCGATGATTGCACAAGGATGACTTGGCTTCATTGTATGAAACATAAATGAAATGTCTTTTACCACTTCAAGAAGTTTGGAGCTATTGTAGAGAAGGAATTTGATAAGTATATCAAGTGATTAAGGTCAGATGGAGGGGGAGAATACATC
Source organism: Ceratopteris richardii (assembly GCA_020310875.1). Classification (NCBI taxonomy): domain Eukaryota; kingdom Viridiplantae; phylum Streptophyta; class Polypodiopsida; order Polypodiales; family Pteridaceae; genus Ceratopteris; species Ceratopteris richardii. Next base: position 18,573,813 of record CM035412.1, read on the forward strand.
TCCCATGATTTTTTTTTATTTCTTGGAGATAAATGGCATAAAGAGACAAATCACATGCAGGTAAAGAACACAAAAAAATGGTATGTTATAGAGGAAGAATAGGTACACTGCACAATGTGCTAGGTCTACGATGAAGAAGATGGGTATTGCTAATTGCTATTGGGCTAATATAGCGATCATTGAAATATGCATAGAGAACAAAGCTTCCACATCATGCATACATGCTACCACCCCCTATGAAGCTTGATATAATAGGAAGTCATATGTATCACACTTGAGAGTGTTTGGATGTACATGCTATGTGTTGATTCCAAGTGAATCAAGGAGAAAACATTACGAAAGATTATAGAGATGTGTCTTTAAAGGATATGCAACTGACAAAGCAGGTTATAGATGTTATAGACCCATAATAAAGAAGCTAAGGATATCAAGGGATGTCAGATTTGATGTGATTTTACCTTAGTATGCTTCAAATGTATCTATGTGTAGAAATGAAGATGATCAAAGGAAGACTTCAAGCGAAGAACTAGAGAGTATAATCATAAGTGGACCAAAGTAGTGGAGTAATCACCCATCATGGAATGGAGGAAATCCTACATCAAGCCAACTTAGTGATGCAAGGAGCAAAGGCAAGGAGGAAATCACAAAGAAAGAAGAAGATGAACATTTAAGGATTGAGCTCAATGCAAACCATCATGGAAACAAGGGGGAGAGCTCAAAAGTTAATAAAAGATGTTCAAATCAATGGAATGGTGATAAGTATCTAATAGGGTAAGATATCAAGTTGAAAGACTTACTTGTGAGTATTTATGGCTAGATACTATGCATATATGAGAAAAGTTGTTGAAGAAACCACATGCTTTGAATAACTAAACACATGTAGGGAATATCAAGAGGCTATGCATGGGGAGATGGATGTATCTCCATTCTTTTTGAGTTTTGCTTCATGAGTGAACAATTTTCCCATGAGTTTTGTAAGATCTGGAGTGTGCATGTCCATGTAAAGATCCATAGCAGTGGTGAAGCTTTCCCATTTGTCATCAGCCTTGATCCCATCGATCACTTGCCTTACAATCTGCTCTTCTTCAATCTCTTCTCCTATGCTTGCTAACTGATCTGCTACATCTTTAATCTTGGTTACAAATTATCAAACAGCTTGCTTAGGTTGCTTCCTTAGTGTTGTGAATTCAATCCACAACTGATTTTTCCTAGCCCTTGTGTTGGAGGAAAAATAAGATGACAAGGTTTCCCAAGTCACTTGGGATGTCTTACAATTTCTAATATGTGGCAAAAGAAAATTAGATATAGATTTGAGTAAGTAAGACCTTGCCAATGCATCCTTAGCACACCATGTGTTGAGCTTTTCATGTTCTTCCTTGGTTGGTAATCCTCTTGTTTTGAATGAGGGCAATTCCTCATCTCCTGAGATATATCCATAGAGTCTCCTTCCTTGTAAGTAGGTCTTCATCCTTAGAGACCATGCTTGATAGTTGTTCCTAAAATTTATCAATAAATGAAGAAAAACCATCTCCCATTTTACCTTTGTTTGCTCTGATACCACTGTTGGGAAGATGGATGGATGCTCCAAGAGACTGAGTAGGTACTGCTAAAACCTGCTTTGTACGAGCCCTCTTTTGGTTCAGACTTGATAAGTAGAGCTCCTTAGCATTCCAAGGACATCATAAAATGTCCTATGTACTTTGGAAATGATTTATGCAATGGTTGATTCAAAACAGATAACTCTGAAACTCACAAACTCTAGAAAACCTTCTATTTATGTCTTGACACCTGCTAGGTATTTTGCTCAGTATGACCACCACAGTAGGAATTGGAAAAATTCCTTTTAGGGGTATTGAATTCGCTTAGTAAGCTAACTATTCCAAGTGGAATTATGTAAAAAGATAAATTATGCTTAGAGAAATCAATTTATCAAGTTAAGATATACCCCCGACTTTTTAGGACTGTAGCAGAAAATGCCCAGAGATCACCTTGACGCTTATTTCTCCAAAATGGCTGAATAGAATGTCTTCAAAATTTGCCATTATGTAGATGACTTCAATCGGAATCCAACAAGCTTTGAATCACTGAATTTGGTGAAGAATTGACCGAGATATGCCCTTCACAAGTTGACAGACTTTTGAGTAGACTAATAGAGAACTCAGAGATGGACAATGTGAATGTATGTATTAATAAACACTTGTATACAACTCCATTGGCATGAACGTCATTGCCAAATGGTGTAGAGAGGTGTGGGATAGAGTGTAGACCGCACACACACTCAAAAATCAGTAATGATAGGCTCGGGAGTGATCTCTCTTACCCGCGACTTTTCATGTCCATTTTTATAAGGAATGAGTAAAAATTTGAATTCAAATTCAAACTTTTGGCTCCCTATGATCAAGCTCCTATATGCTAGGAGATATTCTTTCAATCAAACAACTAATTTTTCCACGAATCCTTTTGGTAGGTGATTACAAGAGATTCCAAGTCAATTTGACTTTTACAATGAGATAAAGTGGTAATTAACCACTAGCAATGGTTCCTATGCTTCTTCACATATGTAAGATCTCCAAGATATCTTTCAAGCCAAATGTGTAGGCTTGTGATCTACACCAACAGGTAGTGTACATGGACCAATCATTAGGGTTTGAAGATAAAATTTAGAAACGATTATCTTTTCAGGTTAATAAAATTATTATAAGGTCTCAAGCAAGCGCTAAGGGCATGGAATCAAAGTCTAGTGGACTATTTGATCAACTGTGTATACAATCAAAGGAAAGAAGATCCATCATTGTTCTACACTAGAGAAGACAAAGCATCTCTATACTTATTTGTGTATGTAAATTACTTAATTATTATAGGTGATCATGAAGAAAGCATCAAAAAAATCAAAAAATAGATTGGGAAGGAGTTCAAGATCTCAAACATTGGAGATCTAGGGTATTTCTTAGATATTGGTCATATCCAAGGGCAATGGTATTTGGCTTATCCAAAGAAAGTACATCTTAGCCTTGTATTGAAGAACTATGGATTTAGAGGGTGCAAACCATTGAGAAACCCAATGGATTTTAATATAAAATTGACTTCAATGGATAGTTATGAAGTGCAAGATCCATCTTTTTACATGTCTCTAGTCAGCTCATTGAATTATGTCACCATCCCAAGGCCTAGCCTAGCATATATGGTTGGTGTTCTATCTCAACTCTTGCACACACCTAGCGTTCCACATCTACTTGCAACTAAAACTATACTTAGGCATCTCAAGGGTACATCAATGATAGCCTATTCTACCCTTTTGAAGATGAGTTGTAGATGAAAGCATATAGAGATGTTGATTGGGCTAGATCAAAAGAAGATAGGAGACGTAGACTAGATATACAGTGATGCATGGCACGAAGGTCATCTCTTGGATGACAAAGAAGCTAACTACAATTGTATTGGAGTTTGAGGTCTACGAGAGCACATGAATAGCACATGGAAGAAGAAGAAGTTTGGTGCACAATACATAATTATAGCAAATGTATTACTAAGTGAATGGACAATGATAAGTGACCCATTAGGGTTATAGGCCCATATACAAGCCGAGCAGAAAAAACCTCCTGAAGAGGGAAAAAGTGCCCCCATGGTCCTAAGTGTGTTCACACACATCACTACCAAAATATATCAACAAACCCCTCCTTGGGAGTGATGCAGTGAAGAAGGAGCTTGTACTCATGTATAAGGAAGTGAAGTAACCCCAAAGATTTACGGAAAGGTTCAACATTCTCCTAGGCATAGCCTTTGTGAAAAGGTCTGTAACGTTCTCCTATGTGGGAACATTTTCCAAACTGATCTCTCCAACAGAGTGTCTCTCCTTGAGATAATGATAGTGCACCTCAATGTGCTTAGTGGGAGCATGAAACATTGGGTTCCTCACAATTTCAAATGTGCCCCTGACTGCTGGTGAAGATGGTGGTGGTAGAAGAGTGAACAACACCCAAATCAGCCAAAAGACATCTAAGCCACACACACTCAACAGTCATAGTGAAAGTTGCCCTATATGCACCCTCACAACTAGAAGTGGCTAGAGTAGATTGGTTCTTGATCAACCAAGATATGCATGAGCTATGAAGAATGAAGCGAAAACCACTAGTGAACATACTAGTTTCATAGCAATCAACCTATTCTAAGCTAGAAAAAAGCATGTCAATCTAGTGATAATGATCCCCCTTTGGGATAAAACAATCCAGCTAGCCAGATAGCACTCAAGTAGAAAAAGACTCACTTAACCACCTACCAATGCTTGACACTTGGGCAATGTGTAAACTTGATAATCTCTAAGATAGCAAACTGAGTATCACGCCAAGTTGTGCATAAGTAAATCAAGCATCCAACTACCTCGTGATAGAGAACAACATCAAATGCATCTCCACCATCATGAAGACACCATCATAAATCTATTTCCATAGGACTAGCAATAGGTTTACGGTATTCAAGGCCAAAATGCTACACTAATTTGTCAATATATTTTGACATGTAGCTACTTCAGCATCAACTTTCATAAACTAAATGCCCCAAATAATGATGCAAATGCACCAAATCTGACATCTCAAATGAGGTGCACATAGTTTTCACGCTTAACATATGCTGCTCTAAGTTGGACTGTTCTCAAAACCATGTGTTGTCAAGTAGGCATATATCTCTTCATACCAAGCATGTGGTCCCTGCTTCAAAGCATAATGCCTTTTTGAACCTGCACACTTTGTTTTCATGCCCTTTCTGCACAAAACCATGGGGCTGAAATACATACATTTCTTCATGTAAGTCACCATTCAGAATTGCAATTTAATGTGCAAATGATGTACATTCCAACCATGATGGGATGCAAAGTGCACAATTTCTATGAACGGTAGCCATTTGACATGTGGGTGCAAAGGTTTTGTCAAAATCGATGCCTCTTTTTTTAGCATAACATTTTACAAAAAGCCTAGCCTTATACCTGTTACATGTTCCTTTATCTTGTATACCCATTTACTACCAATGACCTTTTTTCCTAGAGGCAAATTACATAAAGTACCATTCTTCATAATAGCATCATATTCTAATTGCACAACAACCATCCAATTTTTTGAATTTGTGCTTCACCAAACGGAATAGGTTTATTCTCATCACAAAGACTAAAGGCAGCCATCCTATAGCAATCTGATGAAAAAGAGCCACCATCAGAGCCTAAATTAGTACAATATGAAAGAGGTGCATCTAACTTGCTATCTCACAAAGTATGCACTAGCCATTTAGGGATACTTTTTGCCTCCTCTATATCAGCCCCTCATCAACAAGTGCATCATGTAAATCTTCATCAGAAATGGAATGATTTACATCTTATAAAGGCTCAGAAAGTGCCGCATTAGGACCACCACTTGCCTAAAGGGGTAACAAAGCATCATACACATCTTTGGAGCTAACTTATGTCCTCTTCATATACAAAAGTAGTGGCTCAATTGCATCATCCACAAAAAAAACATCATGGCTAACCAAAATGTGTTTAGTTGTGGATGATAACCAAAAAAAATACATTTCAATGATTTATATCCAATTTCCTATGTTGTTTTTTAGGCACTAATGCATATACTAGACAATTGAAGACACACAGATGAGCAATAAATAGCTTGTGACCATCAAAAGCCTCATATGGAGCGATAGATTGGAGTGCTTTAGTGGGACAACTACTAAGTACATATGTTGCACACATAACAACATCAAGCGAGAAGTTACGTGGTAAAGCTTGACTTCTGACCATACACCTTTCCATCTCCATGGGCGACCTATTATTCCTTTCACTAACTCCATTCTTTTGAGGCAAATACAGGATTATACACTAATGTTTTATTCCATGTTCAGCACGAAATTCATTAAAATCAGAAGACATATATCGTCCCCTCCATTCGATCAAAAGAGAGGGTGCCCATTCTTGATGCTGACAAAATTTTTGGCCAAAACCGAAATCCTTTGAAGCACATAATCACCATGGACTTTGATTTCAATGGATACACCCACCCATGCCTAGAAAAATCATCAATGAAAGTCACGAAGTAACGATAGTTCCAAAAGAAGGGATCTACATAAGACCATAGACATGAGTGTGAAAAAACTTCAACTTCTAAGTAGCTCAAACTAAACCATCTTTTGGGAAGGAGAAAAACTTCATTTTACCCAAAATAGAGCCTTCATGAACACGTTTAGTAGGTGCCTCAAGTTTGGGCAAAGAGGACACTCTTTCATATTTCTTTACGTGTAGCAAATTAGCAAAATTTAGATCACCAAAGCATGCTTGCCAAAGCTTTGCATCTGAGATAGCCTGAGAATCATGAATTCCACATGCTGAAACATCCATAGATTTTCCATAATCTATGAGCTTATATAACCCATGACATAAAATGCCAATAGAATAATAACATCACCATTTGATAGATCATGAACTATACATATGCCGTCAATATATTTCACAACCAAGCCGATCTTGACGAATGTTCAAAGTGATAATAGATTTTTCTTGATCCCTGTCATAAACAAAGCATTTGACAATGTGAGAGAACTGTTATCAGCAGTACTCACAATGATCTTACCAACTCCCATTACCAAATCAGATGAGTTGTTAGCACATGTGATAGTATTCTCTACAGGGGAAAACTCAAGTGAACTGAAGAAACTATGCTATGAGGTAATATTTTTGGTTTCCTCACTATCAAAGTACCAAACATCCAAGTCTACTACAAGCATACATTGTTCATGAGAAGATGGGTCATAACTCCAAACAGTAGTAACACCCATTCTTTATTCAGCAGAAGATTATCACACTCTGTTTTAGGTGTAAAGTCCTTTACAACAATTATTCAGGCCTCTTTTCTCTTTGCCTCTTTTGTAGCCAATTTTGGACAACTCGTTATGACATGATCATTTACTTTGCACTATTTACAAAACAACTTCTACTTTTTTGGTTTCTTCTCATCTTTTTCTTCCTTTTTTGACTATGCAAAACAAGCAGATTTTTGGTTACTAATAGATGAGCTCCATTTACCTTTGCCATACTGACTAGCTAAGAAAGCTTGATCTGTTATACACATGATGGACATGTTTTGCGTGGACTCATCTTCCTGCAACAAAATAGAAACTAGCTCCTCAAATGTTAAGGCATTTGGATTTCCTTTCATAATCGACCAGAGAGTAGAAGAAAAACTCTCATATGAACCTGAAAGACCATTCAAAATAGTCTACACAAGTGAACTACGTGGAAAGACTTTATCAGCATAAGTTAAGTACTCCTTCAAATCTTTGATCTTTATCAAAAAATTGTCCATAGAATCTTCTTCATTCATATGCTCACTCTCCAACTATTTTTAGAGGTAAGTAACACAAGCCTCATTTCTTGCCTATTACAAAGTGGTAAGTGTATCCGAAGCATCCTTTGCTATTTTGCAAGAGCAAATATGAGGGATAATGGCAAGATTGAAAAAAAAAAGATATCAATGCATGTGTTTGAGCATCTCTGCCATCCCAACAAACTTGTTGTGTAGTAGGTGCACCAAGAACAACAATAGGAATAGGAACCTAAAGATCATCATCTTAAATGCCATCTATATCATCTTCAATGACTCTATTCTTAGGTGTAGTAGGATGTTTTTCAATACCATGCACAATATTTCAAAAATATTTTGCGACCTATACATGACGCATCATATATGCCCACAATGGGTAATTGGTATTATCACAGACACAACGGAAACCATCTTGAACCTAAGATTCCATGTAACTTCCTATACCTCATGATTGGTTCTTAATTTAGAGAAACTAATGCTTCCATTGCATCTGTAACAGGCCAAGAACCTAATATTGAACTCTCTACTTCTTTGAGTCTAACTTTTGAAAGTCGTGTTTTGGATTGCTGACATCATCATGACATCACAAATTTGTAACTGACTTTATAACCACCCTTGAACTCCTATATAAGGAGGCCTTTGCCACATACATACTCAGTCCTATGAATGCCAATCTTCAGAGCTCAAGGAGTCGTGATCTCCAAATAAGTACTTTCCAAGTTCTTGTTCAAGTTCTAGTTTTTGTCTTTGCTCTAGTCTTTTCTAGTTTAGTATCTTGAACATCCCATCTTGTCCTCTTGTAACGTTGTAGTACAAGATCTTGTCGAGTTAGCTCTTTTATCTAATTTTCATACCTACAGTCCATATTTGTGGGGTCTCCTATATCATCTCTAGTTGAGTTATCCATACCTATCAGTCCGAGGTTGCAGGACGTCTTGTATCCGTTACATATTTTTATATTCATGATCTTATAATCGAATGTGTAATTCCGAAATCTTGTCTAGTCTAGTGAGAGAGCACAATCTAGTGCTCCCATGACATTTTTTCAAGACTTGCTTCTATCCAAGGCTAGGCTCCATGGAGATTCTTCGTAAAGAAATATTTTCTGCACTTAAAGTTATTCAACAACAAGTCCAAGAGATACAACAAAACCAACAAGGGATTCAGTAGCATAATATTCAAGATGTAATCACAAAACTTCAAAGGCAATTTCAAGATCTGCAGATCATTGTAAATCAACCTTCTTCAAGTAACCCCATGACAACTAATATGAAGAAAAGTCCAAAAGTGAGCATGCCTAAGAAATTTGATGGGACAAGATCAAAGTTTAGAGGATTTCTTTAGTAGGTTAATCTCTTCATAAGAATGCAACCCGAGAGGTACCCATATGATGCTTCTCAAGTAGGACTCATAGGAACTCTATTATATGGTCATGCTATTTCATGGTTTGCACCTATCTTGGAGAAGGACATGGATATTTTGTATGATTTCAATGCCTTTTTTTGAGATTTCATGCCTTCTTCTAGGGATACCAAGTATTCGCATGTTGTGAGACAAAGCTAAGGAAGCTACATCAAGGAAATAGACCCACTTCTATCTATGCATCAGAATTCAAACAAATCATTTGTGATCTCACATGGCATGAGGATTACTTTATCAACCAATTTTTATGGGGCTTATGTGATGATCTCAAGGACCTCATGCTAACAATGCCCAAGGTAAACACTTTGAATGAATTCATGAATCAAGAAATTGAGTGTGATAATAGGTTGTTCAATACAAATCAAGAGAAGAAAACTTCTATAAGAGATCAAGAATACAAGTTTATCTCTGTCCCTTAACAACATATGCTAGAGGAAACTCAACTTGAACCCATGCAGTTGGATAACATCAGGGTCAAGGGACTTACAACAAAGGAGAGACAACATCGAGAGGATAATGGATTATGCTTTTATTGTGGAGAGCATGATCATATGGTATTCAAATTCCATAAGAAGAAGAAACATATTGGGATTAGAACTTCCAGAATCACCATCCCACATCAAAAGGATCATCATTAGAGTCAAAAAGAGGTATACAATCTATCATGAGAATCATGCCCTTGATTTTGTACCTAGATATACTACAAACCCTTTCCATCAGGCTTATCATGGATATCCATCATCATCCTGTTTGAGTACCACATATCAAGAACTCTACAAAGACCAAGACCTATAAAAATTCATGTTCTAGAAAAACTCACAATCACATAACCGCTCCTCGCGAAACTCGTCACTTGAGAGGGAGGTGATATCATGGACACAAAGAAAACCATCTTGAACCTTACATTTCATGTGACTTCCTATATCACATGATTTTTTCTGAGTTCAAACAATCTAATACTTCCATTGCATCCATAATGTGTCCTAACCCTAAGATGGACTATCTATTTGTTGGATTCTAACATTTGGAAGTCCTATTTTGGATTTCTGACATCATGAGTTCGTAACCAACTTTATAAGCACCCTTGTGAACTGCCCTCAAACTCCTATATAACGAGGCCTTGGCCACATAGATACTCAGTCCTGTGGATGCCAAGCTTGGGAGCTCAAGGAGTCACAATCTCCAAATAAGTACTTTCGAAGATCTTCCTCGAGTTCTAGTCTTGTGCCTTGTTCTAGTCTTTTCTAGTTTAGTAGCTTGGACATCCTGTCTTGTCCTCTATACATGATCTTGTCAAATTATTTCTATATATAGTACATCTCCTTGAAGGGAATTCTCGTAATCAAGATATCTTGTTTCATACCTATGGTTCTACATTGTGGGATCTCCTATATCATCTCTAGTCAAGTTATCCATACCTATCAGTCTCGGGTTGTGGGATTTCTTATATCGGTTACATATTCTTTTATTATTTTCCCAATACATCATTGCTTTGAGCCATGGCAATCGACTAAAATACCTTGATGCAGAAAAATGAATGTATCTTAAAAAGTTGAAGAGAACTACCCTATCGAGTTGTGCTAAGCCTGTAGCAGACTTCGAGAAGTTGTATTGGCAAACAAAAACATGTTTATTTTTTTGGCACAAAAGGATGAAATTGCATGTAAAAGTTTTGTGATAGTGCATTAGGAGGCAAAAATGAACTCATATCAAAATTTTGGCACCACAGAGCGAAGTTGTTTTGAACTTCTAATCTCCTTAAGTATGCTCACCAATTTTCATGCAAGGGTGGCATCCTGTAACACCATTTTTTGGAGTTTGAGGTCTATGGAAGCATGCAAATAGCACGTTACAATTATAGGCATATATACAAGTTGGGGGAAAAAAACTCCTAAAGATGGAAAAAAATGCCCCAATAATCCTAGGTGTGTTCACACACATCACTAGCAAAATATATCAACATGTTTCTCTATCTTCCATAGAAGATGAATACAAGACTTTAGGACAAGACATGTAAGATTATGTGTCTCAAGAAGCTTATGATTGAAGTAAATTTGCAGGTGAGTCAATTTCTAATCATGTTTGACAACATGAGTAGTGTGTACCTATCTACCAACCCTATGTTCCATGCTAGGAGCAAACACATAAGAATGCATTATCATTACATCTAGGAGAAAGTTTTGGAGAAGGATGTTCAAGTGAAACACATCAATACCAAGGTCGAGTGTGCTCACATGTTCACCAAATCATTGGAACCAATCAAGCTTAAAAATTTTAAAAGTTACATGGGATTGTTGGAGTTAGGATGAAGATTTGGAGGTTGAAGCTTGAAGGGGGTGTTGAAATTCAAGCTTGAACCTTAGTACCTCTTGGACCTTTAGATGGATGCCACCTAGAGCCTTGAGAAGCAAGAGATCAAACACGAAGTCTCGAGTTCTAATGAATTTGAAAGACCCCTCATAACAATCAAAAGTCATCTATTACACTTAGGTGTGATAAAACCTATGTATTAGGAAAGGTGCTCCCTATCATTTGGAATCTTTTCAAGATTACATATGCACACTATAGTTCAAATTGTTGGTGTCAAATGAGTCTAATCTCTCATATGATTTAAATAATCTAGTAGACCCCTTGCTTAGCAAGCCCCCTTCTTGATTTAGAGAATTCTGTAAAATTTGAGGAGCCATAATTGGCTCACAAAGTTTTGTGCGTAGGAGCTAGGTAGCTCTGAGTGTTGAGCAAAGCGTCCTTATCAAATTGTACTCATTTCTAGTAGTTTAGAAAGCTATCATTTTCCTCTAATTTTCTCTTCAAGCTCATGTCCAAAGTCTATATATTCTCAGAGAAATTGCTTGAAGGATAAATAGTGGTCTTTGTGTGCATGCCCATACAGTTCAGTTTGTCTTTGCAAACCCTCTCAGGCTCAGTCATCAAGGTTTCAAAGAATCATTCATTTAAGAAAATAGAAGTTTTTGTGAATGTGCCTTTGATGCTATATATGCTTCAAGGCTAAATAGAGAAGTTGTACATTCTCCCATCATGAATCCATATAGGGATTGAAACTTTTGAGATAAGAGCTAAAATATACATTGATTCAAAAGTATGACCTAAAGTCACTTCAAGAAACCACAAATAAGGTAAAGTTGATGGTGTAATTAACTTCCACATTAGGGAAAAAAATGAACCCTGCATGGGCCTTTTGGATTAAGGAGTGATTAGTGATGGACCAATGAGAGGAGGGTGGTGGACACAGTCTATAGCCTATAAATCACTAGGCTGAAGGGGGATGAGGGGACAGGATTCCCCTATGTTCAGGTTTTGCCTCTAGAGAGAGAAAGGAATCTCGTAACTTACCTGGGTCCAAAAATTCAAAATTTTCAAAAAGTTATAAAACTCATCATAACACCATTTAATGGTCCCCCAACCACTTTTTAGGATCAAAAGTGCTATTTTTGGGTTCTAAATCAAAATCCGTGCATGAACTGAAGTGAAAAAAGTGACTTTTTCAAAAATAACTCAAAATGCAACTTTCTCCCTCCAAAACCTCCCATTTTCATACCCAGGTCCCAAAAAGTCATCTCTTTCCACTACTTTCTCTCCCTAGCACACCATTGCAGCTCCTGCATCTCCATTTCTTTCTCTATGCATCATCTTCTTTGAATTCCTACTGTCATTTCCATAGCCTGATCTCCAGTGGAGAAACCTAAATCTCATAGACATCCAAAAGATGAGGTTATCGCGATAAAATGTCACAATATCAAGGCTCCAGAAGGATTTTGGTTAGGACAGGAGTTCTGCAAAGGTGCATGGGTGTACATGCAACCCTCTGGTGTTGGTCCTCACCGTGTGAGAGATCGTGGAAACTTGGATCTTCATTGGAAAGGGAAGTTACTAGGCTTCAAAAAGCTCAAAAATGGTGAAACTGTTGCCATTGTACAACATGTGTTCACAATGTCAACCATGAAATTGGAAAACTCAAACAAAATGAGATATCCTATCAACTATAAGTATTACTCATTGACTTTTGTCCAAATTTCAGAATATACCTAGCTAAGTTGTGTATTTTTTTGTTGTAGACATATTTCCTTCTACCTTGGTGGAAGAACAACCACTTCATAGTCTTACAGGTACTTTCCAAGCATTGCATGCAGATGTTGGGTTGATAGTCTTTCCACAAGCCCGTCCTGCTCAGCTATTATGTGAGAGAGTTTTCTTTTACACACATACATATGTTGTACCCTCTTCATCAAATGATTTTGGCAAGTTAGAGATGATTAAGGTAGATTCTCTCTTAAAGCTTGAGTGGCCGCAACCTGATGTATGGACATTAACATCTTTGAAGCATAAGATGGTGATGGACATACACAACTCTTTGAAATTTACAAGAGTTTCAAGATCTATAGGATTACATTGGTGTGTTCCTGTTCATTGTTTTGTACATTTATTTCAGATATTCACAATTCTAGAGACGTCAACAATGTTCATGTTAAAAGATATCACGTATGAGCAGGTAGAGTGTTTGCTAGGTGAAAAATGGGGACTTGTAGAAGGATGCACCAAAGGGGATAGATACATTTGTAAAATTGGTGCAACAGGCATAGGATTTCGATACTTGAAACATCGTACTTCATTGTACATTAGATTCTATTATGATCGTTGGATGTGTAAACTTGGTGAATGGATACCATTACAAAGTTCTGAGGGTGTTTTAATTTCATTTGAAATTAAGATAAATCTACCCAACAATGAAATGGAAGTTATTTCAGTAAATCATCATTGGACTCTTGCCAACGTGAGAGAACATCTAGTAATCATGGGATTTGAGGATCTGGATCAATCAAAGTTCAGAATACAAGGGCATAAGGTAAGTAGCATATGGTATTTCTTCTTTTGTTTATACAAATTCTTACACTCAAATATGTTCATTTAAAGTTTTCTATTTGTCTGCAGATTGGTAAGAGGTTGGAGGATAAAATTAAAGTCCTCCTTGAATGGAGTGTGGATGGAACTCAACTTTCATTGTCATAGCTCAAGGACTATTTGAGTGCTACAGTGTACACACACCTATGTTCCATTTATAATCCTACATCTGCAACAATGTATTTAACATGCAAGACATGTAGCATGTAAAATTTTTTGATCTCAATATGATGTACAATTTGCCAAATCTTTGGTTTTTCCAATGGCAATTTATTATAATTTTAAAGTTCTGAGAATTTTTTTTTTCTATTGTGTTGTCGTGTATCTTATTCTGGTTAATGATTCTGTTTAATCTTTTTATGAGCAAAAGTTTTTTTTCTGAGAGTTCTGTGCATGATTGTTTTATTTGAAGGTATCAGTTTTAGTTTTAAAATGGGTCCCACTCACTTTAAAATTTTGAAACTACTATAAAAGCAACACTTATTCTCTCATTTCTCACTTTTGCAACCAAGAAGAGCTACAATCACTAGCAGAGTACGCACACAAGCTAGCATCACGCGCAATGGCTGCCGCATCCTCCAGTACCCTGCAACTCAAACGTCCACGTGAACTCTTCAATGAGTTCTTGGAATCAACTGAGTTCAAAGGTCAGAACCACTTGTATGACCTACTGTCTAGGGTCCCTGATCTAGACAAAACAATTCAACTGAACTCTGATGTGCTCAAGGAAATCATAGAGTTCCTTGAGTACTACATCTTGCGTTTTTCTATAGAAATACCGCCTTATGAGGGTAAATGGGTTCCATGTGACCTTCTACTCTACATACATAGAGGCGATGAAGCCTTCATGAAGCGCCTTAAGCGCTTCATGGCAATTGCGGAAACTGCTGGGCACTTACTAGATGACTCTGTGCCATTAGTAAAAAAACTTAACAAAAAGAAGAGGATGGGTACAAAGTACCTATCCTACACTGCAACAACATATTTTATTATTAATGAGGAGCCGGAACCTACACCTGTTGAGCTCCCCAACCTTGCCACTGGGGGTTTTGTTAAGGAGAAGAATGAGCCTCAACCAGAGGCCATAAATTTTTCCAAAGAAAGCATTACAATCCACCAAGAATTCCCTGGTGGTGTTGAGGATAAACTACATGTGCAATCAAGCATGGAGGAGGCCCCCCTTCAAATCTCAACCCCTCTGAGCCCACATTACCAGAGGTGGAACTTGAATATCTCTCCTGCATCGTTGTGGATGGAGAGGAATTTATTTTACTCCATGACATTGAGAAGGCATTCGGTCTACGTCTAGATGAATGCTTGAGTATTTTCTCCACAATGTCAGATGTTCCACTTGACAACACATCTGACATACTTGAAAAGAAGTCCATCCCACTTGGGGATTCTGTGGCAGACACCATATCAATGGTGTGTGCTGATATTTTAAATGATGACAACAATTCTACTACAGAGGAGGAGTTCAGTGCAGCACAGGAGAGGATACTGAAGCAAAAAATTCCTACATCCCATGTAGCAGAGCAGAGTGGCATGGCCCACTCTAGCATTGATCTTGATGCCCCTGGAAGAGGGGAGGAAGAAGACAAGCTTCATGATGTAAGTGGTAATTGAATTAAATAAATCGATAATTTTAAGTTAACATTGTAAGAGCTTGAATTCTCATTTGTTCTTAACAGGAAGCAATTGAGCTCGACAAGTTCGCAGCAAGGTCTGGTGGGGATCGAGCTTCTCGTGGGAGTGGTGCATCCTTGGCAAACTACATCGGAAAGTTGCCAAAGGATGATTTTGTTATCATACACAAAGACTACAGTCCCGATGGGCACTTCATCACTTGGTGCTTGAAGGCCCTTAGCAAGATTTTGTGTTTATGTACAATTACCCAAGGCACTAATTGTGTCATTTTGGTTAGGAAATCCTTAGTTGTAACTACTTTAGGACTTAATTTTAGAGGAAAAGTATTAGGGCAAATAGGTATCGCCATGAGTCTTGGAATGCAAGACCCCCATGTAATATCAAGATCTGTATTGACTTACCAGCTGCCTCAATCTCTCCAAAGGAGAAAGAAAGTTGTGGAGAAATTGAAGGCAGCTGAGAAATGATGTAATGTCTTGATAATACAAACTTTTTTTTTCATCATTTGTCTAGTTCTGTATATGAATGTGCTAAAAAATTGAACTTATCTTCTCTCCACAAATTGTATCTAATTGGGGGTCTTTGTATTGTGCTTTGGTCCTCTATATGATTATATGCTTAAAAAAGGCCAAAAAAGCCCCAGCCACAGAAACGCGGGAAACAACCCTGCAAAATTTTTGCAGGGCTGTTTCCCGCGTTTCTGTGGCTGGGGCTTTTTTGGCCTTATCTAGTGTTTTTAGGTGCCACAATACATAGGAAACTATGTAATTTCAGATTTTCAATTGGTTTTGGTATTATCAGGACCAGAAGTTTTCAGTAGGGTATAAACTCAGCCTTTAGTAGCTAAAGATCTCAATTCCTATAGGATATAACCTCTTAATACCTAACCATTGCATCTCTACCATATGTCTTATGCTTACCAAAGACCAAATATTGCAAAAAAAACCCCAGCCACAGAAACGCGGGATTCAGCCCTGCAAAAATTTTGCAGGGCTGAATCCCGCGTTTCTGTGGCTGGGGGTTTTTTGGTATGAAAAGGACATGTTGCACACCAGTATGTAGAAAAGGAACATATCTAGTCATAAAACAATAGGCAAGTGCATGCATGTTTAACTGAATCCATATATAACTGACTGAAAGAGAGAGAGAGAGAGAGAGAGAGAGAGTGAGAGAGAAAAAAGAGACAAAGAATATAAGTCAAAACAAAATTTTCTATTATCCATTGTATTACATCGCAAAGTAGCCTATCATAGGGTATAATATACACATCATGGGTTATTTCCTCTAATTCTTCTTGCTAGCTGAATGTCCTTCGGTTGTATGGTTACTCTCTTGGCATGGATAGCACAGAGGTTAGAGTCCTCAAGCATGGAGATGAGGTAGGCCTCAGCTGCCTCTTGAAGTGCTTCAAGTGCTATCCCTTGTATTCTTAGACCTGCTTGGTAGCTTTGTAGTTCCTCTTTCACTACCCTTGCAAAAGCTCTTCGTGGTATGAGTAGTTCAACGGACTTTTGGTAGTGTCGTATCTCTGCAAAAGCCCTGCAGTGCTTCCTTCGTCTTTGTGGAGCTCTTGGGTTGGGAGGTATGTTTGGCTGGCGTTGAGGTCGACGTCGAGGTTGATAGTTTTTTTTTCTCCGATGTACACGATGTGAGGGCCCAGCTTCATCTTGCACATTTTGTTGTTGATGTGGTTGTTGACTTTGCTCTCTTTCCTCCTCTGTTGGTATTTGCCCTTGTCCTTGTGGAAGTGTCTTACCTCCATGTGTCACCCTATGGCTCGTTGGTATTTGCATATCATTCCATGGTGGTTGATTGTTGCTTTCCTCATTTGGGGATGACTCTTCATCGCTCTCTAGTACACTCCTTCTGATCAACTTCTGTTTGGGTCTTGATTTGATGGGTGTCCTTGTTGGTGGCTCATCATCTGAAATGGCCTCTGATCGTCCTGGAGTGTAATAATCTTGTCTATTGGAAACTTCATTTTCTCGCACTGAATTGCTCCCAGGTGGTGTGCCATCGTGTGACACAGGCACAGATGTGCTCTGGGAACCACTTCGAGGCCTTTGGGGGGGTTGCAACCATGGTGGGCGTTGTGTCCCTAGATGAGGGCTAGGAAAGAAGACGCGATCTTTCCTTGCAGTTTGCTTGGTGCGTGCCATTCTCTTGAGTTGCAAAAAGTGTGAAATGAAGTGAGTTCTCTCTATTTATAGAGTTTTTTAAAAAACTGTTTGTTCACACTAGAACGGACAAAACCTGTTTAAAACCATACAGAATATTATATATTAAATAATAACACATTGAAATCAAGATTACAATAATCATATGTATTACCACATAATCGGAAATAGCGAATTCACTTTACTTCCAAGCTGAGCCTTCTCGTTGTCTCCTTGCACGCCACTGAGCATGATGAAGAGGACCTAACGATGACTTCCATTTCTCACTGGCAATGTTGTGTTGCATCTTTCTTGCAAGTTTTGCCAATTTTGAATCCCTAAGTCGTTCCACAAAAAACTTTCTCGAGAATGTAGTGCGGTAAAACCAATAAAACATCTCCTCCATGTAGTTTGATTGCATTGGGCCACCACCATGTCGGGTGTTTTTGAAGTATACACCCCTCGCTTTGTAGTGCTACTTTTCCATTCCTTGGGTACTGAAAATCTCTAATGACCCATATCGATGCATGAAAAAAGCTCCATGTGCAAACAAAATATGCTAAAAATTGTTAAGTACATTGGAAAAAGGTAAGTGCAATGAACACTTGTAGAAGAAGATTACACTTACAATGTAGTGTGTTATATTGCTCTCTCCCCAACATTGAATGAAACACTTGGTGAACTCCACTAATGTTTCTTGAAACATTTGACGTTGAATAGCACTAGACCTAGTCAAACCCATTAAGCCTACAACCTTATCAAAGCTCGACCAAACTTTCTTTCTCTTATTACAAAGATCAACTTGAGAGTCATTGTCTGTTGTGATCATGCATAGGTCTTTCCACAGCTCATAACGTTCATTATTTTGAGTGCTAGTACCTCTTCTAAAAAAATGTCTTGCTTTATTCCCTGTCATTGACACTTGTTGCAAGCTATCTTGAAATTCTCCAACTTTCTTAACAACTAGGGTTACATTTCCACCATGACAACCAATTGAATTAAGAAGTTCCTCCAATTTCTTTATAGCTTGAATAGATTTATCAACTGGCTTCATGGCAAATGCGTATTCTATATGGAGCTTCAATAGTCTATCAAAAATTCTCATGAAGGCATGCAAGGTGCAAAAGTGGACATTGACTAAAGGGAATGGAATAATGGGATTCCAATCCTTATCTGACATGTCACGATTAGGTGTACCTAACATGGGACACCTCATTAAAGGTGTATCCCATTCAGCAGATGGAGTTGCATCTGTGTCATCAACTAAATCATCTATGTTGTTTTGTTTTCTCTTTGTTCGTTTATAACCTCGTGTACAATATGGACAAGGATAGAGAGTAGATGCACCTTGTTTGCACCCTAACATGCATTTGATAGTCTTTAAGTCTCCACCTAAGTGCCACTCTACTTCAAAATCACCAAGGCTTTCTACATTGATTTTGGCACCATGAATTTGAGAAGTTATCACCTCTGTGATCCATGGGATCCTATTGAAAATCCATGTAAGAACATCATTGGATTCTTTAGGTACTTTAATAGCACCTAACCACCATATATCTTTCTCTGATTGGACACTATATGTAAAGTGATGGGTAGATTCTTCACTATCATCAATAATAGCATGGGCCATAGCTTCGTTCATGAGTGTCACACTAAGTCTCTCCATACGGCGTCCCTTTATGATTTGACATTCGTCTAGCTTCAATACAAACTTGAGTTTGGAACCACAATCTACATCAAATAACAAACATTATATTATGAAAAATACTATGAATGTCATTATCAAAACAATGGATATACCTTGAAGTGTGGATTTGTAAAATTTAACCATTTCCTTTTGGAGCCTCTCCAAATTGACAAATATGTTGTTGTACTTTGTGTAGATGAATCCCTGTCTAGATGTGTTTTTCAACTCTTTCTTTGATGTAGATGAATGATAAATGGATGCAGGCATAACATCTTCTATATGCAGGTAATTGCCAAGAGTATTGGCTACATCCTCATTGGTTATCTTCTTCCTCACAGATACCTTGTAAGGGCATGGAAAAATGCTCTGGAAAATACCTTTGTTTTGTAGAGCCTGCTTCAAAAGATTGTACAATGCAGTGTACGCTCTAGTACTAACACCTGCTTCATCACATACCATCTGTACCTCACTAGGACTAATAATATCTTCTAAGTTGCCTGCAAAATCTTTAATCACTTGGGTTTTGATGTGATTTTCTATTGGTGACTCCAAGATCATAAGCACATGTTTGTTGCTAAGACAAGAATTCAGAAACTTCAATTGATCCTCCATTGTTGAGGAAGCACTCGCATCTTCAACAAATGACCTGCACAATAAGAATCTCAATCTAAAAGTCTTTTCACATAACTAAACAAAGGAAATACATACCTAAGTGCGTAAACACGTCCCTTCCGTGCTCCACCACCAGTTGAAAGAGCTTGAAAGGATGATAATGGTCGTTTCCTAAATCTCATCCCAAGTGGAGTCTCTTTTAGTTGTGTAAGATTGGCTTTCAACTTTGTAATTGTGCTCTCCTTTTCTTCCACATCTTGTTTTGTTGGAGCAAACCAATCACAAATTGGTGATTATACAGATCTTGGAGAATGCTTATGGTCAGAATGAAGCAAAGGAAGACATTTGCAAAAATGAAGAAGAAGTCAGAATGTTGTCTTGTACACATATGTACATATAAGTGAAGAATCTTGTAAGCTACCATAGTTAAATCCTTAGGATGATAAGGAGTAGAGTCATAGACGCGAGATGAGTCCAAAGTCATGTATATATAAGATAATTATGACAAGAAATGTATGAGAGAAAGTAATAGAGTCATTTTGTAGATGACAATTTTGAGGAAGATGTGTAGAGAGTTTTTTCCCAGAAAATAGCGACGGGTTTTTCTCTGAGTGCTCTCTGTCTGATCATGTGGATCAGAAATCCTTTTGTACACATCTAATTGAGAAGCTAATGAAGCTATGTCTAGAGTTTCAGAATCTAATTCCTCTTCTACTGTGAGAATGATCATTAGGAACATTCATATGTAGAATGTGAGAACTGAAGCCAAAAGTAGCGCACTTTTCCGTCTCAGTATTTTGATCAGATCTGAGTGTATACTGTAAAGTTTTTGATGACTGAGCACTTAAAATTTAAGTTAGAAGATGAGGAAGCTATGGCTAAAAGCATTTAGCAAAACGGGTTCCAGATTGGGAGAAATCAAGTTAAGAAGTTGACTATGTCGAAGGCGCAACTTCTGAGAGTCATTTTCTGACATGTATTTGATCTTAATGATCAAATTAAACTTTTGGTGATTAGTTTTGAGAACTAATGGCTAGTATGATTGCGCAAAGGTATTGCTAATACTTGTGCATCATTTACTTAAAGAAATTTGAAGATTTGTGCAGGTAAAGAAGTTGATATCTGAAGCAGACTTTCTGAAGTTGACACTTCTTCACTCAGAGAAGTGTTGCTTGAAGTTTTGGTAAAAAGGAACATTGTTTGTGTAAAGTTTGGTTTATAGCTGACATAGAAGTGTTCTTAAGTCAGTGTAGATCAAACCTTTGGAGATTAAAAGGTCTCCATCAGTGGTATCAGAGCTAAAGGTGAAGTACAAGAGAAGAAAAGATAATCGAAGTTTCGACTGGTGCAGATATTGAAGATCTTCCAGATCAAAGGAGGATAAGGACAAATTATTGAAGATAACTTGCAGAAGTTTATAGTACAAGTTCGAAAGAATCAAGAAGGACAAAGAATATATCAAAGGTATACTTTCTCTTCATAAACCATAGTAATTGCAGATACAGAAAGTCAAGGATGGGAGAAAGCTTGCAAATTGATAAGCTAGATAGGGAGAACTATCCAGCATGGTCCATGAGGATGGAAGCACACCTCATGAGCAAAGACCTTATAGCATTTATTACAGGAGATGAAGAAAAACCAGAGTTTGCAGATCCAAGTATTCCTACTAGGGAAGAACTTGCAATGTTGAAGACTTGGATGAGAAAGGATGCTCAAGCAAGGAGTATCATCTACATGTCTGTAAATGATTACCTT
Source organism: Ceratopteris richardii (assembly GCA_020310875.1). Taxonomy (NCBI): domain Eukaryota; kingdom Viridiplantae; phylum Streptophyta; class Polypodiopsida; order Polypodiales; family Pteridaceae; genus Ceratopteris; species Ceratopteris richardii. The sequence goes on from CM035412.1 coordinate 18,595,367, forward strand.
TTACCTCACATTAGAGGTTTGGAAAGTGCTACAGATGTTTGGAATGCCTTGGAAGAGCATTTCCAAAATACAACTAAGTCAAGGAAGTCCTCACTATGGGCTGAGTTCACAACCTTCAAGAAGAAGAGTTCACAATCAATTTCAGATTATGTGGCAAGGATGAAAGATATTGCAGATAGCTTGGGAGCAGTGGATGAAGATATTGAAGAAGAAAAGTTGGTAAGACAAATACTTACAGGTTTGAGAGGAGATGAGAAGTGGAAGCCTTTTATCTTGTCCATAGAGTTGTCACTTGATCACTTTACTCCTGATCTTAATCAATTGCTAGGACACATGCTAACCTTTGAGCAGGATCTTAAAGGAGACAATGATAGAAGTACAAGTCAAGCTATGTACTCCAAAGACAAGAAAAAGAATGGCAAGGGAAAGCAATCAAATGATGATGAAGGGAATTCAAATCAAGCTAACTTCACAAAAGGGAAGACAAATTTCAGAGGTAAAGGAAGAGGAGGTAAGAACAAAGATAATGCTAAAGCTTGTTGGATTTGTGGAAGAACAAATCATTTGGCAAATGATTGTTGGTATAATAATCAAAGTGGAGGATACAACAATCAGAATTATAGTCAAAGAGGTAGAGGAGGCAGAAACCAAAGAGGCAATTTCAGAGGAAGAGGTGGTAGGACATCATATGGTAGAGGAGGTGGAAGAAACTTCCAATCTCAGTCCTACAACAATAATTATTACAATTATGCATCAGATCAGAAGGATGACATGACTCTTATCCTGAATGCAACTCATGAATCAATGGGAGAAGATCAAAGAGTGTTCTATATTGACTCAGGATGCAGCAACCATCTGAGTGGGAATCTATCCTTGATGACTGATATGGAAGCAAGGGTGAATGGACATACAGTTCAAACAGGTGACAATACCAAACATAAAGTGGAGAGCATTGGATCAGTTAAGACAAAGAGTGGAAGTACACTTCTGAGCAAGGTACTTTATGTTCCTACTATTCCTAAAAATTTGATAAGTGTAGGGCAAATTGTGGAGAAAGGATATGAGGTAAGATTCACAAATGATGGTGTTTATGTACAAGATCCAAATCAGGGATATAGAACCATAATTGCAGGTAAAAAGGAAGGAAGATTGTTCACTCTCAAGGTCCAAGGTAATGTGGGACATGCATTGTTTACCTATGGAGGTCAAAAGGTATCTGAATTAGACCTATGGCATAAGAGGCTAGGTCATTTCAATGAGAGAGCTATAAAGGAGATGTCAAAGAATCAGGTGGTGCTTGGATTGCCAAACATTGAAGGGCAACATATGGTGTACAAGTGTGAAGCTTGTCAATTAGGTAAAGCACATAAGAGTTCTTATAACAAAACAGGATACAAGTATTCAAATATGCTTGAATTGGTTCATACAGATGTATGGGGTCCCTCAAGGGATTATAGCATAAATGGATCCAGATATTATGTGTTGTTTGTTGATGATGCAACCAGGTGGATTACTTTGTATGTAATCAAGGACAAATCAGAAGTCTTCAAGACATTCAAACACTTTCATGCTTATGCAGAAAGGATCACAGGACAAAAGCTAAAGAGGTTAAGATCAGATGGAGGGGGAGAGTATTTCTCAAAAGAGTTTGATGATTATTTGTGGAATGCAGGTATCAAAAGAGAAGTAACTTGCAGGTACTCCCCTCAACAAAATGGAGTAGCAGAAAGGAGGAATAGGACTCTTGTAGAGTTTGCAAGAGCCATGATGAAGGAAAAGAATTGTCCAAATTACTTATGGGCAGAGGCCATTAACACTGCAACATACCTTGTGAATAGGTTGCCTTGCAAAGCTTTGGATGGAGGAACCCCTTATGAAGCATGGTGGGGTAAGAAACCTAGTCTTGATCATTGTAAAGTATTTGGATGTATTGCATATGCTTATGTTCCTTCACAATTAAGACATAAGCTAGAACCAAAAGCAGAGAAGTATGTGTTTATTGGATATGATGGTAGACAAATGGGTTACAGATTGTGGAGTCCATCCACAAAGCAATTTCTTGTTACTAAAGATGTGACATTTGATGAGCAAAACACATGGTATACAGGATCACCAAATGAGTATACAGGTGTTGAAGAAGTTCAAAGGAAAGGAAAGGCAAAGGTAAAAGTTTGTGAAGAAATTGTTGATGAAGTTGACCCTAGATGTAGAGTGCAGGATCATGTAGAAGAAGGGCCAAGATTTGATCCAGAATCAAATGAGGCTGAAACTTCAAGAAGTGCAGAAATCAGAAGATCTACAAGAGAAAGGAAAGAGCCTATAAGGTATAGTTATGATACATCTTTCCTAACAACAAAAGATTATGCCTACATTGTGAAAACAGAAGAAGATCCAACCACTTATGAAGAAGCCAAAGGTAAACAGAATTGGGAGAAGGCAATGCAAGAAGAGTATGATGCTCTACTTGAAAATGAAACTTGGGAATTAGTACCAAGACCAAAGAATCAGAAAGTCATTGGATGCAAGTGGGTATACAAAACAAAGAGGTTTTCAGATGGTAAGGTGTCTAGATATAAGGCTAGACTTGTGGTTAAAGGTTATGCCCAAACTTATGGGATAGATTATGATGAAACCTTTAGTCCTGTTGCTAAGATGTCTACAATTAGGACATTGATTGCTATTGCTGCTTGCAAAGGATGGAAATTATCACAATTGGATGTGAAGAATGCATTTCTTAATGGTTACATTGCAGATGAAGTATATATGGAGCAACCAGAAGGCTTCATGGAATCAATTGGATCAGATTATGTGTGTAAGCTCAAGAGAGCTTTATATGGGTTGAAGCAAGCCCCAAGAGCTTGGAATTACAGATTGGTTAAGTTCTTGAATGAATGTGGATTTCAAGCATCAAAGGCAGATAGTAGCTTGCTAGTGAAGGCAAGTGAAAATGGATACATTTACATGTGCATTTATGTTGATGATATTATTGTTACAGGAACAGATGCTCAAGGAATCAATGAACTCAAGAAGCAAATAGAGAAGGAGTTTAAGATAAGTGACTTGGGAAACTTATCTTATTTTCTAGGAATGCAGATTGTGTATACTCAACATGGAGTATATGTTTCACAAGAGAGATACTTGAAGAATCTTCTAGTCAAGTTTAACATGGAAGATTGCAAGACCTCAACCACTCCATTGGAGGTAAATCATAAATTAAGCAGGTATGGAGGTGAAGAGTTCAATGACATGAAGAAATATCAGAGTTTGGTAGGTAGTCTAATCTATGCTACCTTGACAAGACCAGATCTATCATATGCAGTAGGTGTGTTGTCACAATTCATGCATTGTCCAAAGAAGACTCATTGGTTTGCAGCCCAAAGGGTACTCAGATATATCAAAGGAACCCTAAGTGAAGGTTTGTATTATGGTTTCACTTCTGACACAAGAATCAAAGTGTTTAGTGATGCAGATTGGGCAGGTGACTCAGATGATAGAAGGTCTACCCATGGATATCTATGTTATGTTGGAGACAAGTTAGTGTCTTGGTGTTCAAAGAAGCAACATACAGTTGCTTTATCATCCACAGAAGCTGAGTATAAGGGAATGGTAGAAGCTGCAAAAGAAGTCATATGGTTGAAAACCTTGATGAAGAGTTTTGAGTTTGATCATAGTACTCCAATAATTTTTGGAGACAATATGAGTTCTTTGTATTTGGCAGCTAATCCTGTTTTTCATGCCAGGACTAAGCATATAGAGATACAGTATCATTTCTTGAGGGAAAAGGTACTTGATAAAGAGATTGAAGTGATGTACACTCCAACAAAAGAACAAGTGGCAGATATGATGACAAAAAGCTTGGATGGACCTAAGCTACAGAGATTCAAGGAGATGGCAGGAGTGAAGAAGAATGGAATAATCACAATTAGTGATTGAGGGGGAGCTGTTGGAGCAAACCAATCACAAATTGGTGATTATACAGATCTTGGAGAATGCTTATGGTCAGAATGAAGCAAAGGAAGACATTTGCAAAAATGAAGAAGAAGTCAGAATGTTGTCTTGTACACATATGTACATATAAGTGAAGAATCTTGTAAGCTACCATAGTTAAATCCTTAGGATGATAAGGAGTAGAGTCATAGACGCGAGATGAGTCCAAAGTCATGTATATATAAGATAATTATGACAAGAAATGTATGAGAGAAAGTAATAGAGTCATTTTGTAGATGACAATTTTGAGGAAGATGTGTAGAGAGTTTTTTCCCAGAAAATAGCGACGGGTTTTTCTCTGAGTGCTCTCTGTCTGATCATGTGGATCAGAAATCCTTTTGTACACATCTAATTGAGAAGCTAATGAAGCTATGTCTAGAGTTTCAGAATCTAATTCCTCTTCTACTGTGAGAATGATCATTAGGAACATTCATATGTAGAATGTGAGAACTGAAGCCAAAAGTAGCGCACTTTTCCGTCTCAGTATTTTGATCAGATCTGAGTGTATACTGTAAAGTTTTTGATGAGTGAGCACTTAAAATTTAAGTTAGAAGATGAGGAAGCTATGGCTAAAAGCATTTAGCAAAACGGGTTCCAGATTGGGAGAAATCAAGTTAAGAAGTTGACTATGTCGAAGGCGCAACTTCTGAGAGTCATTTTCTGACATGTATTTGATCTTAATGATCAAATTAAACTTTTGGTGATTAGTTTTGAGAACTAATGGCTAGTATGATTGCGCAAAGGTATTGCTAATACTTGTGCATCATTTACTTGAAGAAATTTGAAGATTTGTGCAGGTAAAGAAGTTGATATCTGAAGCAGACTTTCTGAAGTTGACACTTCTTCACTCAGAGAAGTGTTGCTTGAAGTTTTGGTAAAAAGGAACATTGTTTGTGTAAAGTTTGGTTTATAGCTGACATAGAAGTGTTCTTAAGTCAGTGTAGATCAAACCTTTGGAGATTAAAAGGTCTCCATCATGTTTGAGTCTATTATTGTGCTCATCCAAAGATTTGATAGCACTTTCTAAAGTGTGTATAGCACTCTCTAAACTGTGTATCTTGAAATGGTTGTGATGACATTGTTGCATCCAATAATTTGCTATAGATGTAGAATGGTTAGACAATCGCTTGCAATAGCCTAGGAGTCCATCTTCACCGGAACCAAGGAATTGTAGAAATGTGGAGATAGTATGGAATCTAGGATGAACATTAGCCATTGGATCTAAGGGATACAAAGCACCATGGACCCAAAGATCAATATTCTTCTCTCCAACTGCACGTCGTGCATTTTGAGAATCTATGTCATTGCTACCTCTAGTTGTTGGTGCAAATTCTGTAGGAACACGAACATGTACACTCTTTGAGTGAGGAGCACGCGCTGGTGCTGGTGTCATGTTCATAATACATGTGAGCACCATGATGTTCTAAAACTCCAGCACCGAATGGGAAGAAGCACACAGATGGCTGGAATGGCTAGTACAGTAGCTATGTGCAAGAAAAAAAGTGTGTTTTGGTATGTGGATAGGTCAAAATGACTTTTTTCAGTATGTTAGAGGGAAAATGAGTTTTTTTTCAAAAATTCATGTTTTGGGGCAACCAAAGTTACGAGTTTGATGATGTGGCTCTTAACTTTTGGAGGGATTTTAAAAAGTATGTTTTTTAAGTATTTTTTATAAAAATAAGTCTAAAAAAATTAAGTTCTGACATATACATAAAAGTATGGGCCATTTTGAATAAAGAATAGCTGAAAAAGAGACTTTTTCAGAAAACTCATTTTTTTATTCATAAAGATGGACGGATTTGATGAGGTGGAAAGTGGTTTTTCTCTCTCTCTATGTGCAGAAGAGAGAGAAGGTCCTAGCTCAGCCTAAAAAAAAGCCTACTTCAGCCTACCAAAAAGTGCTCTATTAAATGCACTTTGTCCCCTTAACAAAGAACAAGATTAAGCTTAATCCCTAAAAATTAGGAATCCTTACAAGGCCCATGCAGGGTTCACTTTTTTTCCTAATGATGATCCTCCTCAAGGATTCACATAGGTCAACCATATTTTTACTTGACTAGCTTAGAAAGTTCAAAGATTTTTAGTAGAAATATTTTAAGGAATCGGAAATAGAAAAAGCTTTAATCAAATATCCTTTCAAACAAGGTTATTTGAATTAAGTTGGTCCAGCACAAAAGCACCCTATTGATAGTATAACTATGTGAATTATTCTCTTGAGTCAAAGGTATGCATCCATTTTGCACTCAACTCTAACTAGGTCTAAGAGGATTGTGAACGAAAACTAACGTAGTGAATTAGATAGTTGAAGCATTATGTTTAAGTAAAATAACCCTCGATAGATGCTCTATGGCTCGTGACACCAATGTGTGATTCCACACTATAACTTTTTGGTTTGATGATGGTTTATATTCACGCAAAATAATCTTTTTGAGAATATACATTAATTATCATAAACATAGATAAAATGCTTCAAAAACATTGTCTTGAATGGATCTTTGAAGATTTAAACCTTTTTGTCTAATAGCACTCACCTCAAAACAATTTAAGTGTCTTAAAAGTTTGAAATGGTTTTCCTTCTTCTCAAATCTTTGACTTAACTCTAATGAGAGTACGTGAGTCACTATACGAAGGTTAGATCTATCTAGTTTGCGTAGAAATGAAGTTTACATCATAGATAGATGTTATGTGGAAATATATTCAATCTTAGAACATAATTTCTATAAATTGAATCCAAGAAGCATCATTCCTCTATCCATGGGTTTAACTGAGATTAACATCATAGATAAATATTAGGTGAAAAACATATTCAATCTTAGAAAATAATTTCTATATATCAGTCTAAGATTCATTATCCACAACTAAAGTGTCTAGTGATGTAGATGTTCATAATATTAAAATACAATAGATCAAGAAGCATTTCAGATTTCTCTAAAAGATTTTGAGAAAAAATTCACACTAGAGCCTTCTAGAAACATCCACTCATGTCAACATAAGTTAATTTAAATGTAGAGAAACAGAAATCAAGTAGTGAGTATAACTAACACTAGTAGAGTCTAGTGAAAGGTGTTGAAGAACTGGTGGACGTTGCACATGCATATGTGGAATCGAGTTGACTCCTGAGTTTATACATATTCCAAGAGAGCATATAATGGAAAATCAAGAGGAGAGTCAGAAGTCATTCTCTCTAGCATCGAAGCTTGCTTCTTCACATGTCCCTTAAAACGTAGGAATTACAACAAAAAGACCATACGAACATAATCAATGTCCAATCAAAGAGGCATACATGAGTGGAACTACGAAGAACATAACAACCACGTAGATTCCAAAATAAAACAGGCATATAAAAGGTGATTCCTTAAGATACATGTAGATGTTAGGAATTTATTAATATTTACAACATCAGCATATCAATATTTTCTCAAGAGCATATTAATAATTTTTCAAGTCTCATAATTCTCTAGGAATAAAGCAGGAGAATGTGAACAATAAAAATGTTTCCAAGACATTGCTAATTATCTATCATTATTTCTAACCTATCCGAATAACAGCATGAAGATATATTTTTCTAGTTGAAGTGCCACCAATAATTAATATTATAAAAAATTTAAAACGCATATACATACAGTAACTTGATATCACATAAGGTACATGTAAAGGTATCATGAATTCTAGGTATTTTCCAACTTTTTGGCTCCTAATATTGCTCACATTGCCATGATTTAATCCTATATAAAGAATCCATTTTATGATTCCATATCTTGAGACCCAAAACTTGAAAGTTGAATAAGTGTCAAACATTGATCCACAGGGATCATGACTTTGGTCCATAGGGATCAACCCATGTGTGTGAGGGACAAGGGCGAGCTAGCCCTCGTCCCTCACACATATGGACTAATCCCTATGGACCAAATTCATGATCATCGTGGATCAATGTTTGACATCTGTAAAGGCACTATTTGCAAAGGAAGAAACCCTTGACACATCTATCGAGTCTGGAAACCTAGATGCACATTATCCATACATCATATGTGAATAGATACAAAGGCTACTATAAACAAAGGTGATAGATTAGAAGACATGAACATGTTAACTAACATTAATTCTATTCTAACGCTTCCTATTATATGTTATCTGATGGGAGTGGGCTCTGAATTCATGGAATTCTTCACAGATCCAGATTTTTGGGCAAGATGATGAGTACTTATGTACTGTGTGTGGAAAGTGGATAATGAAATCTTCGATACTTACAAGAATGAAAATATGTCCTTGGGATCTTAATTTGATATAGATTGTCTGGATTACACAAAGATATTGAGGAGCTTTCTCATCTATATGTTAATACAAGTAGCAACCTAGAGAGATAGAGAGAGATAGAGTTCTAAGCAACACGTAACGCCTGATGTTTCAATGTCTGAAATTAGCAATAACAATAAATACTTAGATGGTACTTCAATTTCAAACACGTCCTACCTCCTTAAAGCTCTTTAACTTTTGATTTTGAACTTACCAGAACTATTGTTTTGAGAATCTACTCTCTCGCGCATTTATTTATGCTCGATGTGCAATATTTAGGTTGTACTCAAATAGCTTATCCATCTCCACTAATGTTAGTTCTATGTAAAATTTGAAAGCGGGCTTAGAAGAAAATGAATGTCCACACACTTGTTAATCTCCACTACAACAATGTTACTTCTATGTAAACTTGAAAGAGCGCATAGAAGAAAAGCAAAAAAGACTATTAGGGTTCTTAATCACTCGATTTTGTAGGAAATTTTCTATATTTTCATTCTAAACCTTATATTATGCGTTCCTTCCTCTTTCATGTCTCATAAATTCGTATATAACTACATAGGACATCTTTTATAAGAAGATGGGTTTTGGCATATAAAGAAGACAACGGAAAGAATTACATGCATGCTGTTAAGATTTACTTGCTAAAAGGGAGACATCAGTAAAAGGAAAACCTCTCTCTCAAGGGAAAAAGCCTTACACTCATCATCTGTGTCAATCCAGGATTCAGAATATGGAATCGAAGTTTCCGCGGAACGCTTTGCATTATTATGAGCGTGAACATCATCGTTGTATCTGTTGATTTCGTGGCTGAAGCTCCGCCGATCACCGCTCAATGTGTGAGGTTCATTCATGTTATCCATCTGTGCGAGAATGTTTGTAATGTAGTCGATGAATCTTTCGCTGCCGCGGTGACTCTTTGCAATCGCCCAATTCGGGATCTCCTTTTCAGCATCAAGATTGTACCATGATACATGTTCTGTGTGATCATAAGACGCTAAGTGTTTCCATCTTTTACGTGCCACATTGCGCTTTCTGTTCACAATTCTCCGACATAAATTTACCACCTGCAATGACGAAAGCATCAAATAATTTGATCAGCATGTCGATTTGGAGAACTCCATCCACTGTGTATGGGAATCTCTATAGATAAATGAATTAACACATTGCATTGCGCCATCAATAAACTGCGCTGGTTTTTGAAAGGATTTATTTATATTCAGGTTTGGATGTTCCGGAACAATGACGTAAAATTCATGCTGTTCTTGTCTTCTATAATGAAGTTAATAACGAAAACATCAGATAATTTTTATCAGCATGTCGACTTAGATCTTCATTGTTTAGGTCTGTGGACGTCGATGCATTGCCATTCAATGTAACTTAACCGGAATGGCTAATACAAATCACATGAAGCGGTCACGGAAGGGCACCTTGCTGATTGTCGAGCTTTGCTGCGGAAGGTCGTAGCCTCCATTGGCCTTGAGTAGGCTTTCAAATATGGGACGAGCGATATTTACGTGTGTTGGCGCAGTCGAATTAAGTATCTTGCTTCTAATGCTTTGCATGAGCAAGGAGCAATGTTTTCTCCTCAGAGAAGTAGAGGACTCGTTTTGCGCTTTGGAGAGAGAATTGTTGCCTTTACTATTCTGCTTACTTGATGCATTCCTTCCGTCTACTTTAGTGTTTTGGCTTGACCTGCTAAGATGTGCCAAGGCATTTGCATCGTCCACAACGTTATTCTCACTGCTCAAATTGTTCTGCTTAGTTTTGCGGAATTCTATTGAAGTGGATCGCTTCGTAGACGCTTTCGGTTGTTGCTTCTCTGGCACTGGTTGAAAGTGAAGGATCTGCCTCATCTCCTCTTGCAGCTTCTGTATGTCAAAGGAGGCTTCAGATTCGCAGCTGGAGCTAGTTGAGCGTCGCGAAGACATAGATGACTCCGTCCCTGAACTCGTCCGGTATAGACCTCCTTCCTCCGCCGAACCTGCTGCTCCTTCGCTGTACTCTTGTTCAACCTGTAGCCTCTCTTGCATTCCTTCGCAACCATCTTCCTCATACTGGACAATGAATTCATCTTCGTCTTCCTCATCTTCACTTGTTTCTGCTTCTTTGCTGTTTCTGGTGAGGAGGTCACCCACTCCCAATGTGCCGATTCTGAATATCTCAGAATGGCCCTGATCTACTGAGAATGTGCGGGACTCTTCTTGCTCGATGCACATTACAAACTGCTGCTGCCCCGCAATGATCTCATTGATTTTACCTGGATTTACCGCGTCCGAGAAAATCAGTATTAACAGCAACTACAGTACACATACACGTTAATAAACGCACACAGACGTGACAACATCAAAGCCGCCGGCAGATCATGTATGACACTAATCATCTTCAAGGTAGTTCCTGTTCTCTCTCTCTCTCTCTCTCTCTCTCTCTCTCTCTCTCTCTCTCTCTCTCTCTCTCTCTCTCTCTCTCTCTGTCTGTCTGTGACACACAGATACACACCCTCACGCGCATAAAAGTCGGAACTGCCATGGAATTGATTGTCGTGGATGCCATTACTGGAAAGAAGTTTCTTGCTAGCCCAGCTGAGAAACTGCCATAAAGCCAATTTGATAAATGAATGAGTAATTCAGGTAAACCACGCTCTAATTTAACGCACACCCTCACTGAAAGAGCTTCCATGAAACCATTGATAACTAAGATGTGATTTAATAGTGCAGCGGAGAGTACTGAATCGCAGCAAACTGTCAATGTGCAGGAGTATATAAAAGATTTATCACCTTCATGGCAATTAGGTTCGATGTCTGATGCAGCCAACACCGCAAGTCAAAGGGAACAAACTTTAAAGGATCTCGATTAGATCCCTATATACGCTCTTCTTCTTATGTTCAAGAGAGAGATGAGACGTTTTTGAACAAGAAGGCAGCCGATTCGTGCAGGAAAATGTAGCGGGCATGCTAACGGAGGAAGTTCACGTCTGCATGTTCAGCTATCCAAGCTTTCGTCGACTTCCGTGCTCGAACACATCTATCAATGAATGTATATCCGCCTTGTCAAAGGTTGGAACTCTGAGATAGAGTACGTGTTCATTTTCTTAGTACAATTTAGCAGGAATCCCCAGATTTAGTCACGCAAAAGCGTTCTCTAGCTTTCACAAAACTGCTCACCACTAAATCGAGCGGAGATCCACGTCTGGACCTTACATTTCCCGAAGAGGTTCTCGAACCTACCTCTAATACAGCACTTGTATGCGCCGAACGGATTAATATAATTACATTTCAAATGAGTTTCCGGACTAATTTGGAAAAGCATAACAAGGAAAAGACAGCAAAGAGGAGTACCCTTCTTATGCTCATACCAGCAGAAGATGGAAGTTGATAGATCGGATCAGTCTCATTCGAACGAAAAGCGGTTCACCTTTTGGTGCAATGCATCGAATTGCGTAGGGCCAAGCGCATGTATCATGAACATGAAGCTCTCTCCGCCTCTCTGCCTTCTTTACCTGTCAAATCTATGTATGGAAACGCATAAAGATGACCAAATAGTACTCACGGATTTCTATGTGGAGATAGGCGAGTTAGCTACGCACACAGTTGATTTTTAATGGCCGTCTTGCCCTTTTTGGCTATTTTATAGTTAAAATACGGTCATATGTTTTATCAGACCTTCAAAAATTACACTACAAATGTGAAATGCAGGCACTATATTTAGATAACCTTCAAAATTGAAGGGCATGGTAGACGATCAAAATACAACGCTGCTTACACACAAAGTGGCAAATCATCAGGAATCACACTATGTGGCATATTTGTTTTTTTTTTTTTTTTTTTTTTTTTTTAATGGAGGTTCGGCCGAGGCCTACTCCCCCGGACTTTAACTTTGAAATTAACAACTGTACAAGGAAGGGCATAGTACCCATGGGACCCCCCTTATCCCACAAGAACAGGGGTAGACGAGGTAGACGGCCCGAAGGCACTTACAACGAGGTAGACGGCCCGAAGGCACAGCGGAGTGAACGCCCGAAGGCAGTTTTCAACGCCCGAAGGCGGTTTTACATATCCCGCAGCGCTGGGGGGTTGAACCCTCGCCCCCGCCTCAAGAGGCGAGGGACCCAACCGCTATACCAGGCATCTTGGGATCTATGTGGCATATTTGGAAGAATAGAAATAGTGCCATCTTTAATGACAAGGGAAAGGATTACTTTTTCTCCTTTATGTATGGCATGAGGAAAATTATCAGCCTCTGTTATTCCTTTTCTAATAATGCCCATTCGGATATTAAGAGCCTTCCTTTTCTAATAATGCCCATTCGGATATTAAGAGCCCCTCTGTAATTCTGAAAAGTTACCATTTCAATGTTTGGAAATCCAAGCTCCTTCGTATGTACTCTAAGCCTAGAGAAGACATGATCACTTTTCTTGGTGATTATATTGATTCCTTCCTTGTGTGATTCACCCTCTTGATTTCTGTAGGCTCTGTCAAGAGTCTACCATGAGTTGTATTTTTTGACTAGCATTAATTTTATACTTCCTGTTTTTTCAAAAAAAAAAAAAAAAAAAAAAAAAAAAAAAAAAAAGAATGGCCTTGTGTGATTATCGAAAATAGAAGTCTCTCTTTCCATGGTCATGTAATTTTTTTGCGCAGGTACGTGTCTGTGTCTGTGTCTGTGTCAGAGATAATGGCATTTGTGTGATTATCCAAAATAGAAGCCTCTCTTTCCAGAATCCATGGTCATGTAAATGTTTTTGCGAAGGAATGTGTGTTTCTGTGTGTGTGTGAGAGAGAGAGTGTCTATCCAAGAAGAACGAGTTCGTGTTTGTGGGGACGCACATGCACATGGCTGGAAGAATTACAGAATCCGCATTGAACTGATGGAAATGCATGACTAGTCGGCAGCCTGACAATTACAGAGGTATGGTTATCGCGCTTAATATTACCGCGGGGAACCTGCATCCAGACAAACCAGAACAAAAGCAAAGAGACAAATGAAGATAAAAGCAAACCCTTTATTGACATTTCGCTGCTCTAAACGTCTCTTTGTGTCACTTGCATTGGTGCATTCACAAGTAGATGCGCTGTAGTCTTCTAATCATTGTAGATTATTTGTCATCTCTCATATAATGAATCAGTTAATCATCGCCCCACGCAAGAAGACATTTTTTTAGCAACAACAAAAAAAAAATAAAATTAAATTAGATGCAATGATTGAGAAGCTTGATAGAAACAACTATGTTACTTAACGAATCAAATGGAGGCTTATTTGCAAGGTAGAAATCTTTATGGAGTTCTAGTAGGTGATGAAGCTATGCCTATTGCAAGATCCTAAGAAGGACCTACTCAAGAAGAAATAGATAAGCTCATACATTGGTGTGCGAGGGATGCTCAAGCAAGTTTATATATAGTAAACTCTATAGGTGAGAAGCATGGTAGGATCTTTACTTATGAAATAGGAGAATCTACGAACATAGCTCTATTCAACTTTGGGTTTCAAACCCTAAGTGAGCTTGAAGTTTGGCATAAGGGACTTTCTCATGTGAATGAAAGAGCCTTGAAGGATATATGCAGGGATCAAAGTGTTCTTAGAATTCCAAACATATCAAATCCACACATGATTGGCAGATATGATGCATGTCACATTAGGAAGGCACAAAGACAACTATTCAATTACAAAAGCTACATCCAGACCAACTTATTGGACTTAGTACATAAAGATGTATCGGGGCCAAGCCAAGAATCGCCTTTGGCTGGATCAAGGTATTGCATCTCATTTATTGGTAATCAAAAAAGATGGACTATTCACTACTTTATCAAGAGTAAGAATGAAGTCTTTGATTGCTTCAAAACGTATCTAGCACATATGGAGAATCATACCGGTATATCACTCAAGAAACTTAGATCTTGGAGAGGCGGAGAATACTTCTTCAAGGACTTTGATGAGCTCTTGCAGAATAAAGGTATTAGGAGGGACATGATAATATATTAGGAGGAAATTGACTACAAGGTACTCTCCTCAATTGAATGGAAACTAAGTACCTATTTTGCACACATGACAGCCTCAAGCTAGAAACTATGTGGTAAAAAAAAGCCTGACTCTTGATCATACACCTTGCCATCTCCATGAGTGACCTATTGTTCCATTTCGCAACTCCATTCTCTTGAGGTGTATACAACACTATACACTGATGTTTTATGCTATGTTCAACCAAAAATGCATTAAAGTCAGAATACATATATTCCCCCTCCCCCGATCAGAATGAAAGGTGCCCATTTTACATGCTGACAGATTTTCAACCAAAACCAAAAATTTTTGAAGCACATAAATACTTCGGACTTTTCTTTCAATGGATATACCCATGCATGCCTGTAAAAGTCATTAGTGAAATTCATGAACTAAAGATATTTTCCAAAAGAGGGTGTCTGCATAGGACCATAGACATCACTGTGAAGAAGCTACAATTCCTGAGTAGCTTGAGCTAAACCATCTTTTCCGAAGGAGGAGAACTTCATTTTTCCCAAAGTACAACCTTTACATTGTTGGAGATAGACGTCTGCGGAAGCACAGCACAAACAACACAAGGAAGGAGAAGAAGCTTGGAGCACAACACACAATACTGAATGTGTTACTAGAGAATGTACAAAGATAAGTAGCCCATTAGGGCAATAGGCGTATATAAAAGCTGGGGGAAAAAACCTCCTAAAGAGGGAAAAAAGTGCTCATGGCGGTCCTAGTATGTTCACACACATCACTACCTAAATATATCAACAAATCCCCCATGGGAGTGATGCGGTGAGCAAGGAGCTGGCACTCAGGTATAAGGAAGTGCAAGGCTATGTGAAAATCACTCCACAAAAGGAAGTAAGCCCAAAGCTTTGCGAAAAGCTTCAAACTTTGCCCTAGGCAGAGCTTTCGTGGAAAGGTGTGCAATGTTCTCATGCGTGGGCACATATGCCAAGCTGATCTCCCCAACAGAGAACCTCTCCCTCACATAGTGGTAATGCACCTCAATGTGCTTAGTGTGAGCATGGAACACAGGGTTCCTTGCAACTGATAATGCACTTTGATTGTCAGTGAAGATGGTGGTGGCAGAAGACTGACCAACACCCAAATCAGCCATAAGGCCTCTCAGCCACACACTCTCAACAGTCGCTATGAAAGTTTCCCTATACTCAACCTCACAACTGGAAGTGGCCACAGTAGGCTGCTTCTTGCTCAACTAAGATATACATGAGCTACCAAGCTTGAAGCAAAAGCCACTAGTGGACACATGAGTGTCATAGCAACCAGCCCAATAAGAGTCAGAAAAAGCATGCAAATCTGGCGGTAGTGATCCCCCCTTGGGATAAAACAACGCAAGTAGCCGAGTACCACTCAAGTAGCGAAAGATGTGCTTAGCCGCCTGCCAATGCTTGACTCTTGGGCAATGCATAAACCTACTCATCTGTGAGATAGCAAACTGAATATCTGGCCAAGTAATGCGTAAGTAAATCAAGCATCCAACAGCCTGCTAATAGAGAACAGCATCAAGTGCATCTCCAGCATCATAAAGGCTCAATCATAAACCTGTCTCCATAGGAGTGGCAATAGGCTTACAGTCTTCAAGGCCAAAATGCTGCAATAATGTGTCCATATATTTTCTTTGACACAAATCCATTCCACCACCAACTTGCATAAAATGAATGCCCAAATAGTGATGCAAATGCCCCAGATCAGACATCTCAAATGGGCCATGCAAATCAGAATTAAAATCAGCAATATGCTTCTCAATAGGACCAGTGAGCAGCATGTCATCAACTTAGACAAAAATGATCAGAAGCACATCTTTAGCACGATTAACATATAAGGTGCTTTCAGTTGGACTATTCTCAAAACCATGTGCAATCAGATAGGCATTGTTGAGGGTTCCAAAGGTTCAACACAACAACTAAGTAAAGAGCAAATCAGTATTACTCACTTCTCCATTTTTGCACTGGTGTTCATTCACAGAGATTCCACCTGACTCATATTTGAAAGTTCATCGTAATTCTTCCATTTTGGTAACTTTTCGGTAACTTTCCGGTAACTTTCTGGTAATTTTTACCAATTTCAGAATTGCGCAATCACGTTCTAGATTTACACATTTCGAAGGTTAACAGATTTCTTACACACTCACAGTCACACAAGTTTTCAATGCGCTGTTGTGTAGATAATTTGAATCTCTTTATTGACTTAGCGGAAATAGAAGGTTACAAACAAGAACTCTTGTCTCGCAGACATTTATGTCCTTTCTTAGATTGACTTAACACCGCGACTACAGATTTGTAAATCTTAGAACTTCATAAATCATACTTGATTACACTACATGATTTCATCAATCACAACGTGTATGATGTTTCCTGTAGAACCTGTTTTCCGGTCCTCCAAAATCCCTGTCAGCAGAGCTTCTTCTCCTTACGGTT
Organism: Ceratopteris richardii; assembly: GCA_020310875.1. Lineage (NCBI taxonomy): Eukaryota > Viridiplantae > Streptophyta > Polypodiopsida > Polypodiales > Pteridaceae > Ceratopteris > Ceratopteris richardii. The sequence goes on from CM035412.1 coordinate 18,612,076, forward strand.
GTCGCGCGCCTTCTTTTTGTAACGTCTTCTTTCCTTCTCACGACATGTCCCTTTTTATCTCCACATAACCGTCTTTTTCTTTTTATTTTATTAAAATCCAATACACCAAAAAGATATATCTCACTAGATAATATCTACGTTTAACCGTTTTTCAGATTTCAAATTAATTATTCATCTTCCAGATTTCCCTGCCTTCAACACCTGGCACAGCCCGGTGGGTAATTTTGTCAAAAGTTAGACTCGAATTCAACAATCCCTTGATCATATAAAATTATTTCCTGTGACTGTTTGAAAATATGCACTTCTTCCACTTCACTCTTCCGATTCTGTAAACTATTGACATCCTCCTCTGCACCATCCTGCTTTTCCTGAAAGTCTGCATCAATAATAAACTGCTGCTTCTCAATTAATATGTCCACCTTTTCTTCTAACTTCCTTTGCGACAACTGTTCCTGCAATTCCTTAATTATCTGTATCTATTCTTCAATTTGCTTCTCTTGCTTTTTAATTACACATACTAAATCTTTTTCATACTTGGACACAAAGCATGTCTGGACATGTTCATGATGAAGCTTAAACGTACTGAGCCAACGACTTTGGAAAACATTCCAAATGTCTTGAACATACCTATGGAGTTGCTGCTTCAATAATCTTGTATCCGACCTTGTCATTAATGTAGCATCTAACTCCACATCTTCATCTGCTAACATCTACTTTTCCAACTCCTGCAAAACATGTATTCTCGAATGAAGAATCATTTGTTCCTTCTGCAAAGTAGCATTAAGTACTGAAAAATCCATCATCTCTTTTTGAATTTGTACTTGCACAGACTTCTGCCACTCTTCAAATTCATGCATAGACCGCTTTATACTAGACAACTTCATCACATATTGCATCTTCTCCTTTTGCAATTCCTCCAACATTCGTACCTTCTCATCCAACGCTTCTTGAAGTGTTTAGCCTTCTTCTGTAAAGACTGATAATCATCCATATTACTAAGTACTTTTGTCTGCTCGTGCTTAGACAATCTTTCTTCTTGCAAAACTAAAAAATCAGAAATTTCCTGCAACCTCTTCTTCATTCCTATTACATCATAATCTGTTGTGTTAATTGATTGGTGCATAACATCCTTCGACATTTTCTCACCTACTGCTTGCAGCTGTTCCTCCAATCTTCTCTTTTTAGACAACTTAAAAACTGTTCCAAGTGCTTTCAGATGCTCAACACCATCTGGCACCTGCAACAAAATATCCTCCTGTATCCCTGCTTCTCGTACATCAGGTTGAATCATCTGAATAACCGGTTTCAGCTCTTGTGCAGTATAACGTGCACGAAGAAGATCTTCACACGTCTCTGAAGGTCTATCCATTACCTCTTTCACTGCTAGTTGTTCCTACTCTCGACTCATCAACTCGTGACCATGAAGCTTTATCTCCTTGGGCCATACTATCTTCTGACCATCGACTAGCTGCACGAACTCAAATAATGCGGCTAAATATGCTCATAGCCTACTATTTGATTGCATTTTATGCCTATCACCAACAAATATTGCACTATGCAGGTGATCTAACGAACTACTACTCTCCTCCGTAGTAGTTTCTTCTTTTTGCATTACAACTTCTCTCTTTCGCATACGTCCTCTCATGACTCCTGATTCAGACACCAACACAGAAAACGCAGGAAAAGGCATAATCTTGGGAGCCTTTAAATAGAACTGAAAATATCCGTTCCACAAGTGTGAATGCTTCAACTGCCACTAACTGCAATGATGGACGTACTTACACACGTAACACTTCATACAACACAATAATATTGTAGTATAGAATACCGTAAACATCATCATCAGTCGGTTGCCCCGCATATCCATAACCCACTTAACAAATCTTCTACACATGCCAGAAGAATCATGGAACTGAACACTCATGAGCACTTCAAGAATAAGAAATTGATATTTAAATTCCTCAATACTACATTTTGTAATGCAAAAACTTTCAATCATACAATTCCGACAAATTGTATTTTGCAAGATAATAATTGATTGAATACTAGCTTTCTTTTCATATTCCCCTCGATGGCTCTACTCCTTATAGGTCTGCTGACTCGTAATATGTAGTATACTTATTTCCAACACCTCATTACTTGTAGACCCGGAATATCCCTTAGTTTGTACACCCTGATCCAGTAACGCTTCCTTATCACTCTTTGGCTTTGGGCTAACCCCTAGCACACCGTTGAACGGAAACTATAAACAGAGTCCCCATTGTAATCGTAAAAACTTACTTAATGTAGTTTTGGACCAACACAAGGTCAAAAAACACTTTACCACAGACAAAAATGTAGAGAAATAAACTCTTTTATTGCGATGATCACAAACATTGCTGAAGTGATGTTCTGGATTATGAACAACTTGTACCACATTAGCAAATAACCAATCCAAATGTGGTGGCTTCCCTTGAAATAATTTCAGCCTAAAACCATTTATTGGCTTATCCATCCATGTGCCAAACACATCTGCCACTCGAAAAGTGCCTTGACCCAAATCCTGCACAATCTGATATGGGCCCCTGTATCTCAATGTAAGCTTTCCTGGATGGGGTCCTAGCTTAGAATTATACACCATCACCCAATCACCTTCTTTAAATAATCTAAACTTCACATTCTGATTTACCCAAGCTTGTCTCCGCCTTTGAATCACCTCCGTAATATATGCGCTTATCAAACGATCCTCCTCAATCTGTAAAAGATATTTACTCCTGTGTTTAACCGATAGCTCAAGCGACATTTTCTCTGCCATAATCCGCAAACTTGGAACTACAAACTCCATAGGTACTACTGCCTCCAATCCATATACCAATCGGAAAGGTGTCATATCCGTTGTCACTTTAAATGCTGTTTTGAATGACCACAAAGCTGAGTCAAGAAACAAATCCCAATTTTTCTGATTTTCATGCACTAATTTCTTAAGAATACGCATTAAAATTTTATTCGTGCTTTCTACCTGCCCATTCGCTTGAGGATGATAGGCTGTAGTCTTTTTATGCAAGATTAAATGAATCCTTGTTAACTCTGAAATCACCTCATTCAAGAAATGAGTACCTCTATCACTCATCATGTTGTATATTATTGAACAATGCATTGTTAAAGTGTTATATTATTAATGTATTAATATGTTTTTGATGTTTCTGATATAGCAGCTGAAGGTTCGTGAGGAGCGTGCAAGGCGTGAAAGGGCGGACATCAATAATCCGAATAATTATTATTTAGCTTGTAAATAAACCTGCGTAGAAGGTTCTATTGTTAGAAAAGTAATGGTTAGCATAAGGGTCATTGTAGACCGTAGTTTCTGTAATTGAAAGCAATGGCTTTCTGTAAAAGTTATCAACTTTTAGTTTCACGCTTGCTTTTCAAAGCCGCCCTCTTGTAACCACAATTTTCGACGTAATAAAAATTCCTATAAATACATGCACTCTGTGGACTGTCGAAAAGAGAGTGCATGGGGGGAGATTGCACCCAATCTACGTACTTTCTCATCTCTTGTTGCGTTTATTCTTCTGTGTGTTTTTCTGCGTTTGTAACTTCTGTTTGAGCGTGAGCAAGATCCTGACAACAATGGTATCAGAGCTCTGCATGCATCAATACAGAGGGTTCTCTGTTCGCGATTCCGATTTCGATTCCGTCTCCGTCTCCGTTTCCGTCTCCGTCTCCGTCTCCGTCTCCGTTTCCGTCTTCGTCTGCGTCTCCGTCTTTTCAAGTGAAGGTGTGCATGTGGATCCGAAAAAGATTAGAGTTATAGTAGAATGGCCAACACCACAATCAGTCAATGATGTTCGTTCTTTTCTTGGGTTGGCTAGTTTCTATAGGAAGTTTGTTCGAAATTTTTCTTATTTAGCATTGCCTCTTACCTTGTTGTTGAAAAAGAAAATAAAATTTGCATGGGGAATTACCCAACAATAGTCCTTTGACAAACTTAAACATGCACTTTCACATGCACCTGTTTTACAATTACCTAGTTTTTCACAACCCTTTCATGTTGTTACTGATGCTAGTGGTTCAGGAATAGGTGCTGTTCTGATGCAAAATGACCATCCCATTGCATTTGAGAGTAGGAAGCTTAAACCCTCAGAGCAGAATTATAGTACGTATGATAAAGAATTGTTAGCAGTTGTGCATGCTTTGCGAATTTGGAAACACTATCTTATGGGCTCTGAGGTCTTAATCAAAACCGATCAACAGGCTATTAAACATTTATTAAATCAGCCCTTAATCTCTGATAGGCATCTTAAATGGGCATCATTCATTCAAAATTTCCAACCCATGATACAATATCAACCTGGTAAAGCTAATGTTGTAGCGGATGCTCTTAGCCGTTTTCCTTCGCATTCTGTTGTTTTGAATAATATTTTTGCCATCCAAATTCATTCTTTTCAAGAAATGGTTTCCACTTATGCATCTGATTTGTATTTTTCACGTGCATGGCATGACTTCAACAATGTTGCATCTTTATCTGATGAACATTATACATTTCATAATGGTTTTCTCTATTTTCAACATAGATTGTGCATAACCCAAGCTTTTAAAGATTTTGTCATTAAAGAAATGCATGAACCATCTTAATGGGTCATAGAGGCATACAAAGCACCATTTCTGCTTGCAAAGATTTCTTCTTTTGGCCACACATGGAAAAAGATATTGCACATTATGTTTCTCAATGCATTGTATGTCAGCGTGTCAAACGTCATTATGGTAAACCATTTGGATTATTAACTCCACTTTCCATTCCAAATGAACCATGGGAACAAATTTCTATGGATTTTATCACAGGTCTTCCCATCACTTCATCACATAATGATATGATTTGGACAATAGTTGATAGGTTTAGTAAATATGCATATTTCATTCCATGCAAAAAAACTTTGACTGCACCTCAAGCTGCAAAATTATTCATTAAATGCATATTCCCACATCATGGATTTCCTAAAGTTATGTTATCTGATCATGATGTTAGGTTTTGTAATCATTTTTGGGTTGCCTTATTTCAACATTTTGGTTCTAAAATAGATTTTAGTTCTGCATTTCATCCTGAAAGTAATGGACAGAGTGAGGCTACAAATAGTACTATTCTTGATTTATTGCGTTGTTATTCATTAGATAATCCTAATAACTGGGATGAAAAGTTGCCATTGCTTCAATTTGCTTACAATAACACTACACACACCACTACTGGTCGTGCACCTTTTGAAATTGTTTTTGGTAAAAAGCTTCCCACTCCCATGTCCCTCACCCAAACCGACATTCCGATGGCTGACTCTATTGCTCATGATCACGTTTCTATGCTTCATGATGTTCACAAGCACATTAGGAAAAGTCAAGAGCGCTATACACGTAATATCAATACTAAAGGAGTAGCCAAAGAATTCAGGGAAAATGATTTTGTATGGCTGCGTATCATTAAAAGATGTCTCAAAAATATTTTGCAACATCCTAAAATTAAACTTGCACCACGCTATTATGGACCGTTTCGCATTAGAGAAAAAATTAATGATAATTCATTTAGATTAGATATTCCATCTCATTGGACTATACATAATTCTTTTCATATTAGTTTACTGAAACCCTTTAAAGGAACTTTACCACTTGCTCCACTTCTTGATGATCCTCCTTTGATTGAAGAACAATCTGAAATCTTAGTTCCTGAGAAAATCATTGATCATGATGTCACTACTACATGCACATGTACTCAATATCATCGATATTTGGTTAAGTACAAAAATCACTCTATTGAAGAATGTCAATGGATACATAAAACACAATTAACACCTCATTATGACCACTTAATTTCTGCATATCATACACAAACACATTAATGTAACAGCTCCATGAACATTTCCATGCATGTATTTTTACATGGCACATGCCGATTTTCTTTATTCAGTGATGAAACATGTGACTGGCCATCCATGTTTATTATTTTATCCACTGAGGTCAGTTGCTTGTTCAACTGTGGGGCATGTTATAACTTATGGAATATGTTGAACAATGCATTGTTGGAGTGGAACATGGAATATGTTGAACAATGCATTGTTATTGTTGGAATGTAACATGAAATATATTGAACAATGCATTGTTATTGTTAGAGTGTTAACTTATTTTATCAACTGAGGTCAGTTGCTTGTCAACTGAGAGGCATGTTGTATATTATTGAACAATGCATTGTTAAAGTGTTATATTATTAATGTATTAATATGTTTTTGATGTTTCTGATATAGCAGCTGAAGGTTCGTGAGGAGTGTGCAAGGCGTGAAAGGGCGGCCATCAATAATCCGAATAATTATTATTTAGCTTGTAAATAAACCTGCGTAGAAGGTTCTATTGTTAGAAAAGTAATGGTTAGCATAAGGGTCATTGTAGACCGTAGTTTCTGTTATTGAAAGCAATGGCTTTCTGTAAAAGTTATCAACTTTCGCCTTCTTTAACCTGCACACCTGGTTTTCATTCCCTTTCTACACAAAGCCACACGAATGAAAAACATACACTTCTTCATGCAAGTCACCATTCAGAAATGTTGTTTTAATGTCCAATTGATGTACATTCCAACCAGGATGAGCTGCAAGTGCACATATGCTATGAACAGTAGTCATTCGACAAGTAGGTGCAAAGGTCTCATCAAAATCAATGCTTCTTTCCTATGCATAACCCTTTGCAACAAGTCTAGCCTTATACCTATCAGTTGTAGCATCAGGCTTATGCTTCAGCTTGTATACCCACTTAGTCCCAATGGCCTTCTTGCCACGAGGCAAGTCACATAAAGACCAAGTACCATTCTTCATTATAGCATCATATTCAAATTGCATAGCAGCCATCCAATTTTCTGAATTTTGTGCTTCATCAAACAAAACAGGCTCATTCTCATCACAGAGACTAGATGCAGCCATAGCAATCTGATGCAAAAGAGGCACTATGAGAGCCTCAATGAGTATGATATGATAGAGGTGCATCTAATTTGCTATCATGCAAAGTTTGCACCAACCATTTTGGCATAGTTTTTGCCTGCTCAATATCATCTCTCTCATCAACTAGTGCATCATGTAAATCTGCATCAGAAATGGAATGATCTACATCATCACATGAAACCTGCAAAGGCTGAGAAGTTGCCTCATTGGGACCGGCACTAGACTATCCACTTGTAAAAAGAGGCAACAAAGCATCATACATGTCTTTGGAGCTAACAGATGTCTCCTTAGTACATGAAAGCAATGGTTGAATAGCATCTTCCACAAAAACAACATCACAGCTAACCAGAATGCGTTTAGTTTATGGATGATACAAACGATAGCCTTTACTTTCAGAACTGTACCCAACAAAAATACATTTTACTGCTTTATCATCCAATTTTCTGTGATGTTGTTCAAGCACTAATGCATATGCCAAACAACCAAAAACATGCAGATGAGCAACAGATGGCTTGCGATCATGCCAAGCCTCATATGGAGTGATAGACTGTAGTGCTTTAGTGGGACACCTATTAAGTACATATGCTACACACATGATAGCCTCAAGCCAGAAACTATGTGGTAAAGCCTGACTTTTGACCATACACCTCACCATCTCCATGAGTGATGTGTTCTTTTGTTCAACAACTCCATTCTATTGAGGTGTATATAGCAGTGTACATTGGTATTTTATCCCACGTTCAGCCAGAAATGCATTAAAATTAGAAGACATATATTCCCCCCCTCGATCTAAACAGAGGGTGCCCATTTTACATGCTGATAGATTTTCAGCCAAAACCAAAAACTGTTTGAAGCACATGAACACTTTGAACTTTGCCTTCAATGGACATACCTATGCATGCCTAGGAAAATCATCAATGAAAGTCACAAAGTAAAGATAATTTCCAAAAGAAGGTGTCTGCATAGGACCATAGACATCACTATGTACAAGCTACAGTTTCTGAGTAGCCGGAACTCAACCATCTTTTGGAAATGAGGAACATTGCATTTTGCCAAAAATATAGCCTTCACAATCATGTTTTCTAGGTGCCTCAAGTTTGGGAAAGAGGACACCATTTTAGATTTCTGCGGACATAGCAAACTAGAAAAATTCAGATGACCAAAGCGTGCATGCCAAAGCTTTGCATCTGACATAGCATGAGAATCATGTACTGCACATGCTGAATCATTCACAGATCTTTCATAGTCTATGAGCTTATACAGCCCACGACATAAAAATGCCAGAAGCAATAATCACATCACCATTTCATAGATCATGAACTGTACATCTATCATCAACAAATTTCAGAACCAAGCCAATCTTGGCTAATGTAGAAACTGGTAATAGATTTTTATTGATCCTTGGCACAAAAAAAGCATCTGACAAAGTGAAAGAACTACCATTAACAATAGTCAAAATGATCTTATCAACTCCCATAACAGGATAAGAGGAGTTGTTGGCACATGTAACAGTATTCCCTGTAGGGGCAGGCTCGAGTGAAGAGAAGAAACTCCGCTGCGAAACAATTTCTGCTTTTCTGATTTCTTCTCGTCTTTATCTTCCTTCTTCGAATGTGCAACATTTGTAGATTTTTGCTTACTAGTTGAAGAGCTCCATTTTCCTTTATGATATGATCATTCCCTTTATAGTACTTGCGAAACAATTTCTGCTTTTCTGATTTCTTCTCGTCTTTATCTTCCTTCTTCGAATGTGCAACATTTGTAGATTTTTGCTTACTAGTTGAATAGCTCCATTTTCCTTTGCCCTTCTAAGTAGTGAGACAAGCTAATGGACCTGTTCTGCTTGGACTGATCTTTGTGCAACAGAACAGAGACTAACTCCTCAAATGACAAGGCATTTGTATTGCCTTTCATCATTAACTGAAGAGTAGAAGCAAAACTCTGATATGAATCAGGGAGACCATTCAGAACATTTTGCACAAGTGAGCTATCTGGTATAACCTCATTAGTAGAAATCAATTGCTCCTTCAAGTCTTTCATCTTTGTTAGGAAACTGTCCATAGAATCACCTTCATTCATGTGCTCACTCTCTAATTGTTTTCGAAGGTAAGCAACACCAGCCTCATTCCTAGCTTGGTACAATGTGGTAAGTGGATCCCAAGCATCCTTTGCTATTCTGTAAGAGTGAATGTGAGGAATAATGGCACGTTTGACAGACAAAGCTATCAATGCATGTGTTTGGGCATCTCTGCCATCCCCACGAATTTGCTCTGTAGTAGGTGCAGTAGAAACTACAGCACGAACAGGTGTTGGGAGTGATGGTTGGATGCACTCAAGAAATGAGTTGGTGCTGCTAAACCTGCTTCACACCAGCCCTCCTTTGATTCCAGAAATGCTTAGTAGACTCCTTGAGCTTCCAAATGAAACCAAAGTATGCTATATGTACTTTGGAAATGAGTTGAGTAATGATTAGATCAAAACAGATGAGTTTGCACTTCACTAGTCTTGAAAAACTTTCTAATTCTGTAATGATACCTGCTCAGTGTTATGCTCAGTGTGACCAGCACACTTGAAATTGAAACAATTCCTTTTGGGGGTATTAAATTACCTTAATAAGCTACCAATTGCAAGTGGAATCACTCAAATTGATAAACCATACACTGAGAAATAAGTTTAGCAAAATTATGATTACCCCCGACTTTTTAGGAGAGTTGCAGAGATAGACCAGTGATGACTTCGAAGCCGATTTCTCACAAATGGCTGAATGGAATCTTCTGAAATTTTGTATGCTTGTAGAAGACCTTTATCTGGTTCCAACGAGCTATTGAACTCTTGATTTGGTTCAGTGAGCACTGCGATATGCCCCTCTGAAGTTGACAGACTTGGAGATGGTGACTCAGACAAAACCAAAAATAATGAATGTAACTCTTTCTATTAATTCACATGAATGTACAATCTCATTGGCTTGATAGATGTAGCCTAATGAGTTGGAGATGTGTAGGCTATGGTGTAGCACTCACACTCTCTATAATCACAGATGTAAGCCTCGGGAATGATGATGGACTACCCGCGACTTTTCAATGTAGCTTTTATAGAAGTTTGATGGTGATTTGAATTTGAAATTCAAACTAAGGCTCCCTAGAATCTCTCCTCTAAAAGTAGGGAGATATTCTCTCCATTACAACATTCAAGTTTCCACGACTTTCTCAAGTAGGTGTGATTACAAAATATTCCAAGTCACAATGACTTTTACAATAAGTAAAAAAGTGAGAACTCATAAGCATGAGTTTCTATGGCTCAATCTTCAAGAATTAATCCAAGCTTTATGTGATGTCTTAAAGCTACAAATCAAAGCCAAGTGTGAAGGCTTGATTTACACCAACAGCTCCCCCTCAAGCCAAACACTTTGGCTTAAGTCTTCATCTTCTTCATCTTTAGTCTTCAAACACATCCTGCAATCCAATCATGGATTTAAATCTGCATAGCTTGTTTCCATCCAATGCTTTTGTGAGCAAATCTGCACATTGCATATTAGTAGACACATAAGATAATTGAATATCTTTGCTAAGTAACTTCTCCCTCACATAGTGGTAATGAACCTCTATGTGTTTTGTCCTAGCATGATAAATTGGATTGGCTGCAAGGTGAAGAGAACTAGTGTTGTCTCCAAAGATGATTGGTGGCCTTGTATATAGGCCTAACTTTGTATATAGAAGCTTCAACCAGATAGCTTCTTGAGTGGCATTGGCTAGCCCTCTATACTCTGCTTCAGTAGATGACAAAGCTACTGTAGGTTGTTTCTTGGCTGACCAAGAAATAGGTTTGTCACCTGCAAAACATATGTACCCTGATGTGCTCCTCCTGTCATCCTTGCATCCTGCCCAATCTACATCTGAGTAAACTTTAATATCAATATCTGATGTATATGGAAAGTACAAACCATGACTTTGAGTTCCCTTCAGATACTTCAAGATCTTCTTTGCTGCCTCTAGGTGAGGTACCCTTGGTTTGTGCATGAATTGACTAAGCACACTAACTCCATATGCTATGTCAATTCTTGTCAAGGTAGCATAGTTCAAACTACCTACCATACTTTGATACCCAGTAATGTCTTGGACTTCTTCTCCTTCATGAGCACTTAGCTTTAGGTTGACCTCCATTGGAGTAGTAGATACTTTAGCATCTTGCAAGCCAAACTTCTTGACCATATCCTGCACATACTTCTTTTGAGTGATGTAGATACCTGAATTTGTGTAGACCAATTCAAGACCTAAGAAATACTTTAATAATCCAAGATCATTGACCTTGAATTCCTTCATCATCTGTCCTTTGATGTGTCTAATTCCCTGAACATCATTTCCTGTAATAATGATGTCATCAACATAGACACATAAATATATTACCTCTGTACTACTTCTCTTTATAAACAGAGAAGTGTCTGCTTTACTCATCACAAATCCTTGGTCTTGGAGATAGGTTGTCAACCTGTAATTCCATGCCCTAGGTGCCTACTTCAAACCATATAGAGCCTTTTTCAATTTACAAACATGATTTACCTTATTGGGGTCTTCATAGCCAGGTGGTTGTGACATGTAGACTTCTTCAGATATCCATCCATTCAAGAATGCATTCTTCACATCCAATTGGTACATGTTCCAATTTTTGGATGCAGCTATACTCACCAAAATTCTGATAGTTGGCATCTTGGCCACAGGAGAAAATGTCTCCTCATAATCAATGCCTTGGGTTTGTGCAAAACCCTTGGCTACCAACCTAGCTTTGTACCTATTTATTGTTCCATCTGAATTCTTCTTTAGTTTGTAGATCCATCTGGATCCTATTACTTTCATAGAGTCTTTCTTGGGTACCAAGTCCCAAGTGTCACTCTCTTTGAGTGCCTGCATTTCTTCATCCATTGCTTCCTTCCATTCTGGTTTAGTGATTGCTTCTTCAAATGAACCTGGTTCTTCATTCAATAGATCCTTTGCAAGATATACAGAATGCTTGGTTACAAGGGAAGTATCATACCCATACCTAATAGGCTTCTTACTTTCTCTCTGAGATCTCCTCATAGCTTGAGTTGAGGATTCTGGTTTATCTTCTAGTTGCTTCATCTTCATCTTCCCTTTGGATTTCCAAGCCTTGAACTCCTCAAGATTTATTGTATCATCATCATCTGAGCTTGAATCTTCTTTCTGAATTGATTCCTCCTTGGTGAGCTTTGGAAAATCTTCTTCCATGTCATAGGGTAGACTAACCTTCCTGCATTCATTCTCATACCATGAGTCATTCTCATCAAAGATGACATCTCTGCTCACCTTGAAGCCTTTGTTTGTTGGGTTATAGAATCTGTATCCCTTTTGGTTCAGCTACCCCATTTTGTTCAGGTGAGTACCTTGTAGTAATCTCCCTTTTGATGCCTCTTTCCTGCAAGAAATCTTCAAACTCATTTGAGAAGTACTCTCCTCCACCATCTGACCTTAGCCTCTTCAAGCTTCTTCCTGTTTGATTTTCAACGAGTGCAAGATACCTCTTGAAACAATTAAACACTTCATCTTTATGCTTCATAAAGTATAAAATGGTCCATCTGCTATAGTCATCAATGAAGGACACATAATACCTTGAACCTGAAATGGAAGGGTCCTTGCTAGGTCCCCAAACATCTGTGTGTACCAAGTCTAGGTAGTCTTCATGCATGAAACCTTTCCTTGAATAGGGTAATCTGTGAGACTTGCCAAATTGACATGATCCACACTTGTAAATCATGTGTTGCTTGGACACATTAGGTATCCCAAGCACACATTGATCCTTGCACATTTGCTTTAGAGTTCTTTCACCTATGTGCCCTAATCTCTTGTGCCATATTTCTAACTCTGAAAGTGTTTGATCCTTATAATTATACAAAGCAATGTTCTTGGTGTCTTCTAGCTCAAAAGTAAACAATCTACCTAATTTTTCTCCCTTAGCTATCCTTTTGAATCCATGTCTTGGATCCTCCACATATGCTCCATGTTGTGTGAATCTGACCTGCAAACCTTTTTCCACAATCTGACCTACACTCATTAGGTTCTTGGTGATTGTTGGAACATACAATACTCTGCTCAATAAATTCTGATTACCATCACTAGTTTTGACATTGCCTATTTTAACAACTGAATGTTTAGTGTCATCACCTGTCTGCACTTGATGCTTGCCTTTGGGTTCTTCCAAATCAAAAAGTAGTACCACATTGCCAGCTACATGATTAGAGCAACCTGAATCAATATAGAATAAGTGATCATCATTGATACCTGACTTAGAAGTCATATTCATGATCAATAAGGAGTCATCTTGCTCCTCTGCATAGTTTTTGTAATCTCTTCTATTCCTGAATCCACCTTGGTAGTTACCATTGTGGTTGTTGTTGTAATTATTGTTGTATTGATTGTTGTATCCATTGTAGCTTTGGTGTTGATTGAATCTGCCTCTTCCTTGAGAGTATCCACCTCTTGAGTAGCCTCTTCCTCTCTGATTCTTGTAGTTCTTGTAGCATTCATCTGTGGTATGATTGGACAATCCACAAATGTTGCATGGTGATGAGTTGTAGGGTCTCCCCCTACCTGACTTACCTCCTCTGCCTCTTCCTCTAGATGATCTACCTCTCCCTGCATAATTAGCTTGAGAGGTAGAGCCTTCTTCATCCTGTTTCTTCCCTTTACCTTTATCCTTAACTTTCTTATCAGTATAGAGAGCAAAGGGGTTGTTACCTTTTGATTGATCTCCTGCCTTTGTAAACTTTGCTTCATGTGTGAATAGTTGGCCCATGAGTGTTGTGAGATCTGGGGTATGCATGTCCATATAGAGGTCCATTGCAGTGGTGAAACTTTCCCACTTATCATCTGCCTTGAGTCCATTTGTTACTTGCCTGACTATTTGCTCCTCTTCAATTTCCTCTCCAATACTTGCTAATTGGTCTGCCACATCTTTAATCTTTGTCACATATTCTGAGACTGATTGCTTGGGTTGCTTCCTAAGAGTTGTGAATTCAATCCACAGTTGATTCTTCCTGGCCCTTGTGTTGGAAGAAAAATAGTTTGACAAGGTTTCCCAAGTCTCTTGGGAAGTCTTACAATTCCTTACATGAGGTAAAAGAAAATCAGATATAGAGTTAAGAAGGTAAGACCTTGCCAAAGCATCCTTTGCACACCATTGGTTGAGTTTCTCATGTTCATCCCTTGTGGGTAGTCCTCTAGTTTTGAATGAGGGCAATTCCTCATCTCCTGATATGTATCCAAATAAACTCCTTCCTTGTAGATAGGTCTTCATCCTCAGAGACCAAGCTTGGTAGTTGTTTCTGTCCAATTTGTCAATGAAGGAAGGGAAACCATCACCCATGATTACCTTATTTGCTCTGATACCACTGTTGGGAGTGATGGTTGGATGCACTCAAGAAATGAGTTGGTGCTGCTAAACCTGCTTCACACCAGCCCTCCTTTGATTCCAGAAATGCTTAGTAGACTCCTTGAGCTTCCAAATGACACCAAAGTATGCTATATGTACTTTGGAAATGAGTTGCGTAATGATTAGATCAAAACAGATGAGTTTGCACTTCACTAGTCTTGAAAAACTTTCTAATTCTGTAATGATACCTGCTCAGTGTTATGCTCAGTGTGACCAGCACACTTGAAATTGAAACAATTCCTTTTGGGGGTATTAAATTACCTTAATAAGCTACCAATTGCAAGTGGAATCACTCAAATTGATAAACCATACACTGAGAAATAAGTTTAGCAAAATTATGATTACCCCCGACTTTTTAGGAGAGTTGCAGAGATAGACCAGTGATGACTTCGAAGCCGATTTCTCACAAATGCCTGAATGGAATCTTCTGAAATTTTGTATGCTTGTAGAAGACCTTGATCTGGTTCCAACGAGCTATTGAACTCTTGATTTGGTTCAGTGAGCACTGAGAAATGCCCCTCTGAAGTTGACAGACTTGGAGATGGTGACTCAGACAAAACCAGAAATAATGAATGTAACTCTTTCTATTAATTCACATGAATGTACAATCTCATTGGCTTGATAGATGTAGCCTAATGAGTTGGAGATGTGTAGGCTATGGTGTAGCACTCACACTCTCTATAATCACAGATGTAAGCCTCGGGAATGATGATGGACTACCCGCGACTTTTCAATGTAGCTTTTATAGAAGTTTGATGGTGATTTGAATTTGAAATTCAAACTAAGGCTCCCTAGAATCTCTCCTCTAAAAGTAGGGAGATATTCTCTCCATTACAACATTCAAGTTTCCACAACTTTCTCAAGTAGGTGTGATTACAAAATATTCCAAGTCACAATGACTTTTACAATAAGTAAAAAAGTGAGAACTCATAAGCATGAGTTTCTATGGCTCAATCTTCAAGAATTAATCCAAGCTTTATGTGATGTCTTAAAGCTACAAATCAAAGCCAAGTGTGAAGGCTTGATTTACACCAACAACAGGAATATGCAGAATATCATCATCTTCGACACCTTCTGCATCAGCTTCAATACCTGTAGTTGTAACAGTTGCACTTGTGATAGGACGTTTTCCAACACCCTGCATAATGTTCCATAGTCCTTTTGCAACCAATACATGTCGCATCATATAATCCCATAACGGGTAGTTGGTACCATCCAACTTACCCTCAATAGCGAACATACGAAATACATCACTGCTTTCAGCCATGGCCGGTGACTAAAATACCTTGATGCAGAAAATTGACTGTATCTCAAAAGGTTGAATGGAACTGCCGAGACAAATTCTGCTAGATCTGTAGCAGACTTCCAGACGCTTATACTAGCGAACAAAAATTGGTATATGCTTTTGGCACAAAAACACAAAATAGCCTACACAAGCACTATGATAGGCCGAAATGAGCTCAGATCGTTATTTTTCCATCACAAAGCGAAGTTGTTTTGATCTCAAAAGCACGCTAAGTATGCTCACCAAAATTTGTGCAATTCTGAGATTGCAATCGGAGGAGTGTCGACGGTGCCCTAGATGAAGCGACGATCTGCTCTGATACCAATTGTTGTAGATAGACGTCTGCAAAAGGATGCAAAAGGTAATATGTTTGGTTGCCCCACTCTCAAAGTACCAAACATCTAAGTCTACAATAGACATACACTACTCATGAGAAGATGGGTCAAAATTACAAACAGTAGTAAATGCCCATTCTCCATTGTGCACTAGATTAGCAAACTCTGTTTTTGGTGTAGGGGCCTCTGCAACAACCATTCCAGCCTCTTTCTGCTTTGCCTCTTTAGTAGCCAGTTTTGGACAACTCTTAATGATATGATCATTTCCCTTATAGTATTTGCAAAACAATTTATGCTTTTCACTTTTCTTGTTGTCTCTCTCATCCTTTTTTGATTGTGCAAAATTTGCAGATTTTTACTTCCTAGTAGACGAGCTCCATTTACCTTTGCCCTTCTAACTAGCCAGTAAAGCTTGATCTGCAACACGCATAATGGACCGGTTCTGCATAGATTGATCTTCTTGTAATAGAAAAAAGACTAACTCCTGAAATGTTAAAGCATTTGGATTTTCTTTCATCATCGAATGAAGAGTAGAAGCAAAACTGTGTTATGAATCAGGAAGACCATTTAGAACAGTCTGCACAAGTGAATTGCTCTGCAAGACTTCATCAGCAAAAATTAAGTGTTCCTTCAAATGTTTGATCTTTGTTAGAAAAATTTCCATAGAATCACCTTCATTCATATGCTCACTCTCCAATTGTTTTCGGAGGTAAGCAACACAAGCCTCATTCCTAGCCTGGTACAATGTGGCAAGTGTATCCCAAGCATTCTTAGCTATTCGGCAAGAGCGAATGTGAGGAATAATGGCATGTTTGACAGACAAGGCTATCAATATGTATGCATGAGCATCTTTGCCATCCCAACAAATTTTCTCTACATTAGGTGCAACAAAAACACGAATCTGTAGAATATCACCATCTTCGATGCCATCTACATCAGCTTTAGTACCTATATTTACAGGTGTAATAGGACATTTTTCAACACCCTGCACAATATTCCATAGTCCTTTTATGACTAATACATGACCCATCATATAAGCCCACAATATGTAAAACAACCAACATACCAAATACATCAGTACTTTCAGCCATGGCCACTGACTAAATACCCTGATGCAAAAAAATGATTGTATCTGAAAATGTTGAACAAAACTATCCTCATGAGTTTTGCTAAACCTGTAGCAAATTTTGAGATGGTTATAGGGGCAAACCAAAACATGTATATATCTTTGGCATAAAGAGATGAAATGGCCTACACAAGTGCTACAATAGTGCATTCAAAGGCCAAAACAAGCTCAGATCGTGATTTCGACAGCACATAGCAAAGCTGTTTTGATCTCCTAATCACCTTGAGTATGCTCACCAACTTTTGTGTCATTTTGAGACTATGACCGAAGGGGTGATGACGACATCCTAGATGAAACGGTGACCTGATCTAATACCAATTGTTGTAGTTTGAGGTCTACGAAAGCACACAGATAGCACAAGGAAGAAGATGAAGCTTGGAGCACAACACACAATACTGAATGTATTACCATTAAAATGTACAAAGATAAGTGACCCATTAGGGCAATAGGCGTATATACAAGCCAGGGGAAAAAAACCTCCTAAAGAGGTAAAAAAGTGCCCCGGTGGTCCCACTATGTTCACACACATCACTACCTAAATATATCAATAACTTGTAGCTAAGGGATATAAGTAATATCAATTCTAGAAGCTTCATGAAGCACTTTGCGGGCTCAAGCAAGCTCCTAGGGCCCAGTATGCAAAGATTCAAAAGTTCATCAAAGACAAAGGATTTCAAAGAAGCGGTGTTGATGCTAACTTATAGACCTATAAAAAAAGAGTCCATTTGTAGCCATAATCATCCTCTATGTGGATGACTTGATCTTGACAAGTTGAAATGAAGAACACATCCAATTCATCGTCACAGAGCTTCATCTTGAATTCTCTATGATAGATCTTGGTCTACTTCACTACTTCTTAGGTATGGAAGTTTTGAAAACAAAAGAAGGCATATTCCTATCACTGATGAAGTATTGCTCTCATCTTGTTTCTAGTTATAATGTGGACCAATGTCACTCAGAATGTACACCACTTGATCCTAACATCAAGCTCACACAAGAGGATTCATCATCACTTGTGGATGTGCATACTTATCGATAACTTGTTGGCTCATTACTCTACCTCGACAAAACTAGAACAAATATTCCTATGCAGTTGGCATACTCAATCAATTTGCACATCAGCCTCATGAGATGCATTGGGATTTTGCTCATAGACTACTTCAATACCTTGCTCTCACCCTACATCATGATCTTTGGTATAGAAGGGGGCATTGAACTTACTCGATATTCAGATTGTGAATGGACTCATGATCTTGATTCTCGATTGTCTACTTCTAGATACATATTCTTGCTCGCCTCAAGACCTATCTCTTAGGCAAGTAAGAATCATTCTATAGTTTCTGTGTCATCCACTCAATCTGAGTATCGAGCATCCATCCTTGTAGCATGTGAGGGCATCTCACTTCGACAATTATTATCTAAGATTAGTGTTTTGTAGGTTACTCCGACATGCATCCACATGGACAACCACTCAGCCTTGGCCATTACCAAGAATCCAGTGTTTCATGTTTTGAGGAAGCACATCGAGATGTAGTTCTAGTTCATCAGCAAGAAGCTTATATCTTATGAGATTACTCTAGAGTATTTTACCTCTCATGAGAACTCAATAGACATGTTCAGAAAGGCTCCACCTCCAGTCTTGCTCCAGCACTTGGTGGACCTCTACAACATTCAGCCGCTCCAAAATAGAGGGGTGTTGATGACATGATTGATCCTAAATCATTTATATTTGTATCTACATGAGTGCATCTCCATTTTGTATCCATGAGGCACTCCATTCCTAGTTTATTTCCATTTTATATTATATCTCTTTTGTATTTGGGTACCTTGCCATTTGCTTCTATCAGTGTATTCATTCTCCTTCACATTTGATGTACTTTGAAGAGCCCCTCCCAAATCTATATAAGGAAGGCCTCTTCCCCCATTTGTACTTGGTTAGAAACTTGAGGAGCCTACTCCATGATCTTGGAAAGCTCATTTCCAATTCATGTGAGTTTACCCATTTCTTGGTCTACTAACTTTGAGTCTCTCACACTCTTCCATTATGTGAGTACACTATTGTTTTGATTTTGCATCTGCATGTGTACTCTCTATAGCTTACTGGTACACCTTTGAAAATGAATCATAAACTAAGTGTTTATGAAGGTGAGGAGATTGATGATCCTAAAGATTATCGAATCTTAGCTCATAGCTTGATTATATGCTGCTCACACAAGACCAGATATATCCTATAGTGTGGGAGTGCTTAGCCAATTCATCACTCACCTAGAAGACCACACATGGATGTTTCTAAGAGAGCACCTACGTAATGCAAGGGAACAATCAATGAAGGAATCTTGTATCCTTACTCTTCATATTTGAATATCAAATCTATTTAGATGTAGATTAGGTGGGAGCAAACGATGATAAACGAAGTACATCAAGATACCTAGCATTGGTAGGTTCAAAGCTAGTGTCATGGAGTTCCAAGAATAAACCAACAATTTCTTTATCTTCAATGTAAGAATACTATAGAGGAAAAAATATTGCAACTCAAGAAGCAATATGATTGAAAGAGTTGTACTCGAATTTGGGACGTGTAAGTTCCAAGGCTCACATACTTGGATATAATGTAAGTTCCATGCATCTAGCCGCAAATCCAATTCTCCATGCAAAGGAAAAGCACATAGAAGTCCATTACCACTTGTAAGAGAGAAGCTTATGGCAAAGGAAGTTAACTTATCATTTGTTCCTACTGAGAAGCAAATAGCAAACATGATGGGAAAGGCACTTGATGGGATATAGTTATGCAGATTCGAATCTATTGTAGGTATTCAACCTATCAGAGGATGAAGACTTAAGCATACTTTATCTTGACGGGGATTTGTTGGATCACCAAGCTTTCACTATGCTTGAATAAACATTTTTCACATTAACCATCATATGGATGGTGCCATATATTTACCTTGAAGAATAGCACGTATGTGCACACCTTTCATTGTATTGTTTTATTGATCACTTATGATCATTTATCTTCTATGATTCAAGGTATCTACCTTTGTAAACGGGAACAATAAAAGGCACAAAACCCACAAGTTAGAAGTGGTTGAGATTGATTCTCTATCAATCAACCAAAAAGTTGGTATTACTCCAACTTCCACTTTTTCAAGATTGTTGAAGAAGATTCCAATCAACTTAAACTACCAAGCTTGCCTATTTTCAAATTTGAATCCATGAAGAAGAGGAATAGAAACATCCATGAAAGTCCATATAATGACTTCAAATCATTTGTACACTATGAGATTGATGATTTGATACAATACATATACTGTTTGATCATTGCTTGGTGCCTTATCAATTCTCTTCTCCCTCGTCCTCACACTCAATCATCGTGGAGAGGTTGTTGCTCTCTCTGTAGAGGTTAAAATTGAGTGAATGAGCACTCATTACAAAGATAATATTATCTTGTTTATGTGTAAACACTTTCAAGTTATTTAGATAAGTAGATTAAGAGAAATGTCAAAGTGAATGTCTTGGGGTCATTTTCTACAAATTCCTTAAAACTCTGGATGACATCTAATCATTGTTAAGCTTATTGATCCTTCATTGTTTGATCTAAATTAGGGCTTTTGTACATTATAGAAATCCAAATCTATGTATACACTCTCGTAAGAGGAAGATCTCCAACTGTAACTATGCTAGCTACTTTGAGTGTTTGAAGACATAACTTCCATCCAAATATAGAAAGTTTTTTGAGTTAGCCAAAGTGCCAACTTATTTGTTTTGTACCAACTCTTTCTCAATAATGCTCCAAAGTACAGAGTAGTTTTTATTGCACTAATTACAAGCCTATAAGGTCTATTTGACTCTCCAAAATCTCAAGGGATGGTCTTGTGCTAGTTGACTAGACCAAATTTCATCACTTGGGAACTCACTTTTCTACCTCCCACAAGCTTCTCTAACTTCTCTCATCCCTTGCTTGGGAAAACTCTATCAAATACATACAAAATTATTTTACCTAGTGCAAGAACCTTGCTAAATAAATTATAGAAAAAAGAAGAGAAGATAGCCTTAAGGAGAATTCTAGTTTCAAAGGAAGTGTTACCTCTCAAAACTATATTGATCTCCTCTAGAGACTCAATAGGGAAAAGGATCTTGAATCTAGTTTGTATCTTGCCTCTTCAAGAGAATATTAGGTTGGGATGAGATCAATAATTGGAGACCTATCACTTGTCTTACCATTTTCTTAAGATTTTTGCTTCTTCCCTTTTAGATGTCTCAACAACATTATGGACAAGATTATCCCTCCTAAAAAAAGGGTTTTATAAAGGGTAGGTATATCCTTGATGCTATCATCACTATATGGGAGGTATGGAATGTGCCAAGTCGATTAATTTTTTAACGTTGATAAGGCTTATGATAGAATAGAATGGGACTTCATCCTCAAACCCCTCTTTGACGTAGATGCTCGTAGGAAGTTCACTAGATTTGTGAGAACACTTTTTGGTAACTCTTATTCTATTATTTTCATGAATGGTCATCCTTCTGTGTTGGATTTTGAGGTATGCCAAGGCATGTGAAGAACATAAGGAAGAAGAAGAAGATTGGATCACAACACACTATACTGAATTTATTACCAAGAGAATGTACAAAGATAAGTAGCCCATTAGGGTAATAGGTGTATATACAAGTAGGGGGGGACCTCCTAAAGAGGGAAAAAAAGTGCCCCCTAAAGAGGGAAAAAAAGTGTCCCAATGTTCCTAGTTTGTTCACACACATCACTACCTTAATACATCAACCAATCCCCATGGGAGTGATGTAGTGAACAAGGAGCTCACACTCATGTATAAGGAAGTGCCAAGCTATTTGGAATCAATCCACAAAAGGAAATAAGCCCAAAGCTTTGTGGAAAGCTTCAAAATTCTCCCTAAGCAGAGCCTTTGTGAAAAGTTCTACAATGTCCTCCTATGTGGGCACATATGCCAAACTGATCTCTCCAGTAGAGAATCTCTCCTAGACATAACGATAGTGCACCTCAATGTGCTTAGTGTGAGCATGCAACATAGGGTTCCTCGTAGCTGCCAATGCTCTTTGACTGTTAATGATGATGGTGTTGGCAAAAGATTGACCAACACCCAAATCAGCCATAAGGCGTTTAAGCCACGCACACTCAACAATCGCTATGAAAGTTGCCCTATATTGAGCTTCACAACTGGAATGGGCCATAGTAGGCTGCTTCTTGCTCAACCAAGATATACATGAGCTACCAAGCCTGAAGAAAAAACCAAGTGGACACACGAGTGTCATAGCCACTAGCCCAGTCAAAGTAAAAAAAAGCATGTAAATCTAGTAGTAGTGATCCCCCCTTGGGATAAAACAATCCAAGCAGTCAGGTACCACTCAAGTAGCAAAAGATGCATTTAACCGTCTGCCAATGCTTGACACCTAGGCAATTCATAAACCTGCTCATCTCTGAGACAACAAATTGAATATGTGGTCGAGTAATGCATAAGTAAATCAAGCATCCAATAGCCTGCTGATAGAGAGCAACATCAAATGCATCTTTGGCATCATGAAGACTCAACCGTAAACATATCTCCATAGGAGTGGCAATAGGTTTACAGTCTTCAAGGCCAAAACACTACAATAATGTGTCAATCTATTTTGTTTGACATAAAGCTATTATGCCATCAACTTGCATAAATTGAATGCCCAAATAATGATATGAAAAAATATGACATCTCAAATGAGGCATGCAAATCAGCCTTAAAATCAGCAATATCCTTCTCATGAGGACGAGTGAGCAGCCTTTCATCAACATAGACAACAATGATCAGTAGCACATCATTTGCACACTTAACATATAAGGTGCTCTCAGTTGGATTGTTCTCAAAACCATGTGCAATCAAGTAGGCATGTATTTTTTCGTACCAAGCACATGGTGCTTGCTTCAAATCATATAATGCCTTTTTCAGCTTGCACACCTAGTTTTTATGCCCTTTCTACACAAAGGCACGGGGCTGAAAATTATGCACTTCCTCATGCAAGGTATCATTAAAAAATGCAGTACTAATGTCTAACTAATGTACATTCCAACCATGATGAGCCGCAAGTCACAGATGCGATGAGCAATAGTCTCATCAAAATCAATGCCTCTTTCTTGAGCATAACCCTTTGCAACAAGCCAAGCCTTATACCTGTCAATTGTTCCATCAGGTGTATGCTTTAGCTTGTATACCCACTTAGTGCCAATGGCCTTCTTGCTAGGAGGCAAGTCACATAAAGACCAGGTACCATTTTTCATGATAGCATCATATTTTGATTGCATAGTAGCCATCCAATTTTTTGAATTTTGTGCTTCATCAAATGAAAGTGGCTCATTCTCATCACAAAGAGTTGAGGCAGCCATAGCATAGCAATTTGATGCAAAATAAGCACTATGAGAGCCTGAACGAGTACAACAAGATAGAAGTGCATCTAATTTGCATGATGCAAAGTCTACACCAACCATTTTGGCATAGTTTGCCTCCTCAGTATCAACTCTCTCATCAGCAATTGCATCATGCAAATTTTCATCAGATATGGATTGATGAGCATCATCACATGAAACTTGTAAAGGTAGAGAAGTTGCCTCATTACGACTAGCACTAGACTATCCACCTATAAAAAGAGGTAGCAAAGTGTCATACATGTGTTTGGAGATAACTAATGTCTCCTTAGTACATGAAACTAATAGCTGAATAGCATCTTCCACAAAAACAACATCACTGCTAACCAAAATGCATTTATTCTATGGATGATACAAACGATGCCTTTTCTTTCAGAACTATACCCAACAAAAATACATTTCCCTGCTTTATCATCCAATTTCCTACATTGTTGTTCAGGCACCAATACATATGCGAGACAACCACAAAAATGCAAGTGAGCAACAGATGGCTTATGACCATGCCAAGCCTCATATGGAGTGATAGACTACAATGCTTTGGCGGGAAACCTGTTAAGTACATATGCTACACACATAATAGCCTCAAGCCATAAACTATGTGGTAAAGCGTGACTCTTAACCATACACCTCACCATCTCCATGAGTGGCATGTTCTTCCTTTCAGCAACTCCATTCTGTTGAGGTATATATGACACTGTATAGTGATCTTTTATCCCATGTTCACCCAAAAATGCATTAAAATTAGAAGACATATATTCCCCTCCTCGATTAGAATGGAGGGTGCCCATTTTACATGCTAACAAATTTTCAGCCAAAATCAAATTTTTTTTAAAGAACATAAACACTTTGGACTTTGCTTTCAATGGATATACCCATTCATGCTTGGAAAAAATCATCGATGAAAGTCATGAAGTGAAGATAGTTCCCAAAAAAAGGTGTTTGCTTAGGACCACATACATCACTATGAACAAGCTCTAATTTATGAGTAGCTCAAAGTGAACCATCTTTTGGGAACAAGGAGTGCTACATTTTGCTCAAAATATAGCCTTCACATATATATTTACAAGGTCCCTCAAGTTTGGCCAAAGAGGACACCATTTCATATTTTGGAAGGTGAGCAAACTAGCAATATTCAAATGACCAAAGTGTGCATGCCAAAGCTTTGCATCTGATATAGCCTCAAAATCGTGAACTACATATGCTAAATCATTTACAGAATTCGCATAATTTATGAGCTTATAAATCCCATGACATAGAATGCTAGAAGCAATAATGTTGTCACCATTTGAGAGATCATGAACTACACATTTGTCATCAACAAATTTCACGACCAAGCCAATCTTGGCTAATGCTAAAACTCATAATAGATTTTCCTTGATCCCTGGAAACAATAAATCATCTTACAATGTAAAAGAACCACCATCAGCAATAATCAGAATGATCTTACCAACTCCCATAATAGGATAAGAGGAGTTGTTGGGGCATGTGAAAGTATTCCCTATAGAGACATGCTCAAGCAAAGTGAAGAAACTCTCTTGCGAGGTAATGTGTTTGGTTGCCCCACCATCAAAGTACCAAACCTTTGAGTCTACTGTAGACATACACTGTTCATGTGAAGATGGGTCATAACTGCAAACAGTAGTAAATGCCCATTCTTCATTCTTCACAAGATTAGTAGAATTTGTTTTGGGAGTAGAGGCCTCTGCAACAACCAAGCCTCTTTCTTCTTTGCGTCTTTTGCAGCCAGTTTTGGACAAATCTTTATGACATGATCATTTCCTTTATAGTTTTTGCAAAACAATTTCTTCTTTTCTGTTTTCTTCTCATCTCTATCATCCTTCTTTGATTGTGTAGAACTAGCAGATTTCTGCTTACTAGTAGAAGAGCTCCATTTACCTTTGCCCTTCTGACTAGCCAAGAAATCTTGATCTGCAACATGCATAATGGCCCTATTCTGCCTGGATCTTCTTGCAATAGAACAGAGACTAACTCTTTAAATGTTAATCCATTTGCATTACCTTCCATCATCACTCAAAGAGTAGAAGCAAAACTCTAATATGAATCTGGAAGATCATTCAAAACAGTCTACACAAGTGAATTGTCAGACAAGACTTCATCAATAGAAATCAACTGCTCCTTCAAATCTTTGATCTTTGTCAATAAACTTTCCATGGAATCTCCTTCGTTCATGTTCTCACTCTCCAATTATTTTCAAAGGTTAGCAGCACGAGCCTCATTCCTTGCTTAGCATAAAGAGGTAAGTGTATCACAAGCATCCTTTACTGTTCTACAAGAGCGAATGTGAGGAATAATGGCATGTTTGATAGACAACGCTATCAATGCATGTGCCTGAGCATCTCTGCCATCCTAATGAATTTTCTCTGCACTAGGTGTAGCAAGAACCATAGCACTAATAGGAACATGAAAAATATCACCATCTTCAATGCCATCTACATCACGTTCAGTAACTATATTTGCAAGTGTCATAGGACATTTTTCAACACCTGCATAATATTCCACAATGCTTTCTCAACCAATACATGAGGCATCATATAAGCCCATAATGGGTAATTGGTAACATCCAACTTATCCTCAATAGCCAACATACAAAATACATCATTGCTTTCAGCCATGGCCACTGACTCAAATACCCTGATGTAGAAAAATGATTGAATCTCAAAAAGTTGAGCGAAACTACCCTATCGAGTTCTACTAAACCTATACAAGACTTCAAGATGCTTATACTACCAAACCAAAACTTGTATATATCTTTGGCACAAAAAGATGAAATTTCCTGCATAGGCATTGTGATAATGCATTCAGAGGCCGAAATGAGCTTAGATCATTATTTCGACACCACATAGCGAAGATGTTTTGAATGTTAGAAATGTACAAGCTCAAATGTGTGTGAACCAAGGCTTGACTCAAGTGCCACATCATTTCAATTTTTGTTAAAGTCTACAACCACTTTTCCACGACTTTTTTAGCTCAAGATTCCATCTACCTTGATTGAGAAAAGTGGGGGATTTTGGAGGTATGATTTGAATTCAAATTCTACACCAACTTTTAGAGCATTATATAAGTAATAGCTTGGAAAAAATTTGTGGCCTCCTCAAGCTTCATTTGTGCACCTTTAGGCTCTCATTAGGAGTGTTTACTCCAAGTCTAAGCTAGCCGCTAGCTAAGCAAGCCCCTTGCTTGCTGGATTTTTCTCATACCTTAAATCACCCATATCTCTTTGTGTAGTAGTCCGATTCATTTGCGACATAGCAAATTTTGTTCCTATGATTGTAAGCTTTCTTTTGCATGTGATCTTAGTTTCACATGTTCATTATCCTTGAGTATATTGAGATTGAAAGATCTCTAGTCTTATCTCTGCATATTCCCAAGTATATGTGTGTTGGAAGGTACACATAGGTGCAAGCTATCTATTTGGGCAAATTTTGGTATGTCTTGTGCAAGGAGGTTGACATAGGTCATATTATCCAAATTGAGTGATCTATGGCTTGTTATAAGGATTAGAGAGTCTATTTGTAGTGTGAAAAAGTTCATACATTCAGTCCTCAGGTCCAAAGAGCAATTCAGTCTTTGGTGGACTGTGGTAGTGAACTGTTTGGTCCTAGGAAGGACCTATCATTCTTCTCTTGCAACTAGGAGTAGATATACTCCATCAATGGTATCAGAGCTCATCATTGAGCATTGGAGACATCAAGAGGAGGCCTTGAAGTTGCTTGAGAGCCAAGGATTGAAGTAAAGACCAGCAAGATTTGAAGGATTTGAAGCAAGGGGGAAGTTCTATCATTATTGAAAGTTCAGGACAAGTGGAGACTCTTGTGGGAAGGTAACATATCATTCTTTCTCACATCTATCACAATCCAAGGAGGGATTAGGATCCACATATTGTCTCATACACAATGGGAGGCTATAATACTCAGATTGAGAAGCTTTAAAAGAGCAATTACCAACCTTGGAAGTTTAGAATCTCTAACTTATTCATGGGAAACGGTCTTTGGGGGTTGGTTAGTGGTACTGAGGTGAAGTCATACATCGATCCACATACACCTACTAGAAATCAAAGGAGATCCATTCGAGAATGGGAAGAAATGGATAGGAGAGTGATCTTCATTCTTTCTCAACACATAAGCAACTCCATGATAGGTCATATCCAAGACCTAGATACATCTAAGAAGGTTTGGGAGTGTTTAGAAAGGTTGTAATCTATCTACAAAGACTAGAAAAATTCAGCTCAAGAATGAGCTCAACAACCTTAGGAAGTCATCAAATCAGACCATTAATGAATTTATACTCAAAGTAAAAGAGATCTCTGATGTACTTGGTTCAATAGGATGTGTTGTGGATGATGATGACGTGGTTGCCCACACACTTAATGGGCTTAGAGAAGATGATAAATGGAAGGCATTCTTAAGCTCTGTGTATATAACGTATTCATTACCAGATTTTGAGCAACTTACTTCTCTTATGGTGACTGAGGCAACAAGTCAAAGGGCAACCAAGACCAACTCTTCTATGCAGGCAAAGGAGTAAAAGGCAAACACAATAGAGGTGCTTCAAGAGGAAGAGGTAGAAGCAACTACCAACAAGGCAACTAAAGCTATCAAGGGAGTCAATCAAGCCAAGATAAAGTTCAATCATCAAGAGGAAGAGGAAGAGGAAGAGGTAGAGGAGGAAGATATGGAGGTCAAGGCTTCTCCAACTCAAATGGATGCTTCAATTGTGGGAAGCAAGGACACTATGCCAAAGATTGTTGGAAAAAGAAAGGTGGGAACGATTACAAAGGGCAAGGTAATTATGCTAACTCCTCAACACATTTTTTATCTATGAAGCATAAAAGTGAAGGTCAACTACATGATGAGCTATGGTATATAGATAGTGGTTGTAGTAACCACATGTCAGGTAAAGAGGAGTACTTCAGCATTCTTCAAGCACCCAAGCAAAGAGGCTTTGTGGACATAGGAAACAACATAGAGCATGAGATACAACAAATGGGAGATGTGAAGCTTGAAGGCAACCACAAAGCGAAAGGACTATCTGAGGTATTGCATGTTCCTACTATTACAAAGAACTTAATCTCTGTTGGATAGATGGTTGAAAAGGGATAGCAAGTCAAGTTCAACCACAAAGGATGCTTTATTGAAGACCCGAGGAATGGCTATGAGTTGATAACCAAAGGAAAGAAGGATGTTCACTCTTGACATTGGCAAAGGACAAAGCAACAAGGCAATGTTCATCATCTATGGTGACAAGAAGATTGGAGATTTGGATTTGTGGCATAAAAGGTGTGGTCACATCAACATTCAAAGGTTGAAAGACATGGAGAAGAGGCAATTGGTAAGAGGTTTACCACATTTTGCATTATAAATGTTGCATGAGATGTGTGAAGCTTGTCAACTAGGCAAGTCTACTAGGCAGCCCTTCAAGAAGAGTGGATACGTAGCACATGGTGTGTAGGCCTTGTGCACACAGATGTGTGGGGGCCAACCAAAGAGCCCTCTCTCGCAAGTAATAGGTACTTTGTAACCTTCATAGATGACTGCTCAAGAAAAGTATGGTTGTATTGTATAAAGCAAAAATCAGATGTGTTTGATGTATTCAAAATATTCAAGGCACAAGTTGAAAAGGAGACAGGTTGCTACATCAAAACCCAAAGGTTCAATGGAGGGGGAGGATACTTCTCCCTTTGCTTTTTGTGATTTCTTGCAGGACCAAGGTATAAATAGGAAAATCACTTGCAGGTATACTCCCCAATAAAATGGGGTGGCAGAGAGGAAGAATAGGTATATTGCTGAAATTGCTAGGAGTATGTTAAATGAAATGAATGTGCATTTAACATATTGGGCAGATGTTGTATCTACTATTGTGTACTTGATGAATAGGTGTCCCACATAAGAGGTACATGACATGAGTACACATGAGGAGGCATGGAGTGGAAGGAAACTAGACCTTTCACACATTAGAATCTTTGGGTGTGTATGCTACACACATGTGCCACTAGAGGTGAGAGGTAAGATGGATGCAAGGGCTAACAGATGTATGTTTATTGGTTATGCTATGGAGCAAAAAGGTTATAGGTGCTACAATCCTAATATAAAGGAGTTAAAGGTATCTAGAGATGTAGTGTTTGATGAACTCAAACCATGGTATGCTTCCAAAGTTCCATTGGAGGATGAAGATATTGAAGAGGTAGAGATAAAATATGAAGTTAGGTTTCAAGATAGCTTGGAAATCAGTGGTCCAAGCATACAAAGGAGTTCAAGCATGGATTCAGCCCATCAATCAGTGAATAAACAAAAGGCAAGATTGGTAGAGCTTGATGAAGATGGACATGAAGTTGAAGACTTTTAAGAACCTATGTTAGAAGGCGGAGCTACATCAAAAGCAGAAATCAAGGCACCAAGACAAAGAAGGTTCATTCCACCAAAAGGAGAAGAAAGGAGGTCAAAAAGGATAAAACATCCAATCTCAAGGCTTGTTTATGATAGTTATATTGCTAGGCATTATGCATTCATGACTAAGGTTATCAAAGATCATGAACCTTCTACCTATGAAGAGGCCAAAGACACAATGGAGTGGCAAGAAGCTATGGAAGAAGAGTGCAAAGCCCTTGAAGACAACAACACATGGAGTCTTGTTCCAAGACAAGAAGGATGAAGGTAATTGGCAACAAATGGGTCTATAAAGTGAAGAGGAATTCTGATGGTTCAATCGCTAGGTACAATTCTTAAATACTTTCTTGGGATTGAAGTTATTTATGTGGAAAATGGTATTTACCTTGTTCAAAGGAAATACTTGCTAGATGTACTTTATAAGTACAGTATGAGTGGATGTAACAACCTCTCGATCTAAACACTAAGGTATGTGCATGTGAAGGCCAACCTCTTGAAGATATTTCAGCATATAGAAGCATAATTGGAAGCCTTAATTATGCTACCATCACAAGAGAGTGCTTAGGTATATCAAGCACACGGTCAACCAAGGGTTATAGTACCATTATGGAGATGGATAACAACTTCAAAAATATCCATTAAAGAGTTTCTTTTATTTATGCTCATTTATTGTATTTTTCCATAAGGATTTTTCTATGGATCATCTACCAATGCAAAAGCCTAGAGATTTACACTTGTAAAAAGGAGAAAAAAAGAGCTCAATTTCCATGAATTTTGAGGTGGTTGAGCTTGAAAATCAATCAATCACTAAAAAGTAGATTAGATTAGACCTTCACTTTTCCTTGATTCTAGGAAGGTGAATTGATTCTCTTCAACAACCCATCTTGCCTTGATTTGAATTCAAAATCCATATGTAGAAGTCATGGAACATTTCCCGAGTCTATACAAAGACTTCAAGTCACTTGTACATGACATTAAAGCAATATACATACACTTTGGGTCATCATTGCATTGCACCATTTCCCTGAAGCATCTTCTTCACCAAAAGGGAACATGCAGAGGCTTTTTCTCTCTCTATAGAACTCGAAATTGGATGACTCTGTATTCATTGGAAAGATAGTAGTGTCTAGTTTATGTATACAAATTTTCACAACATTTGGTTTAGTAGAGTTTGATAAATCTGAATTTTACTCTCTCAGGGTCTATCTTTGCACAACCCTAAAAAATCGAGGTGGGTACCTTTTTTGAGTGTTAAGTTAATATCAGAAGAATATCTCACTTATTAATTGTAATCTTGGGCATTTTAGACACTCAAACCTACATATAAAATTCCTCCAAAAGGAATTTTTCCAATTATAAGCATTCTAGTTTCTCTGAGCATTTGAAGTTGAGTGTTCTGCAACTAGATAGCAAATTTTTGGAGCTAGTCAAAGTGCAAACTTATCTATATTGTACTGAATCTTTCTCATTGATGCTCTAAAGTAAATATTGGAATTTACTACACTAATGACATGCATATAAGGTCTATTTGGATCTCCAAAGGCTCAAGGGTTGGTCCTATGTTGGTTGGCTCGACCAAACCTCATCACTTCACAACTCACTTTTCTACCTCCTAGAAGCTTCTCCAAGTTCTCTCATTGGTATCAGAGCTAGATAAAGATTCCCTAAATGATTTCAAAGCTTCATAGACACAACTATGCTGCTTGGAAAATCAAAATGGAGGCCTATTTCCAAGGTAGAAATCTTGATGGAATTGTTGCAGGTGATGAGGCTATGCCTACTCCAAGATCGAAAGGAAGACCTACAAAAGAGGAGATAGAAAACTAAAACTTTGGTGTGGAAGGTATGCTCAAGCAAGGTCATACAAACCAATATCTATCTTGATTTTCTACTAACACATATTAGAGGATGCAAGACATCTCAAGTGACTTGGGATGACCTGGAAATTTTCATTTCTACTAGTACCAAAGCAAGAAAGAATCATCTTTGGATGAGTTCGACCAAATAAAGAAGACACCTAACTAAATCATCATAGGGTTTTTTACCAAGGTTAAGGAGGTTTTAGATCGGTTAGTAGCCATTGGAGAGCTAATTGAAGAAGAGGCCATCATGAGGCAAGGCTTCAAGATAGCCGTAGGTTAGAAGCATGGTAGGCTCTTTACTTTTGAAGTATGAGAAACCAACAACATAACTATACTGAACTTTGGGTCTCAAACCCTAAGTGAGCTTGAAGTGTGTTATAAGAGACTTGCTCATGTGAATGAAAGAATCTTGAAGGATATATGCAAGGATCAAAGTTTTCTGGGGCTAGCAAATATATCAAAGCAACACATGATCAATAGATTGATGCATGTGAGATTGGGAAGGCACAAAGACAACCATTCAACCACAAAGGTAACATCCACAACAACCTTTTAGACTCAGTACACACTCATGTGTAGGGACCAAATGAAGAGCCTTCATTGGAAAGATCAAATTATTATGTCTCCTTTCTTGATGATCATAGTATATGGGCCACTCTATACTTTATCAAGAATAAGAGTGAAGTGTTTAAATGCTTCAAGAAGTACCTAGCACATGTCGAGAATTATATAGGTAGATCCTTGACGAAACTTAGATATGATGGAGGGGGAGAATACTTCTCGAATGATTTTGATGAATTCTTGAAAGATCAAGGCATCAAAAGGGAATTTGATACCATGTATTCTCCTCAATTGAATGGAATTGCAAAGAGAGGAAACAAGATTCTATTTTGATAAGCTAGAACAATGCTTGAAGAAAACAGTTGCCATGCTATTTATGGGTAGAAGCAATCTCAACAATTGTATATATTGTGAAGTGATTTCCATCCAAATCTCTTCAAGGTATGACTCCTTATGAAGCATGGAATGGTAGAAAACCAAATCTAGGTCATTGCAAGGTATTTGGTTTTTTAGCTTTTGTACATGTATCTTCACAAATCAGGGATCCAAGGATCGATATAGATGATGACCAAGATAAAAGGCAAAAGGATTACAAGCTATGGAAGTGAAGAGGAAAGGCTAAAATTCAAGAATGTAGAGAATGCTCCAAGCATGCTCCAAGAAGGTCAACAAGAGAAAAAAATGTGAAAGGTATGGATATGATTCTACATTTGTTACAAAGCCTTCAATTTACTTTGTAAAAGATTCAATTTTAGAAGAACCTTCAACCTATGAAGAAGAAAAATTTAACCCTAATTGGGAGAAGGCTATGAAAGAAGAGAATATAGAATTCCATCCTTTTGAAGCTGCAAGAGCAATGATTGTCCTTATAGCTGACATCTTAGCTACAGGACTGAATGTCTCATCATAATCTATGCAATAAGTTTGGGCATAGCCTTTCACCACCAGTCTAGCTTTGTATCTGGTTATACTTCCATCGGCAAGCTTCTTCACTTTATAAACCCATTTATTTCCAATTACCTTCTTACCATTTGGTTTAGAAACAAGTTCCCAAGCCTTGTTCGCCTCTAGTGAATTGAATTCTTCCTTCATTGCTTCTTCCTGTTGCGTCTTACCTTTTGCTTCATCATAGTTCTGAGGTTCTTCATCATCTTTGACCATATATGCATAGTTCTTTTGAGTTATTTAAGAAGTATCATAAGAATACCTTTTTGGTTTCCTTCTTGTCCAACTTGACCTCCTTTGTTCACACTCTTCATGTGTGTCTAGATACACCTATTCATCAAATATAGGATCATCTTCATTTCTTCTTGTTAATCCACTTCTAGATGTACTGGCTTGCATACTCTTCATCTCCATTCACCTGCACACTTGATTTTCCTTTTTCACAACTTCTTACCTATTCTTCAAATTCCTCAACTGTATGACTTTGATCTGCATACCAAAATTTCTGTTCATCAAATGTAACATCTCTAGAAACAAAAAATTGTATGGTTAGAGGATTCCACAACCTATAACCCATCTGCTTTTCATCATAACCAATGAACACATATTTTTCTGCCTTTGGTTCAAGTTTATGTCTAAGTTGTGATTGCACATAAGAATATGCAATTGATCCAAACACTTTACAATGATCTAGTGTTGGTTTCTTACCCCACCAAGCTTCATATGGAGTCATTCCATTTAAAGTTGTACATGGTAATCTATTCAAAAGATATGTAGTTGTATTTACAACCTTAGCCCAAAGATAATTTGGACAATTCTTCTCCTTCAGCATAGCTCTAGCAAGCTCAACCAAAGTCATGTTCCTTCTTTTTGCTACACCGTTTTGTTGTAGTGAATACCTGCAGGTTATTTCTCTCTCAATACCTGCATTCCAAAGATAATCATTGAACTCTTGGGAGAAGTATTCTCCCCCTCCATCAGACCTCAGTCTCTTATGTTTTTTACCTGTTAATCTCTCTACATATGCATGAAAATTCTTGAAAGCTCCAAACACTTTTGATCTTTCCTTCAAAACATACAGAGTTATCCATCTTGTAGCATCATCAATGAAAAGAACATAATACCTTGAGCCATTGATAAATCCTTCTTTTGTTGTTCCCTATACATCTGTATGAATGAGCTCTAGTACTCCATCATGTTTGAATCCTTTCTTTTGAGATGGTAACCTGTGTGCTTTTCCCATCTGACATGCTTCACATTTATAAATCATATGTTGAATCTCCACATTTGGTAGTCCTAGTACATACTAATTTGCAACCATAACTTTAAATTCATTTTTCATTGAAATGACCTAATCTCTTATGCCAGAGATCAAGTTTTGTAATCACTCCTTCACCATGTGTGAGCAAAGCTTGACTAGTGTTCCCTTGCACTCTTAAAGTAAAGATTCTACCTTCTTTCTTACCACAAAAAATCTGATTATATCCATTCTTTCGATCTTCAACAAATACTCCTTTATTTGTAAACCTGACTTGAAAACCTTTTTCAACTATCTGTCCCACACTAATCAAGTTTTTAGGAATTGTGGAGACTTACAAAACATTGGTTAACAAATCTGCTCCACTCTTGCATTTTACTTTTCCAATTGAATGTACACTATGTTTTGAATTATCACTTGTTTGAATTGTATGACTAGAAATGCCTTTTTCCAATTCTGACATCAATTCTATGTTTCCTGACAAATGATTAGGACATCCAGAGTGAATATAAAATACCTTTAAATCTTTTTTATTTGATGTACTGATTGAATTCATCATCAATGATGTATGAATTTCATTCTGTGTATCATTTGCATAATTGTGGTAGGTGTTGTTGTAGGATTAATTCTGTCCCCAACTTCTTTCTCCACCTCTACCATAGCCTCCTCTTTGATCTTGTCTACCTCTATGAGAATAACGTATCTTCCACCTCTACCTCTGCTATTGTCATTTTGATTTTGATTTTATCCTTTTTTATTATGCCAACAATCATGAGCCAAATGATTACTCAATCCACAGATCTAGCAAGCCTTCTTATTGTTATTATGATTACCTCTTCCTCTTCCAAAACCTCTTTCTCTTCCTCTGCCAGTGCTTCTACCTCTTGCATAATATACTTGAGAACTCGATTCCTATTCATCCTTTGCTTTACCTTTGTCTCCTTTCTTCTTGTTCTTCATGTACACTACAGAACTTTGTCCTTTATCTCCATCTCCCTTCAATTCTTGCTCGAATGTGAGCATCAAAGCAAGTTATTGATTCAAATCTAGAACATAATGATTCAAAGAAAGTTATGTTGACAAGACAAAAGGTTTCCACCTTTCATCTCCTCTCAAACCTGTAAGAAATTGAGCAATCAATATGTGACCTTCAACATCTTCATCTATGGATCCAAGACTATTTGCTACATCCTTCATCTTAGTGACATAATCACTAATACTTTGACTTGGATTCTTCTTGAATGTAGTAAACTCTCACCGTAGACTTGCTTTCCTTGCATTGGTAGTACTTTGGAAATGATATTCCAATGCATTCCATATATCGTCCACTGATTCCAATCCTCTGATTTGTAGTAGCAAATGATCTGAAATTGTATTATAGATGCAGGCCTTTGCACTTGCATCCTTCTTCTACCAATGCTTTAAATAATCTAGTTCCTCTTTCTTTGGTCGTCTTTCATCTTCAAATACTGGCTTCTCTTCTTCACCTATTATGTACACCATGAGATCCTTACTCATAAGTAAGGCTTCCATTCTCATTACCCATGTAGGATAATTATCTTTGTCTAGTTTATCAATGGAGATATGATCTGCCATAATTCTTTGCTTCTACTTCAACCTGTGAGTAAGGATAAAGAATAATACATTTTGGAGTTCTTTGTGTATAAATATACTTTTTAAGTAATCTTATGATGTCTTGTGTCTTTGAATGCTTCAGCTTTCAAACTTTAATCAAAACTTTCCAAAACTTCTCATACCTTTGATGCCTTCTGCTCTCTAGAACCTTTCTGCTTTGATACCACTTGTTGATGTATGAAACGCCATAAGAAATGAATTAATGTGACACTAGACAACCTCTATAGTCACCATTAACTCAATGCTTTTCCAAACTTTGAGAAATGATTGCCTAAACTAAGAACTTTACTTCTTCATAAATTTCTAGTCCTAAAATGACATACCTTCACTCTTTTGTTTATTTCTCTTAGCACAAATATTATTTTGACAAGATGAAAATAGAAGAGGAGAGCTTTCCAAAAAGCTATTAGTTGCTAAAAAATTTGCACTACACACCAAGTTATGACCTTCACAAGTTGACCTTGTATGAGCTACCAAAATAGGAAACCTTTCCTGTTTAAGCAAAAAACATGTCCGTATATGTAGCTCAATGATGAGTAGCACCTCCTTTAATGTCAATCCGGGAAGACGTGAGGATGGTATGATGACCTCGAGCAAGTGAAGGCACAAGTGCGTGAGTGAGAAGCACACAAACGTGCACACACATACACACACACGCTCACACGGCAAGAACAAAGAGAACGACAATGGAGTTCCTCTAGATTACTTCAAAAGTGCTCATACAAGTTCAAATCTATTACAAGATAATCTCAAAAATGATCTCTCTAGCTCTATTTATAGTTTTTTTACTAGCTTTGGCCCTATCGAGACCTAGTGTCCAGCCTAGTTAAAAATTAGGTTCTAGGGCCTATTTGAGGGCTCAAACGGAGTCTAAAAAATATGGAAATTCATAGGTAGGTACTTCTAAGGTTCCTCAAGCTAATATGAAATGGTATTTACAATGGCTTTTAGTGATGAAAATCACTATTTTTGTAGGGATTTCTTTTAACAGTTTGACATACACTTCCTGGAGCTCCCTACTTGCTCCTTCTTCTTGTGTGTCCACCTCTTTGATGTGCTTCAGCTTCATGAAAAAGAATGGCCTACTTGCCCGATCTTCTTTGATTGCTTTGCCTGCTTGGCCCTTCACGTTGGCTCCCTTGTCTTGTAAGTCCTTGACCGCTCTGACCACTGCCAACACTTCCCCCCCTCTCACGTCTGTCGTCTCTGACATACCCTTCTTGAGTGGATCGTTGGATATAGTAATTCACGACATCGGTCACCAAGTGATGTTCTGATAATCTCAGTCCTTTTGCCAAATCGGTGAGTAGGGCATCCTAGTCTACTGGCCCAGGAACTTTCGGATGTGGCATACATAACTTTTCTAAATGTAGAGCCTGTTCCACAGCAAATAACTGTAATAAATGAGATGCTCTGGAAATGAATATCTCTGAATGATATTCCCAGAACCCAGTGATAAACATTTCCTCAAACGTTTGCTTGAAGCAGGCTGGTAGATACTTGATACGAGCATGCCATGCATAGACTACATTGATAGATGGTGTGGTGCTCATATCATAAACAAGGTCTTGATTTCCTTCATTAAATCCGAGAGCCGAAAGATAAGGTTCCTTGACATTCTTAAAGGTCCTGAATGTAACCAGCATTAGCTCAGAGATTTTGAGGCACATCTGTGCCATGACATCTAGTATATTCTTGAATCTGACTGCCCAGTGTCGGATGGTTGAAATCATGTAGTTGACCGTGGGTTGTCCATGAGGGGGTGCTAAGTACACATAGTTTAGCCACTCTTCACATCCTTTAACCGTCAAAACAGTTTTGGTGTACTCTGGCCAAGACCTTCTTCGAAAGACAGGGCAGTAGCATGGGTCATACTTGATGTATAAAGGCATGTTATTCCAAGTACGTACCATCTCAGGGTATGTTTCAAGCAGACGGACCCTCTAGGTAGGTTGAAATATATTCCCATGCGTGGCACTTGCAAGGATGTCATCTAGTGCAAACTGTGTCGCCGAGGTTGGTTCTTTTGTTGTGCGCTTCTTGATTTCAACATTATAATCTGCCATTAAGAAACCGAATGGAACATACAAATCATCGAACGTGCCAATCCACCTATGATGGGAGAGGTTTCTAAAGTAATCGGATTTGATTACGATTTCTTCCAATCGGGACATCAACTGTATCTGTACTGCCACCCTCTCATCGTGGGTTGTAGCCACCTTCTCTAACCTCTGCATCCATCCAGAAGCTTCGATCTCAATTGTGTCCATTCCTTCTTCTCTTTGCTTACCCCCTGATGCAGGCATCGATACGTATGGGTCTTCAAAGATCTCCTCAACTTCAATTGGAACTAAGTCTTCAGGTTCCGGCTCCACGAGAGGAGAGGGTTGACGCTCATATTGAAGAACTTTATTTTGTAGTTCTGCCACTTGTGCTCTGAGTTCTGCGACTTCTTCAGATGTGTCTGTTGCGGCTGTAACTTCTTTTGGTGAATCTTGCTGAGCTGCCAGTTTCTTTAGTAGGTCATCCTGCTCTCTTTCTAAGGTAGCGTGTGCTTCCAAGAGATCGGCGTGTGTTTCCAATACGATTTGCATATTTGCCGATGGGATGGCCTTGAAATTCTCTGAGTCGATTTCTTGCGGTGAACCCTCCATTGCTGCTTCCAGGCTCTCTTCGTTCTGTTTCTGTAGTCGTTTATTTTCTTCGAGTGTTGTAGACATGTGCTTTCATAGTAAGGCGAGGTTACGTCGAAGCTTGAGATTGTCCGTTATCTGAGCGTGTAACAGATCATCAAGTTGTTTTTTTTCAGTATCTATCTGGGGTGGATTGGCGATTAACTGATCATGTTGTGCTTGCAATGTACTATACTGCTGTTGTAACTGCCTCTTCTCCTTCTCTAAATTAATGAATCTCTCCTGTAGCGTTTCATGATTTCTGAACAAGCTCGTATGCTGGGCATCTAGATGTCCGTAATGTTGTTGTAGTTGAGACATACACTGGTACATATTATTCAATACATTATTAACAGGAGTGGATGCGGGAAAGGTGTTGAATGTAGGGGGTAGGGAAAAGGGAATGGGAGTGTGTATGTTGTGCTTGAAAAGGGTGAAGTGGGTGGTGGGAGAATGGGAGATTGTGGAAATATGGGGGGAGGGAGAGGTGCGGAAGTAGGTGATATTTCCATGATGTCATATGTGGATGCAGTCGTGGGAGTGATTGTGAACATGGGAATTGTCGGTGTAGTGATGGTTGTGAAGGTGTAAAGTGGTGTGTGTAGTTGTGAATATGGACCACCACGGAGCGTGATCGGGGGAATGGGATTTTCAGCAGCTACAGTCAGAATTATTGTGTCAGTGGTAGTATTTACAATAGGGGTGGTGATAGGTTGTGCGGATTGTGAGGTTTGACTCAGAGTCTGTGCTTCGGTATGGGAAGTGGACTCTGGGGCGGTGACGGTGGTGGTGACACTGGTAGTGGGAGGTGAAGGTGGTGGAGTTGGAGGTAGGGGTGGTAAAGGGGTTGACGAGGGTGCACTTGAGGTATGGGCTTCCTCAATGTCATGAATGGTTTGATCCGTGCCCGTGGTCGTGGATGTGGTGCCCTATGGTTCTGATACCAATACATTCATTTGTTTCCCTGATCGAGGGGGCGCTTGCCGTATCTTCGCTCTAATCTTCGCGAGTGCGCAAGAGCGGTATGCACCATCTCAGGTACCCCCAATGCGTCAGCAATCATGTCAAGGGTTGCCCTGTATTGCTCATCTACGCCTTCGTCTTCCAGGATCTGGTTCATTAGGGCCTTTCTTGCTGCCAAGGATAGTTTGTGTTGTTCTTGAACTCGGTTGATGGTATCATACAGTCTCTTCAATTGCATTGTATAAGCAAGGGCTACTTCAAGTTCCTGTACAACTTCTTGCTCATATTCAAGCTCTTCGTCGTCGGATAGTCCTTCTTGTTCATCCTCTTGCTCCTCTTCTGCAGTCTCCTCTTCATCATCATCCACTTCGACTACTTCTGGTTGAAGTGGATGGGGTTGGTCTGTGACTATTTGTTGCACGTTTGCCTTCTCTGCCTCAACTTCTAAATTAGTAGCATTACTTATTCTGGCTACCTCCTCATCAGTTAGATCTTCCAGTGTGAAGCCATGAGGGAACTCTAGGTCAGTGGGTATAGGTGGAAACACCTGATTCGGTCCTTTTGTGCTATGCCTTGGTAATCTGATAGTGAAGGGTTGCACTCGCCTTGGAAGTCGGGGAGTTGTCTCTGGTGTCAATGTAGCACCGCGGGCCTGTGCACAGGGCATCTGAACCGCTCCCCTCATTTTCTTGGATGGAGGCCCAGCGGTTGATAATCTGCGTTGAAATTCTTGCACCCTGGTCCAAACAAGTGCCCTTTGAATTGGCACATCATATGCCAAGCATCGGTACACAATCCTTGTGAGAGCACAGCATCCATAAAGTACTGACTTTTGCTTCTTATACCACCGTTGATGTGCCAAGTGTATTTGGTCGATAATCCAATGAGGCATGTTGATTGTCAAATCAAAGGTGTCTGCTAAATATAAACTGAACCAGATCTTCTTGGGTGGCATCGTGACTCTCTCTTGAGCTGGGAACGCGAAATGTTGCATGCACATTCTGAGGTGAATGGCAATAGTTGGTGTCATTGCCACCATATCCTTGAGTTTTGTCAAGTTCCTATTTTTCATGTTGTCTGGGACCATTGACTCCTTCTTTGTGGGGATATGCATACCTTTCATGTCGAGAGCTTCCCTTACCAAATTGTTCGTCAATTTGAAGCGCTTCACTTCATTACCTCTTGTGAGAGATGGTAGGACAAAGGTGATATACCCCTTTTTCTCTTTACTAGGAGTGAGCGTGCTAATCAAATATGAACACCTTAGAAAGTCCGGCTTTGGTAACTGGGCTTTGAAGTAATCATATAATCCCACCTTCTTCCATATCGGTTTCAACCCTTCATTATTTTGAAGTCTCTCAAACTCTTTGGTAAAGAAATGATACCGA
The DNA here is from genome assembly GCA_020310875.1 of Ceratopteris richardii. NCBI lineage: Eukaryota > Viridiplantae > Streptophyta > Polypodiopsida > Polypodiales > Pteridaceae > Ceratopteris > Ceratopteris richardii. The sequence goes on from CM035412.1 coordinate 18,653,327, forward strand.
CCCCAGCGTCCGTTGAACTCTATTTCTGCCTCCCACAAGTAAGTGCCTTCTCCAAGAGGTCTTGCCACATCACTGAACCAATGCAAGTTTTTGCTGACTGGTGATGTGTGCCCTTGGGGAGGATTCTGAACAGGTAGGGCATGTAAAGCTCTCAATGCCAGTGGTCTTTCCTTCAACTCTTCCTCAATGGGGAGGCTTTCAATGTCCACAATCTGAGGGCTGGTGCCTGCCTGGGAGCTAGTTCCTGCAGCCTCGGCCATATTGAAGCGACTGGTCACCGGTTCTGTGAGAATATACAATTGAATGTTAACATTGCAAATGGACACCCAGTGGTCATGTGTCCCCATTACAACATTAACATGAGTTTATAGTTATAAGTTAGTTAGTCAGTGAGTGCTCGGTGATTGTGGGTGTAGTTAGTGGATGACTATCCTAAGAGCTAAATGGAAAGATGCAGTGTGAGAATGATGCAGTTAGTAGTTGGAGGTGAATTTACAAGTGGGGTTGGGGGGTTTATTACAAGCTTTGGGCATCCAAACACAGTGGATGGCTTTTGGTTTTGGTTTGGTGGAGACTCTTGAGGGCTTTGTGAGAGTGTCTGCTTGGAAATGAGGCTTTTTAGGGACCCATTTACAAGTCATTCTACTCGTGCTCATGGGTGAATATGTGTTTGTGCGTGATGTATAAGAATGGGTATCAGATGTTCGAGTGAGTGAACCATGTTGTATAGGGCGTGGTCTCTATGTAGCTATTTGAGACGCAAGCAAGCCTTAGGCACCCAAATTTGTCTTGATTGTGGGCTAGCCTTCATCGACTTCTTGGGTACCCAGATAGACTTCACTTGCACAGGAGAACTTTTGGAAGACTTCTTATTAGTGTCGTGCTGTTGATCACTAATAGGAAGTCGAGCCAATTTTTGTGGCTTGATTGCAATAGGATGCTCGCCTTTCCGCACCCACATTTGTTTTGGTGGCTGGGACACCTTGCTTTGTACCTTCTTTTGGCTTCGAGCATAGGTAGTCTGCTTCTTCTGCCTTTTATCTACCTCTGGTTGCTTCATCCCAATGGCCTTTGGAAAAGAAGGGAGTTCCATTGCATCCTTGACTTCTTTGTTTAGATAACCATCCCTCTGCATCACATAGTTTTGGACAAGAATAGCATGGTCATCTTCATGTGTACTCCTGGAAGGACCAGGAGTGTGCGCCTTTCCTAGTTCCTTGAGTGATCCATTATCTAACTCAACTGTAATTCGACTCTGATTTACCCATACCTCACTTCTTAGGTTTAGGTTGACTGCATGATCATAGATCCAGTCTTGACCCAAGACAAGAGGCTCTGTGAGGTCCTCATCTTGACACACTAGTACTTTAACTGTCATAAGAGCATCTTGAATGTAAAGGGGGAGTTCCACCTTGCTCATGCAAGGGGTTTCCACACCTCCCAACCCTATGAGATATGCTTCTATAGGATTGACACTTAATTTCAACTTTTGAGAGTAAGAAAATCTAACAGCACTAGTGGCTGCACCTGAGTCAATCAAGGCCCTTACAGTCCTTGCACTATTTCCTTCTCCTATCTCTAAGGTTACAAAGGGACGTCGATCAATTATTCTATGAGAACTATTACTAGAAACTTCTCACATAGCCATATGATACCCTGGATCCGCATAATCCTCTGTCCTAGGCTGATCTCTACCCTACCTTCTCAACTTCATTATTCGGATGTGTTCCAATGCTTCTGCCTCTGCCTCTTTGCGAATTCGTTTTTCTTCTTCCTTGCATTTCCTGGCAGTGTTGAGTCGATTTAGTATCTCTTCAGTCAGGGGTTCTTCATATAACTTGACTCTGCATCCACTTATGTAGCTAGGGAGAACATCGCCTTCTAAAGTGGCTAGTTGTACTGCTCCACTAGTTGAAATCCTATTTATGATCATAGGTCCATAACCACGCTTCTCTAATTTTCTCGTATGTTGCTTCAACATGTAGACTAAAACTAGGTCTCTTGCCTTCAAGCCTTTATCCTTAACATGGGCATCAAAGTATGCTTTTTGCCTCTTCTTGGCGGTAATAACCACAATGCCCCATGAAAGCTTGTACTTCCTTGACATTCTTTGGCCTAGGTAGTTCTGCGATGGCTCTTACTTTCTCTTCATGAGTGGATATGCCGTTCTTTGACACTATGTGTCCTAGAATCTTGCCTTGCCTGACCATGAAAACACACTTTTCTAGGTTCAAGCAGACTTGATATTCTCTACATTTGTCAAAGATTTGTCTGAGTTCAGGTAGATGTGTCTGTCTTATGTTGGAATGAGCACAGAGGTCATCAACATAGACTTCCAAATTCTTCCTCAGAAATTCTTTAAATACATGGCACATCAGTCTCTGAAAGGTTGCAGGAGCATTGGTAAGTCCGAATGGCATTACCCGAAAAGCAAATATGCCCCACTCTGTGGCAAAAGCCGTCTTATGCTGATCTTCTGGGGCAATGGCTACCTGATTGTAGCTAGAAAATCCATTAAGGAAGCTGTATACTTCCTTGCCTGCTACTCTTTCTAATAGATGTTCGGTAATTGGAAGTGGATAGTCATCTCAAATTGTGGCTGCATTAACCTTCTTCAAGTTAATGCATACACGTAGCTTTCCATTCTTCTTAGGCACCACTACAATGGGGGATACCCACTCAGTGTGCTCAATTTCATAGATAAATTGAGCTTCCACCAGACGATCTATCTCTTCTTTGATCTTGGTAGCATAGTTATCGTTGTATGTGTATGGCTTTTGCTTAGAGGGTTTGGCATCTGAGGTCATGGGGATAGTGTGTGAGCATATGTTAGGGTCTACTCCTTTCAAATCCTTATAGCTCCACGCGAATACATCTCTATACTCCCTTAGCAAGGCTATCAACTCCTCCTCTTCTTCTTCCGTCAGGTCATGTCCTATGTAGGTGCACCTTTCTTCTCCTTCCTCCATGGACTCAACTATCTTCTTGGTGGTTTCTTTGTTATCATAGGCCTCTCCTGCTTGTGCATAGCGTTTAGGCATTCTTACGCTCTCCTATCGTCTACCTCATACTTTTTGAATTTCTCGGGGACCTCAAACAAAGATTTGTCCTTTTTTGGTACCACTTCTTTCTTCTTCCTCTTCTTGCCTTCACTCTTGGCGGCCACTTGTGTGGTTAACCTAACATCGTTGGTAATATCTTCACGTCTCTGAGGGTGGGATTCTACCTCATAGAAGTATTCCTCATCTGATGCAAAAGGTGGGTCCATAATGATTGACTCTAGATCGGATTCACTTGCATCTTCAAATGCATCAGGGCTAGGTTCGCATTATTCTAAAACCGAATCTGCCATGATTGGCTCTATTGAGAAAACTGAAATGTCATAGCCATCCTCGTCACAGTGGGGTGTCCATTGTTCTTCATTGATGGCTACATCCATTGTTGCTAAAATTTCTGCCCAGCCGTGAGGTTCAAATTCTTCGTTAGGAAATACTACAGGTGCATAGGCTGGGTCTTGAATTGATCTATGTGTCTGTTTCGCACCTACCTCTCTGGCTTTTTCTCTCTTCTCTTCTTCTACTGCTACTTTACACATCCACAAGTGAGTGTCTTCATGCATCCATGAGGATCCTGATCCCATGGAATGCACTGACTCAGTATCATCTTTGGCTCTATGGATGGGGTTCCATTGGATAGGAGGGACATCTCTATGAGAGTAATCCTTGAGATTGACTTTAGTCATAACACTTAAGTGTTGCAAATACAAGGAATTGGTTCCCCAATCCTGTACCACTTGCAACTATCGCATAAATGGTCTTCCCAAAATCATCTCATAGGCATGGTTCTTGCTAAAGTCACAGATAGCAAATGTGTGTTCAAACTCTACTCCACATGTAGTGAGAGTTATTCCTTCTAGCAGGCCTAAGGGTCTTTCTATGTGACCATCCACCATCTGCAACTTCATCCTAGTTGGCCTGAGTGCTCACTTGCCCCAACGCTTCCATAGGGAAGTGGTAGCAATTGCAACTCCTACACCTGAGTCTAGAATTGCCTTGGTTGTGTATCCTTGATGGGTGATGGGAAGATAGGTGTTTCCTTCTTCTCCTTCACTCATATCTCCTATCTTGTCTAGAGGAATATTTGGCACTGTTCTATGAGAACTTACCTGGGAACGAGGTTTCACAACTTCTGGCACTTGATTGGCTACATGTTTCCATAGTTCTGGTCTAACCTTGAGTAGCTCTTCTAGAGTGAGGCTGCACTGCACTTTAGTGTTCTTCACTACCTCGGTGTTCCTAGGTATGACTGAGTCTTCTTTTCGTACCATGACCGTGGGTGCTCTCATACAAGTAGACTTAGCTTCCCATGGGCCTGTGAAATGGGGCAATTCCTCTAAGGAGTTAGACTCGAAGTCTAATCTCTCTTGAGATTGTGTACTCTCCTACTCCTCATAAATGAATGGGATGTCATGTGGGAATTGGTGGTGCGCATCATCCACAAGTTCAATGGGAGGAGGGACTTCACTTTCTTTAGCCCATTTCTCTTCTTGAATCTCTCGCAAGAACTCTGGTGTGTATCGATTCATAGAAGAAGATGTGTCTGGCTCTGTGGAGTTAGGCACATAGGCTTCCTGGGTAGGAAGGCTTACTCTTTCACTTGCCTTGCCCTTATTTGGAGGGGTAGGTTCCTTTTCTGGTTGTGCGATTAGCCTCTCCAATCTTTCTAGCAATCCATCAAAGTGCAACTGCATCTTAGCTGAACTCGAGATGTTAAAGAGGCGACTGGCTTCAAACATGGTTTGAGCCAATTCCACCATCTTAGCACAAATTTTGGTTCGTTCAAGCTCTAGTTCCGCTCTAGGGTAACACTTTTCATGATCGATTACGTTTGGCCCTTCCTGGATTATGGCCTGATATACCTTAAGCATTATATTTAGATCCTTGGGAGTGGGATCTGCTAGGATTGATCCTACTCTAGGGGGTGGTGGGGTCGCATGAGACCGGTTGTAAGGGGGTGGTTCGGATGGAGATGGGAATGGTGCTGGTGGGGTAGTGTGAGAGGGAGTTTGAGATGTAAGTTCCATTATCCTGGCTTTTGTTTCTCTTACGCTTTCCTCAAGTTCACTCATCTTCTTTGCCCATTGCCTTTTCATTCTTTCTCGACTATCTTTCCAAGCTCTAGTCCTCTTCTTCGTCATGCTCTCCATTTCGCTGACATCTGGGCTCTTACCCTAGCCTAAACTTTGGTTCTGCTGCAATGCTTGAACTCTGGTGACCACTTGCACTGGGGTCGTGGAGGTTACACTTTCGGAAGAGTCGACAACTAGCCCAATAACATTAATAGGAGTGATTTTTGGCATATTATTGGGATTCTTTGGGCAATCGCGTAAGAGATGCTCCTTTCCACAATCTTGACAAAAGCCCTGTATTGTTCTGATTGGGGTTGCGTAGGTGCAGGCATTGGGCAATCACGAATGAGGTGATCACCCTGACATCGATAGCATGGTCCTCTAGGGAATGGGGGTCTTGCCTGGCTAGGTTGAGGCCTAGAGTTGGGGTTTGCATACATGACATTTGCATAATCTGGCTCCCAACTAGGTTCACTCGGTTCTTCACTATAATAGGATTCACCATGTTCAGGAGACTGCATGTAGTAAGCTTGGGGGCTATCAATATGTGTAGAATCAAAGCTATGGTCACTTGGGTCACTTTCAGAAAGTAATGGAGTCACTGGGACTATAGCTCTATTCAAATTTTCTTCTGCAGCTGCATATTTTATAGGAATCACATTGGTTGGGGTAGGAGGTTGCTGAGCTAACACAGACTGAGGCCTTTGCTGGGCTTGATAGGGCTGTTGATAGGGTTGTTGAGGTCTATCATATTGTTGTGGTGGGTACTGGTTTTGGTATCTTCCTTGTTGAGGGTATGGCTGAGGGTAGGTTTGCCTAACTGCTTGCTTGTTGTATGGCAATCCTGTGCCGTGTTATTAGTGTATCTCCTTTCTATGGTGCAGTACTCGCTACTAGGATTTACTTGGGGTTGAGCCATAATGGGACATATGTTCGCCATATGGTCACCTCCACAAGTATAGCATCTTTTCACTGGGGCAAATCTTGGAATTTGTTTACTTGAGACTTCTAATTTCTGAGCTACTTTCTCGACAAATTCCTCTATAGATGTGGATTGCAAGGAAGAGAGGCTAGTAGAACTATCTGAATCTTTGTAGATTTTAGAAAGTTCTAATTCCTCCCCTAGGTTATCCTCGATGTGGATGCACATGCGTACACACTCTTCTATGGTCCTCGGGTCTTTCAAGTACACATATGATCTCAACTTTGTACTTAGCAGTCCATCTAGGAATAAAGCCACTTGTTTGGCTGGTGTGGGTAACTCCGAAATAGGACATCTCTCTAGGTATTGCCTAAACCTTCTCCTTGCAAGTCTAACCGTCTCTTGAGGGGTTTGCTTGAAACTGTGAATCAGTGAGGAAGTATTATGCCTTATGCCACTCTTAGAGAATTCAATAATGAATGCCTCGAGAAGTTGGTCTATGTTCCTGAACTGTCTCTCATTTAGAGGTTGAAACCATGTAAGGGTTGTGTTCCTAAGGGTTAGACCAAAGGCATTGTATTGCATGAATAAGTCCTCCACTTGTTTAGCTCTCAAGACTTGCCTAAATTCGTCCACATAATCGTATGGATCTCCAGTGCCATCGAAGTAATTCTTCATGGACTTAACCAGCTGTGTAGGTCTCAAGGTTCTGGCGTGTTCCCTCGGCCTTGGCAAAGGAAAATCATCAGCATTTCTTAGGTTCCTTGGAACTCTCGTTCTCTCTGTTTCTTCTCTATCCGTCTCTGCTCGCGTTCGTTCTCTTCCTATTGGGTTGGCAAAGCTTACCTCAAGTCTATCTCTACTTCTGTCCCTTTGAGCTCCATGAGCTTGGGATGTTCTTGATCCTTGGTGGCCAAAAGAGACATTAGATGGTTGGGGAAAAATAAATTCTCCCTTCCAAGTGTAGGCATGCCTACCGTGCTCTGTGACTACAAATATTCTTTTCGAAGTGTTGTCTAAATAGGTCACTTTTCTTGGGCTATCAGGATCTTTGAATTCATAGATCGTGATCGTTCCTATCTCATTAGGTTGAACAGGCTTATACCTCCAAAAGGCTTCATCGGTCTCTCAGTTCAAGAGCAGGTCTATGCTCTTGTTGTCCTGGGGGATCCATTCTGGTGTGAGAAGTCTAGTGAGAACTGATTTACCTCGAGGAGTTTTAGGTTCTAAACCCATGTTCCCTTGCTCTAGGTCACCTAAGTCCGTTTCTGGGATCACATTTCTGAATTCATTTGTCCTGTCTGGGTGACTGGTGACTACATATATGGTTCCTTATTTGTCCAAGTATGCTCCATTTTCAAATTTGACTGCTGGACGTTCTAGTCCAATGGGTTGATCTGGGTTTTTGATCTGGACCACAGATCTTCCTAGGCCGTCCTCATAGATGCTAGCACCTAATCGGTTGGTCCTAAGGTATTCCAGCTGCGTCTTGTAGGGGCCTTCTACCCTATGTAAGTATGGCACACCTGAACTTCCTGTGGGTCTCTCCATACCTTGAGACATCTCTGACTCACTAGTCTCAGAGCTAGGGCAGTACGAATGATGGCTCAATTGCTGGGCCCAAGACCTAGCAGTATGATTGACACTAGCCTCTGAAGACCTAAGACTCTATCTATCTCTCCCTAGGTGTCGTCCTGATCTAAGGTTCATATGCTTAGCTGAGCAATCCCAATTTTTACCACAGGTACAGCCTCGTTGCCGATCAATTTGTATCAGTCACTTGGTTCTTTTTAGTTGATTATCGTGTTTATGATCTTGTCTGATATCACGTCGTCAGGAATACTTAAGTTAATTTCCACTGTTTCAGTTGACCGTTCCATGTTAAGTTCCTTTCCTTTAGGACCTGTAAAAGTCCCAAAGTTAGCTCAAGACTTAGATTCAAATGACACAAAAAATCACTTTCATTCATGTAATTCACATGTCAATTTGCACCATGTCTCTATGGAACACAATTCTAGAGATCCCTGAGTTTTCCTCCCCCTGGATATGCTCCACTTGAAAATACTATGTCTAATAATCCTGGTATTAATTTTACTGTATGGATTTCGTATGAAAAAGTTATGATAGTTCAGGGTTTGGAGTTAAAACAGGGTTCAAACAGGCTAACAGTTCACGTGATTTTTCTCAAAACACATGTGTAGGGACCTCACAAATCACTAATTGCTTGATAAGTATGCCCAAAATTACCCCAAAAACTTGGAATAAAAACCCTAGAAATTTGGCCAAAAATGCTTGTCAATCACGATCGACAGGTCTGTCAATCGTGATTGACAGAGGTGTCCGTCAGGGCTGTTGATCGCGATCGACATGTCAGTCGCGATTGACAGTGTCAATCGTGATCGACATAGTCAGTCGTGAGTCCTGTCAATCGCGATCGATGGTGTCAATCGCGATCAACACTTTTTGCGAGAATTTTGGCGAAATTTTAGTCAATAGTGGGCTATCCGTCACGATGGACATGTGTACACGTGAATTCTAGTGTCAATTGTCAAATTTTAGTCGGTCGCGATCGACGGTGTCGATCGTGATTGACTCAATCCTACGTGGCAGTCGGTCGATCGTGGGGCCTGTCGGTCGCGATTGACAGAGGCTGTCGGTCGCGATTGACAGAGGCTGTCGATCGCGATTGATAGAGGAACTTGGAATTTTTTTACTGTGTTTGGTGATTTAGAGTGTGCTCATCTTGTGTGTCGTTGTGGTGTACTTTGTTTTACCAAATAAGCGATTTTTCTGTCGATCGCGATTGACAGGGGTCTGCGACACAGAGACAGGGCCGAGCTTTTCCGTACGTGTGCAGCCTGTTGGAGATGGTGGGATAGCCAGATCCTGCAAGAAAACTCAAGAAACATGCAAAAAGAGTGCACACAAATCGCTCTCTCGCTCTCTCTCACAAGTGAAATGAGGGAAATGGGAGGGGAAAAGAGATATGATAAAAAAATTGAAATTTTCACGATGATGGAGATGGAGATCGGATATGGTGAGGATGATGATGGTGAAGTAAAAAAGAGAAAAGTAAGAAAAAGTAAAGAAATTACCTACAATGCCAACGTCACAACTCTACGTCTTACCATCACACGCTCGTCCTCAAAGCTCGATCCCCGGCAACGGCGCCAAAATTTGGTGTAGCTCAGTGATGAGTAGCACCTCCTTTAATGTCAATCTGGGAAGACGTGAGGATGGTATATGATGACCTCGAGCAAGTGAAGGCACAAGTGCGTGAGTGAGAAGCACACAAACATGCACACACATACACACACACGCGCTCACACGGCAAGAACAAAGAGAACGACAATGGAGTTCCTTTAGATTACTTCAAAAGTGCTCATACAAGTTCAAATCTATTACAAGCTAACCTCAAAAATGAGCTCTCTAGCTCTATTTATAGTTTTTGACTAGCTTTGGCCGTGTCCAGACCTAGTGTCCAGCCTAGTTAAAAATTAGGTTCTAGGGCCTATTTGAGGGCTCAAACGGAGTCTAAAAAATATGGAAATTGATAGGTAGGTACTTCTAAGGCTCCTCAAGCTCAAGGACTCCTTGGCTTGCACAAAATGGAGCTACAAAAATATGAAATGGTATTTACAATGGCTTTTAGTGATGAAAATCACTATTTTTGTAGGGATTTCTTCTAACAGTTTGACATACACTTCCTGGAGCTCCCTACTTGCTCCTTCTTCTTGTGTGTCCACCTCTTTGATGTGCTTGAGCTTCATGAAAAATAATGGCCTAATTGCCCGATCTTCTTTGACTACTTTGCCTGCTTGGCCCTTCACGTTGGCTCCCTTGTCTTGTAAGTCCTTGACCGCTCTGACCACTGCCAACAGTATACTACAAATTTGATGCCTAGCGTCGACTTGGTGCATAAAAGTCCACTTTTGATATCATAAGCATAGAAAATAAAAAGTTATCCACTACTACTCAATGCCATGCATCATGTTGGTCCAACAACCACCTATTTTGAAAAACTTTACAGTAGTAGTTGAAGCAGAAAGATAAAACAATGATTTATCATTTCAGTCTCGATGGCATGCATCGACTTGCTTGGGAAATTTGAACTTTTGAGATCATTACACAGTAGGCAAAGTATGAAGATGGAGAGAGTCTCATACACAAAACTTTAATTAGTTCTTCTCAGAGCTATGAAAAAACTTAGAAGTTTATAGGTGCGTTCTTACTCAGAGAATCCCAACTATACTCAATCATACAAAATCTCTATTTCTTTTTTTCTCTCTACCTTTTCGCGTGAGTTGATACAAACTAACTTATATAGATTTTCTCAATCTATGACTTTTGAAAACTCTAGAACTAAAGTTAAGTTGAACTTTACAAATATAATACATGTGTGAAATTGTCCCTTCACATAGGCATGTGATTTTCTTCTTAGACTTTGACCTTCAAATTTATGTCCAATTTGTGAAGTCACATTTGAATGGACTTTGATTCCCATGGATCTATGAATTGAGGCAATTCTTCTAAGGACTTGGACTCAAAATCTGATCTTTTTTTGTGATTGAATGTCCTTTTGCTCTCTATATATAGAGGGGATGTATTGAGGGAATCGATCTTGAAGATAATCTAGTTCTCAAATGGGTGGAGGAGTCATCGATTTTGTACCCCACTTCTCTTTTTGGACTTCGCTCAAGAGTTCTTAGGAGTATTTATTAATGGAATGATGAATTCCGCACTCTATTGAGTTTGTAACATAAGAGTTTCCTTGCAAGAAATCTCGTTTTCCACTTTCAAAAGAATGTGCCTTTTCAGGTGTCAAGTTCTCATGTTCAGATGCCATTTTCTCTGATTGTTTTAATAACGCTCAAAAGTGCAACTCTAATTTGACTAGGTTACTCTAGGTAAATAGTTGAATAACCTCAAACATAGTGTGAGCTAGCTCAACCATCTTGCTACATAGCTTCGCTCTTTCTACTTCTAGGTCCATTGATTCATAGCTCTTGTCTAGCTCTGCTGCATTTGGTTCTTCTCTTAGTTGGGCTTGTTATGCCTTGAACATCATTTCTATTTCTTCAGGGATAAGATTTGCCAATGATGAACCAAACTTAGGCATGGGTGGAATCTATCTTGGGACTTAGGATGTCAAGTCTACAATCTTTGCCTTGGTCTCCTTTAGGTTACCTTCTAGTTCTTCTAATGTATTGGATGACTTTTTCTTCAATATTTCCCTAGAATCTTTCTAGGATTTGTTTTCGCTTTTACTAGGCTCTTGGCTTTCACTACACTCTCTTTGCTTCTCTTGATTTCCTTGCTTGGCATGATGCAAAGCGTGCACCCTAGTGTCTATTTGGATGGGAACTAATGTGGGTGGATTTATACTTGAGGTCTAAAATATGCCTATCACATTGATTGGGGTGATCTTTGAGGCATTAGCAAGATTCTTCGAGAACTCACGTATGATATGCTCCTTAGGAGACTCAAAACAAAATCCTTGAATCATAAGATAGTGTGGTTGACCTTGAGGAGGGGATGTTGATACTCTCATATGAAGTGATCTCCTTGGCATCTATAGCAAGCTCCTCTAGGGGCCTCGCGTCTCATATTGTCAAGAGAAAGGAGATTACGAAGAGAGTTTGCACACACTTTCATGTAGAAAGAGAGAAGCACACATAGACTTAGGCAAGGAATAATGATTTTCTTCTTCTTCTTCTTCTTCTTTGTTGATGGTGTAGCATCACAAGTCATATTTGTCAATCCGAGGAACATCTCTTGAGACCCAAATGTTGCATAGAAGCATTCAACAAACACAATGGTGCTTTGTTAGCACAAGATTAGCGACTAAACTACGTGTAGAAGAAGAAGAAAGCATCGTTAACAATATACACACTTAATTGCATGCATAATCACATCACTAATCAACGAACTAACGCGTCACAAGCATAAGGCAAGAAGGAACAAATACACAAGCACATCATAACGACAACACGAGCTCTCAAGGCATTCTAAAAACTAGCATGATCTTGTTACTTCTAAGAATGCTCTCCCAAAATGAGAGGTAGTGACCTCTTTATATACAAAATGGGAAAAATGCATGGTATGTGGGATTTCTAAACGGAAAGGAAAATGAATCCCACTTATTCTCTAGTGTGGCACTCACACACACACACCTATACAAGAGTGCTAATTAAACTAAATGAAAGGTAGAAAAAGGTACAAATGATGATCATGAGAAAGAATGGATTCATAGATTATATGTTGTCTCGTCAACACTCCCCCCTCCTTGACTTTTTCCTCCTCGACAAAGCATTTGCAAGTATGAGCGATAGATTCCTTTGGGTGCATGATCTTGGTGTTGTTGGAGTGCTTTGCTTTGTTGCTTTTCTTCATCTTGCTTTTTGCAAGTTTGTTTGGAGTCGAGTGCCTTTTAACTTGGATCTTTTGCCTCATATAGATGGGAAGAATATGCTAGAATACTTTGTATTTCTTTTCTTTTCTTTTCTTTACCCCTTTTTTTTGTTTTTGTTTTAATGGATGGATGATGTATGAGTTTGAAATGAAAAAATGTAGATGATAGATACAAATAGATGAAATTGATTCATTTCTTCTTAGTCCATGTGCATGCATGGGGACTAAGGGTGCATGGGTGGTAAACAAAAAGTGCCTATGCACAGTCTTATGATGAGACCCTATCTTATGCATACTCTAAAAAATGCATACAAAAAACAATGGTACAAAAATGGATGGTTCTTGAGCAAAACTCTTAAGGGTGAGCGATGATGAGGCTTTCTCCAAATGTCCAAGTCCAAGAACTTTTTCTTTTCTATCAACCATTTGAAATGGATGATACCTTTGTGCACCAACCTGAAATAAGAAAAATAAAAAGAAAATTCTTGTAATGTATGTACATGTGCCCTCTTTGTGCCTGGGTAAAACTTAGTGTGCCTAATGCTTGGCCTTTGGATGAGGCCCTATTCACATGCATACTTTGTGTGCATCTTGAACATATGCTATGCATTGGGCAAGCTTGGGTTTGACACCCATGGATGCCACACAAAGAGGCTTTAGGATGCCAATATGTCCTTGCTTTGTTGGACTTTGCCTTGAAGTTTCTCCTTGGATCTTTTTTGAGTTTTGATTGCTTTGGATCCTTTGGTTGGAAGTGGTCTTTCTTGAAGATAAGGCATGATGGATCTAGACCATGGTTTATGGATTTTTTTGTGAGAGGATTGATTTTGTACAAGGGATTTCTTTGGTACCCATATCATAGTGCAATTTGGTTGGGCTTTAAGTAGTTGCTTGGCCACCGAAATTTGCTTGACATTACAAGGGAAATGTGACTTCTTCTTGATGCATGGGTCTTACAATGGAAATGTGACTTCTTCTTGTCCACTATTCTTCATTGATAGCAATGTCTATGGTGGCTAAGATTTCTACCCAACCCTGAGGCTCAAATTCCTCATCTAGAAAGATCATTAGTGTGTAAGTTGGGTCTCTAATTGATCCAGCTCCTTGAGAAGTTCCTTCTTCTCTTGCTTTTATGTGTCTTTCCATGTCCTCTCCACAAGTGAGTCTCTTCATGCATTCAGGATGGATTAAAAGAACTTACTGAATGCACAGAGATTGAATCTTCTTGTGCCTTGTGGATAGGATTCCACTGTAGGGGTGGTACATCTCTAAACATATAATCCTTTAGATTGACCTTGGTTGTGACCCCTAAGTGCTACAAGTACAAGGATTTTGTTCCCCAATCTTGTACTATTTGCAATTGTTGTAGGAAGGGTCTTCCTACGATCCTTTCACACACATTATTTTTGCCAAAGTCACATAGAGCAAAGGTGTGTTCAAGCTCTACACCACAAGTGGTTAGAGTTATCCCTTTTAGAAATCCTTGAGGTCTCTTAATATAGCCATCAACCACTGAAGCTTCATTCTAGTTGGTCTTAATGTGGGTTTGCTCCATTGCTTCCACAAAGAGGTGGCCAGAAATCACAACACCAACACCTAAAGCTTAGATAGCTTTGGTTGTGTAACCTTGGTAGGTGATTGGCAGATATGTATTACCTTCTTCACCTTCACTCATGTCTCCTATTTTGTCTAGAGACATCTGTGGGACTTTTTGCTTAGAGCCTGCTTTTGACATATTGGAACCAAGTTCTAGAACATGATTTGCCACATGTTTCCATAACTCAGATTTTACTTTGAACAACTCTTCTAAGGTGAGATGACACTTCACCATAGCGTTCTTCATTACTTGAATGTTTCTTGGAACCACTGAGTCTTCATTTCTTATCAATATTGTGGGAGCTCTAATATGAAGAGATTCCAATTCCCATGGGCCTATAAATTGTGGCAATTCTTGTAAAGAATCACACATTAAATCTAATCTTTCCTCTTCTTGTTGCTTTGCTTGGTCTCCATAAACAGAAGGAATGTCTTGGGGAAATGGATCATGAAGATCATTGATTTCAGGAATAGGAGGGGGGATTACCCTTCTCGTTGGCCCATTTCTCTTATTGTATTTCCTGCAAGAACTCTTGAGAGAACTATTGAATTGAAAGAGGTGTTCTAGAATCCATCGAATCAAGAACATAAACTTCGTTTCTAGCCTAGTTACAATTGGACTTCTCCCTAGTATCATTCCACGTTCTTGTTTTCCTCTTACTACGCTCTTGTGATTCACTTAACTCTGATTATTTAGCTGATTTAGCTTGTTGTAAGGCTTGTGCCCTAGTGACTACCTCTATAGGAGCCACATTAGTGCTACTTGAACGTGAATCCACCACTAAGCCTACCACATTAATGGGTGTAATCTTGGGTGCACTAGAAGGGTTCATTGGACAATTTATCAGGAGATGTTCCTTGTGGCACTCAAGATAAAAGCATTGTATCATGATAATCTTTCCTTGTCCCGAAGTGGATGGGTGAGTACATTCACGAATGAAATGGTTGCCTTGAAATCTAAAACATGGTCCTCGAGGGGCTTGTGGTCTCATTTGTCTCGATTGAGGCCTAGGGTTAGGATTCATTTACATGACATTGGAGTATTCTATCTCCCAATTTTGTTCCATAGATAATGCCTCATATTGATATGGATAAGTCTCACTATGCTTAGGTGACTATGTGTAATAAGGTTGTAGACTATCTTCATGGGTGTAGTCAGAACTCTGAGTATGAGGGTCATTTTTTGAGACCAAAGGGGTCATTGGCACCAATGCTCTATTAGGGTTCTCCTTCGTTGCTACATTCTTAACTGGAATCACATTAGCTAGAGGTGATGGTTGGTTTTGTAGGATCAGTTTTGACCTATAAGGTGCCTAATATTGTTGTTGTTATTGATGTTGATATTGTTGTTGTTATTGATGTTGATATTGTTGTTGTGGTCTATAATATGGCTAATGGTTCTAGTTCTGATACCTACCATATTGCTAAGGTTGTTGATAAGCTTTCTCGATAGCCTACCTATTGTACGGACAATCTTGAGTTGTATGGTTGTTGTATTTTCTCTCAATAGTAGCATTCAATTCTCTCATGTTTTGGTTTTGTATTGGGCATATGTTAGCCATGTGTTCCCCTCCGCAAGTATAACATCGATTCAATGAGACCCTAGGTGTTTTTCTATTTTGAACTCCTAGCTTCTTGGCAACCTACTCAGCTAGCTCATTTATTAGGGTGGAGGGTCTAGAAGTATGACTAGTAGAACTATCAGAGTCCTTTTAGAATTTTGACAATTCTAACTCCTCGCCCAAGTTTTCTTCTATGTCAATACACATTCTCAAGCATTGAGCTAGTGTGATTGGCTCCTTGAGATATACATATGATCTAAGTTTCCCGTTTAGAAGTCCATCTAAAAATAGGGAAACTTGTTTTCCTTGTGTAGGTAATTCAGGTGTGGGACATCTTCCCACATATTGTTTAAATTTGCATCCCACTAGTCAAACTCTTTTTTGAGGTTCCTACTTAAAGCTATGGATCAAGGATGATGTGTTATGGCTAATGTCACTATTGGAAAATTCTACGATGAATGCTTCTAGCAGTTGACCTATACCTTGGAAGTTATGACTATTTAGGGGCTGAAACCAAGCTAAGGCAGTACCCGTGGGGGTCAAACCAAAGGCCTCAAACTCGATGAACAAGTCCTTGATCAGTTGAACTCTTAACACTTGTTTGAACTTGGCCAGATGATCATAAGGACCTCCTGACCCATCAAAGTAGTTTTTCATTGTCTTGACCATTTGAGAGGGTATAAGGGTTCTTGGGTACTCTCGGGGTCTAGGCAATGCAAAATCATGGTCCATTGGTGTCAAAGTGTGTTTTATAGGAACCTTTTGGTGTATGTACATAGGCAACGCTTGAGCTACCTATGGGTCTCTCCATGCTAAAAGACATTTCCAAATCACTTGTTTTCGATCTTAGTACTGTTAGGCCGCCGAAATGGCACAATGTAATTTTATATTTTCATATACCGCACGCACCGAAAGGGCATAGCAAAGCGATGTAACCTTTTTTATCCATTAATGAAGAGACATTACAGTGTTCTCCGGTGGTAGAGGAGACACAGATCGCCAGACTGTCTATCTGGGCGATTTGCGATCTTACGGAGACGTTGTAGTGCAGAATTTGCAGATATTTGGAATACTGTAAAGTCTGTTCTTATTGAATTGCCGTAATTTACTATTAACACAGTAATACTGTCTTAACATTAATAAGTCTGTTTGATTGTGTGATTGAACAATTGCACGATAATCTACTGTGTGAGGATACCGTAAACGGAAGATTATAACTGTGTAACAGAAGTATTGCCTTGACGTATAGTTACTGTGTGATTAACTGGTTAATTGGGAAAATTAAGTAAAGGGCCTCTGCATTGTCAGACCCCTACCATCCCCAAGAACCCGAAAAGAGATTAAAAGAGACTAGACCGAAGTCCTTTTAACACTGGCGCCGTCTGTGGGAAGATGGAAGTAGATTGAGAATAACCAGTAAAGGCAGAGTAGTACGTAAGGCAAGTGGTGCAGAAGCGATATATGCCGGTAACTTGGTCCGGCGAGTCCTATCCAAAGTATAGGAGAGACCAGCATCCCTGGGCAGTTCCAAATTTATTAGGGACACCCCCAGGAGGTAGAAGTACAGGCCATTTAAGCCCAGTGGTAGAAGGATCGGAGCCAGTTAGCAGTGATTCGAGTGCTAGTTCGGTGACCCATGATGAGATTCTGGTGGGTTCCGGTGTGATTCCGATACTTTCTAAAGAAGGTACAATGACTTCGGGGTGCACAGAGACGTAGTGCGTAGTTAGCCTGATGCTATTTGGTCAGAATTTGACCATTTTTGGTGATAAAGTTGTGTTACCGAGTGAGACCGCCTCCGGTGAAAAGATAACCTGGTGCGGTGAAAGTTTGATATGCTCCGATGGAAGTTCGGTACCATTTGGTGGAACTTTGAAATTTTTCGGTGATAGTGCAGTACTACCTGGTGGATCTGTATTAAGTTCACCACTCTTCGGGGCATGCTTGCCTAATTTTGATACCAAAGTTGAGGACAAGCTATTTGATTTGGAGATAAGTAAGAGATTCAATGCCATTTTCGAGCCGGAAGATGAGCACTCTGACAATACAGATTCTGAAGGACAAGAGACACCTCCTCAACAGACAGATAACAACAACAATACTCGCAATAGCACTATGAGTGGTTCACAGTCTCAGCAGCAGACACCCCCACAGCCGCAATCGCAGTTTCAGCAGCAGCAACAACAACAGCCGCAACCCATTATACCACTTCGACTAGTTCCAACACGAGTGATTTACACAAAGTTTGGTGGATTTTCGGGTGACGACCTTGATGCACATGTGCGCACCTTTGAGATCAGTTATGCAGGATTAAACCACCCACCCGACCCGGTGTACAAGGCCATTGTGTTTTAGGCCACGCTGGTCAATGAAGCAGCGAGGTGGCTAACAGAGTATGATATTAATCATTTTGGTAATTATGATGAGGTAAAGAATGCATTCCTACAAAGGTTCCGATTGAAGAAAAATCCTGCCAAAATCTTTGACTATTTGAAGAACAATCGGCAAAAGCCACCTCAGATTGTTCAGGAATATGCAACATTGTTTCGAACTCACTTAAGGCAACTACCTCCGACACATGCTAATCTGTCGGACGATGTTATAACCCAATGGTTCATTAACGGACTGAATCCACAGTTAAGACAAATCATGATCATTCGCTGTGTGGGCGGAATGACGTTGGACGCAGTAATTGCGATGGCACTACAACTGGAGCACAAAGTTGGAGGATTTACAGAGGACTTGGAATGGCTGAAAGCCAGTAAGAACGTAGCGGATGATCCGGCCAAACAGATGTATTGTACCAAGTGCAAAAACCCAGGGCACACCAACTCTACATGTGCCCTTAACCAGATGTATTGTGCCATCTGTAACACAACAGGACACTCAACAAAAACCTGCGCGTATAATGCCAAGGTGTAGGGTAGAGCAACTGTAAACGCCATCATACAGGAACCAGGTCAGCAAGCAACCCATTACATGCCGCCAAAGATGCGAACCAATCAGTCGCAAGGATATAGGAATTATCGGGGTCCGCGGAACACCAATTTTAATTCAAATCGATGGCAAGCGTGTACAACAGCGAAAGGTACCTCTTTCCAACCCCCTCGATGTCATTTTTGCGACGAGCTTGGCCACATCCGTAGATTCTGCAAGGAAGCAGCAGAGTACGACAAAAGGAAGAAGGAGCGACAAAATCCAATGACCAACATGGTTTATATTTAACCAGTCAAGTCACAAGCAGCTGTCGTGCAGATAAGATCGGGTAAGCAATTGCAACCAGCGCTGAAGTGTTCGAGCCTGGTATCCGTAAGCAACAGCGAATGTTTGCAAAGGCTAGTCAATGGACAGCTAAGGAGCCTACTGTGTTTCCTAATCCAATTCCGGTAACACAGGTCCCTCTGCCACAGGCAAAATCGAATGAACAAAATTCTACCCCAACAACATTAGAATCATCACTAGAATCGATGAGAATTACGACCCAAGCAGATCAGGTATGGGATATCCTATCTAAGGCTTCAATCACACTCCCTTTGGGACAGTTGCTCGCCTTAGTGCCAAGAGTAAGGCAGCAATTTCAACAGCAGGTTAACCGTGGGTCTTCATGTACTCCGGCGACTGCAACCATACAATTGAAAATTGATTCTACGGTGGATCACTCAGTTCCATTGATCACCATCTCCCATAAAAACCAAAAGATTACCCAAATTTTAATTGATGGGGGGTCTGGTGTGAATATTGCAACAACAGCGCTCTACAAGAAATTGGGTTGGACCCAAATTGAACCCGTATAATTTTTTGTATGAATGGAAGACCAATCCCAAGTCCATCCGTTGGGGCTAGTACGTAATATTCCTATTACCTTGCAGGGAACCACATTTAAAATGACTTTCATTGTCTTGGAACTACCTGAATCTAGCCTCAACTACAACTTACTTTTCGATCGCCCATGGCTCAAGCAAGCCAAAGTTGTACAGGATTGGTCAGCACAAGAGTTAATTTTCAAAGATAATCACCGAAAATATGTAGTTAAATTGGATGCTATGCAACCCTGTGATCTTCATGCACGACCATATGTAGCGGAGCCGATCCATATGTTGGAGGTATTATCTGATGATGAGGAAGAGGCATTCCTCAAGAACAATAAGGATCTAATCTCATTAGGCACTGTAGATCTGCAGTCGGTAGCAGACAAGTGGAGTTCGGCAGCTTGTACGGTCGTACCAGTGACCGGAGAAGCGGAAGCAGATGATAGTGTAGCTATGGATGAAGCCACCTTATGTCAACTCTTGCAGTCAACTGATGATTTGGTAAAACCTCAAAAATTTTATGTATCGGAAGATCAATTAGTAACATATAATTTGGGTAACGCGGTCAACCCGCCACCCATTAAGATTAAAGCAGGATTAGTACAGACATTCCAAGATGATTTGGTACAACTCCTGCGTGAATTCTCCGATGCTTTTGTTTGAAAAAACTTGATAGGTTATTGCAGGTGGGATTCATTCTACCTATTGAACGTTTGTACCGTCCATTGACGAACACAATTATTGTGAGTCGGGATGTGGTATTTGCTCAAAATTTAGTTTTCCCTCTACTTGAATGCAAAAAATAGCCAACAATTAGCTCACAAGATGTGTTCGATACACTCATGCCTTTGTTCCAAAATGGTGTGCTTGACTATGGTCATGTAGACCAGCCAAGGGAGGTTCAAAGGGCTAAAAATTTCCAGCCCAATAGGGCTGAAAATGTAGAGAATTTCAGCCAAACATGGCTGAAAAATTTCAGCCAAAAATTTTCAAAACTGCTGGAAATTTCCAGCCACATATGGCTGAACATTTGCGTCAAAATATGGCGAAAAATGAGCATGAAATTCAGCCCACGCATGATATAAATGTTGATGATGTATTACATAATGAACGCATGTCTATCAAGAGTGAACAAACTATGCCAAAGTGGATAAAACAAACTTTGTAGGACAACAAATTGAGTGCACCTTTACTTGGTAGAACAAGATCAAGCTCTCACCATGCATCAAGTAATTTTGTGGATTATTCTCTTATTGCTACAACATGTAATGAAGAGCCACTTTCTTTTGAAGATGCATGTGATGATCCACAATGGATGAGTGCTATGCAATCAGAAATGGATTCCATACATAGAAATGGTACTTGGGAGTTATGTGAATTGCCAAAAGGAAAGAATGCCATTGGTACAAAGTGGGTTTATAAGATTAAGAGAAAATTTGATGGTAGCATTGATCACTACAAAGCTAGATTGGCTGCCAAAGGATATGCGCAACAATATGGCATTGATTATGAGGAAACATTTGCACCTACTTCTCGCATGACTCCGATTCATACCGTGGTTGCATTGGCTGCCCATCAAGGTTGGAAAGTGCATTAGTTGGACATAAAAACAGCCTTCTTGAATGGTGATTTGCAAGAAGAGGTTTATGTGAAGCAACCTTCTGGATTTGCTATGAAAGGGAAAGAGCATATGGTTTGTCACTTGCATAAAGCCTTGTATGGTCTCAAGCAAGCTCCACGTGCATGGTACGACAAAATCCATAAGCACTTGATTGCTCTTGGCTTCACATGTAGTCCGATTGAAAGCACACTCTATGTATGCAAAAATGGGGCTGATCTTACAGTGCTTGTTCTTTATGTCGATGACATACTCTTGACTGGATCATGTGATGCAAAACTTGATATTCTTATGGCTGATTTGCAGCATACTTTTGATGTCACTTATCTTGGTCTTTTGAGCTACTATCTTGGCATCTAGTTTGTATCCTTTTAGGGGGGAATTGTTATGCATCAAGCAAAGTATGTTGAAAAACTACTTCAGTATTTTGACTTTGAGGATTGCAAGCCAGTTTCCGCACCAGTTAAGATAGGATTCAGGTTCTCAGTCGAGGATTCTAGTGATGCATTTGACACTTCTCTTTATCAGCAAGATGTGGGATGTCTTATAGATGCATGCAACACAAGGCCGGATATACAGTATGAAGTTTCCCAGTTGAGTCGATTCATGCATTGCCCTGGCACGAAGCATTGGCAAGAAGTGAAACGTGTGTTTAGATATCTCTGAGGCACTTTGAGCTTAGGTCTCTTTTATGGCAGAGATATTCAGCCATGCTTGCATGCTTTTATAGATAGTGATTGGGCTAGTTGTTATGATACTCGCGTGTCCACTAGTGGTAATTTCTTTTTCCTTGGAGACTCATGCATATCTTGGTTGAGTAAGAAGCAACCTACAGCGGTAACATGGAGTTGTGAAGCTGAGTACAGGGCAGTTTCCACAGCTACAGTGGAGTGTATATTGTGAAGAGATGGATAAGTATGTGTTTGAAGATGAAGAGGTGTTGCAAAATCCTTGATCTACACCAGCCAAATGAACTCCAGGAGTAGATGGTGGGCCCTTTTAGCTTGCCAATGGATGTATTAGACACCCTATGTACCTTGGAAGATCACTCTCAAAAAGATAGATCAAAACAGATAAGTTGGAGTTAGCTCAGAGTTGAAAACTTGCTATTCTTGGTTCATACACCTGTCCAGTGTTTTACATAATTCTCTGAGCACAGCAGCAATTAGCTTAATTCCTCTTGGGGAAGTCTAGTTAGCTTAAAGAGCTAACTTTCAAGAGTAATCTCATAAAAAATAACAAAGCACACACTGAGAATGAGTTTTAACAAGTGATGACATCATCCCGATTTTCACGGGCTGCTACAGAAATAGACCAGTGAGCAGACAAATCACCATAACTCACAATGTAGACATCCAATGATTATTCAAATTTGTATGGTTATACTAGACAGTAAGCTGAATTCAACAAGCTTTAAATCACTGAATTTGGATAAGTAACCACTGAGAAATAGCTCTGACAAGATGAGTGAAAACGTCGGGTACCTGACAGAGAGGTGAAGATGAACAGACCCTGTTGACTTCAAATAAACATAACTGAAGATTGAAACATCCAAATGACATGAAAATTTCTAAGCATATAATAGACTTATAGAGCTAACTGTACCAAGTTCAATCACTGAAAATGATGCACCAAGCTCAGAGAAAACATCTCTGCAAGCTGACTGAGAAAACTGAGAGTAATGGCAATGAGTAGTACACTTCACAAGAACATGGAAAGATGAACTCAAATAATCATGAAAATGAAAGTATAGTGCTTGTAGAATACAATGACTTACTGATACATGTGTGTGCCTTGTAATCACACCTTGATATGGCATAAAGCTCAGCTCTTGGAGGTCTTCACATAGGTCTCTCTAACCACGACTAAAACTGCCATCTATTTATAGTTGAGTTTGGGAGGCTAACTTCCCTCAATCACTCTCCAATCAATCAATGATTGATTTGATTCTCTACCTACCACAAATCATGAATTCGTGGCTCCTCTTTCCATTCTTGATCAAGTGGACTCAACCACTTAAGATTCTCTTACTTTTACATTAAGTAAACTCTTCAAAAGTTACAAGAGGTAGTTCACAAGTGAACTTTACATAGTCTTGTTTTTAAAGCTTCTTCTAAGACTTTGTGAGACTCAAGCCAATACTTAGGCTTGTCATAGACTTGCTCCAACATATATGGCTGAGACGCCTACTGATGGATCTTTGCATGGAGATTCATGCTGCTACACATATTCTCACTGATAGTCAGAGTGCTTTGGCTGTTGCACGAAACCTAGTGTTTCATGCACGGTCCAAACATATTGAGGTGCATTATCACTATGTGAGAGAGTGCCTTCATGCAGAAGATATTGATTTGGTATATGTGCCTACACAAGCTAATGTGGCAGACATATTTACCAAAGCTCTTCCACGGGAAAAGTTTGAAACTTTTCACAAAGCTTTAGGCTTATTACCTTGTGGGGGCTGATCTGTCACTCCCTGTATGTGTTCACATCATTCACTCTAAGGAGGTTTGCTACACTTATGTGTTCCTCATGTAGCTTTGATGTGAACCTTTTCCCTATACATCACTACAAGGAATACGGGCATGTAGCGACGGTTAACGCGGCAGAATTTCGTCGCTATAAAATTGCAACTTGCGTCGGAATTACCGTCGAGCGCGGACCGTCGATTATACGACGCAAAAAACGACAGTATTTGCGACGGTATTTGCCTAACGTCGCTTAAACGACGCTTGTCAAAGGCATCGCTTAAGCGACGCTTTTTTGCGTCGCTTAAGCGACGCTTTTTTGCGTCGCTTAAGCGACGCTTTTTTGCGACGCATTAGCGACGCTTTTAGCGTCGCATAAGCGACGGTCCATAAGCGACGGTCCATAAGCGACGGTCCATTATGCGACGGTACATTATGCGACGGTCCACACTGTCGCTTATACGACGACGGGTTGCGTCGCTTATATGACGATCTGTTGACGGACAAAAATTAAAACGTTGGAGGCTCTGCAATTGGCATTTTCACGCATCCAATCGAAGAGCTCTCCAACGTTCGCAATTGCGCTGCGCTTACGAGCTGAAGCAAGTATATGCAGAATTGTTGTTTTGCTTAAGCTCTCTGTTATTGTCTCCCTCTGTCTTTGTTTCTCTCTTTCTACATCTTTCTCTCTTTCAATTTTCTCTCTCTCTCTCTAGATCTCTCTCTCTCTAGATCTCACTCTCTCTCTCTCTAGATCTCTCTCTCTCTCTAGATCTCTCTCTCTCTCTCTCTCTCTCTCTCTCTCTCTCTCTTCTCTCTCTTTATTGCAGGTTATTCAAGAAGCTAACCAAGCAAAAACTATGGATCACAATTGTAAGTACAATTTCTATTATTTGTAGATCATTTGAATTGTGTTATTTTCATTACATACCATACTCACACTTATTGATATGCACTCATACACTTATACATGATGAAGAAGCACACACACATGTGACATGCATATACCTACATATACACATATACATGCACATACACACACATACACATAGAGTTATACATATACACACACATACACAAGAACATGCACATATTGATACATACATATACACTTATACATGCACATGCATATACATACATATACGCACACATACACATGCACATATACACATATACATGCACATACACACACATACACATAGAGTTATACATATACATGCATATACATATACACACATACACATGCACATGCACATACTCATACACACATATACACTTATACATGCACATGCACATACATACATATACACACACATACACATGCACATACATACATATACACACACACATACATATACACTTAGGTACACACATATGAATGAATTATATAATTAAAGTATTAAAACACATGCTTTATATAAACAATAATAACAATCAATAGAACAAAACTCTTCATTACTTAATACCATACACACAGTTCAAAACATGACTGAAATGAAAAATATATAGATAAATATATGTATATATCAATGTAAATACATATAATCCAATGTCATAATCAACGTCTAAAATCCTAATCATCATCATCATGATCATCATCATCAGCAATATCCTCATCCTCATCCTCATCCTCGTCCTCATGATCACCCTGTGACGATCGAGATCGTCCCTCCTGTGTCTGTCTCTCCACCTCATCCATATTTGTCTCCCCATAATACTCCTGTATTACATATAACAAACATAAATCAATAAAATAATTAAAACATTCATAACAACAAAATAATTATAAAATTTAAAAATACTCACAAAGGCATCAGGATGATCTTGTATATACTCGCTCAAACGCCGATATCCAAAATGTGTAGCATACTCGATCTCGTGTTTCGTAGGATATCGGCCATAATCCTTTCGCTGCAATGAAACAAATAAAAAACATTAGTTGCTTGCATTTTAACTAAAATAAAAAATATACTCACAATAACACATATACTTACAAACGTAGCTACAAAACCATTATGGCCCATTTGGCCTAAGTGCGATGTGTGGCCCGACTCCACTCTCTTCTTTGCAGCAGCCTGTTTATTCAAGGAAAAAAATACATAAATTAAATTAAAAAATTACTAAAATATCTAAAAATTATAAATATAAACTATTAATTTGTGTACCTTCTGCTAAGGAAATGACTCCTGAAGACGTAGCTATCTACGAAAAAACTACCACGACTCAGGTGGTATGTTAGCTCGCCTCTTATTTTTTTCGACCATACAATATCTCCTGTTAATTTAATCTCAAACAGAAAAAAAAGTCAGAATACATACACATATATACACACATATACACATACACATACACATACACATACCCACATACACATATACATGCAAACATATACGCATGCATATATGTATATATATACACATATACATACATATAACATAAACACACATATACATATCCACATATATACGTACACACACATGCATGCATATACACTCATTCATACAAAATACATGCATTTATCCCACAATAATATGTGTTGTGTATATGTGAATATGTGTGTATGTATAAATGTGTATATGTGAATATGTGTGTATGTGTAAATATGTATATGTGAATTTTTTATTTATGTAGATAATCAAATTATTAATATCAAATACCATTATTTGTAGATTCTGATCAATCAGATGGAACTCCACCACCGTCTCCTCATCGTGCAACGACTTTATACTGTAAGTATATGAAATATTTAATTTTCACTATATTTGATGGATACATAACTTATACATTTTTTTTATGTTTCTTATGATGTGCAGATTCTGATCAATCAGAGGGTACTCCACCACCTCCTACCCATGCAACGACTTCACATGTGTCCTCCGATAGGAATTATGATGAATTTTACTATCAAGAGCATATTATATGTTGGTGTAACTCTTGTTATGGCACGTATCGAAGACCACGATTGGAATGTATTGAACATGAGGCAGAGTATGGTACTTTTGAGCATGCACCATCACCTAGTCAACGTGATAATGCTTGGGTATGTATTTTCTATATATATTAATGTCATTTTTTTATTTAAAAACCATGTATAAAATCAAATTATTATTGATAGACAGGAATACTTGCTCGATGATGATGATGATGATGATTTTTCTCATAATGTTAATATACCTCGTACACGTCATGGACTTGCTGTTCATCAATTACAAGCAGAGGTTTCTAGAAATCCTCTACCTCCTGGTTTAGAGAATGAAACGGTTGGAGATTATCCATTGCCAGCTCGTGATCGTTCTTTAGTACAAACATATGATAGAAGAAGATATGGAGGATGGAATAGAGGACCACTTCCTTTAGATGGACAGGTTTTCAACTTTTGGGGTAATCGCTATATGATTGCTCCATCCACTATTACTAATGCTGGTCGTGGTCTCTTTATTGTAGAGGATTTGTATGTGCCTCCGAACTCTGAAGTCACTCTTATGTCATTTTGTGGTCCTATATATGGATGGGGAGATTGGCATCGACTTTCACGTTATGTTCAAAGCATGAGTACTTATGGAATATGCTTGAACGCAGCATCTCTTACTAGTAGAAGGATTTTACATGCAGAAAATGAAAGATTATATATTGATGGAAGACCTTACACACATGGAAATATAGCAGGTTTAATAAATAGTAGTCGAGGGTTACATAATAGTTCAAGGACTAATTGCACATTTGAGGAGCGTGAAAATAGTCATGAATCACCATACATGAGTAGAGATGTATCAAGATACATAGTTGTCAATGCTATTACTACATTACATGCTGGTGATGAACTATTAGTGAATTATGGATGGCGTAGACCTCCAAGAGCACCTTTTAGCTTGAGAGAATAAAAATTTTCTATATACTTAATTTTATATTTGAAGTTTAATTTTTATTCATTTATGGAATACTAATGAGTTTTATTTATATGTGTAGATTCCAACGTATGATGTTGATGATATTCGTCCACAACATTCACAATTACCAATAAGACCTCATTTATCAGAAGCTTCCATGAGAAGGCTACGCAAAACTAAGCCTGTGCAATATGCAAAGTTGAAAGATCTATATTCAAAAGATGATAAAGTACAAGATTTGTGTGACAATGATGAAGATGATGGCATGGCAAATTTTATTGAGGATTGGTATCAAAATGATAGTGAGAGCATGGATATTTCTAAAAATGAGAAATATCTTCGAGAGGAATGTCTAAAGCATGTATATGAAGGAAGTCGTTTGACACGACTAAGTGCGAGCTTACTTATTCTCAACCTTCAAAATTGTTTTGGATGGAGTAATGTATCTGTTTCGACACTATTAAGGTATAATTCTCAATTTTCTATCTATTTATATATATGTGCATAAATATATATATATATATATATATATATATATATATATATATATATATATATATATATATATATATATATATATATATATATATATATGCAGGTTTTTATTCTTACTATAGATAAGGTAAGAACAAGAACTTGAATTGAATGGACACTTTTTGTCCGCACATCTTTTAAAACTATTAATGCATCTTTCAAAATATTCGTAAAAAATTTGATTGTTTGGATGGCAGGATACGATTGTTTGTTTTGGAGGATATGAAGTATGTACCTTCATTGAATGATTTGTCGATTCACGCATATGTTTAGTTTGAAAGTGTGAGAAGCGGATTTATAATTTGTATTCAAAGAATTTGGCACTGTTTATAGGCCATACAATGGTGATCTGGATGCATCGCATGCACAGAGGTTACTCAAGATAGAGCAATCTGATTATAATGGACTAGTGCCAGCAAGATTCCTAGGGTATGCAGTAAACCTCTTGCATGTCAATGATGAGCATTTGAACTTTAGGATACAAAGTGGAAATCATGGTGGCTTGAGAGGATCACTTTTATACATGCAAGAGGTTTACTGCATACCCCAGGAATCCTGCTAGTACTAGTGCCTTATAATCAGGTTGCTCTATCTTGAGTAACCTCTGTGCATGCGATTCATCCAGGTCACCATCGTATGGCCTATAAACAGTGCCAAATTCTTTGAATAGCAATTATAAACTCGCTTCTCGCACTTTCAAACTGAACATATGATAGAATTGACAAATCATTCAATGAAGGTATATACTTCATATCCTCCAAAACAAACAATCATATCCTGCCATCCAAAACAATCAAATTTTGCGGAAATATTTTGAAAGATGCACATAAGCATACACATATATAAAATTATATGCATATATATATGTATATTTATTTATTTACTTTCTTTAATATATCATTTTTTTTATAAACTTACAGGTTATTATTTGAAAAGTTTTTACCAAGTCAAAATATTCTTCCTACCTCACATGATGAAATGAAGAAGATAATCAACAATCTTGGTATAGATTATCAATGTATACATGCATGTCCTAACGATTGTATTTTATATAGAGGTGAATATGCAGACTCTTTGACATGTCCCAAATGTCAATCTCCTCGATATAAGGGTGAAGAAGGTAAAATCCCGAATAAGGTATTGAGACATTTTCCATTGGCTCCACGGATTAGACATATGTTTCAAAGCCCCGAATTATCAAAGCTTTTGACTTGGGGACATGATCACAAAAGTACTGATGGAATAATCAGAATTCCTCATGATAGTGTTGCTTTTCAGCATATTGATTCTACATGGCCTGAATTTGCACAAAATCCACAGAATCTAAAGTTAGGAGTTGCATTAGATGGGGTTAATCCATTCTCCATGAAATCCAGTAAATGGTCAACATGGCCAGTGGTAGTCATAAACTACAATCTTCCGCCATATCTTAGCATTAAAAAGGAACATTTAATGCTTTCACTTTTAATCCCAGGCAAAAGACAAGTTAAAGATATGAATGTATATCTTGCTCCTCTCATTGACGATCTTCAAGAGTTATGGAGAGGTATTAATGTCATTGATATATCAAAAAGCATCGATGAAAGACATATTACGATTCGTGGTATTGTGGCTTGGACTATTCACGATTTTCCTGGATATGGCGTTTGTTCAGGTATTGATGTAATTTTTTTATTCAATATGCATGTAAATAAATATGATTTAATCTAATTATATTTTTATCCTTTTCCATGATGCAGGAATATCTACTAAGGGTTATAAAGCTTGTCCATATTGTGGTGATTGGTTGAGATCAATCTATAGTAAGAATCTCAACAAAAATATTTATCTTTGACATCGACGATTCTTGCCTGATGATCATCCATTAAGATCTAAAAGAGAAGCGATACATTTTAATGGAAAGCTTGAAACAGGCCAATATCCAAAACCTATGACGCCTATGGATTGGTATAAAAAATGGACAGATGGACCTCTGATAGATCCAGAAGCAGAAATCTTCAGTGATGATTCAGATAATGAGTATGTGAACAAAGGTAAAGGGAAATTGGCACTCGCAGAGAACATATCAATATGGTATTCTTTGGAGTATTGGAAAGAGTTAAAAGTATGTCATCTTCTTGATCCTATGCATATATTCAAAAATGTTGGTTATTCACTATGGCAGCATCTTCTTGGACTAAAAGATACCACAACATCAAGGAATGATTTGAAAGATCAAAAATCCAAACCAAAGTTATGGCCAGTTTTTGATAGACATCGACAAGAAACGACTTATGCATCTGCTCCTTGGGTACTTACGACAAAAGAGATACAGACTATCAACAATAGAATTCAATTGATCAAGACTCCTACAGGATATGGAGCATCGTTTCAAAACATGTTTACTATGGATGATAAGAGCTTATCTGGATTAAAGACCCACGACTGGCATAACTTTTTGAAACATATTTTACCTTTGGTTATCGATGGATGTACAACGAAAGGAGTACGAGATGTGATCTATCGTCTTGGATCACTTATAAGGTAATTATGATACTTTTATATTTAATATGTATGAATATTGGATATCTTTTATTTTTTAATTAACTTCTTTACAATTGTTTTTATGATTTGTATAGGTGGATTACATCCAAAGAGATCGATAAAAATTCGATCCCACAAAAAAAACGTGAATGCAAAGAGCTACTATGTTTGATGGAAAAAGAACTTCCTACTTCATTTTTTGATATTCAAGTTCATTTACTAATCCATCTTGTAGATGAGATAGAGATTGCCGGTGTTGTCAACACTCAATGGATGTTTTGGGTCGAGCGATTTATGGGAATACTAAAAGCTTATGTGCGACAAAGAGCAAAACCAGAAGGATCCATGGCAAAGGGTTGGATGCTTGAAGAGTGCATGTATTACGTTAGTGAGTACCTTGAAAGAGTTCATGAAGAAGCTCCACGTGCATGGACCAACGAGTCTTCTTCAAAAATAACAGATGAGGTATTATCAGGTAAGGGGGTTCCATTCTTATTTACATTTCAAGAAAAAAATGATGTTTCTACTTTTGTAGCATATAATAGCGAATGCATGCAAGCATCCGTTAGCGAGTACGAGGAACTTCAAAGTCTCCAAAGTAAAAGGCGAAAAAACAAAAGATCTAGACGTAATCTCGATAATAATGAGATTACAGATATATCTTCTTTCACGGATTGGCTATATAGTCGTTTGCAACGCGCCAACGCAAATAATGAAGAAATCTCAGATGAGCAAAGAGAGTTAATGATAGGTTGTGAACAAAAGGTAATTTTATTAAAATATATATTTTATTTTTTTCATATATGTATGTTAGTTTCTATTTACTAATTGAATTTATTTTGCAGGCTCGAATGTTCACTAATATGTGGGCTTTTGGACAGCATATTAGAATCAAATCCATTGATTCTTTACGTAAAACAGAGGATTCTAGTATTGTTGCTTGTTTCAAGCAACTATCACGTGCTAGCTCAAAAGACACGAACCTTATAGATAGCGAACTTGGTTACGTAGGAACTATTGTTGGTATCTACGAAATTTCATTTCGTACATTCAAACACGTAGAAAAAAGTTTATATATTTTTTTTAGAGTTAGTTATTTTTTTAAGCACCTAATAATGGGACGTTTTTGTTGTTATATATTTTGATAGGTCATTTTGAAGGTTGACTGGTATTGAGCGGAGTATAAAGGTAGTAATTCTACAATAAGAAAGGAATTATCTGGGTTTTGGGCAATTGATTCTTCCAAGGTAATGCGATCTACTAAAGAACCATATATTCTTCCTAGGCATATTGAACAAGCATTTTTTTATAAAAACCCAGATGCTCATCCTTGGTGGCAAGTCATTCATGTGCAACCTAGAGGTAGGTCATTGTTTGAACAGTTTATTGTTAGAGAGATTGAAGAAAGTCCTCTTGATGATTCAGCATCAGATACTGATACATCAATATCTGGAATAGAAATTAGACTCATTATACGTGATAATGATACTAATCTTTTTGATGAAGAGGATAATTCTCTACATGCTGATTCTACTGATGAGGAAGAGGAATTACCAGAAATAGATATTAATCCACCAATAGATGATGTGATTCATGAGAACATAGATTTAACAATAGAAGAAATAAATGAAATCAATAAGGATAATGAAGATGAGACTATATTGATGTCTTACCAAAATGATGGCAATAATGAAAACATATGAGCAGATTAGATAGTAACTTGAAGCTTCTGAATGGATATCAGATAATAGGTTTTTTTTATTAACTTGAATAACGATGAATCCTACTAGAGAGATGAAATCATGTTCTTCTAAGTTAGAACATGAAGCTCGGGGGTATGCCTAATTATTTTATATATAGCTTTATCTTCGAGGAGTAAATTTTTATCATGTATGTATGCATATGTGTGTGTATTCATGTGTATTATATGTATACATATATTAGTATGCATATATATGTATTTCATGTATATGTATGTGTTTGCATGTGTGTGATATATGTATACATGTATTCATGTACGTAATATATGCAAGTGTTTATAATTGTGTACATGTATATATGTATATGTGTCTATGTGTAAATATGTACATGTAAATATGTATGCATGTATATATATATTTATGTGTGCATGTAGGCATGTACATGTATGTGTAAATATGTACATGTAAATATGTTAGTATGTATATATATATTTATGTGTGCATTTAGGCATGTATGTGTGAAGCATAATATATCTACTCCATTTTATATTTATGTATCCTATCTACATGATGTGTATATATCTTTACATATATTATGAATCATGATCCTCGTTGATTCGAGTAGCTATATATAGAGGCATAAGGTTGGGAGGAAAGACATCTCTCTAGTAGGACGTCGGAGGTGTACATATACTTCAAACATATGGCTAAAAGGTTGAATTAGAGTTTTTAAATTAGGGATTTCAAAACCCTAATATCAAGATTAGTGCTCTCTGTCTCTCTCATAGTGGTTAGCAACGGGATGGCAACGTCGTAGGCAACGGGTTGCTAACGCGTTAGCAACGGGTTCAAGTTGCGAACCCCAAGTTGCAATAAAGTTGCATACAAATCAATTTTTATTTTAGATTTTTTTATATGTATATGTGTGTGTGTGTGTATATATATATATATATATATATATATATATATATATATATATATATATATATATATATATATATATATATATATATATATATATATATATATATATACATAGATACATACATACATATATACACACACACATACATACATACATGGATTATATTATATTACATACATAGCAGTAAATATATACTACATACATACGTGTAATGTAATACACACATTTTTATGTATATATACACATAGTATATACATATTACATTTATACACAACACATAGATGTATACATACATGATACACATGCATACATACATACTACAAAAATAGAAACATGTATATTAGATACATATATAAGTTAATATACATGTTTCTATCTCTCTCTCTCTCTCTCTCTCTCATATACATACATACAGTGCATTGTCGCGATGATGAGCCATAAGTGTCCGCATCTCTTTTAAACACCACTTAAGGGACCATCCTGTGCCAAACTCTGTCTCAAGTGAACTAAGCACGTACTTTTTATCCCTCTCATCATGCTCACTACAAAAATAAAAAACATAATGTAAATAAAACATAAGATATACATTTCAATTTATATGTAAAACTTTTACTTACTTCCATGGTAAGTGGATAAAGCGCAGGTAAGAGTCGCATAGTGCCCGCATTCTTCTCTTGAACTCCAATCCATTCCCTATGTACACAATGTTCCCCTCCGGCTCTATGTCGCACTCTAGTCCTAAGGTGCCTATGCATGTCCTCATAGGCAACTCTGCTCTGCTATCACGTGCTGGAGGTGGTATAGGTGTCCTAAAAATAGATAGATAGAAATAAATAAAAATATGTGCTATAATATCATTAAAAAAATTTATGAAAAAAAACATACCTATGAGCAGATAGCTCTCTTCCTGCATGTGGATCCGCAGAAGAGCCCTCGTCTGATCGCGTAAGCATCTAGATCGTATAATCCAGCTCCTCATCGGACATCTCTGCGTAGTCCCGCATTATGGCCCCTAGAGTATCTGACGGAACTCTTGCTCTCATAAGACTTTTTATGAGAGTGAGTTTCGCCTTTCTCTCTTTACTGGGATCCATAATACCTAACATATAAAACAAAATGGTTAGAAATCAATATATATATACGTGTATGTGTGTGTATGCATGTGTATGTGTGTGCATGCATGTGTATGTGTGTGTATGCATCATTATGTGTGTATGTGTGTAGGTATATGTGTGTGTTGTCTATGTGTATGTGTGTGTGTCTATGAGTGTGTATGTGTTTATGGATATGTATGTATCTACGTGTGTGTATGTATCTATGTGTGTATGTGTATGCATGTATGTATGCATGTGTGTGTATGCATATGTATGTGTGTGTATGCATCATTATGTGTGTCTATGTATGCATTTGTACGTGTGTATGCATCATTGCATGTGCATGTGTCTATGTGTGTATGTGTGTGTATATGTGTGTGTGTCTATGTGTATGTGTGTGTGTTTATGAGTGTGTATGTGTTTATGTGTATGTATGTATCTATGTGTGTCTATGTGTCTAAGTGTGTATGTGTATGCATGTATGTATGCATATGTATGTGTATGCATATGTATGTGTGTGTATGCATTATTATGTGTGTCTATGTATTCATTACGTGTGTATGTATCTATGTGTGTATGTGTGTGTGTATATGTGTTTGTATGTGTGTATGCATGTGTATGTGTATATGTGTATATGTGTGTGTATATGTGTGTATGCATGTGTGTGTGTATATGTGTGTATGTATGCATGTGTATGTGTGTATGCATCATTACGTGTGCATGTGTCTATGTGTGTATGTGTGTGTATATGTGTGTGTGTCTATGTGTATGTATGTGTGTCTATGAGTGTGTATGTATTTATGTGTATGTATGTATCTATGTGTGTGTATGTGTATGCATGTATGTATGCATATGTGTGTGTATGCATAATTATGTGTGTATGTGTCTATGTGTGTATGTGTGTGTGTATACATTATGACAGTGTATGTAAGCATGTGCATTATGTATGCATATAAGTATGTATGTTTGCATATGCATATGCATTATGTATGCATATGCATATGCATTATGTATGCATATGCATTATGTATGCATATGCATTATGTATGCATATGCATATGCATTATGTATGCATATGCATATGCATTATGTATGCATATGCATATGCATGTGTATGCATATGCATGTAAGTATGTATGTATGCATATGTGTGTGTGTATGCATATGCATGTAAGTATGTATGTATGCATATGCATATGCAATATGTATGCATGTATGTATATGTGTGTGAATGTGTGTGAATGTGTGTGTGAATGTGTGTGTACATGTGTCTGTATGTGTGTATGCATGTGTATGTGTGTGTATGCATCATTATGTGTGTATGTGTGTGTACATGTGTCTGTATGTGTGTATGCATGTGTATGTGTTTGTATGCATCATTATGTGTGTATGTGTGTGTATGTGTGTGTGTCTATGTGTATGTGTGTGTATCTATGAGTATGTATGTGTTCATGTGTGTGTATGTGTCTATGTGTGTATGTATCTGTGTGTGTGTATGTATCTATGCATGTGCATTATGTATGCATGTAAGTATGTATGTACATTATATGCATATGCATATGCATTATGTATGCAAATGTATGCATGTATGTGTTTATGTGTGTATGTCTCTCTATGTGTGTGTATGCATATATGTGTGTGTATGTGTGTGTATATGTGTCTGTATGTGTGTATGCATGTGTATGTGTGTGTATGCATGTGCATGTGTGTATGTGTCTATGTGTGCGTGTGTGTGTATATGTGTGTCTATGTGTGTATGCATGTGTATGTGTGTGGATGCATCATTATGTGTGTATGTGTCTGTGTGTATATGTGTGTGTATGTGTGTGAGCGTCTATGTGTGTGTATGTGTGTGCGCGTCTATGTGTATGTGTGTCTGTGTGTGTATGTGTGTGTATCTATGAGTATGTATGTGTTCATGTGTGTGTATGTGTCTATGTGTGTATGTATCTGTGTGTGTGTATGTATCTATGCATGTGCATTATGTATGCATGTAAGTATGTATGTACATTATATGCATATGCATATGCATTATGTATGCAAATGTATGCATGTATGTGTTTATGTGTGTATGTCTCTCTATGTGTGTGTATGCATATATGTGTGTGTATGTGTGTGTATATGTGTCTGTATGTGTGTATGCATGTGTATGTGTGTGTATGCATGTGTATGTGTGTATGTGTCTATGTGTGCATGTGTGTGTATATACTATATGTGTGTGTGTCTATGTGTATGTGTGTGTACCTATGAGTGTGTATGTGTTTATGTGTGTATGTGTCTATGTGTGTTTATGTGTGTATGTGTATGCATGTATGTGTATGTGTGTGTATGTCTCTCTATGTGTGTGTGTATGCATATGTGTGTGTGTGTGTATATGTGTGTCTATGTGTGTATGCATGTGTATGTGTGTGGATGCATCATTATGTGTGTATGTGTCTGTGAGTGTATATGTGTGTGTATGTGTGTGAGCGTCTATGTGTGTGTACGTGTGTGCGCGTCTTGTGTATGTGTGTCTATGTGTGTATTTGTGTGTATGTGTGTGTGTGTCTGCGTATGTGTGTGTGTGTCTATGCGTGTATATGTGTGTGTACATATGTGTGTGTGTGAGTGTGTGTGTGCGCATACCTTGTGTATGTCTCGCTTCTCTCTCTCCCTCTCGCGCGCTGTATGTCTCTCTCTCTCTCTCTCTCTCTCTCTCGGTCTTTGTGTTCTTCCTCGCGTTCAAGGCCCGGCACAAATGTGCTGGGAGAATTGAATTTTTTTTTTTACATTCCAGAGCGTCGCATATGCGACGCTCTGCAGTTTGCCATCGTCGTTAGGTGCGTCGCTAACCTGCGACGCTACTAGCAACGTTTCTGGTCTAGCGTCGCTTATGCGACGCTATCGTCGCTTATGCGACGCTATCGTCGCTTATGCGACGAGGCTCGGCCAAAAAAAAAATCTGAAATTTTTACCGTCGCTTATGCGACGGTTTCATCGCATAAGCGACGGTTTTCGTTCTTTTCCCGATTCGGGGGCGTCGCTACGCCCCCCTTTTTCTTGTAGTGCATGGACACTTTTTACTTTAGTGCTGGCTAGAGGTTTTTTCCCATGTTACCACATACTTGATATAGAAGTGTTCTAACATCAAGGATAGCTTGTTCTTTTGGAGATTAACACTCTCCATCAAAATTTGCATTTCTTTTAAGCTTGGTAAGAGGTGTCACTATCTCATACATATGAAGTTCCTTGCCAATGAAGGACCGTCTCAAGAGCCCATGAAGATTCCTTTTTGTAAGATAATGTACCCTAGAAATTTCACTTCTATTTGATGGAAAGAGCACTTCTCCAATTTTACATATAAACCTATTCCACTTAGTTTCTTTGCAACTATCTTGACATAATGTCTATTCTACTCTAGATTTTTGGAGAATACCAAGATATCCTCTAGGTATATTACCACAAAATCAACTAAATATTCTTGAAAGATATCATTCATCATATATTGAAAGACCGATGGAGCATTTATGAGCCCGAATGGCATAACTACATATTCAAAATGCTCGTACCTTGTTCAAAATGTTGTCTTCCATTTATCTCCTTTGCTAATTGTGAGAAGATTGTAAACTCCTCAAAGGTCAATCTTCATGAAGAATGCTACTTTTCCAAGGTGGTCCAAGAAATATGATATAAGTGGTTGAGGATATCTATTTTTTATAGTGAATTTATTCAATCTATGATAGTCTACACACATTCAAAGAGTGTCATCCTTCTTCATTACAAATAAAATACGGGCTTGTGCAAGGGACTTTGAATGTCTTATAAAGCCCTTGGCTAGAATCCACAATTTTGTAAGTTCCTATGGGAATAGCATATAGATTGGTCGAAAGGGTGGTTGTGTACCCTCTTTAAATTCTATGGCTCATTCATAAGGTCTATGCTCTAGGGGGATATTTATATTCTTGTTTTGAACGACATCTTGAAAATATTGGTTAGGTAGCTTCACAAGGTCATCTTTCTTGGACTCTTGAGATGGTACAACATGGACCATAAATTTCGGTTCCTTCCTTAATGCATGTATGAAGGCTTTGGCTCCTACATATGTCAGGTTATTCTAAATATCTCCACGAGTGATTTAATTATGTTCTCAATCAGTGTCTTCATTATGTTTCTTTAGTCAAGCCATTTCGATGATAACACAGTTTATCCGACTTGATATTACATTGATACATATGTGCAAATCATGATCAACAAGGTCTACCTTAGTGGTGTGGTTTCCTTGGTAATATTTCGAGATTCTAGAGGTAATCCATCTACTACTTGAACTACTACTGATTTCTTCTGCTGTGATGCTCGAATCGTGTGCTTCTTAACCAATCCTTCATCGATGAAACATGAAGAGGCTCCTAAATTGACAAGGGCTAGAAATGGAAAAGATCTTCTTAGGCAAGGGAAAATATCTTCTTAGGCAAGGGCTAGAAATGTTTCTATGGGTGTTAGTGGAATCATCAAACCCTTTCTTATATCATGATCCCCTTGTACAATCTTCTTTACAACTGGACTTTCTCATTTACTTGCTCTTAATGGGTTACAACAAATTTGTTCTCTTGTTGGTGCAATTAACTACAAGATGGTTATATTTTCATAGTAGAGGCATAACTTGTTACCCCCCCTTCTATTTTTTCCAATGGGGTTAGAGGTTTGAAGCCACTTACATCTACCAACATAGCTTCATGCATAGTTCTTCCCTAGAAGTGGGCTGAAAATGTATCCATTGGTGAAGTTTTTCTTCTACTTGTTTTTCTTGTTTCATTTCAAAAATATGGTTATCACATTCAATGGCTTGGGTTATGTACTCATTCAATGTTTTAATCTCTTGCATCATGCGTAGAAGTTACTTCACATTATCTCTTAAACCTCATCTCAATTGGCTTATGAAATAATCCTCATGCCAAGTGAGATCACATATGAATTGCCTAACGTTTGATGCATAGGTAGAGGTAGGGCAGTTACCTTCATGTAGCTTTCAAAATTTTGTTTTTGCCACTGGACTCATGTTTGCATCTCTAAATGTGGTAGTGAGCTCTCAAAGAAACTCCTCATACTCATGAAGTATTGCCATGTCCTTCTTTATGATTGGGGTGAGCCATGATAATGCTTGAGCATAGAGGAGGGTTCTAATAAAACTCCCCTTGGATGCCTCATTAAGATATCTATCAAACTACATACGGATGTACAATTTAATTTGCTCTAGGAATCCATGGAACTTCATGCGATCACGATCGAATGTTTCGAACATGAAAATCTTGGGCTCCTTCATGAAGGATCAACTAGGGCATTGATTCACCTGAATGCTTATTCAATTTGTTTGAAAATTCCCAATTTGTTCTTGTAATTTTTGGATGAGTGCACATACGTGCACAAGATATTGCATCTCTACTTGTGCCTGTCAATGAGTTAGATCCTCAATTTATTGTTGGAGACTCTAAAGCGATACCACAATCTGTTCAACTATGTTCTCCATGTTTCTTGGTCTTGCATAGAAGCTAATCTCACCAAAATGTGAGGGGAGAGCTACATTGTGCCCTCTCAATAGAGTGGACAAGATTTTGGAACTATATTTCTTAGTACAAGTCATACACAAAGGGGAAACAATACAAGAACATTAATCTATTACAACAAGTCCAAAAACATGAGAGTGATAAGTATGGATAACTTGACTAGAGATGATAGAGGAGATCCCACAATCCGAGGCTGAAGGTATGAAGCAAGATATCTAGGTTACAAGAACTCTGTTAAAGAAGAGGAACTAGATACAAGAAGTAAATGGATAGGATCACATACCATAAGAATACAATAGGACAAGGCTTTATGTCTGGGATACTAGACTAGACAATACTAGAACTCCAACTAAAATTTGGGAAATAGTTACTTGGAGATCACCAATCCTTGAGATCCCTACAATATCATTGGTAAGATTGAGGGTGTATGTGGCTAGTGCCTCCTTATATAGGTGTTCAAGGGCAGTGATCAAGGGTGGTTATGAATTGATGATGTCAAAACTCCAAAGTAGGACCTTTGAATATCAGAATCAAGCAAGTAGAAAATCGATCTTAGGAATTTGGCATGTTTGGATTGCAATGGAAGCACTAGTTTCTCCAAAACCAATCATGAGATATAGAAAATCACATGGATTCCAAGGTTCATGATGATTTTCTTTGTGCCCACAATAACATCTCTCGTTGTCTAGAGTTGTTTAGAATCAATAAAAGTATGAAATTATCATGTATATCTATATTTCATTTATGTAGCTTAAGGAACCTCTCTTTGAAAGAGGCGGTATCTATCTTGCTCGATTTCATGACCCATTTCTGAAGTCTATCCCTTTTGCGTCAAGTTTTATGCCTAGATTTATGTGAATGCTGGATGTGGGATTTTATTTTTTGAGAAGTCACCATGATTATATATATATATATATATGTGTGTGTGTGTATTAATTTCTTCTAAAAGAAGTTCCTTCTCAGAGATCCACTCTTTTGGTTAAAATTGAATTAATTGAAAATACAAATATGGGATATAATACCTATGGACCCCTTTATTCTACAAAATAAGAAAAAGAAGCCTAGCATAACTATGATTACAAAGCTTGAAGACTCCTTAATGTAGGTTCAAGAAAGGGAGAACCTTAAGGCCACATTAAAAAACTAATTTGGGGATACAAGCTAAGAGTTAGAAAGCTAGCTCAACTAGGATTGCAAAGCTCAAAGACTCCTTAAGGTAGAATTAGAAAATGGACAACCCTGGAGTTATAAATTCTTCTACTTAGGGTAAGGGCCTTTTCAATTGATCACTCTTTTGGAGGGTTGCTAAAGTTGGCAATACATCTTTCTTTCCAAATTTTCCAAAGCACATTTCCTCTAATGGCGTTCCACAATGCCGTAAAGCAATCGATTGCTTCTCCAACTAAGATTTGTTTCTAGTTTATTTGGGTCTATAAAAAGATAAAATTCTCCTCCACAACCTGTCAAACTAAACAACTCCTTAAGCACACAAAAAGGGTTCCAAATCTTCTCTTGGGCTGCTGCAATAAAATGGATATTGCCCTTCTGATGTCTCACACATCGTTACTTTTGGAGAATCATAAAGCTGCATGTTTTCTACCAGGAGAAAAGAAAATAATTGTTCTCCTTTTACCAAGGACTCAATCTGTAGACAGGTGCTCTTCCTAAGGGCTACAATTCTGTGCAAAATGGCTTTGATGAATTGGATGGAAACCCTAGTGTATTTGTACTCTCTTAGGAGATCTTTTATGGTACAAACATATATGTAGTGCCTGCTCCTTGAGCTATTTCTTTGATTGGAGCAATTTCTTTGATTGTCCATTTGGACTGGGGATCTTGCCCCCTTCTCTGTAGTAAACTTCTCTTTGAGTATTATTCATTTTTTCTGTTGTCTTCAAAAAAAAAAAAAGCCTTACATGCATTGTACAGCCTTTAATTCCACCTTCCAAGCAGTCACATCATGCATGTCGTGAATAGTCCAGTCCTCGTCAAGTATTGTGGACTTGAGTCTTGCACAGTCTCCGACCGATGCCAGGGTCAACGACTACAATATCTACTCTTTATTGCGTTTGAACAAGTATGTCAGTTCTGACCAGCAAGCATACAGTGATGTCCTTCGTCCTATTCAAATAAAGAGAATCTCTACGGCTTCACTAATGA
The DNA here is from genome assembly GCA_020310875.1 of Ceratopteris richardii. Taxonomy (NCBI): domain Eukaryota; kingdom Viridiplantae; phylum Streptophyta; class Polypodiopsida; order Polypodiales; family Pteridaceae; genus Ceratopteris; species Ceratopteris richardii. Next base: position 18,695,204 of record CM035412.1, read on the forward strand.
CTATCTTACGCGGCCACCCAGCTATCCTTGGACCTTCCTGCGTGCTCCAACCTCCTCGCAAGTATCTGACGTTGTCCTTTCAGCGGTATGCCGTTTGTTTCCCTTACCTGCCGTGACCCGTCTACTCTACTCGCCGTGGTTCGGCCTCGCCGCCCGTCCGTGGCGTTATTTCTTCTTCAAGGTACTCAGTGCTGTCTCTTCGTGACAAGCTTGTAGCTTCTTCGATGACATGACCTGCGATGTCTTCTGTTTCCTGTTTCTTGTGGGGCAGATTCCACCGTCCTGCACATTATGCTTTATCGCTTTTGCATACATTGTGTGCTGTTCATTTCAAAAAGTCTGTGTAACCTTTAGCGTTGCCTGCGTTATGACCTTACTCATTTCTTTCCCTCAACCCCCTTCTTATCTTCCTCGTGATATGCCTAGTGATGCTGCTGCTTCTCGGGATGTGATGTCTTATCTAAACGAATAACAAGTTGAATCCGTCTTACGTTTATCAACTAGGGCTGATTCCTATGATTGTGAAACCTTATGTGAAGAAGCTCACATCTTGAAACGCGCAACACGAACACGCACACGCATACGCGCGCGATCGCACATACACACACGCATAAGTGCGTGTGTGTGTACATCACTTACCGATAGGGTCCGATGGTACCTTATCACATCCTTATGCGTGTGTGTGTGTACATCACTTACCGATAGGGTCCGATGGTACCTTATCACATCCTGATTCTGTCTTTACCAGGACATGTCTGGTCTTTTCCTTGTTTCGGCAGCTTGATGCCATAGTTCAATGGATATGGAGCTACTGTACCGAGGTGCAACGACAGCATCAAAAGGAATCTGTGATGTAATTTATATGCCACAGCTTTTATACACATGATAGTCCTTTTTAAGCCGCCAACGCTTTGCCCTTCATAACGCCATGCGAATTCTTCAGATCCAGCTTCCATAGCTACAAACACAGGGCTCAGATTTTCTGAAGACATCGCATGTGCTCATCTATCTATTATTGGTATGACCACATGTCATCGAAGTTTCACCTAAGCACACAGAGATCTACTTTCATGCCTTTTGATGCTACTTGTCACGCTCACCTGTTAAAATGTGGGCGACCCATTCTTTTGCAGAAGTCTTCTCAATCGATTCTTTCTGCTTCAAACTAATATCGGCCCTCTTCGTTTGTCTACTGAATCTAATATCTGCTCAGATGTCAGCACATGGTTTCATGTGAGACGTACATGCAGAGATGTAACCTTAACAATCCGAAAATTAGCTAGAAAATTCATTTTGAATCGTTCTCTATTCCTATCTTTTCATATCGTTTTCTGCCGTGTTTTCACCTTTTAATCACTGTTAATTTGCGCGGAAAAGCATTTCTTTGCACATACAAACTGGTAAAAAAACACACGAAGGTATTAGTACATGCAAGCAATGCGTTGTCATTCAATCTCGCGCTGCAATCTTTTGATTCACGTTTGGAAAACCAAGCCAATTGTATGACAAGAAGCTTAAGTAGATATCTTTGCACCTAATCAAGATATTCGGATTCATAAGTGTCCAGATCCATGCTCTCTTGAGAGAGAGAGTTTGTGAGAGTCACACACACATATATATATATATATATATATATATATATATATATATATATATATATATATATATATATATATATATATATATATATATATATATATATATATATATATATATGTATATATATATATATATATATATATATATATATGTATATATATATATATGTATATATATATGTATATATATATGTATATATATATATATATATGTATATGTATATGTATATGTATATGTATATGTATATGTATATGTATATGTATATGTATATGTATATGTATATGTATATGTATATGTATATGTATATGTATATGTATATGTATATGTATATGTATATGTATATGTATATGTATATGTATATGTATATGTATATGTATATGTATATGTATATGTATATGTATATGTATATGTATATGTATATGTATATGTATATGTATATGTATATGTATATGTATATGTATATGTATATGTATATGTATATGTATATGTATATGTATATGTATATGTATATGTATATGTATATGTATATATAACAACACCTCCTCTTGTGCATATGTTTAGTAATGAAGGGAAAAGGGACTCGTTGGAAAACTTGCAACTTTATATCTTTCTTGAAGTAAAGCCTTTAGATACAATATTGATCGTTGAACTTTTGCTAAGTGGTCCATGTTGTTGGAGTTCAAGGACTATGAGAGCACACAAACAACTCGAGGAAGAAGAAAAAGCTTTGAGTTGAAGGACTATGGGAGCACACAAACAACACGAGGAAGAAGAAAAAGCTTGGAGCTCAAGGTTGAGTGTATTACGAATTGAATGTATAGAAAGTACATAGCCATTAGGATTAGAGGAATACACACACACCCCTCCCCTTTAGGAATGATGTAGTGAACAAGGAGTTGGCACTCATTTATAAGGAAGTGCCAAGCTAAGTGGATTGAAATCAATCCAGAAAAGGAAGTGACCCCATAACATGGGAAAGAGATTCAAACTTTTGCCTAGGCAAAGCCTTCATAAAAGTCCTGTAACATTATCTCATGTAGGAACATAAGCCAAATTGATCTCTCAAGCATAAAGTTTCTCTTTGATATAATGATAGTGACTCAATTTCCTTTGTCTTATCAGCAAAGAGGAACAAGAATAAATATTTGATCATGGTATGCATAAGTAAATGAAGCATCCAATGGCATGCTGATAGAGAACAACATCAAGTGCATCCCCAACATCAAGACTAAATCTCTGCAATAATGTGACAATGTATTCTGTTTGACACAATGCAATACCTCCATCAACTTGCATAATTCGATGATGATATAACATCCCTAGATCTCATATTTCAAATAAGGAATGCAAATTAGTGTTAAATTTAGCAATGTGCTTCTTATATGAACCATGACAAAACATGTCACCCACATAAACAACAATGATCAGAAGTACATCAATTTCACGCTTAACATTCAAGGTGCTTTCCATCTAAAAGTTTCCAAAACCATGTGATGATAATTGTTCGTGTGTATTTTAGTACCAAATGTGTGGTTCTTGCTCCAATCCATACAAATGCTTTTTTTAACATCCACACTTTGTTTTCATGCCCTTTTTGTAAAAAGTCACGGGATTGAAATGTAGACATATCTCTATCCGAATCACCATTCAAAAATGAAAGGTATAATATTCAACAGATGTCCAATCCAATCGTTATGAGCTTGAAGTGCACAGATGCTATCAATGGTTGTCATGAAACATGTGGTGGTAAAGGTGTCATTGAATTCAATCCCCTTCTATTGGGCATAAAATTTTTCTACAAGCCTCGAGTTATAATGATCAATTGTTCTATTAGCTTACGCTTTATCTTATAGACCCATTTAGAGTCAACAACCTTTTTGGAAGGAGGAAAATCACATAAAGTCCAAGTTCCATTCATAATAATAGGTTTATATTATGATTGCATGGAATCCATCTAATTTTCTAGATTACATACATAATTAAAAGTGACAAGCTCATTCTCATCATAAAGTCTAGAAAGAATCCATGCATAAGGACTATGATAGCTTGAACATGTATGACATGGAAAAGGTGCATTATACTTGTTATCTCTCAAAATCCACATCAACCATTTAGGTATAGTGTAAGCCTCTTCAGTGATTACTCTTCCATCAACAGAGGCATCATCTATATTAGTGTAAGAAATAGAAAGATATATATGCTCATTGGAAACCTACATAGGTTGAGAAATTGCCTCCCTAGAAAATACACGACTACCCATGAGGGAACAAAAGTAATAGAGTTTCGTATACATCATGTTTGCTTGGTACATGAAAATAGGGGATGAACTCCATACTTCTCAAAATCTACATCTTGACGAACGAAAATAACTCCATACTTCTCAAAATTTACATCGTGTGCTTCTTCATGTTTGCTTGGTACATGAAAATAGGGGATGAACTCCATACTTCTCAAAATCTACATCTTGACTAACTAGAATAATTTAAGATGGTGAATAATGCAAATGACTATCCTTACTTCGAGAACTATATGCAAGAAATTATGTATAGTTCACACCCTGATCATCTGATTTCCTACATTTTTGCACATGCATTAATGCATAGCAAAACAACCTTAAAGACTTGGATGATCAATGGATGGCTTGTCACCATGCGAAACCTCATTGGGATTGAAAGAGTGCTATTATTTAGTGGGAGAAATGTCAACTACATATGTCACACACTAAAGAATGTGAAGCCAAAAGCCATGTCGTAAAGCCTAAATTTTGACAATACACTACCATTTCCATGAGAGATATCTTTTCCTCTAAACAATCCATTTTCTTGAGGTATATGAATGCTCATTTTACTTCTTAATTTCAACCATATTTAGAAACTATGTAAAGAAGACAAACACTTCGAACTTTGCTTTTGATGTATACACCCATGCATGCTTAGAGAAAGCATTTGTGAAAGCCACTAAGAAATGGTAATTCTCAAAGGAAGGTATCTTCATGGCACCCCAAACATCGCTATGAACAACCTGCATATTCTTTTCAACTCTTACTATCCCATCTTTGAGAAATAAAAAATGTTGAATTCTACCCAAAATACAACCCTCAAGGATCACCATTTGAGTTTTTGTAGGTGAAGTAAAATAGCAAAATTTAGATGAAAAAATATGCATGCCAAAGTTTTTCATCTGAAAATAGCTTAGGAACCTTCAAATACACATGCAAAATCATTCACATATTTTTCATATTTTTTGAGATTATAAAAACCATGAAATAATATTCTAGATGTAGTGATTCCTCACCCATTAGCAAGATTAAGAATTATACATCTCACATCACGAAATTGCACTTCTAAGCCAATTTCTTATAATGTTGACATTAAAAGTTGGATTTGATTGATATGTGGTACATATAAAGATTCTGATAAAGTGAATATTCTACCACTTGGAATAGTTAACAATAATCTTCTAGACACTTATAACAAGATAAGAGGAAACGCTAGCACAGGTGATAATATTCCATGCAGGAGTAGGCTCAAGTGAAGTGAAGAAACTACATTATGAAGTAATATGTTTGATTGAATCACAATCAAAATACCGAATATCTATGTCTACGAGGCACATATGCTATTCCCAAAAAGATGGATCGTGAATGTAACCATTGGAAAAATTCCATCATTCATTTTGAACAAGATTAGTATACACATCTTCAGGACTAGATAGAAAGTCTAGGAAAACCCTTCATGAGAGGATCATTCACATTTTAGTACATGAAAAAATGTTTTTATGTTTCTAATTTCATTTCATCTTTCTCCTCATTATGTGATTGTGTAACATTAGTAGATTTCTCCTTAATAGTTGATCACATCAATTTACCCTTTCCATTCTCGATAGATAAGAAAGCTTAATCTACAACACATAATTGAAATCTTTTTTCTAGATTCATATTCTCGCAAAATCATAAAGATTCGATCCTCAAAAGTGAGGCACTTTGATCTGCATTAGGTGCAATAGGAAGTGAAATAGGATCAATAATGTGAATATATTCATCTTCAACACCATCTACATCATCTCCTGTAACAAGATCTCAATGTGTGGGAGCTCATATTTCAAAATTTCACACAATATTGCATAAGAAGTTTCTTATGAATAGAGGGTGCATCATGTAGTCCCAAAATTCACAATTTAGCCATCCACTTTATTGTCAACATCTAACATATGAACTAAAACATTGCTTTCATCTATTGCTAGTGAGCATACCTTGATGTGGAAAATTTGAGCTCAACTAGACTTGTAACAGACTTTGATTTGCCTATAGTGGCGAAGTAAAAAAATGTATATGTGTTTGGCACAAAAGGATGAAATTGCATGTCGATATTCTATAATAGTTCATTTGGAAGCCAAAACAACTCAAGTGAGATTTTTGACCCTAGATAACAAATTTGTTTTGAAGTATTCATGACTTCGAGTATGGTCACCAAATTTTGTGTGATTTTGAGACTACATAAAAGGATGCCAACAATGCTATCTCGAACGCAACAACATGCTCTAATACCAATGTTCAGAAATCAAGGAATATGGTTGCACAAAAACAACACAAAGAAGAAGAAGAAGTTCAAAGCTTAACACTAAGTGTATTACTATGTGAGTGCACAAAAGAAAATTTGGACATTAGGGTTATAGGTGTATATAAAAGCTTGGGGGCACCTTATAAAGAGGTAAAAACTTGCCCCGATGGTCATAAGTGTATTCGTACACACCACTAATGGGATATACTAAGATATGTATGCATGGATAATTTTATGGAGTACATGAAACTTCAAAAAGTCCACTTGATCCTTTCTAAATCGAAGAGTTATCATTCAAAATAAAGCTATAAGAAGGGAATAAATGGATGTATTTGATGTTATCATTGCGTAGCTAGAAAAACACTTAATTGCTAAGAAGGGAATAAATGGATGTATTTGATGTTATCAATGCGTATCTAGAAAAACACTTAACCCTTCTTTGGAGTTTCATTTGAGATTTGCAAAAGCTCAAATATATCATAAACATGGAAAGAACTTATTGAATTTGGGATTTTCAGGGATCTTATTGAGCTTAGGGAAAACAACAAGGATAAGCACATACCAAAACCTCTAGAAGCCCATAAAATGAGGTTCTATGACCTCAATAAATACTTTCTACAAATATAGACCTATAGTTCAAGAAGCATAAATGCACATTGCCTGACATATTGCATACGTTTTCATAGAATTCAACAAAATCTTGTATTTTTGTGAACATATAAGATCATGAGCTTGCCATTTACCCATTCACATTAACTTGAAAAAGGTGGAATTCAAGATCTCTTATGTGAATCTTGTTTTTGATATTCTATCTTTAAGTATCATCTCAGTTCTAAGTCAGATGTAAACACAATAAGGAATGAAAAGAATACATTCATCAGGGTCCAAGCTTGGCACTCGATGGATTCATGACGAGCTTCTTAAAGAGACATAGAAGCTCATTAGCCATCGATATTGAAAAGGATAATTGGTGTTGTGGGATAGAGTGAGTGAGTGAGAGAGAGTTAGATAGATCAAGAGGAAAGAAGCACACATACATTCATACATTATAACATACATACATACATACACCCCCCCCCCCACACACACACACACACACACATATATATATATATATATATATATATATATATATATATATATATATATATATATATATATATATATATATATATATATATGTGTGTGTGGGGGGGGGGGTGTATGTATGTATGTATGTAATAATGTATGAATGTATGTGTGCTTCTTTCCTCTTGATCTATCTAAATCTCTCTCACTCACTCATATATATATATATATATATATATATATATATATATATATATATATATATATATATATATATATATATATATATATATATATATATATATATATATATATATATATATATATATATATATATATATATAGATATATGTATACATACATACATACAAACATACATACATACATACATATGTTAAAGTTATAGTTATTCTTACTCATGGGTTCTTGGGATGGTCAAGGGTCTGATAAATCAGAGGCCCTATATATATTTTCCCCAATTCACCGCTTAACTTCCAACAATCAACTTCATTAATTAACTCCAGCAATTATCGAAGATTCCAGTGCACTTTAGCGCATAATGTTCTTAATGATCATTGCAATTTTATACGCAACACGTTCACTTCTTCTTTACAATACCGCCACACTTCACTTCAATATAATAACATTAACATAATACCTAATTACTTAACTTCGACTACACATTCATACAGACAATTTTGCAATTGATATAACTTCAAACCAGAATCAACTCCAGATCATCACCCGGACCGAACAGGCCAGCAATTCTTTGTCGTCTCTTCTGCACATATTCTTTGTATTAGAAAGAAATGATACAATGGTTTCGCTACACCCTTTTGGTGCACGACTGTTCTAATAACAAGGATTCGGCTAAATAATGCTAAATAATATTCCAGCGGCTTACACTGGCACGCACGGTGGACTCTAACCGAGTAGGGAAAATTACAAGGTTTAGGAATCATCACTGATTCCTTGTATGTACATAGAATGGGCTAATTTAAAAGTATCGGATATCTTCTATTTGAGTGACTCTAGCATTTCTGTCAAAATTTGAGGTTCTACCAGATGTGCATCAGTTCGCATAGAGCTGGCAACGATCACTTGGGAAAGTAAGGCTTCAACCTGACTTTTGAAAAAGGCCTCTTGAAGATAGAAATCGTTGGCGAGCACAACATCCCGTCGTAACTTCATCTCTGTGATTTCTGCATCAATGCACGATAATCTCTCGTCATCGACACCCAATTGTCACTCCCTGCGCTCTAACTCTTGAGACTGGAACTGCATAGTTTTATAAAAGTCCTGCCTCTCTTTTTGAACAACTTCGATATCCTTCTTCAGCTGAATGTTACGACCAATTTCTTCTTCTAGAGAGCGACTTTTTTGAAAGAGGTCTTTGGTTACTCTCTTTAAGTCAGTGGTGGCTTGGAAAGCTAAGCTCTCGATTTCTTGACCTTTTTGCTCCACTAGAGCCAGATCAGTGCATGTGGTCTCTAAGAGATTGCCCAAGGCGGTCATAGCATCTGCCTTATCAACAATTGTTTGATTAAGATGGCAGATTTTTGCATCACGAGCTGCAATGATGGCATCCTTCTCCATCGGTTGGCTTTGTAAAAGTTGAAGTTGTTCCTGCAATAGGCTAGCCTCGGCTTTGGCGGTGAGAAATTCTTCCTGAAGAGGTGCGATATCTACCTCTAGGAGATCAACTTTGGACTGATACTCCGTACGCATGGATTGCTGAGCGTCTTGGAGTTGGTGAGGTAGATGCTTGGATAGGCGGAGAAGATAAGTCCCAATATTGGCTAATTGTGCCACTGAGTCAGAAAGACTAGAGGTAGAAATGGACCGAGCGAGCATCGCCGAAACGGTAGCGAAAGAAGAAGATGATGAATAATCGGGGGAGGAAAGGAGGAGGTTAGCAGTGCCGAGGGCTACCAACTGTTTTGGTGAAGGAGGAGGGTAGTGGCAGAAGCACTTTGGACGGTGAGAAAGAAGGGTTTTTGGGAGGTGAAGACGACAGGGCCAAAATAGTTACCTGGAGAGACTATAGCTCTTGTGCAACGACTTCGTCCACGATGCGCAAGTTGTCTTCACTCTTCACAACCTCGGTGACCTTGGTGAGCGCGTCTTCCTGGGATTGATGTTGTGGCAATACCAACAAATCATCGGGGTCAGCAATGGTCATTACGGTATCAGGCGCGATGTGATTCTGAGGCGACGATGCAGCAGAAATGATCTTGGCATAAGAAGCAGTATCCTGCACTTGGAGAGAGGAAGAAGGTTGAGCTTGACTATGGGAGGGGCTTAGTTTCCGATGCTTCCCCTTAAAAAATCGAAGCAGGTCGGCATCATCATCGTCCTCCACAACCTGCACGGAGTCTTCATGGAAAAGCAGAGTGTTCATTGAAGGGGGTTGGACGGGTTGCATCACGGGGAGTAGGAATGTGAGCAGTTGAGGAAGTCATTTGCCGTGAGACCGCTTGACATTCTTTGTGAATTCACCGAAAGAAGAATGAAGCAAAATTAACGGCCTCCTTTGTGGCGGTATCAATCATCGAATAGAATGGTGGAGAAATGCCGTACATCCGTTTTTGGAGGTTAAGGGTAGCGACAAGAAACTGGAGTGCAGTGCGCTCCGATTCAGGGCGACAAAATATAGCAAACTCGTTGGAAGAGTGGCATGAAAATAACTCTTTCATAGTGAACATCGGCAAGAGAGGTCCATCTACAAGACCCTCCTGAGGGAGATGGAATCCCTCACCGACTATGGTAAGGGTGACGACTACACGTGGGTTAAGGCAAGCTAGTGGTCAACAGGTTTCAGTAGTGGGCGTAGCAAGAATGGCAGATATGATCTGTGCAAAGAAGGGATGGCATTCCACCGAATGCCAAGGAAGTTCAGCGAATGCCAAAAGGCCACGAATGCGCAAAAACTCGCTCAATTCCGGAGTGAGGCCAGCAGGGAAGGTAACAATGTTAGCTCCAAAACTTCCATGGCGAGTATGAGAGCATGAAAACAAGAGGAAACACATAATACACAATCCCACAAAGACTCAATAGCGGAAAACAGAGTGGAGAATAGGATTAAGTGAAAACACTGAATGAACATGTGAGAAGAAACATAATCATCACACAGTGTTGGAAATATACAGACATAATGGCAACATGCATGCATTAACAGAATCTTAGACACATAAGGCGGCTACTAATCATGGTTAGGTAAGAAAAAGGAAATATTACAGTCAGTCGATCAACCGGAACACGTAGAGAGGAAAGGAACGTCGAGTCAGAACAGTGGGAGAAACCGGGCAGAGAATAAAAATACCTATCAAGCATCACAATGAAGAAGGCCTGGGATAATAGGAACAAAGATTTGATCTATTGATTGCCTTAGGGAGAAGGGTATTGGTAAGCGTGGATAACCAAAACGTAGTCGCTCCAAATTGCGATTCAATACGGTAAGGACCGAACCACCGAAGTTTGAACTTGCCCGCTGATCGATTAGATTTAGCATTATAGAACAAAACTAATTGTCCTTTAGTAAAAACAAGAGTGTGGAGAAACCGATCATGTGTCTTGGCTTATCGCAATTGGACTTCGTGCAACATTAAAAAACTTTCCCAGTGGTGTCGTCCAAGGACCGCAACACATCCAACCGGAAAGGAAAGGATTCCTCCGGTAAGAGCTTATGTTCTAGTGCCACCGGGAGGCTAGGTACCACCAACTCCATGGGTGCAATGGCCTCCATCCCATATGCCAATTTAAAAGGCGTATTCCCTGTAGCCACTTTGTACGTAGTGCGGTATGCCCACAAAGCCGAAGGAAGGAATTGATCCCAATGCTCTGGACATTCAAGAACTAATTTCTTGAGCATGTTAAGTAGAGTTTTATTGGTACTTTTAGCAAGACCATTGGCACGAGGGTAATAGGGAGAGGTAAATGTATGTACAATCTGCAAAGTGCGGGTAAGTGCTTGTAGTAAGGAATTAACAAAATGTGTGCCCTGATCCGAAACAATCTCTTAGCGAAGACCGAACCGAGGAAACACATCTGTCATCAAACATTTAGCCACCATAGCCGTAGTGGCGAACCGTAAAGCCCAAGCTTCTGCCCACCGAGTAGCATAATCCGTACAAGTAAGTATATATCGATGATGAGTGATCGTCCCCGGAGGTGTAATAGGCCCAATGAAATCCAAGCCCCACTTTTGAAAATGTTCAAGGGGAGCAACATGCTGCAATGGAAAATGATGCCATTATAAAGGCTGTCCCGAGCGTTGGCAAGCATCGCACGTTTTAATAGAAGTAGCAATATCATGTTCCATAGTAGGCCACCATAAGCCAGTATGCAGAATTTTGCGGTAAGTAAGATCGATCGAAAAATGACCACCGGAGGGAGTAGAATGTGCCATGGTAATAACTAAAGGAACTTCATGGGGTGGAATACACCATAATAGTGCACCATAAGGATCCATGTAATACAATTATCCACAATGAGCCGGAACCGTCGACTATACATTGCCAATTTACAACGAGCCGAAGTAGACGTATGTGTCGGGGGGCTTCCGATGGTGAGGAAGGTCAGAAGAGTATCATAATATGATGGGGCCACTGGGAGCTCCTATCCCTCATCTTGGATTGGATCAGTCGCATAAATAGCAAGAGTGGAGTCATCAATGCCATCGGGAGGTTCACCGAAATCAAGCCGAGATAAGAAATCAGCTAATGCATGAGCTGATCCTGGATGATGTACGACCACGTAATCAAATTCTTGCAGTAACAACACCCACCAGGCTAATCTGCTTCCTAAGTGTTGCTGACGAACAAGATAAACCAGAGTAGCATGATCCACATGGAACGTAAATTGGAGTCCCAACAAGTAGTGCTTGAATTTCTTCACCGAATAAACTAAGCTGAGGCATTCTCGCTTAGTGACTAAGTAATTCCGTTCAACAATAGCTAATCGTCGACTAGCATAATAGACAGGACGAAACCACTTATCCTGTTGTTGCATGAGTACACCACCGATGGCACTGTCCAAAGCATCCACGAAGACATTGAACGGGAGCTGCCAGTTTGGTGCTTGCAGTATAGGAGCTTGGGTTAATAGTGTTTTTAATCGATCAAAGGCAATTTGGCACTCTTCTATCCACACGAACTGTCGGGGAGTACTAGTAATCAACCAATTCAAGGATATGGCTAAGTGTGCAAGCCACTGAAGGCCCATGCCAGCGTATTTGGCGAAGGAATCGCATAACCTCCTTGGGTGTCGTCGGGGCAGGTGCGTCTAATATGACTTGCACTTTGTTTGGATCCACCTGAATACCTTTCTTTGAAATAATATGACCGAGAAACTTGCCATAGGAAACTGAAAAGACTGACTTGCTGGGATTTAAACACAATCAGAACTCTCAACACTTAGAGAAACAGCACCGAAGGTGGTAAAGATGAGCCGATGTATCACCCAATAACGAAAGATCATCCAGATATACTCGCATAAAGGTCGTTAAATAGGGGGAAAGATTTGTTGCATACATCATTGGAAGATACTAGGAGCATTGTGAAGACGGAACCACATCACAGTACACGCATAGACACCCCAATTTGTAATAAATGCAGTCTTTGGTATGTTCATTTCAACCATGCACACCTGATTGTAATCACTATAACCATCCAAAAAGGAATACATCTCTCGTCCAACAACATCATCGAGCATTGTATCCAGAAATGGAAGTGGGAAGGGATCCGGTACAGTTACCACATTTAGTTTCCGTTAATCCACACAGATACATAGCTGCTTATTTTTCTTTGGGACTATAACAATAGGTGAAATCCATTGTGCATGCTCAATGGGAACGATGAAACTCACTTTCAGCAAGCGATCCAATTCAGCCTTCACTTGTGCAGCATAATTTGGGTTCATGTGGTAACTAGGTTGCTTAATTGGGCATGCCTCTGGCTTGAGCATTACACGGTGTTGATAGATACGAGGATCCAACCCTTTCATATCTCGATAATCCCACGCAAATATGTCTTGGAACTCTGTTAGCAATTGTAGTAGACTATTTTGAAAAGTTTTCAGTAATCCTGCCTTAATCTTCACCGGCCATCGTGCTTCCTCATTTCCCAAATCACAGGTGATAAGTTGATCTTCTGGTACATAAAACTGTCGTGGCATGGGTATATCCTCTGGTGACGGGAATAAATGCTGGAAACTATGGGCATTCAAAGTTGGATCCATATCTAGGTTCCCTTCTTCTAGAATCGAAACTACCGAACAGACGACTGGATTCCAATTGTCTGCAATCGCTTGTAAGTCGACTAACCCCAAGGTGAGCAAATCCTGGTTGGCCTTGAGAAAAGCTTCTTCTTCATCATCTGAAAGTCCATCCAACATATGCACAGGTTCGGCTATGTAGGGTCAAGCATGGAGATCGCATGGTTTCATTTCATCTAACGGAATGACATACTTCTGGTGGTTGCTTTTGAAAATAAGCTCGTGTGCTGACCAGTCCTGCAATACTTTGGCTTGCTTCAGCCAGGTCCTTTCGAACAGCAAGTTGTAGTCCAGAGTTGAATCAGGTAATTCTAGAACAACAAAAGTCATTCTGAACACCACTCCCTGAAGAGTAATGGGTATATCACGTACCAAACCCATCGGACATACCTTGGACTGATCCACCATCCTCACAAAAAATTGAACAAGTTCAATTTGAGTCCATCTGAACTGTTTACAAAGGGCAACTGTCGCAATATTCACACCAGAGCCTCCATCAATTAATACTTGGTTGATTTTATGGTTTTTATACAATACCATAATAAAAGGAACAACATGGTCCACCGCCAAATCTGTTTCTAGACTAATAGTAGCCGTAGTAGGTGTACATGAAGATTCGGGACAAATTTGTTACTGAAATTGTTGTCGTACACCCGGAACCAAGGCTAATAGTTGCCCCAATGGTATTGTAATGGAGGCCTACGAGAGAATATTCCACACAGAGTCAAAATTTGACATATTCCTTACCACATTCAGTGTACTCTCTGGTGGTGCTTTCATCGGGCTCGGTACTTCTGGTGGTGGATTTGTATTGTCTACTGAACCACTGATACTGGATCGGGGAAAGCTGTTGGTTCTTGATTGGCCCATGTGCTAGCTTTGGTAAAAACTCTCTGTTGTTCTCCAATGCCAGGCTCAGAAATCTCAGCAACCAGTTGTAATTTTTTGCCGGAACGGGTTTGGAGTACTGCCGCTTGAGTATCTACTGTTGAAATATATACCATGTTGGCCATTGGATTCTGTCGCTCTTTTCTTCATTTAACATAATGGGCCACCTCTTTACAATATCTTCAGATATGCCCAATCTCACCACAGGAATGGCATCTGGGTGGTGGGAGGGATGTGCCTTCACCTCATTGACCAAAATTCCATCGCGTCTGGCCAAAATTGTTTGCTCGTGTTCCCCTATAGGTTCTATAAAACTTTGGTAGGAAGTATTCCTCAATTGCGGTGGTACATAGTGAGCAACCGATTGTCCTTGCTCTTGTATTATAGCATTTACAGTTGGCCTGGCCTGTACTTTGGCATTATAGGGACATGTTTCGGTGGAGTGACTCGCCATATTACAAATAACACAGTACATTTGGTTCAATGCACATGCAGAAGCAGTGTGTCGCGGGTTCTTACATTTTGTGCAATACACTTGTTTCAATGGATCTTCACTCGTACCCTTGGTTTCCTTCAACCAGTCCAAATCTTCAGTGAATCCACCCATCTTATGTTCCAACTATAAAGCCATAGCTATGACCGCATCTAGAGTCATACCACCCACACAGCGTATGATCATTACTTGTTTAAGTTGAGGATTTAATCCATTAATAAAACACTGGGTGATCACATCATCCGGTAGGTTAGCATGCACCGACGGCAATCATCATAGATGAGTACGAAATAAAGTGGCATACTCCTGCACATTCTAGTGTGCTTTTTGTCTATTGTTTTGTAGATAATGGAAGATCTTAGCCACGTTTTTCTTCAACCAAAATTATTGTAAGAAGGCATCCTTAACATCATCGTACTGATCGAAATGATTAATTTCATATTCAATTAGCCACCGAGCAGCCTCATTAACCAGTGTGGACTGGAACACTATAGTTTTATATGCCGGATCTGTTGGATAGTTGAGTACTACATAATTAATTTCAAAAGTTCTCACATGTGCATCCGGAGCATCACTAGGAAATCCACCAAATTTCGTATATGTAACTCCAGTAGGTACCCGTCGTGGTGGTATGGTCTGCTGTTGCTATTGTTGTTGTTGATGTTACTGTTGATGTTGTTGTTGTTGTGAACCACTCATGGTGTTTGAATCAAGAGGAAATGTTATTGCCGAATGATTTGAACCAGTTACACCTGATTGCTATTATGTTGTCCCGCTGGCACGCCCTCTGATAATTGGATATTGTTAAGTCGTTCCCACACACCTACACCCAATTGCCCTTCATCATAATGGACTTCTGTAGTGCCCTTTTCACCAAAACTTTCATCCAACAACACACTAGTCCCCTCAAAATTGGAATTAAGAATGGAACTTTCACCAAAACTCAGCAACCGGCCTCGAAATTATCCAAGGTTCCATCGGAATTCCACAAATTGCTACCAAAATTTTCCACACTGTCACCAGAACCAGTGCTTACTTCTCCAACCTTACTTTCCGCAGATGGGGTTGGTTGCACCTCTGGTATGCCCTGTAATCCTTGCACCAGGAAATGCTGAGGTGGTACTCCACTAGCCCAGATTTCTCACTTCCCTTCCAACATTGGTCCGTCACCACTACTACTCGGAGGTGTGCACAATGTGCTAGGAATTTTCCAGGGATGCTGATCCCTTCTATACTTCTGGTACGATTCTCCAGAACATGTTATAGGCATATATCATCGGATTCTTCTCAACTCTTAGTCTATGCACTAATTGACTACTCCATGCCCCATGGTCGGCACCAATGTTAAAGTTACAGTTATTCTTACTCGTGGGTTCTTGGGATGGTCAGCGGTATGATAAATCAGAGGCCCTATATATATTTTCCCCAATTCACTAATTAACTTCCAACAATCAACTTCATTAATTAACTCCATCAATTAGAGAAGATTCCAGTGCACTTCAGCGCATAGCGTTCTTAATGATCATCGCAATTTTATATGCAGCATGTTCACTTCTTCTTTACAATACCGCCACACTTCACTTCAATATAATAACATTAACATAGTACCTGATTACTTAACTTTGACTACAGATTCATACAGACAATTTTGCAATTTATATAACTTCAAACCAGAATCAACTCCAGATCATCACTCGGACCGAACAGGCCGGCGATTCTCTGTCATCTCTTCCATGCATATTCTTTGTATTAGAAAGAAACGATACAACGATTTTGCTACACCCTTTCGGTGCGCAGCTATTCTAATTACAAGGATTCGGCTAAATAATGCTGAATAATACTCCAACGGCTTACACACACACACACACACACACACACACACACATATATATATATATATATATATATATATATATATATATATATATATATATATATATATATATATATATATATATATATATATATATATATATATATATATATATATATATATATATATTTATATATATATATATATGTATATGTGTGTGTGTGTGTATGTATGTATGTATATATGTGTGTGTGTATGTGTGTGTGTATGTGTTTGTTTATATCTATGTGTTGAAGCATAAGGCCAAGGTCATGCTAGAGGAAGTGGACACAAAACGTAGTGCAACATGTGAATCAAGGCAAGAGTGACATGTTTGGAGTTAAGTGGTATTGATTCATACTTTTCAAACATCAATAATCTTTCAAAACCTTCAAACATTCAAACAATCATTTGTATCACTACATTTATGCATAGAAAAACCCAATTTTGTAATCCAATGCTCCACTTTGTGCAAGATGATGAATCCTCAACATTTAGGAGCTTAGGTATAGTCCACCTACAAGTTTTCATACTTTTTGGATCCTATTATATACCTCAAATTACCTTTAGAACCTATTTTTTGACTATGCCAAACACAATGTCTGAAATCTGCCAAAGCTATTAGAAAACTATAAATAGAGGTAGAGAGATCATTTTTGAGGCTAGCCATTTTTGGGAAACGAATCTTGTAAGTTAAGTGAGATCTATTGTATGTGAAGTCATCACCTTCCATTGTTCATCTTCTTTGTCTCTACCTTGCGTGTGTGTGTGTATGTGTGTGTGCATCTTGTGTGCTTCTCACCTTCATCTTCATGCACATCTTTGCTCAGGATCACTATATCATCCTCACATCTCCATGAATTAATAATTAGGGGGTGAATCCCCTTGACATGGTACTCATCTTTGTCTAGACCAATACTAAATTTGGCTAGGGAGCATGTTCAAGGACAAGTATGTGATGGTAAGAGAATAGAAAAAAAATGCTGAAAGATAAATTTTTAGTGCTTTTGTGGATTTTTCCACCATCTTTACCATCATCTTCAACTCCATCACCTTCTTCAACCATAGCCATTGACCTCCATGGCCACAAAAAGTTTTTTGTTTTGAGCATATCTACCCCTTCCCCCCTCATTTCACTCATTCATTTGCAAGAGAGTGAGAGAGAATGTGTCCATGTGCTGAACTATTTTTTGGTTTTAGTGATTCCTTATAGGTACAACTTCATCTTCAGCTCTAGTCACCTGCACAGGTATGACATAGTCATTCTTGGGATCTTTTGTGATCACCTCCTTCTATCACGATAGACTGAGAAACTTGTCATTTGTTGTTTGCACCTATGCCATAAAAAAGAGCTCCTTAGCCCCATTCTAGCATAAACAATGTGTGTGAATATTCATAAACATAGAGGATAACGAAGGAGAGGAGCCACAATTGTCAAAGTTGCCCAATGCATAAAGCATGAAATCCTTCATTTTCAATTGAGGATCTAGTTGCATTATTAGCATAAACACGAGGAAACACCTAGAATAGGCAGAATCAAATGTAACTTCTATCAAATGTTGTTACACATAATGAGTTAAACAAGAAAAACTTTTAGGTATTCTACTATTGCAAAGGAAGAGGCCGAATTAGAGGCTTTGAAAGTGGAAGAAATAGTAACTAGGAACAAGGTCAACAACACACTAATGTAAGAGGTAGAAGACATTTTCAAGGTATGGGAAGCCAAGGAGGCTGTAGAGATCTCCATAGAAATGATTCAAATAATGACAATAAGGCATGTTGGAATTGTGGTAAACCTTGTCACTTTGAAAATGACTGCAAGTTTAAGAATCAAAACAATAGAAAGCCACAAACAACTATGCATCCACAAGCGCAGATGATTCATAGAAGTTGTTCATGCTCCAACATCACATGATGAATACAATTTCTCTTGATGTTTCAAAATCAAATGTTTATGTTTGGTATGTCATTAGCACTCAATGTCAAGCATAAGGTGCAAACGTGTCAAAGAAGTGGACACATAAGAAGAGGGAACATGTAAGGAGCTCCAAGAAGTATATGTTAAATTTCTAGAAGAAACCCTTATAAAAACAATAATTTTGATTACTAAAAACCATTATAAATATCATTTCATATTTTTGAAACTTCATTTTGTTCAAGCCAAGGATTCTTCAAGCTTGAAGAGTACTAGAAGTATCTCTGTATCAATTTTTCATAATTTTTAGTCTCCGTTTGAGCCCTCAAAAAAGCCTTGGAGCCCAATTCTTAACTAGGCTAGACAGTAGGTCTCGACACGGCCAAAACTAGTAAAAAAACTATAAAAATAGCAAGAGAGCTCATTTTTGAGGTTATCTTTTTAGTAGCCAGTTGAGGGTGGTTTTCGTATAGATTGAAGCTTTTGTAAGAGAGTTCTTTTGTAATTGAGAGCTTTCCTTGTTCCTATCTTTGTTATCTTGCCTTGTGTGCATGTGTGTGTGTGTGTGTGCATGTGTGTGTGTGCATGTATGTGCTTGTCACTCACATTTGTTCACCACAATTGCTCACAATCTTCATATCCTCCTAAGGTCTCAGGGGATTGACAAGTAAAGGATGTGGTGACCATGCTTGGGCTACATCAAATTTTGGCACCGTTGCCAGGACCATTGCTCGAGGACGAGCGTTGTGACCATAAGATCTTGGATTTGCAATGTTGGAAGGTAAAAAGTAGTCATTTTTTGTTCAATTTTTTATTTGTTTTCTCCATCTTCATCATCTTCATCATCGTCATTATCATCACCATCTTCTCCCAACTTCATCTTCATAGAAATGTTTCATTTTTGAGTGTATATGCACTATCTTCACCTCATTTTTCATTCGTGGATGTGTGTGAGAGAGAAAGAAAGTCAAAATGGTTGTGTTTGTGAGTTTTTGTGATTTTTGTGACCCTCTGCATAACATGTAAGCCTCCGTGATGGATTTCAAAGTTCTCACCAAAATTCTCAAAAAATCGGGATTTTTTGGGAAAAATCATAACTTTATGGAAAAATCTTTTTTTTTTTAAATTCACGATTCTCTTATTCTCGCCTAGAGTCAATCAAAAAATCGTGACTTTCTGGTGGAATCGAAGAAATCACAATTCTTTGGTTTTCTAAGTGTGAAAAAATTGTGATTTTCTAGCTTTTTGGTTCTCCAAAATTCGCGACTTTTTTATTGTCACATAAAATCTCCACTTTTTGGTCACATAATATTGTGATTTTTTGGGTTTTCAGTTTCTTGTTGTTTACAAAGTGTTTTAATGTTTTTGAGTGAAGGCATAGAAAACATTAGCAAAAGCTTGGTATGTGTGGAGTTGGAAAAAATTGCGACTTTCGGAGTTAACTTTGAAGAGGGAGAAAATTGTGATTCTCTACATACTCTTTGGCTAAGGATTAAATTGATAAAAAGGAAAAAATTTATGACTCTTTGGAAGGAAAATAAGTGTGAAAAATTTGTGAATTTATGTGTCCCAATTGTAAAAAATTACAAATTTTTGGTAAGGCAACATTGAGAAAATTGCAACTTTTTGCCATCCAGATTTTGAGAAAATCATGACTTTCTACCATCAAGATCAGGAGGAAATTTTCACTTTCTACAGTTTCATTTTTTTAGAAAATCGTGACTTTTGCAATCCAAGTTTTGAGAAAATCGCAACTTTCTCCAATTAGTTTTTAGAGAAAATCGAGACTTTTTGGCAAGCAAGCTTATGAGAAAATCATGACTTTCTGAAAGAAGAAAAGAGAAAGAAATCACAATTTTTTGGATACTTGTTGGGAGAAACATTGAGACCTTTTAGCTTTTGGCTTTCACAAATTCACGACTTTCTAGTTGTCTTACTCTCAAAAGAATCACAATTCTTTGACACATCCTGTAAGTCTCTTTCGAACCCTAAGAGCCTGATTTGACATAATGTTTCCATCCAAAATTCCGTTCTTTGAGCTCTAGAGTGTGTTGGAAAGCTCAATTCAAATAATGTGTTGATTTTTAGATAGGCTAATTTGAAGTTGACCTTCAAGTGGGATTATGAAGCCAAGGGGACTCCAAAGGATTTTGAGCAATACAAAGGGGGGAAATGGGTCTTTAAAAATGCTTGAACCAAACTGTCTGTCAAATAAATTGAAGTTTAAGCTTGATCTAAAATTGGGAATTTTTTAGATCCATTGAGAGATGTCGTGGACACAAAGGAAAGCATCCGAAATCTTAGATTTCATGTCACTTTCTATATCTCATGATTGGTTCAGAATTTGGAGAAACCAATTCTTTCTTTGCATCCAAAACATGCCAAAACCCCAAGATGGACTGTCTATTTGCTAAATTCTAACACTCAAAGGCCTTGTTTCTAGTTGATGACATCATCGATGAAATCATCAACTCGTAACTGTCCTTGAACCAACCTTGGGAAACCTATATAAGGAGGGGTTGGCCACATACATACTCAGTCTTGCCAATACTAGTCTTGGAGGCTCAAGGAGTCGTGCCAAGTAAGTACTCTCCAAGTTCCAGTTCTAGTTCTTGTCTTGTTCCTTGTTCGAGTCTTGTCTAGTCTAGTTCATGGGCATCCTTTATGTCCTCTTGTAATCTCACAGTAAGAGATATTGTTGAGTTATTTCATGTACCTAGTTCATCTCCCTAAATAGAATTCTTGTAATCCTAATATCTTGTTTCATACTTACGATCCTGGGTTGCAGGATCTCATGTATAATATCTAGTCGAGTTCTTCGTACGTATCAGTCCCAGATTGTGGGATGTCTTGTATCAATCACATATTCTTGTATTATTTTCCCTATGTGGGTGTTCTTGTAATCAGAAGTATATTTCAGAAATCTTGTCTAGTGTAGTCAGAGGGCACAATCTAGTGCACCCCTTGCATTTTGGCAATACTATCCACATCAAGTTCATGCCAAGAATGATGGACTCCACATCCATACCCAAAAATATAGAATTTACTTTGAATGATGATGGACTCCATATCCACACCCAAAAATATAGAATTTACTTTGAATTATGTATATCAAAAACTCCAAGATTTGGAAAGGAGGCTACAACAAGGTGATCACTCAATTGTAGAATTTGCATCAGACTTAAGAAATTTATTTCAAGGATCCAGATATCAAGAATACTATCTAGTTAATCAAATTCAAAGTGGTCTCAAAGATGAAATAACGGATCAATTAATCTATATGCCTCATGTAAATGCTTTGGATGAGGTTATCAAGCAAACAATTCAATGTGAGAATCAAGTATTCAATGACAACCAAGTTCAAGATGAAGATTTGTTCAAGAATGAAGATGATCTTGCCCAAGTTTCTTGGATCCTTAAGGAGATACAGAGTGCAACCATTGATGTGAAGAACATACATGACGATGTGAAGGTACCCATAATAACCATGCCCAAGGTAAATACTTTGAATGAATTCATGAATCAAGCAATTGAGTGTGACAATAGGTTGTTTGAGAGAAAGCAAGAGAAGAAGATTTTCTATTCATGATCGAGAATACACGTTTACCTTAAGTCCTCAACAATATATGTTGGAAGAATCTCAACTAGAACCCATATAGTTGGATAACATTAGGATCAGAGGACTTACACCAAAGGAAAGGAAACATCAAAAGGACAATGGATTATGCTTTTATTGTGGAGATCATGATCAAATGGTATTCAAATGTTATAAGAAAAAGAATCAAGTTTTAATTAGGACTTCTAGAATCACCATCCCACATCAAAAGGATCATCATCAGAATTAAAAGAGGAGTATTGCCCATCGTGGGAATCATGGCCTTGATTTTGTACCTAGATATACTACAAACCCTTTCCAGTTTCATCATGGATATCCATCGTCATAATGTTCGAGTACCACATATCAAAAACTCTAAAAAGATCAATATCTATGAAGATTCAAGTTCTAGAAGATCTTGCAGTCACATAATCGCTCCTCGTGAAACTCATTGTTGTTGGAGTTAGACATCTGCGGAAGCACACGAACAACACAAGGAAGAAGAAGAAGCTTGGAGCTCAACACACAATACTGAATGTATTTCCACTAGAATGTACAAAGATAAGTAACCCGTTAGGGCAATAGGTGTATATACAAGCCGGTGGAAAAAAGACATCCTAAAGAGGGAAAAAAGTGCCCCGCCCGTCCTAGAGTGTTCACACACATCACTACCTAAATATATCAATAGATCCCACACAAGAGTGATGTAGTGAACAAGGAGCTCATAATCATGTATAAGAACGTGCCAAGCTATGTGGAATTTATCCATGGAATTAAACCCAAAGATTCACAGAAAGCTTCAAACTTCTCCTTAGGTAGAGCCTTTGTAAAAAGGTCTATAATGTTCTCCTGCGTGGGCACATATGCCAAGCTGATCCTCCCAGCAGAGAACCTCTCCGTGACATAATGATAATGCACCTAAATGTGCTTAGTGCGAGCATGGAACATAGGGTTCCTCGCAATTGCCAATGTGCTCTGACTGTCAGTGAAGATGGTGGTGACATAAGACTGACCAACACCCAAATCAACCATTAGGCATCTGAGCCACACACACTCAACAACCATTGTGAAAGCTTCCCTATACTCAGCCTCACAACTCGAGGTGGCCTTAGAAGGATGCTTCTTGTTCAAACAAGACATACATGAGCTACGAAGCATGCATCAAAAACCACTAGTGGACACATGAGTGTCATAGCAAGCAGCCCAATCACTATAAAAAAAAGCATGCAAATCTGGCGGTAGTGATCCCCCTTGGGATAAAACAATCCAAGTATCCAGGTACCAATCAAGTAGTGAAAGGTGCACTTAACTGCCTACCAATGCTTGACATGTGGGCAATGCATAAACCTGCTCATCTATGAGACAACAAATTAAATATCTAGCCGAGTAATGCATAAGTAAATCAAGCATCCAACAACGTGCTGATAGAGAACAACATCAAATGCATCTTCAGCATCATGAAGACTCAATCATAAATGTGTCTCCATAGGAGTGGCAATAGGCTTACAATCTTCAAGACCAAAATGCTACAATAATGTGTCAATATATTTTGTTCGACACAAATCCATTCCACCATCAACTTGCATAAACTCAATGCCCAAATAGTGATGTGAATGCCCCAAATCAGACATCTCAAATGAGGCATGCAAATTAGCCTTCAAATCAGAAATATGCATGTCATGAGGACCAGTGAGCAGCATGTGATCAACATACACCACAATGATCAGAAGCACATCATTAGCACACTTAACATATAAGGTGCTTTCAATTGGACTGTTCTCAAAACCATGTGCAATCAGATAGGCATGTATCTTTTCATACCAAGCACGTGGTGCTTGATTTAAACCATATAATGACTTCTTTAACCTGCACAAATGGCTTTCATGCCCTTTCTGCACAAAGCCACAAGGCTGAAAAACATACAATTCTTCATGCAAGTCAACATTCAGAAATGTTGTTTTAATGTCCAACTAATGTACATTCCAACCATGATGAGATGCAAATGCACAGATGCTACTAACAGTATGCCAGAGACCTTTAATTCTCCAAATTTCTGATCTATCTTGATTTAAGAACTTCTCTATATCAAGAATAAACCAAACTTTACACAAACTTTACATTATCTTTCAAGCTCATTAAGAAATACTTCTCTGTATAAAGTTTCCTTCAGCTTCAACAGTCTGCTTCAGAAATGAACTTCAATCTCTGCATATGACTTCGATTTTTATCATTCAAATGATGCACATACATTCATGCGCAACCATAATGATCATTAGTTCTTCAAAAGAACCATTAGATTTCTAATTTGATCACTTCGATCAAACCTATGTCAAAAATTACCTTCAAAAAATGGTGACTTTGACATGGTCAACTTCTCAAGTTGATTTCTCTCAAAATATAACCCGTTTTGGTAAATGCTTTTAGCTAAAGCTTCCTTATCTTCTAACATAAATTTTGAATGCTCAAACATAAAAAATCTTACACTGAACACTGAGATCCAAGCAAATCATTGAGAAGCAAAATGTCCGATTATGAGAACTTCACTTGCAGACTTCTATATATGAATGTTCCTACTTGTCATACACACAACCTGAAGAGAATTAGATCATCAAACTTTGGTCATAGCTGATTAGCTCCTGAATCAAATGTGTACAAAAGATTTCCTGATCCACATGATTAGGCTAAGAGAATTCTAGGAAAGAATAGTGGCTAATCTCACGAGAAAACTCTCTACACATCTATCACTTAGAAAACTTGAATTCTATTGACTAAATTCTCATCAATTCTTCATCTCTCTTCTATGTCACGACTATACATGAGTGTATATATACATATGAGTATGAACTCGTCACTACATCAAAGTATTTTTGAAGTATTTTTCCAAAGCTAATATACATCAATATTTAGAACATTTCTTCTTGATTCTTCACTTGATTTCATGCTTTGAGCTTGACTCTTTTCTTCATTTCTTCATTCCTAGACTTCATGTAATCATCCATTGATGATTTTCTTACTCCTACAGCTCCCCCTCAATCATCAATTGTGATTACCTACACCTTTTTTATACCTACCATCTCTTTAAACCTTTGTAACTTTGGTCCATCCAAGCTATTTGTCAGCATATCTGCCACTTTCTCTTTTGTTGATGTATACATAACTTCAACTTCTTTATCATGCACCTTTTCTCTTAAGAAATGATATTGAATTTCTATGTGTTTAGTTCTGGCATGAAACACAGGATTAGCTGCTAAATACAATGAACTCATATTGTCTCCAAATATAATTGGAATATTATGATCAATTCCTAGACTTTTTGATAAAGTCTTCAACCAAATTACTTCCATTGCAGCTTCCACCATTCCTTTGTATTCAGCTTCTGTGGATGAAAATGCAACTATATGTTGCTTCATTGAGCACCAAAAAATTAGCTTATCTCCAACATAACACAAATAACCATGAGTGGATCTTCTATCATCTAAACTACCTGCCCAATTTGCATCACTAAACACTTTAAGTCTAGTACCAGAAGGGAATCCATAATACAAACCTTCATTTAGAGTCCTTTGATATATCTTAGCACTCTTTGTGCTGCAATCCAATGAGTTTGCTTTGGGCAACAGGAGCTTTTTGGCATCGATTCTTTGGAATTTGACAAGAGATGACGTCGATTGGTCTTTGACGAGAGCGATCAAAAGAATTACATTGATGTAAGTGATTTTTTTTTTCTTTATTATAAATAGAGATAGAGAAACAAAGAGAGAGAGAGAGAGAGATAGAGAGAGAGAGATGAAAGAGAGAAAGAATAAGAGAGAGAGAGAGAAAGAAAGAGGGAGAGAGAGAGATGAAAGAGAGATAGAGAGATAAAGAGAGAGACATAGATAGAGAGAAAGAGGGAGACATACATATACATACACACCCATGCACACATATAACATACACATATGCATATGCATACATACACACACATATACATGTTTTAGGGTTAGGGTTTTAGGATTAGGTTTTTTGACTTTTACACATATAAGTACATAATACATACACACATGTACACATATACACATGCATGCATACAGACACATACACATACAAACACATCATTTATACATACACACATACACACATATGCATGTTTTAGGCTTAGCTTTTTAGGATTAGGATTTTTGGTTTTTACGTACATACACACATGCATACACACATGCATACACACATATACACATATACACACATATGTGTATATATGTATCTACATACACACATACACACATATGCATGTTTTAGGGTTAGCTTTTTAGGATTAGGATTTTTGGTTTTTATGTACATATACACATGCACACACACACACACACACACACACACACACACACACACATATATATATATATATATATATATATATATATATATATATATATATATATATATATATATATATATATATATATATATATATATATATATATATACACACACACACACATGCATGCTGCCATGCCACATACACATGTTTTATGTCTAGGCCTTAAGGATTAGGGTTTTAGGGTTTTTAAATACACACACACACACAAACACACACACACACATACACACGTATATATATATATATATATATATATATATATATATATATATATATATATATATATATATATATATATATATATATATATATATATATATATATATATATATATATATATATATATATTTATATATATATATATAGAGAGAGAGAGAGAGGGAGAGAGATGCATACACACATACACATACACACACATGACATATACATACATACATATGCATGTTTTAGGGTTAGGGTTTTTGGATTAGGGTTTATGGCTTTTACATATATAAACACATATAAACACATAATACATATACACATACACATATATATACACATGCATATGCACATACACACATACATACATACACACACACACACACACACACACACATATATATATATATATATATATATATATATATATATATATATATATATATATATATATATATATATATATATATATATATATATATATATATATATATATATATATATATATATATATGTGTGTGTGTGTGTGTGTGTGTGTATGTGTGTATATACACACACACATGCATACACACATGTGACATATACATACACACATATGCATGTTTTAGGGTTAGTGTTTTAGGATTAGGGTTTTTGGCTTTTACATATATACACACATGCATACACACATAGACACACACATACATACACACACACACACACACACACACATATATATATATATATACACACACACGCATGTGACATATACATACACACATATGCATGTTTTAGGGTTAGGATTTTAGGATTAGGGTTTTTGGATTTTACATATATATACATCCATACACACATATACATAGATAAACACATATATATACACATGCATACACACATACACACATACACACATATACATGGTTTAGGTCTACGTCTTCAAGATTAGGGTTTTATGGTTTTTACATAGATACACATATGCATACACACAGATACACATATATATATTCACATACACATATACAAAAGAATACATGCATACACATGTTTTAGGTCTAGGTCTTTAGGATTAGGGTTTTTACACATGCATACAAATATTTACACATTTACAAATATACACACATAATACATATACACATGCACATGTATATACATAGGCATACACACATATACATATGTTCTAGTTGTTGTTTATAAATATCATGTCAATGTGTATCATTTCTTTGTACATGGTTCATGATTCATTTCGCTCATGTTTTTTGTATTTGACAGTATGTTTTGATTCACCAAATCATGTTTTTGTTGTCTTTCATACATGTCACATGTACTCGGGTTTTTTGTGGGCAGAGTGTATTGTCTTTTGCTGCACAACAACATGGGAATGTTGCTGTAGCAAGAGACAAAACACTCTACCCAAAAAACATTTTGCAGATATGGTCGTCGGTATAGGCGACGATATAAGCATCAGTATCCCCAGGCACATACCGATGCTTATACGGACTATTTTGCCCAGGGGCATACCATGGCTTATACCGACGCTTATACCAATGTTATATCGATGCTTATTCCGACGCTTATAACGATGCATATATCGATGCTTATACCGGTTTTGATTCCTACACTGACCCTTACACCGATGTCAGGGAAAAATCGCACCCGTTCATTTTCCTCGATAGAAGCCTCAGTATACGCCTGATATGTTGTAGTGCTTGATCACTTAGATCAAACCTATGTTAGGAACGATGATCATAACTTTGACATGGTCAACTTCTCAAGTTGATTTCTCTCAAAATATAACCTGTTTTGCTAAATGGTTTAGCCAAAGCTTCCTTATCTTCTAACTTAAATTTTGAATGCTCAAGCATAAAAAACTTTACGCTGAATGCTGAGATCCAAGTAAATCTTTGAGTAGCAAAATGTACGATTTTGAGAACTTCACTTGCATACTTCTATATATGAATGTTCCTACTGATCATACACACAACCTGAAGAGAATTAGATCATCAAAATTTGGTCATAGCTTGATTAGATTCTGAATTAGATGTGTACAAAAGATTTCCTGATCCACATGATCAGGCTGAGACAATTCTAGGAAAGACTAGTCGTTAATCTCACAAGAAAACTCTCTACACATCTATCACTTAGAAAACTTGAATTCTATTGGATAAATTCTCATCTATTCTTCATCTCTCTTCTATGTCACGATTATACATGAGTTTATATATACATATGAGTATGAATTCGTCACTATATCAGAGTATTTTTGAAAAGCTAATATACATAAATGTATAGAACATTTCTTCTTGATTATTCACTTGATTTCATGCTTTGAGCTTGACTCTTTTCTTCATTTCTTCATTCCTAAACTTCATGTAATCATCCATTGATGATTGTCTTGCTCCAACATAGTAGTCATTTGGCAAGTAGGAGCAAAGGTTTCATCAAAATCAATGCCTCTTTCCTATGCATAACCCTTTGCAACAAGCTTAGCCTTATACCTATCAAGTGTTCCATCAAGTTTACACTTTACCGTGTACACCCACTTAGTGCCAATGGCCCTCTTGACAAGACTCAAGTCACATAAAGACCAAGTACCATTTTTCATGATACCATCATATTCAGATTGCATTGCAGCCATCCAATGTTTAGAATTTTATGCTTCATCAAATGAAATAGGTTCAGTCTCATCACAGAGACTAGAGGCAGCCATAGCATAGCAATTCGATGCAAAAGAGGCACTACAAGAGCCTAAATGAGTACAATATGATAGAGCTCCATCTAATTTGCTATCACACAAAGTTTGCACCAACCATTTTGGCATAGTTTTTGTCTACTCAATATCAGCTCTCTCATCAACAAGTGCATCATGTAAATCAACATCAAAAGTGGAATGATCTGCATCATCACATGAAACCTACAAAGGCTGAGAAGTTGCCTCATTAGGACTAGCACTAGACTATCCATCTATAAAAAGAGGCAGCAAAGTATCATACATGTGTTCAGAGCTAACAGATGTCTCCTTAGTACATGAAAGTAAGGGTTGAATAACATCTTCCACAAAAACAACATCATGGCTAACCAGAATGCGTTTATTCTATGGATGATACAGAGGATGGCCTTTGCTTTCAGAACTGTACCCAACAAAAAGCTATTTTACTGCTTTATTATCCAATTTTTTACGATGCTGTTCAGGCACTAATGCCTATGCCAAACAACCAAAAACATGCAAATGAGCAACAGATGGCTTGGGAAAATGCCATGCCTCATATGGAGTGATAGGCTACAGTGCTTTAGTGGGACACATGTTAAGTACATATGCTGCATACATAACAACCTCAAGCCAGAAACTATGTGGTAAAGCCTAACTCTTGACCATACACCTCGGCATCTCCATGAGTGACTTGTTCTTTCGTTCAGCAATTCCATTCTATTGAGGTGTATACGGCACTAGACACTGATGTTTTATCCATGTTCAGCCAGAAATGCATTAAATTCAGAAGACATATATTCCCCCTCTCGATCAGAATGGAGGGTGTCCATTTTACATGCTGACAGATTTCCAGTAAAAATGAGAAACTGTTTGAAGCACATAAACACTTCAGACTTTGTCTTCAATGAATATACCCATGCATGCCTAGAAAAATAATCGATGAAAGTCATGAAGTAAAGATAGTTCGCAAAATAAGGTGTTTGCATAGGAGCACAGACATCACTATGTACAAGCTGCAATTTTTGAGTAGCCCGAACTCAACCATCTTTTGGAAAGGAGGAACGTTGCATTTTGCCCCAAATACAGCCTTCACAAACATGTTTTTCAGGTGCCTCAAGTTTGAGCAAAGAGGAAACCATTTCATATTTATGCAGGCATAGCAAACTAGCAAAATGTAGATGAACAAAGTGTGCATGCCAAAGCTTTGCATCTCATATAGCCTGAGAATCATGTACTGCACATGCGGAATCATTTACAGATCTTTCATAGTCTATGATCTTATACAAACCACGACATAAAATGCCAGAAGCAATAATGGCATCGCCATTCAATAGATCATGAACTGTACATCTATCATCAAAAAATTTCACAACCAGGCCAATCTTGGCTAATGCAAAAACTAATATAACATATTTTTCTTGATCCCTGGCACAAATAAAGCATCTGTCAAAGTGAAAGAACTACCATCAACAGTAGTATGATCTTATCAACTCCCATAATAGGATAAGAGGAGTTTTTGATGAATGTAATAATATTCCCTGTAGGGGCAAGCTTGAGTGAAGAGAAGAAACAACACTGCAAGTTAGTATGTTTGGTCACCCCACTTTCAAAGTACCAAACATCTGAGTCTACTGCAGACATGCACTACTCATGAGAAGATGGATCAAAACTGCAAACACTAGTAAACACCCATTCTTCATCTTGCACAAGATTAGCAGACTCTGTATTTCCAAATCTTCACTTCGACGAAAGCTGAAATGAATGCTGAAATTTCAACTCACAAACCGTCACTCTGATGGCAATTCTGACTGCACAAATGGCTTCGAAATGGGGGTAAAACCTCAGTGCAACTAATTGGTGGAAATGCTTCTTGGCGGCTGAAATTCACTGTTCTATGCTCAGAAGTCGATTTGCACTGTTAAAAGTGCACGCACGCCACGACGCAAAAAATTGAAACTTGAGAAGAAGTTGGACCTGCTCTGATACCACTGTTGGGTGTGTGTAGAAGTGCAAGAGACACACAAGAAGCACACACAAGGAGCACAAATGTAGCAAGACACACGGAGAAGATCATGGCTGGAATAGCTCTCTCTATTGATGATGAACTGAACTGAAGTAAGAGCTGAATAATATCCCTAAGTACAAAGTACCACCACATATGAGAGTATCAAGTATGTGGTAACATGGGGAAAGAACCTCTAGCCAGCACTAGAGTAAAAAGTGCCAATGTATAGGGAAAAGGTTCACATCAAAGCTACACGAGGAACACATAAGTGTAACACTTATGTTATCTCCATGAATAGTGGGTGTACTCTAAGTGATGTCAAAACTCTTCATCTGCATAGACATGATAATGTTTAAATGTATTGAATACCTCTTATTTATCTTTGATCACATATATTGTGATCCACCTGGTAGCATCATCAACATAAATCACATTGTATCTTGAACCATTAATACTGAAATCCTTTGATGGTCCCCACACATCTGTGCGTACAAATTCAAGTTTCTTTGAATACATAAACCCATGCTTAGAATATGATTCCTTATGAGCCTTACCTAATTGAGATGCCTCACATCTGTATGTCATATGTTGACATGCAACATTAGGCAATCCAAGCACTGAACCATTGTTAACCATATCCTTAATGCCTCTTTCATTGAAATGTCCAAGTCTTTTATGTCAAAGATCTAACTGAGAGATCTTATGTCCTCCATAATTAAACAAGGCATGACTAACATTACCTTGAATCTTCAATGTGAAGAGTCTTCCTTCTTTCTTCCCTGAAACAATTTGTTTATAGCCATTGCTAGGGTCTTCCACAAAAACTCCATCATTAGTAAACCTTACTTCATAACCTTTTTCAACAATCTGCCCTACACATATCAGATTCTTTCGAATTGTAGGAACATACAATACCTTACTCAAAAGAGTACTTCCATCCTTGGCCTTCACTGATCCAATTGATTTCACATTGTGCTTTGTATTATCACCTGTTTGAACTACATGATTAGTTACTTTATTCTCCAAATCAATCATCAAGGCTATATTACCACTCACGTAATTGCTACACCCTGAGTCAATGTAGAAGACTCTTTGGTCTTCACTTTGTCTTTCACAAGTTGCATTCATGATTAAGGTTGAATCTTCTTTCTGATCTGAAGCATAATTGTAATAGGTATTGTTGTAGGATTGACTTTGAAAACCTCTACCTGCATTTCTTCCAAAGTAACCTCTACTACCTCCACCTCTGAAATTACCTCTTTGGTTTCTACCACCTCTTCCTCTTGAATTAAAGTTCTGACTATATCCTCCGTTATTCTGATTATTATGCCAACAATCATGTGCTAAATGATTTTTCTTACCACAAATCCAACAAGCTTTGGCTCCATCTTTATTGTTTCTATTATCTTTCTTTATTTCCATTCCTCAGGACCTAGTTCTTTGGTGTTGTCACCTAATGTGTGCCCCTATGGGGCTTTGGGTAGAGGATGGTTCTTTTTTATTGAGTTTCTTTTTTATTGAGCTGTTTTGGTCTTTGATCTTCTTCTTCTTCTCTTTTTGCTGAATTCTCCCTCCACACGTCCCTCCTCCTGAACTCTGATGTACCCGAAAGGCTTTTTGTGGTGACATGCGTATGTTTGGATGGATTTCTGCTCTCTATGGTTAAGTGAATTTGCTGGACATAATCAATTCTTTCCATTGACTTGACTTTACGCCGTCATCTTGTGCTTGTCTATGGTCTGCAAAAAAACTTAATTCGTAGGCCACTAGTCGCACATTTAAGTTAGAAGATATTTTTGCAAAGATCTCCGAGTCCGTTTCAAAAAATCCTATAAAGAATGCTTCTTCAAATGTCTACATATATGGACTCGGCAAAAACATAAGTCTAGAGTATATGGCCATGAGCGTTAAGCGACTAGGGATAGTAGATAAATCAATTACTAGTGCATTTGATCCTTGGTTAATTTCGATGAAGTTCAAAAAGGTATACTGAGATGTTGAAATACCTTTACTATGATAAGTAGCATACTCAGAATTTTGTTCGTCATCTTGATGGCTAGATCCGGTACTGTGGCATATCTGGTGATTCAAAACTCGATAGTCTTCACCATGTATTCTTTCATTGGTAAGTAGTTACGTGGTAGACTTGGTAATAGTGGATAATTTAGCCATTGATTATTTAAGATTCCCTGGCATTGTGCTTCCCAAAATTGCATTTAGGAGCATCTTCTAGGTACTGGGCAAAAAGATGGATTAATTTGAAGTACGTAAGGTGCCAATTCCCAATGGATCCGTAACATAGGATTTCTTTCCAAGTCTATCACTCCATATTAGGCTTGGCGGGGTCGCAAGCCATCTGTTGCTCATTTGTCTGTTTTTGGTTCTCTGGCATATTCATTAGTGCCTGAACAACATCGTAGGAAATCGGATGATAAAGCAGTAAAGTGTATTTTTGTTGGGTACAGTTCTAAAAGCAAAGGCCATCGTCTGTATCATCCACAAACAAAATGCATTCTGGTTAGCCATGATGTTGTTTTTGTGGAAGATGCTATTCAGTTGTTACTTTCGTGTACTAAGGACACATATGTTAGCTCCAAAGAATCTATGATACTTTGCTGCCTCTTTTTACAGATGGAGAGTCTAGTGCTAGTCCTAGTGAGGCAACTTCTCAGCTTTTGTAGGTTTTAGATGATGATGCAAATCATTCCATTTCTGATGTAGATTTACATGATGCACTTGTTGATGAGAGAGCTGATAGTGGGTGTACAAGCTGAAGCATAAACTTGATGGAATAGTTGACACGTATAAGGTTAGGCTTGTTGCAAAATCTTATGCACAAGAAAGAGGCATTGATTTTGATGAAACCTTTGCACCTACATGCTGAATGACTACTATCCGTAGCATCTGTGCACTTGCAACTCATCATGGTTGGAATGTACATCACTTGGACATTAAAACAACATTTCTGTATGGTGACTTGCATGAAGAAGTGTATATTTTTCAGCCCTGTGGGTTTGTGCAGAAAGGGCATGAAAACAAGGTGTGTAGTTTAAAGAAGGCATTATATGGTTTGAAGCAAGCACCACATGCTTGGTATGAAAAGATACATGCCTATCTCATTGCACATGGTTTTGAGAACACTCCAATTGAAAGTACCTTATATGTTAAGCGTGCTAATGATGTGCTTTTGATCATTGTTATCTATGTTGATGACATGATGCTCAGTGGTCCTCACCACATGCTGCTCATTGGTCCTCACGACATGCATATTGCTGATTTTAAGACTGATTTGCATGCCTCATTTGAGATGCCTGATTCGGGGCATTTGCATCACTATTTGGGCATTCAATTTATGCAAGTTGATGGTTGAATGGCTTTGTTTCAAACAGAATATATTGACACATTATTGAAGAGTTTTCTCCTTGAAGACTATAAGCCTATTGCCACTCCTATGGAGATAGGCTTATGATTGAGTCTTCATGATGCTCGAGATGCATTTGATGTTGTTCTCTATCAGCAGGTTGTTGGATGCTAGACTTACTTATGCATTACTCAACCAAATATTCAGTTTGTTGTCTCACAGATGAGCAGGTTTATGCATTGCCCAGGTGTCAAGCATTGGCAGGTGGTTAAGCACATCTTTCGCTACTTGCGTGGTGCCAGGCTACTAGGGTTGTTTTATCCCAAGGGGGATCACTACTGCCAGATCCACATGCTTTTCTTGACTCTGAGAGGGATAATTTCTATGACACTCATGTGCCCTCTAGTGGTTTTTGCTTCATGCTTGGTAGCTCATGCATACCTTCGTCGAGAAAGAAGCAGCCTACTATGGCCACTTCTAATTGTGAGGCTGAGTATAGGTCAGCTTTCACAATGACTATTGAGTGTGTGTGGCTCAGACACTTTATGGCTGATTTGGGTGTGGGTCAGTCTTTAGTCGCCACCATCTTCACTGATAATCAGAGCGCATTGGGAGTTGCAAGGAACCCTGAGTTCCATGCTTTCACTAAGCACATTGAGGTGCATTATCATTATGTCAGGGAGAGGTTTTCTGCTAGAGAGATCAACTTGGCATATGTGACCACACAAGAAAACATTGCAGACCTTTTCACGAAGACTCTGCCTAGGGAGAAGTTTGAAGCTTTCCACAAAGCTTTGGGCTTACTTCCTTTTGTGGATTGATTCCACATAGCTTGGCATTTCCTTATACATGATTGCCAACAGTTGTTCACCGCATCACTCCTAGGGGGATTTGTTGATATTGTACTGTACTTACAAGCTGATCCATCTGAGTTTCTTTTAACTTTATATACCCATCTACAACCAATTACATTTTGTGTGTGAATACACTAGGATCATCAGGGCACTTCTTTTCCTCTTTAGGAGGTTTTTTTCCCCTGGCGTGTATATATGCATATAGCCCTATTCTATTACTTATCTTTGTACATTCTAGTGGTAATACATTTAGTCTTGTCCGTTGTGTTGCAAGCTTCTCCTTCTTCTTTGTGCTATTTGCGTGCTTCCGCAGATGTCTAACTCCAACAACTGTCTGGTCATAATGCATGAGACCACTACAAAGGCATGAAAATTTCAACTCAAGAACAAGCTCCATACATTGGAGAAAAAGGGCATGTCACTAAGTGACTGCACCCATTGGAGAAAAAGGGCATGTCAGTAAGTGAGTACACCTCGAAATCAAAAGCATATGTGAGTCACTTACATCTATTGGCATGAATATAGATAATGATGATAGGAGTGACGTGTGCCTTTGTGGCTTAGGAGCTCAATATAAGCAATTTAGAACTTCTATTCAAACTAGGAAAAATATTTTTGAGTTTACTGATCGGGTCTCCATGCTGATTATTGAAGAAAAGACTCTTGGTGCGGAATCGAACTTCCAAGGAAAACCTACTTTTGAGTAGGTATTGAGGAAGAGGCAGAGGTAGAGGCTTTAGGAAAGGAAGAGAAAATAGCAACCAAGACCAAGGTCAACAACAGAATCATGTTGGAGATAGAGGACAATTTCGAGGTAGGTGGCACCAAAGAGGCCGCATAGTTTTTCAAGGAAATGATTCAAGTAATGTCAATAAAAGATAAGAACATTACAGTAAATCCAAGAACTTTGGATGGGATTGTAGGTTGAAGAATCAAAATAACAGAAGGTAGCAAAACAACTATGCATCCACAAGTGGAGATGATTATGAGAAGTTGTTCATGGCCCAACATCATATGATGAATATGATGTCTATTGATGTTTTAAAATCAAATGGTAATGTCTAGTATGTTGATTTAGGTGCTTCAAATCACATGAATAGTCATGAGGAATTGAAAGAAGTTGGAGAAGCTTGGAGAGGCTTGAAAAGTTGAGTTATCAAGTGGTGATGTCGGTCCAGCAAACTAGCATAGGACCAGCCTTAGCTCTTTGGATATGTAATGTAGACCTTGTAACTTGTGTTTAGTGCAATAAAACCTAATAGGTACTTTAAAACATCAAGAAGAAAAAGTTGATGCAAAACAAATAACTTGGACCTCGACTAGCTTACAAAAACCTTTTAAAAATGGATGGAAGTTATGACTTCAAAGAATGAGAGGAGCCAACATAGTTACAATTGGAAAACTTCCTCTCAAGGGAGTTTCATAAATAGGGTCATCATATATTAACCAAGGAAGGATCAATCACCTTAGCATTGATTGGATATCATCTAGATTTTTTAGGGATGTGTAGAGAATGACCCCAAGATTGTAAAACTCAGATTTCTCTGAAATTACTGGACTAAATGACCTAAAAAATTTGTACACAAACTAGAAAATTATACCATTCAAATGAATGCTTAAAGAATTGTTTTAGAGCTGATTAGAGAGAGCAACAACCTTTGCAAGTTGACTGAGTTTGAGGAAGAAGGAGTAGAGAATAGAAGTGGCACCAAGCAATGATATTCTTTGAAGCATAACAATTGCAATCAGTTTCTTCATTCTTAAAAGATGTTGGCCCTTAAAACAAGTCATTATGAGCATTATTTGGATAAGAAAGAACATTTGATGTATGCACTCTTAAATCTTCATCTATTTTTGTTCTTCTTGTAATTGATAGAATGAAGCGTTCTGGAAACAGAACGCACAAGAACCGTGTTGCCTTCATAGGCTTCCTTAGAGGGATTAAAATAGAGAATTTTACTTCCTTACTGCACTTGTCTATTGAGAAGGAAATATTAGTAGTGAAACCGGTCGGCGTCAATTCTTTTGTTTCCGATGAATCGTCTTAGTCCTTCTTTCTACAAGGAAAAGTGTGAATCTTCGTAGCCCTTCTTTCTACAAGGAAAGCACGACCTATTTTTTCCAATCTAATTCTGTGCCATGAAATATGATACCAAAAGCATACTTATCCAACGATTTCTCCGCAAGAAATTTGGGTTCTGTGAACTCTCAATTAAGGTACTCTTAAATTCAAGATTTTTTTTTCTTTTTTGCGAAAGGATATTCAAAAACAAAATATTAAATGATGCAATTGACAATCTAAAGGAGATAGAGAAGATGGGTAGATTAATTTCTCCATGACAATGGGAGGTCAAATTTCTTGCACTTCTCTATCTTCCTTTTTGTTAATTGCTAGTTCTCTTGTTTGGATAAATTTTCTTAAGTCTACCTCGGGGATCCAGGCATTTGGAGTGTCCATCAATACACAATCATCCTTGCAAACTTTAATATGGATACCAAGAGCATACTTATAATCCAACGATTTCTCAACAAGAACTTTGGGTTCTGTGAACTCTCAATTAAGATACTCTTGAATTGTAGAATTGTTTTCTTTATGTAAGCCGTCGGATTGGCAATTGTAAATCTTTTTCTTTTCATATTTCGCGCAAACCGAAAGGTCATTGCGTAGAGTTGTATCTATTTATAATCTAATGAAAGGACGCTTCGGTAACGATCAGGAGGATCGCCAGATTGGTTGTCTGGGCGATTGCATTCTGTGAAGTTGTCATAGCGCGGTGTTGAGAAATCTGAGTATTACTATTCTTGTCTATGTTTGATTACATTAGCTTATGTTTGGGCATAGTTCCTTTAAGTTAGAAAAACGTAAGTCTGTATTACGGTAATGAATAGCTTCGGCACTATGTATTGAGAACGTATCAACCGGAGTGTAATTGGTAATGTTGTGGAAGAACTAGCAATAGTCTGAGTACAGATAGTAAGACTGTGAGAAAACGAACCTGAGGATTGATAGTAATTTGTATGCAGAGTTTTGAGTGTTAAAGTATTACAAAGTAAATGTGTTGATTAGGAAAATTAAGTAATAGGGCCTCTGATTAACAGAACCCTTCCACTCCCAAGAACCCGAAAAGAGCTTAAACGCGCCTATGACAGCAATGCACGTTTAACGCTAGCGCCGTCTGTGGGAATGTGGCAATAGAGTGTTACAAATTGATTGTGGGAAGGTGACCATAGATTGTGAATTGACAGTAAGGTAGAGTAGTACGCAAGTGTTGCAAAAGGTGATATATGCCGGTTACTCGGTCCGGCGAGTCGTATCCGAAGTACATGAGAGACCGACAGCCTTGGGAGGTATCAAATTTATTAGGGACATCCTCCGGAGGCAGAAGCACAGATCGGTTAAGTCAAGTTGCCGAAGAAACGAAGCGCGTTAGCAGTGATTCCGGTAGCATTCCGGTGGAACATACTGCAATTCCGGTAGATTCAGGTATAATTCGGTACACTCTACAGAAGGTACAGTAACTTTGGAGTCTACAGGAACACATTGTGCAGTTGATCCGACACCGTCTGGTCAAGATTCAAACCTCTCTGAGGATAAAGGTGTGTTATGTAGAGAGATCAGTGCTGGTGAAAGAATATCCTGGGTTGGGGAAAGTTCGA
Source organism: Ceratopteris richardii (assembly GCA_020310875.1). Classification (NCBI taxonomy): domain Eukaryota; kingdom Viridiplantae; phylum Streptophyta; class Polypodiopsida; order Polypodiales; family Pteridaceae; genus Ceratopteris; species Ceratopteris richardii. Next base: position 18,734,567 of record CM035412.1, read on the forward strand.
CTAATTCCGGTGACAGTTCGGTCCCAGTTACAGGGAATTTACAATTTCGGTGACAGTGTAATACTTCCTGGTGAATCCTCATTCCGGACACCACTGTTCAGGGTAAGTTTGCCTACGTTTGATACCAAAGAAGAGGATAGGCTATTCGAATTGGAAATTCGTAAAAGGTTGAGCGCTATTTTTGAACCGAAAGGTGAGCAGTCTGATGATTAAGACTCTGAAGGACCGAAAACACCTCCTCAAAACTCAAGAAATAGTAACAGTACCACTACTAGCACTATGAGTGGACAACAACAGCAACAACAACAACAACAGCAACAACAACAGCAACAGCAACAGCAACCGCCACTTCCACTTCCACCGGTTCCAAGAGGAGTAACATACACCAAGTTCGGTGGATTTCCAGGTGACGATCCTGATGCCTATGTATGCACCTTTGAAATAAGTTATGGAGTGCTAAACCATCCACCCGATCCGACATATAAGGCCATCGTATTCCAGTCTACATTAGTCAATGAAGCAGCGAGGTGGTTAACAGAGTATGATATCAATCATTTTGTCACTTATGAGGCGGTAAGGGTGCGTTTTTACAGAGGTTCCGGCTGAAGAAGAACCCTTCCAAAATTTTCGATTACTTGCAGAACAATAGACAGAAGCCACACCAAACGGTATAGGAATATGCCACATTATTTAGAACTCATTTAAGACAATTGCCTCCGACACATGCTAATTTACCGGATGATGTCATAACTCAGTGGTTCATTAATGGTTTGACCCCACAGCTTAAACAAATCATGATCATTCGCTGTGTGGGAGCTATGACACTGGATGCTATTATAGCGATGGCCCTGCAACTAGAGCATAAGGTTGGGGGATTCACCAAAGACTTAGAGTGGCTGAAAGCCAGTAAAAATGTTGCAGAAGATCCGGCTAAACAAATGTACTGCACTAACTGCAAAAATTATGGGCATACGAGTGCTACTTGTGCCCTTAATTAGATGTATTGTGCTATCTGTAATACCACCAGACATTCCACCGAAAATTATGCGTATAACGCCAAAGTGCAGGGACTAGCAACTATAAATGCCATTCTACAAGAACCGGGGCAGCGAGCCACTCACTACGTGCCGCCATAGATGCGAAACAATCAGCTGCAAGGATACAGGAATTATCGAGGACAGCGGAATACAAATTACAATACAAATCGTTGGCAGATAGGAACATCGCAGGAAGGTACTTCCTTGCCACCACCTCGATGTCATTTTTGTGGTGAACTTGGCCACATCCAAAGATTCTGCAAGGATGCAGCCGAATATGATCAAAGAAAGAAAGAGCGTCAGAAATCCAATGACCAATATGGTCTATATCTCACGAGTGGAAACTCAAGTAGCAGTGATTCAAACAAGATCTGGTAAGCAATTACAACCAACAGCGGAAGTGTTTGAACCTGGCATCCATGAACAACAGAGAATGTATAACAAAGCTAGCCAATGGACCACCAATGAGCCTACGGTGTTCACTGATCCAGTTCCGGTGACACAAGTTCCCCTGCCAAAGGTAGGAGCGCAGGAACAAGATTGTACCCCATAGATATCTCAAAACTCCAGTTTTTTCGGTGGGACAGCTTGTGTTATTTTATAATGCTAAATCAAATCATGTGGTTGGAAAATTGAAATTAGGGTGGTTTGGTCCTTACTGGATTAGTGAACAAGTGGGCCAAGCTACTTTTCGGTTGACTACATTGACCGGAGTTCCTCTTCCTAAAGTGATCAATAGTTCAAAGTTGCGGCCGTATCACCAAGCACCTGATTCTCGCTAACGTGTTCTTCATTTTTCTGTGTGTTATTTACTTTCTTTTTTGTTTTTGCGTGATTGATTAAATAAGTCTGTAAATATCCTCGTTTTGATATCTAATTATGACCAACAGCCGCCCTGCATTATCGATTCTGCACATGCATGCACGTCATAGTTATGAAGGTTATCATCTCAACACCACACGATGATTAGCATTTTGGATCACCTCCCGTTGCCAAGTTACTACTTAATCTTCTTCTTTTCGCTGTTAATCGCTATTGTGTCTGTGTGTTTTATGTGCTTTGTGCTTTCTGTAATCATTGTGTATTCGTGCTATTTCACGTGCGGATCATGGAAGCTTTAGCAAATTTTGCTACCTTCTGTGATGGACTCCCTCCGGACGTGAGTGAATTCTTGCATGTCCAAGGTTTGTCCAACTTTGCTGAATTGCCCTGGCATTCAGTGGAGTGTCATCCATATTATGCTCAAATTATTGCTGCTATTACCACCACATCTGCTACGGAGGAGAGTTGGCCTATTACGTGTTTCCCATCTCGTGTCGTAATCACCCAACAGTCATTTGCTGCCGCTTTTCGACTCTCTCTGGAAGGACGAGAGAATGGTCCTAACCTTCCGATCGCAAAGGTCGATGTTCTTGAAGCAGATATTAATCCACTCCAGGAAGAAGCGGATGCAGTAAAAGTAGAAAATCATGCTCTGCATCTACAGATTCAACAGCTCCAGGCCAGACTTGCCAAACAAGAATCATTAATTAGTCAAAGAGATGTTGTGTTAGCTGAGATACAACTTAAAGATGATTTATTAAGTGCTGCTGATGCAGAAATTATCCAGCTAAAATAGTTAGCCCAAGATAGAGAGGATGCTCGTGTAGCACTGGGAAACTTGTTGAAAGAAACTAGAGTACAGTTGGATGAAGCCGTGCAGAAAGGACAAGAACTGACAAATTTACTAAAGCAAACCAATACAGAGCTCCAGTTCGCAAATGCAAACTTGTTTGAAGCAAATTGTGCTCTTAAAACGTAGATGACGTTAACCGCTCAACTCCAGAAAGAGGTTCCAGCGATTCGAAGGGAAGGAGATGCCTATTACTAGACCATCCAGTACCAATCACACGAACTGGAGAGAAGAGAAAAGCAGCTCGGAGCTCAAGCAGAGCGTTTATCCCGTGTCGATCAACAAATTGCCGATATGAAATTGAGCCGTGACACAGCACTGGCAAACGATTTCTATCTACAAGAGGCCTTTTTGCAGACACAAACTAAAATTTTGATGAGCCAAGTAATTGCCGCAAGTTCAGTTAGAACTGATGCTCAGGTTGTAGAACCGAGATTCTAAAAAAGATGTTGGACTCGCTGAAGCAGAAAATTACCAGAACATTTAAGTTGGCCCGAACAATGTATATTCAGGGTATAGTAGAAGAGCCATAAATTTTGTAAACTTGCGGGTTCAAGTCCACCATGTGTGCCAGTGTAAGCCGTCGGATTGGCAATTGTAAATCTTTTTCTTTTCATATTTCACACGAACCGAAAGGTCGTTGCGTAGAGTTGTATCTATTTATAATCTAATGAAAGGACGCTTCGGTAACGATCAGGAGGATCGCCAGACTGGTTGTCTAGGCGATTGCATTCTGTGAAGTTGTCGTAGCGCGGTGTTGAGAAATCTGAGTATTACTGTTCTTGTCTCTGTTTGATTACATTAGCTTATGTTTGGGCATAGTTCCTTTAAGTTAGAAAAACATAAGTCTGTATTACGGTAATGAATAGCTTTGGCACTGTGTATTGAGAATGTATCAACCGGAGTGTAATCGGTAATGTTGTGGAAGAACTAGCAATAGTCTGAGTACAGATAGTAAGACTGTGAGAAACGAACCAGAGGATTGATTGTAATTTGTATGCAGAGTTTTGAGTGTTAAAGTATTACGAAGTAAATGTGTTGATTGGGAAAATTAAGTAATAGGGCCTCTGATTAACAGACCCCTTCCACTCCCAAGAACCCGAAAAGATCTTAAACGCGCCTATGATGGCAACACGCGTTTAACATTTATTGCAAAAGCATATTAAAAAAGAAACTATTTATTGATGCAATTGAAAATTTGAAGGAGATGAAGAAGATGGGTAGATTAATTTCTCCATGACAATGTGAGGTCAAATTTCTTGCACTTCTCTATCTTCCTTTTTGTTGATTTCTACTTCTCTTGTTTGGATAAAATTTCATAAGTGTACCTCCGGAAATAAATTCCACAAAAAGATCAAGAAATAAAGCCCGCAAAAAGAGGCCAAGTTAAAGCAAAGAACCCATCATATATGTTGAAGTCACGCATTGAGAAAGCTACCGATCTAAAGCAAGTTCTCAAAAAGCGAGTACTTGAAAACGTGATTGAGTTTACACTGGGTGAACTCTTAGGAATAGCCAAGCACGAGTTCCTAGAAGGGACTATTGGCCTCTTAAGAAGTAAATGACAACCGATAGCTGAAGCTCAACAGTTTCAAAGAATGGATGAGGACTCACATGTTCAAGTCTTGCAAGCACAAGCACAAGAAGAGAAAAATGTGTTTGAACAAATTGAAAGTTATGTGCATCCATGTGCACATGAGGAAATGTATTTGGAATGAAGCTCTCAAGAAACAATCTCCTCAATCCACTATACCAAGGACCATTGGGCTCGAGCCAAAATAGAGACATAAGTTAGGTAGGATAAGATTAATACTCTTGTGGTTGCACTTATCGACCATGGATGCCAAATTAATCTTATGTCTAAGGACCTTCATATGAAGGTAAAATGGCCGATAGACATGCAGCTGAGATGGAGAATTCGAGCTTCTAACATGATGTCGAGAGAACGTTTTGGTGCATGTGGACAAGTGCAGGTCACTATCGGTGATGTGAGTGACTACCAAAGTTTCTTTGTTCAAAATCACTCTAGTTATTCACTGATATTAGGGAAACCATATATTATTGCACTTAGAATGGAAATGAGAGTTCTAGAAGATGGCTCAGATTATGTGAGAATCCAAAGTAAAGATGGCAAGAAGGTAGTTCAATTCATAACAATCTATGTAGATCATGTAAGGAATAGGACTTCTCTCACATTAAGATCTATTCATGATGAACTTGATGAACAAATTTTTTGAAGGAAGCTTTCATGATTCGGAATTATGAAAGCTTAGACAATGGAAAGTTCCGGAGTGTAAAAATGTTCATAAAAAGCTTTATAGCACTTTCTTTGAATAATTCTTTCTAGTTTTGTGTTTTTTCAAAATTAAAAATTTGGAAGAACAATATATAACATACCTTCAAAGGAACTTCTATGGATGCAGAGCACTTGACTTTGAAGAAGAAATCTCTAGGGTACTTGATGAGATATCTTTTGCTAATACAATATTTGACTTACAAGGGTTGATGGATGGAAGGAGAAGTGATTGGGTGATTCATGTTCACTCTATTTCCATGTATAAGGAAATAAAAAAAATTGAATAGAGTAAAGAGGAAAGAGAAGTTTTTGTTGAAACAAAGTATAATACAATTGATAAAAAGGCTAAACCAGTTGCAATTTTGCTCCACGATAATAGCCATCAAATTATGGATGGAGCAAAAAATCAGTCACCACTCAGGGATAAGAGAAAGATAGGACATGATTTCACTAAGAAACCCTTTAGAAAATTCAATTAGGGAAAGATGACTTCCTCAATGAAGAAGAAAAGGACATATTCTCTCAAATGATTCTTAGACATGGGAAAGATTTCTCCTTTGATTCCCAAGAAATCTGGTGCATAGGTCCATTTTTGGTATCGCCAATGATAATTATCACGATACCACATGTATCATGGAATCTTCGAACAATTTCGATACCAAAGGCTCATATTTCAAAACTAAGTGACCTGAGAAAATTAGAATTTAGATTCTTGAGCCATCAAGTGCTCCCTATTCTAATCATTGGTGTACCATTCCATAAAAAGAATGGGTCTTTACAGTTTATTCAAGATCTACAACTAGTTAATAAAGTGACTACTTGGAATATGGGAACTAGACCAGTTGTAGATGAACATATGAAAGCTTTCTCAAGAAGATCCATTTAGTCAATGGATGACTTGCATTCTGGATATGACCAATTCCAGTTAGCTCTTGAGAGTCATGATTTGATGACCATGAGGATGCCACTTGGGCTTGTGTGCATGTATACCTTGTCACAAGGAGCCACAAACTCAGTGGTGCATATGATGAATGGTATGCATAAGGTCTTTAGGGCTTTTATTCCACACATGACCATGCCATGCATTGATGACATTCCAATTAAGGGATGTGAAGAGAAGGATAAATATGAGGCTCTTGATGAGAATGGGTGTCGAACATTTGTCAAAAAGCAGATAAATTATTTTGAATCTAATATTAGTTGGCTGGAAGAGGTGCATTTGATGTTATCTGTAGAAAAATCAATATTTGGAATGCAAGAACTGCTAATTGTAGGAAGTTGATGTAGTCCAAAGGGAAGAAAACTATGTCTAAAGAAAGTTGATGCTATTCAAAATATAAAGGAAGTTTTCTCCTCAATGACTCAGGTGAGGAGATTTCTAGGTGCATGTGTTTTCTATGTAGTGTGGATTCCACATTTCACACATGTAGGAGATCCACTCTATCAACTTCTACAAAAGGGGCAAAGATTTCAATGGAAGGAAACTCATACTCAAGCTATGCGAAAATTGAGTATAGCACTCTTAGAGGCTCCACTATTCAAAAAGCTGACCATAATGATAATAAGCCAATTTACATTACTATAGCCAATAGGTTGGGCAATTGGCCAGAATGATAACCAAGGAAAAAGATATGCCATTCGGTTTGGCAGTAGGGTGTTAAATTAAAGAGGTGACGGAATAGAACTTGCAAAGCTATGGTTATGCAAAATGTGATGCAGAGATGGAGACAAAGAGAGAGAGAGAGAGAGAGAGATGGTACAAGGTGGCTCCACAAAATGGACATGGCAACAGACAAGATTCGACAAAGATCTCATGTGTAGACGTAGCGGACATGTGAGAGAGAGAGTGAGAGACAAAGAGAGAGGGCCTAGAAAATATGTAGAGTAAATTTGGGAGGTAGCAAATCGATATACACATATGCAGAGATAAAAATTGACGAGGAGAGAGAAATTCATGAGAGCGATAAGGAGAGATAGTATATGTGTGAGCTTGAAATAGATGGAGAGCAAAGTCAAGAGATAGGCCATTGATATACATGCATGGAGAGAGGAAAATTAATGAAGATAGAGATATAGAGGGAGGGAGAGAGAAAATGTACATGTATGTGGACTTTAAATAGATGTAGAGCAAATTTAGAAGATAGCCAATCAATATACGCGTGCATAAAGAGGAAAGTTGATGTGGGGAGAGAAAGAGAGAGAGAGAGAGAGAGAGAGAGAGCGAGAGAGAGAGAAAGAGAGAGAGAGAGGATTGAATAGAAAGAACTATAAGAAAGAACCTTGTAAGCTCTTATGATCGACCATGCAGTGACTATGCACCGATGAGATAATATGGGGCATATTTTGACTAGAATTTTGGCTAGGGTGCATTGTTCAACAAGACAATGGTGGAATGTGGTTTCATTTCTTGAAAGATCATGCACATACTATTGCAAGTGTTTCTATACACTTATCTAGATTTACCACAAGATATCTTCAAAAAGAAAAAGTTTCAAACAAATTCCTAATAATTTATGAAGAAACATTATAAACTTTATGTGTGATGGTACCTAATGGATGGATTGAAATTGTGATTGGATTATCAAGCAGCTTTATTGAAGTAGAAGAGCAAGAAGTTCCAATGAAGAGTATGAAATAATTGCTAGATTTTTACAAGAGCATGAAGTAAGAGTTGACATAAAATATTAGATTGTGGATAAAAAGGTTAAACCCATAGCTTAGAAACTACCAAGAGAAAGTTAAGAGATTTTTAAAAGAGTGTGTGATGAATCTATCTTGAGAAAGCAAGATCTAATAGGGTGACATTTTATTTATGAAACAATAAAACATATTACATTAGGGGAAAGACCTTTCTTAATGTGAAAGAGAAAAAAAAGTTAATTGAATTTATCATAAGACATGGAAAGGAATCTGTTCAATTCCATAGGAAATAGGAAGTGTAGATCCAAAATAAGTTCCACCCATGATCATTTTCACAATGCTTTATACCCCATGGAATCCACAACCGATTTGAGTTCCTAAAGATCACTTACCTCAACTGATGCAACTCTTGAAGGAAAAGATATCCATACGAATATGAGAGTCATCTTTAAGACCATATTCAAATAGATGGTTCACGGTGCTGAAAAGGAATGAGAAGCTACATTTTATTCAAGATTTTGACCGTATGGACAAAATCACTATTAGAAATGTAGGAAGAAGGTCCATTATAGTTGATTATCATTTTGATGATAGCTTATGGTGCAAGGGAGATTATTTTCTAGTTCTCGATTCACCCATTCCACTTTCTATCAGTATGTGGATGATTGGCTATAGAAAATTTAACTTGAATGCCAAGTAGCTTCCAAAGACTAATGCAAAAGCTAGATATGAACTATGGGTCTTGATCACTCACAATATCATCAAGAAATCCATGAATCCTCATGCCATATCTGAGAAAAATTATAGTAGTGGCTACACCTATGATTGCGTTGGTAGTTGGAATAAAGTGTGCCGTCTTTGTAAATCTATCCACTATAAAAAGAATGGAATCATAGTTATTCAACGTTTCTAGATGTAGTATGAAATCCATAGATAATAAAGTCCATGGACTTTCTAGAATAAGTAAAGGTTGCAAGAGGCAATGAGGTTTATGATGTGATACCTTAGATCTATTGCAAGTATGAAAGTTTTGGACATATTCTTTGAATTCCTTCCAAATTTGAGACCACTAGAAATCCCTTGACATGTTTTCTATTGTTTTACTCACTGCAAAATGTCCTAATATAAGGTTATCATGATGTTTTGAAGTACTTTGATCCTCCGCTTTTTGAGAGGGACATACAATAGGTTCTTATAGAATAGTAACACATTATTTTCATGGAACTCATTTACTTCTTGAACTTTTTGCTTGATGTTACAAAACAAATTATCATGTGGTAGAGTCTCACAAATCAAATGGGTCAAGGCTTAGTATTTTGAATAACTTGAAGATATAAGTACTAACTAGAGATTTTTAGGCTTGCATTATACACTCTCTTTTCTATCAAGAGCCTCTTCACCTTTCTTTGGTGCAAGGTAAGATCTTCTTGACAAGGCTTTTGACTGAAATTGTTGGAGTCTTGGATGGTATGTGATGAGAAAGTCAAATAAGGATAGAAATTAACTCCATCTAGATTGCCTTCTATTGAGGATGTGGGTGGTCATAAACTATTATAAATTCTTATTATCTCTATGCACAGTAATTTTATGAGTTGCTCCTTCTAGATGGTGGCACTAGGTATCAAACACATCCACTATTGCAAGAAGTTCTTTATCATGGATTTCATAATTAATCTCTAGAGGGAAGAGTTTCCTTGAATAATATGCAATTGGATGTAGGTGTCCATAATCTCCATGTTGGAATAGAATGGCCCCAAAGGAAAATTTTGATGCATCTATTTCTAGTAATGAAGGCTTGATGAAATCAAGATGAATTAGAATCGGAGTAGTATTGAACATTTATTTAGGTCTGAAACTATTCTTGTGCTTCTTCCATCCATGAGAATTTTGTTGGTGCATGAAAACCATCAATTGATGTGTTGGACAAAGATTTGAAGTCAAAAGAAGAAGCAAAGATCAATACAAGAAGAAGCAAAGGTCAATACAAGAAGATTGGAGTTAAAGCATAATCAAAGAATAAAGGCTTGTATATATATGTACATTAAACATGCTTATACTTTTGTAATGGTCACGAGTTTGTATGTAACACTTATATATACAAGTAGAAAATTTGTGGAAAGTGTGAAAGATGATGAATTAGAAGTTGTAAGAGCCATTAGACACTTTAGAAGTGTAGAAGATGTCTCTCATCACTCAGATGTAAAGTTTTTTTAATAGAGGAAAAAGTTGCACTTGATCTTTTGCTGAGTACTCCTTCTGTGTTTAATCTTTTGTGAAATTTTTTTGTACAAGTCTAAATCTATAGTTGACTGACCTCTGTACAAATTCTCAGATCCTAATTGTGACCAGGCTCAGAGAATTGAGAGTAGGAACATTTACATATGTAAATGTGAAGAAGTGAAGTTGCAACAGGTGCAAATTTCAATGCTAATGTTTTGGTGAGTTATCCTTCCACAGTGTAAAGTTTTGAGCAAGCAAGCACTCATTCTTTAAGTTGGAAGGTAAGATACCTATGGCTAAAAGCATTTCAATAAATGGGTTGTACTTTGAGAGAACTATGCATTAAAAGTTACAGGAGTCAAAGTCGACTGTAGAGAAGTACAATTTTAGACATACGTGGATTGTTTGGATCATTTCTCAAGATCTACTACATCTTTTGAGATCATTTAACTAGAGAAGGTGTGCAAACATTAGGCAACACCTCATACAAAGTTTCATTGAAAACATTACACATTTGGTTAGGCAATGACTGAGTTAAGTGTGCAGCAAACGTTTCTGTGAAGTGACTCTCTTCAGAGTTAGTGCAAATTTTGATAGTTTGGTATTGGTCTTCAAAAATTGATCAAGGTTTTGAGTTATTCTTGATATAGAAGTGTTCTAGAATCAAGGTTTTGAAGATTAACACTCTCCATCAGAGGTATTAGAGTAGGAATCATCAAAATAGAAGAAAGGAGGACCCCGACTGCTGTGGTTATACAAAAATCAACTTCTGAAGACTCAAAAGGTGAAAGCTTAAAGGGAAATCTTGAGAAGGAGGCCTAAAGCTATCACCAAGATCAAAAGGAACTTCATTTGAAGTAAAGGTACACTTATTCCTCATAAATCATGAAGAATTTAATACACAGGTGAAGAAAGGATGGGAGATTGTCTTTAGATAGAGAAATTGGATAGAGAAAACTGTCCAGCATGGTGAATGAGGATGGAAGCTCATCTCATGAACAAAGACTTGATAGGTTACATCAAAGGTGAAGACAAAAAACCACAATTCAGAGATCCTAGTGTTCCAACTAGGGATGAACTCTCACATTTGAAGACTTGGATGAAGAAGGATGCTCAAGCAAGGAGCATTACCTACATGGGAGTGAATGACTACCTGCTACCTCATATAGAGGACTTGAAAGTGCAAGTGACATATGGAATGCTTTGGAGTAGCATTTGTAAAATACTACAAAGTCAAGGAAGGCATCTTTGTGGGTAGAGTTTACCACATTCAAGAAGAAATCCATTTCTGATTATGTAACAAGGATGAAGGACATTGCAAATGCATTAGGAGCAGTTGATGAAGATATTAAGGAGGATAAATTGGTAAGGCAAATCCTCACAGATTTGAGAGGAGATGAGAAATGTAAGCCATTCATTTTGTCTACTAAATTGTCACTAGATCATTTCACTCCTGATTTAAATCAATTGCTAGGCACATGCTAACTTTTGAGCAGGATGTCAAAGGTGATGTTGATAAGAGTACAGGTCAAGAAATGTATTCAAAGGACAAGAAGAAGAATAGCAAAGGCAAGCAACAATTAAATGAAGAAGAAGGTACAACTAGCCAAGCCAACTTCCTAAGAGGAAGAGGAGGTGGCAAAGGTAGAGGAAAGGTGCATGCGGTGGAAAGAAATGAACAGGTCAAGAAATGCACCAGGTCCAAGAGGATGACAAAGAAGATTTAAGAACATGACCTTTAAAACATAACGCTAACTTAGAAGAGAGAAAAGGCCTGCAAAGTAAGGTGTGCAACGGAAAGAAGTAAACACCCTCCAGAAAACACAATAGTGGGAAGCACAACACAAGCAAGATGGATCAAGGCCAGCAATTATCCATGTAGAAGTGCAAGAAGACATCCAGCAGATCTTGAGCCCCAACATGGTGCTTCAACCTCTTGATTTTTGGAAGGTCCAGATCGAAGGCTCTAAATCGAGACCTTCATACCTTCCGTATGGTGCTTGCAGTGCAGATACAAAGAGGCGATTGGAAAATTAGACTACAAAGTTATTGTAGTCCATCTTCATTGCTTGTGTGCGTGACAACCCAATTTAACACCGCAACCCAGAGTTAAAGAGGTTATTGATGAGCTAGACTTAAAATCAATTGTAGTTCATCTCCACAGTTTGCGTGCAACTAAAAGAAAGGAAGAGTCATGATTGACTATAGCTATAGATAAGTTGTAGATAAGAAGCAAAGCATGTCAAGGGACGATAGAGACAAAAAGGAGGAGAGTGTTGCAAAGAAAAGAGGCACAAAAGAGGAGCCCCAAAATTTTCAAATTAATGGGCATAAAATTTCTTCTTCAAAATTATAGGAAATTCCCTCAAAACTATGTAAATGCAGAAGAGGAATCCTCTAGATGTATAAGCCCCAAATCCTTGTAACATAATTCTTGTAAAATAATAGGAAATTAGGGATTAGTCAATAAAGTGTCGGTCTCTCGTGTGAAAGGACTATTTTTTAGGGCACATGTATATAAATCACTTTATGACTCTTTTTAAGAACTTTTTGCCATTGTGACGAAGAAGAGCAGAAATTCGAATTTGCTTCTTTCCTGCTGATTTCCATCTTCTCCATGATCTTTTTTGTGTGTGTGATGCTAGGAATGTGTGTGTAGGAATGTGTTAACTATCCCTTCTCACCATTTTTGAACTACTATAATGTGTGTGTGAGCCACTTCGAGTTGTAGAGTGAGTGCTAGTGTTTCCTACCATTCACTATTTTGCTCATAACTTGAAGAGCGTTTGTCAGATTCGAGTGAAATTGCCACTACTAGATGCTCCTCGTCGAGAGCTTTGAAAGGAACCTATTATTGGCCATATTGGGAGTTTCGAGCTGGGAGAAAAGTTTGAATTTGTGCTTATTGCTGTCGGTGGTATCATAGCATGCATTTTCAAAGAGTTAGTGAGTTACAGAGGAGATAAGACTTTTCACATGCATTGAAGCTCAGCCACTTCTTTTTCCATCATGTGTGCACAAGTTTCATACACTTGGTTCATGTGGTTCTTCACATTGATAATTAAAAGTGTATCGATCCATCACTATACGCACTTGTGGGGTGATTGAGATTTAGTCTCATCGACACAAGTCTCCCTCTACCTCTCAACGAGGGCGAGATGATCGTGAGGCTATTATAGATGACATGAATGCATTTGTGCATAATGATTTGACCAGCATTGAAACCTTTTCAGGGTGCTTTGACACATTCTGTGAGCATCTCATTGCAAAATAAACCACTCCAAAACTACTTTCAGAGCCATCATTCAACCGCCACCCCAACTACTAGTTTACCATGCTTACCAAATTATGCCTAGGGGTCTAGTCTTCTACCTTCTTGGTATTCCAATGGGCTTTGGTGTCACGATGGAGCAACGACACCTAGAATGTCCCTAGAACTAATCTTCAAAGCCAAACACATCCACCCATAACCATGAATTCTTCAAAAATTGCTCGAGTAGTACCAAGAGGCGAAGTGTTTCAACCTTCCCTCAAGCCCACACTCACATTTTGTCCACCTCCTCTATGCCCCCTACCCCTACCTTCCTAGTCCCCTTTAAGTACCATAATGCCCCTTTATTTCCATGGAGTAACCTATTCTCTTCAATCCTTAACATGACAATTCTCCCATCATATCAAGCCCAAACCTCTACAAAATCATCCCAATTTATCAAGTTGCATGAGCACTCCCCCATCCACTACACAACCAATCTCATTGTTCACCATCACCACCATGCACACTGCCACGATTTCGAGAGCCTCTTCCTTGCAAATACTGCATAATCTAAAGTCTCTCCTTGACACACCAATTTAAGATAATGAGATTCTTGAGGTTTTTGATATGCTTCCCAATGGCAAAAGCCCACGTCCTGACAGCCTCATAAATTATTTTTTCAAATCTTTCACACAGCTCGTCACCACTCCATCTTTCTTGGCTTGGCAAGAGGTGTTGGCTTTTGGTGCCATGCCCGAATTCCTAAACAATGGTGTCATCAAGCTTATCCACAAAAGGTAACAAGAACGTGATTGAAAGTTGAAGCTTGATCATGATGCTTCAAATAGGGTACAAGATTCTTGCAAAAAAAATTGCCAATAGAATTTATTACTACTTGAAGAGGTGGCTTAGTGAGGACCAAAAAGGATTCATCAAGGGTAGATCAATACAGGAAGCTATTATTGATATTAGGGAAGGCCTCAAGGCTCAGTAGTCTTGTGCAACATCACATCAAAATGTGCCATATTAAAGGTCTCCCTAAACCTCTCAACTAGGGCCAAATGATCATGAGGCTATTGTAGATGACATGAATGCATTTGTGCATAATGATTTGACCAGCATTGAAACCTTTTACAGCCATGTTATGAGGAAGGAGATAAGGAAGAGAGCTCACATACACACACACTCTCACAATCAAAGAGAAGCACACACTTAGATTGAGGCAAGGAAGAATGATCTTCTTCTTCTTCTATTACATAAAAAGGAATGTACAAGAATGACCTAAAGAACAAGAATACATCAAGTGCAATATATAAAGATCAGTACATAAGGAAAAACCTAATGTCTTCGAATGAGTGAGCTGGCAAGGAACAAATGTGCCATCACTCTTGGTAGATAAATCTAATAAAGCACCATGAAGTATCTGTGACATATATCGACGTGACCACTATACATGTCAGAGAAAGGAAAAACCGATATGTGTCATCCTGGATCATCACATGTTGAGCTTGATATCTCAACACTCCCCCTCAAGCTCAACATCATGTCCACTAATCCAAGCATCTTTCGAAACTTCTTTAGCTTGTTTGCTCCAAGTGCTTTAGTAAAAATATCAGCAACCTGCTTATCTGTTCTCACATGAACAAGATCAATATCACGTGCTAATACCTTCTCTCTGATGAAGTGATAATGTAGCTCGATATGCTTTATTCTAGCATGAAAAAATAGGGTTCCATGCTAACTGTATACTGCTAAGATTATCACAATAGATAGTGATAGGATTTTGCACTTCCACAACTAGATCTGCAAGTAGCATCTCCACCCATGATTCCTCACTTGCTTCCATTGAAGCACCTCTATACTCAGCCTCTGTACTCGACAGAGCAACAGCGGGTTGATTCTTGCTACTCCATTTAATAGTTGCACTCCCAAGTGAGAATAGAAAGCCACTAGTAGATCTTCTATCTAGAATGCTACCAGCCCAATCTGCATCGATCCATGAACCTGCAAATCTACACCATCTTCATAAAACAATGCATAATCCAAAGTAGCACTCACATAACATAGAGCGCACCTCAAAGTATCCAAATTTGGCTTCTTGGGAAGCTATATAAACTCACTTTCAAGTCCAATAGTATAGGTTAGATCAGGCCTTGTAATTGTGAGATATATAAGACTTCCCATAATTTTCTTGTACATAGTAGCATTTTCTAATGCTTCACCTAATGTAGTATCCAACTTCAAATTCTGATCTAATGGCATAGAAATTGTCTTACAATCAGCCATACCATACTTCTGCAGCATATTCAAGGTATAGAAATTGACATGACAGATCTTGGTGTAGCGTAGCACACCAAGATCTTTCATGTCAGATTTCTACATAAGAAGTTGCTTTACCTCTTTGATGCCTTATGCATTATCACCACCTACAATCAAGTCATCAACATGATAGCCACAATTATGATGCCATCATCACCCTTCCTTGCATATAGTGAATGATCTGCATTAGACATAGAAAACCCAATGGTGGTTAAGTAATCAGCAATCCTTGCATGCCATGCACGAGAAGCTTGTTTCAACCCATACAAAGCCTTTTGCAACCTGCAAACATATTCTGGATGCTTTGAATCTTCATATCCTTGTGGCTGGTCCATGTATACTTCTTCCTGTAACTCACCATGTAGAAAAGCATTCTTCACATCCATCTGATGCAAAGTCCACCCTTTTGCTATAGCTAATGCAACAAGTGTTCTGTTAGTAGCCATTTTAGCTACAGGGCTGAATGTTTCATCATAATCAATGCCATAAGTTTATGCATATCCTTTTGCTATCAAATGTGCTTTATACCTGCTTATGTACCATTAGCATTGTGTTTTACCTTGTAAACCCACTTGTAGCCTATGGATTTCTTTCCTTGTGGCAATGGAACAAGCTTCCATGTATCATTCCCATAAAGTGCACCCATCTCCTCATCCATAGCTTTTCCCAATATGCATTTATAATTGCATCTTCAAAACAAGAAGTCTCAAGGATTACTTACTAAGAACATTTTGTCCATCTTAGTCTTACCATGGAAACTTTGTACCTCATAGTACCACCAAAAGTTTTGTAAGTTGTACTCTTACCAAGTCTTCATTTGTTCGTGATAAGACTTTGAAGACTAAGCCTTCATATAACTATTTCTTTTAATCCGATACGATCAACATTATCTTTATTTATGTCATTTGATAATAGAGCTAGTATTCTTATACTAGATATTATCTATTGACATAAGTATGCATCCATTTCAAAGGATGTAGTTAATCGTAAGCTTTGCTAAATGGTTACCTCTTTAACCATATTGGTAAATTGCTTCTTAATCATAGAGCACATTTTGGAGTAGAGGTTTTTTAGGGTATCTTACAAACCATTAGTTTTCTTTTTCTCCAAAAGTACTCCTAGAGCAACTCTTTTAAAGTTCCAAGTGGATCATACCTCTTGTCACACTTGAAACTTGTTGGGGAAGAAGTGAACACTTCAAAAGGGTGAAATGGTCCAACCATTTTTCTCTATTATGTCATTTTACGACATTCTCTTCCCCCCTTTAAGTGTGACCATTGTCCTCAATGATCAGACATTGAAGTGTTGAAGGCTTATGAACTTCTTAACATCCTTCATGATTATGAAAGATTAACCCATGACTATGCATAAGGTTTCAAGTAAACTTCTAGTTTCTCTCTTGAATTTGAATTTTTAATATCACTGGATAAGAAGAGAAAAATTGCTTGGTTTGTAGCCCTATTCCTTGGCATTGCGGATTTTCCATGGGTATTTATCGAACTTGAGAGTCCATAAGTAAGACTTGAAAGCTCAAAGTATCTCTATCTTTGTTAAATTTTGTTGGCTTTTGGATTAAGCCAACATATAAAAAGCATAAAAATTAATGTTTATTGAGTCACGGAATCTCAACATACCATTGAACTTTTGTGCTTTTGACTTCATATGAAAAACTCATTTTTCCTATCTTAAACCTTAAACTTACTCAACTTACTTCTCTCTCATGTCCCATCAACTCATGCTTATATGATTGAATCTGTGCATACATAATGTATGCCAAGAGCAACTTTGTTTGAAGATGCTTAGCATGCATAGGGTTCAAAAATTGAAGTCCTCTTTAAAGCATGCATGGAACTCAACCTCGGAATTCCATTCTATTCAAGAATTTACCTTCAACAATATGTGCATCGTTTAACTCATGTTCATGCCATGCTATGATGGAGCTTCCATGGCCATCCTTTATGAAGTGAATCCCTATTGTGTATGCCTTAAGGGCATCACTTTAGATGAGTAAATTCATGCATTATTTCGAATGCATGTGGACCTCCCCTACTTCATTTAAAATGCATTCTTTCATGAATTACTTTAGCATGACCAACAAACGAATGAAAATGAGCATGTCATACCTTTATTATAGCTTCATCCATCCCTTGATCCATTGCATGATGAGGCTTGTCTATTGAGATGCTTCAAAAACGATGTTGCAAAATTGGGATCATCTTTCTTGATTGATCTCCAATGTCCTTCCTTTGGGCATCAACATACTTACTTGTATGCCCGATTAAAACATTTAATCTTACCAAATTTAAATGATGCCAAAATGCATACTATCATTAATATATACATAGAATCCCTTAATGCTCGCCACAAAGATGGGTTCTATGCACTATTCTATGTCTATCGCAAGTCTTCTATGCTTATGATAGCAAATATATTACTCCTCTCTAATTTTGTGCTCTCTTTACTCATAAAATCCATACATGCTTTTACTTGTATATCTCATACATGGATTCTATGTAAAGAGAAGAATTTAAATAAACAAGAAAGAAGATAAATTGTATAGTTCCTTGACATCAATAAATTGATGGCCTTATTTGATGCTCCAAAGGATGTCATGTCTTCAATTCATCGTTTAAACCTTCCTAATATCACTCACGGATTGTCTTCACGTGGAGGCATTCAAACTAAGAGAAACGAATTTAAAAACACCTACGTGCAAATATCTGCGGATGCTAATCCCACATAGAAAGTAAAAGCAGAGAAAAAAGACTATAAGTACATGAGCTTCCGTGAATTTTTTTAATTCGAAGGAAAGGAGAACTCATGAGCAAGTGCTTGTCAACTTTCCACACTTGAGGAGTCTGCGTGGCCTGTTGGGCGTCTAGTCCTTGAAGTGGGCCATCCGTGAGTATGAGTACCCTGATGGGTGTGACTTCGGCCCTCTACTCCATGGGGGGGTCACATGGCCTGACTTTTGCACACATAAACGCCTCTTGAATGCACCCTTAAGAAGGGCTTTGGACGTACTCTTACAGAGAGAATTCTCACGAGGGCATGGAATCAATATCCTACTGAGACTAATCTACCTTGGCTCTTGATACCAATGTTGTGAAATACAACTACTACTCATAAATCTAACTACCAAAGCCACACTCCTAAGAGAGAGCATGTATCCACCCATATATATACCTCTAGCCCAAGGTGGTGCATGTCCTTGAGATTGTCCAAGTGTCCATCCAAGTGTCCCTCATGTGAACACTTTCCCAAGGGTGGTCACATGCCTTCTAATTTCCCAAGGTCTATCACATGCCTTCTAAATCAAACGAGGATTCTTCTCTAATGTACACCCAAGGTGGCTCCTAGAGAAGCTTCTCCCAAGACTAAGGTTCCCACACCTTAGGATAAATCGAGTCTAAGGTTCGAACCATTCAATTGGGAGCTCATATGAATAAATACCTCAAGGGTTAAAACCAAGGGTTTCACCCAAAGGTTCAAGGCATGTTCCAAGGGTAATTCAAGGGCTAGAACAAAGCAAACATACATCATATTCTAACCTTTAGAATCCATATGTTTAACCTTCTGAACCCATGAATTATACAACAAAGGGCAAGACACATTCGAACTTCCTATTCTCGCATGGCTTAAGTCAATTGAGGAGCTCAAAAAGACTTACTCCACACGCGTAGAGGCACAACTCCATGCTATGGCCTTGATCAAGGAATAAATTTTACAATCCCCTTTTTCGCTCAGATGGCATCCTGCAACCAATTAGCTATTGAAAAGGAAACTGGGAAGAAACCGATTCATGCTACCCTGTTTGAGCTCGAAGACCTACCCCCTGAAGTGAAGAAAGGAAAAATCTTTCATCCGAACTAGCACATGGAACTCCTTTAGGAATAACCCTAAAATGATGCATACCTGGACAAAAGCATCACTCCACCTAAAGTACCATCCGTGTTGGTGTTCGATGCCACGATGCCACTCCTAGAAGGCATTTGTGATTAAATTTAAAAATAATAAGCAATGCCAAGATTGGCTAAACTATCCCTATCTAGCACCACCCTGTGGCCCTCCAATCGTTGGATACATGATGGTGACCATCTGCCACTAGCTCCCCTGACTACACTCAATGGATGATGTCACCAAATATATGACCATTAAGATCTTTGATATGATGCAAATGGTTTTTAAGATCTTTTGTTGCATCAAAGCACCACATGTCAACACCCCTGGCTTTGAGCATGACAACCAAGACCTAAGCACCACGCCATCGCTCAGGGTATGTTATGCATGGCACTGCTGGATCAAGTATTTACCTGCATGTTATAAGATGACTTTGAAGAAATGTTCATGATGGGATTTTGGGAGTACCATTCTGAAGTCTTCATCAGTCCACCTCCACATCTCCTTCAATTGTTTGCTTGCGAGCAACTTGTATATTTCACACACTACTGGCTTCCACCTCCCCGATGAACCTTAGGCTATAGGCTAGGGAAAATTAGAAGCTGATCTTGCACGAGGAATTCGCATCGCTAAGCACACCCTCGCACAAGATCTCTTGCAAAACTACATTATGCAGACCCCACAACAAGGATTTGTCAGGGATGATAGATGCGAGAGGGAGGGGGCTGTTGGCAATAGCCAAAGGCATTAGCACAGAGGAAATATGTAGAGGTGGGCTACAAAGAGTTGCGGGGAGGGGGCAAACATTCATTTTTTCAAAGAAATATACTGGATATTATTTTTTTCAAAGCTCCAAACACTGATTTCCATCACTTTTGTAATATATGCATCATAAAAACACCCAATTTTGTATTTAGTAGCTCCATTTTGTGCAAGCCGAGGAATCTTGGAGCTTGAGGAGCTTAGGTAGAACAAGCATACTAATTTTGGTTATTTCTAGATCTCATGTAGACCTCCAAATGACCTTGAGAACCTAATTTTTAACTATGCCGATCACTACATGTGAAATCGGGCAAAACTACTCTAGAATCTATAAAAAGAGCTAGTGTTATTGAGCAATAAAATCTACTTTCTACCTTCCATTGTGTCTCACTTGTCTCTTCCTTGTGTGTGTGCATGTGTGTGTGCATTTTCATTCTTCTCAACTTCACTTTCACTATTTCTTGCATTCACGATCTTGATATCACTCCTATCTCTTCTGCAAATTGACATTAAGGAGGTGGAGCTTCTTAAGGTGGTACCTACCATTATGCTAGAGCAACACCCATCATATTGATGGAGAATCTTCATGTTTGTTTCTAAGATAGGGATGGACAATCATAAAAATCGACCATAGAGGAGAGTTCCAAAATAATTGACCTTAGATGCATCATTGAGATATATATAAGGATGAATGTAGACATACAATTTCACTTGTTGCAGGATTTCTCAAATCTTTGTTTGATCACCATAGAACTTTTCTACAATATGAATATTTGGTTTGATCATGAAACATATAGTGGAAAATTTGTGGCCTTCATTTCTTCATTGATTTCCTTATATATTTCCAATTATTATTTGTAAGAGATGTTTAGAAGTACCTAGATGCAAAGGATGTTCAATCTCAACTTGGGTTTGCCATTGAGTTACTTCCTTGAGATATTGCTAAAGGTTTTGAAGCCACGTCACAGTTTGTTCAATTGTGTTCTCCATAGTACATGATCTTGAGAACAAGGTAGAATTGACAAAATGTTAGGGGAGTACTAGATCATCTGACGTGACTAAGTTAGATAGGATTTATGAAATATAATTTTTATTTACAAGATTACTTGCACATGGAAAATAATACAATAATATGCTATTATTCGAGAAATTCCACAAATAGAACCAACAGGTCTGAATATAGGTTACATGAGATCCCAAAACCTAGGATCCTAGGTATCAAACATGTGAAGGGAAATGAAAGATCTCCTTCGATGGAGATTACCTAGATACAAGGTATTATTCTATAAGATATTTTACTATGAGATTAGAAGATGAGAAGAATAGATTTCCAGAGACTAGACCAGACATGCCTAGACAAGGATCTAGGGGAGAATATGAATTCAAACTTGGAAAGTAATTACATGGAGAACGTGATTTCTTAAGCTATGACGATTGGCATTGGAAAGAATGAGGATGTAAATGGCGAAAACTTGTTTATATACATGTGTCATACAAGCAGCACATATACATGAAGCTTTGAATAATGTTTTTAGATTACATATGTCATAAGGATTTAACATTTTAATTCTCAAGTTTAACTTTAGTTTTATTTTGCTTTTCCATAAATTCGCAAAAAATGGCCAGTAGAAATGGTGGGATATGAATTGTCTTGGGAGAAATAGATTGACAATTGTTTAAGAAACAAATGTTGATGTAGATGCACAAAGATGTAGAAAGAGAAGGAATCCTTATTTGCCAAAGGAGTGCGAGTGCTAAGATCCTTTTTGTAACATCATAGCTTGATGAATTATCTTTGTAATATGTGTGTGCGTTAATGCAATCAATATTTGTTGACTACTTTTAGATGAAGAATCTACTTTTAGATGTACAATTTCTTCTAGTTCGGTATGATTGAAAATTTAGAATAATACATGCAGGTTTATCTTGGATTTTTTGGGAGATGTTTTGGTACTTCCCAAGAAAGGTTGATTAGCAGTTCATCAATTGGGTTTTCACTCTTTGGTCATGTCACGAGGAAGGATATAAGGAAGAGAGATCACACACACACTCTCACTCTCAAGGAGAAGCACACACACAGATTGAGGCGAGGAAGAATGATCTTCTTCTTCTTCTTCTATTACATAAAAGGAATGTACAAGAATGACCTAAAAAACAAGAATACAACAAGTGCAATATATAAAGATCAGTACATAATGAAAAACCTAATATCCGTGAATGAGTGAGCTGGCAAGAAACAAATGTGCCATCACTCTCGGTAGATAAATCTAATAAAGCTCAATGAAGTATCCCTGACATATATCGGTATGACCACTATACATGTCAGAGAAACGAAAAACTGGTACGTGTCATCCTGGATCATCACATGTTGAGCTTCATATCTCAACACTCCCCCTCAAGCTCAACGCCATATCCTGTAATCCAAGCATCTCTCGAAACTTCTTTAACTTCTCAGCTCCAAGTGCTTTGGTGAAAATATCAGCAACCTGCTCATCTGTTCTCACATAAACAAGATCAATATCACCTGCTAATACCTTCTCTCTGATGAAGTGATAATGTACCTCGATATGCTTTGTTCTAGCATGGAAAACAGGGTTCCGTGCTATCTGTATGCTACTAAGATTATCACAATAGATAGTGATAGGCTTTTGCACTTCCACACCTAAATCTGCAAGTAATATCTCCAGCCATGATGCCTCACATGCTGCAATTGTAGCACCTCTATACTCAGCCTCTGTACTGGACAAAGCAACAGTGGGTTGCTTCTTGCTGCTCCATGTAATAGCTGCACCTCCAAGTGAGAAAAGAAAGCCACTAGTAGATCTTCTATCTAGAGTACTACCAACCCAATCTGCATCGGTGTATCCATGAACCTGCAACTCCACACTAGCTTCATAAAACAATGCATAATCCAAAGTAGCACTCACATAACGTAGAGTTCACCTCAGAGCATCCAAATGTGGCTTCCTGGGAACCTGCATAAACTGACTTTCAATTCCAACAGTATAACTTAGATCATGCCTTGTAATTGTGAGATATATAAGACTTCCCACAATTTTCCTGTACATAGTAGCATTTTCCAATGCTTCACCTGATGTAGTATCCAATTTCAAATTCTGATCTAATGGCATAGAAATTGGCTTACAATCAGCCATACCATACTTTTGCAGCATATTCAAGGCATATTGCCTTTGCGACATCCATATACCTGTTTTTGTATGTATAAACTCAATGCCCAAGAAATAGTGTAGCACACCAAGATCTTTCATGTCGAATTCCTGCATAAGAAGTTTCTTTACCTCTTTGATGCTTTCTTCATTATCACCACCTACAATCAGGTCATCAACATAAATAGCCACAATAGTGATGCCATCATCATCCTTCCTTGCATATAGTGAGTGATCTGCATCACACATAGAGAACCCAATGATGGTTAAGTAATCAGCAATCCTTGCATGCCATGCACGAGGGGCTTGCTTCAGCCCATACAAAGCCTTTTGCAACCTGCAAACATATTCTGGATGCTTTGAATCTTCATATCCTTGTGGCTGGTCCATATATACTTCTTCCTGTAACTCACCATGTAGGAAAGCATTCTTCACATCCATCTGATGCAAAGTCCATCCTTTTGTTGTAGCTAATGCAACAAGTGTTCTGACAGTAGACATTTTAGCTACAGGGCTGAATGTTTCCTCATAATCAATGCCATATGTCTGTGCATAACCTTTAGCTACCAATCGTGCTTTATACCTGCTTATGCTACCATCAGCATTATGCTTTACCTTGTAAACCCATTTGCAGCCTATGGATTTCTTTCCTTGTGGTAATGGAACCAGCTTCCATGTATCATTTCCATAAAGTGCAGCCATCTCCTCATCCATAGCTTTTTCCCAATCTGCATTACCAATTGCATCTTCAAAACAAGAAGGTTCAGCATCTTGTATTACCTTTGTCATGTAGGCACAATGGCAAGCCATGTAACTATCATATGTCAATCGTTGCACTGAATTACGCATCCTCCCAGATCTTCTTGGTCTTGGGTCACTTCTTCTTGTATCATCTGCATGTGCCCTTCTTACTGCTGGAGTCTTCACAGAGGGCAATCCAAGTTCCTCATCAATACTCTTTTCTGAACCACTTGAATCTCCATCAACATCTTCAAAACCTGCACCTGTTTTACTACCACCAGAAAGCTTTTCTTTACCTTTCTTGGATGTATTTGATGAATTTGCTAGACTGAAATTTCCACGCAATCTTCCACTCCATGGATTTGAGTTGGAACTATTCCTTGGTGATGCATCCGGTCCACTCAACACTTGAGATTTTGCACTAGATTTTTCAGCATTTTCTTTGTCATTTGGTTCAAGATTCAATCCTTATTTGGCATCTGCATAGAAGCTTGACATTTCATCAAATACCACATCTCTGCTCACCTTCACCTGTCGTGTGAGTGGGTTATAACATTTGTACCCCTTTTGCTCAAGGGAATATCCAATGAAGACACATTTTTCTGCTTTCGGATCAAGCTTCATCCTCAACTCATCTAGAACATGTACATATGCAATACAGCCAAAAACTTTCAGATGTGATAAGTTTGGCTTTTTACCTGTAAACTTCTCTTCAGGGGTAACTTGATGTACAGTAGCAGTCGGAGTTCTGTTCATGATGTATACAGCAGTATGCATAGCTTTTGCCCAATAACAATGAGGCATATTCTTCTCTGCCATCAAGGCTCTTGCTATTTTTGCAATATGTCTATTTTTGCATTCAGCAACACCATTCTGTTGTGGTGTTACCTGCATGAAAACTGGGGCCGAATTCCATGATTTTTTAGAAAACTGCTGAACTCATTTGACATGTATTCATCTCCTCCATCAGATCTTAATGTTTGAATGTACTTCCTTGTCTGCTTTTCCACCATAGCTTTAAAATTCTGGAAGTGAGTGAACACCTCGCTCTTCTCTTTCATGAAATATACCCATACTTTGCGTGTATGATCATCAATGCAGGTAACATAAAACCTGCGACCGCCCATAGATGTGGTCTTTGCTGGACCCCAAACATCTGTATGTACTACTTCTAGTACATTCTCACTAACATGCTTGTCATGTGGAAATGATGCTCTTGACTGTTTACCAAATTGACATGCATGGACAATCTCCTTTGACTACATCATTTTTATCCTTTGCAGGTTTGCATGTCCAATCCGTTTGTGCCATATCTCTATATCTACAATAACTCCTGCACCTTTTGCAAACATAGCTGCATTCATTTCAAGAATCTTCACATTTAAGGTGAACATCCTACCCACTTTGTTTCCTTTGGCAACCAATCGTCCATCCTGCTTGTACTCTTCTACATATAATCCATCAGCATTGAACCTGACTTGTAATCCCTGGTCAACCATTTGTCCAACAGAAACCAGATTCTTTGTTATATTTGGAACATGCAACACATCAGCAAGATGTTTTACCTTCCCGTCCTCCATAGACAATGCTATGTTTCCTGTATGCTCAATAGGATGCGATGTATCATCACCTGTTTCAACATATCCAGGAACTGGCATTTTCTGCAAACTACTAAACCATTCTACATGACTGGTCATGTGATTTGAAGCACCTGAGTCAACATACCAGACATTATCATTCGATTTTGAAACACCAGCAGACATCGTATTCATCATGTGATGTTGAACCATAAATAGCTTCTCAGAATCATTTGCACTTGTGGATGCATAGTTGTTTTGCTGCCTGCTGTTATTTTGATTCTTTAACCTGCAATCACGTTCAAAGTGTCCAGGTTTACCACAATTCCAGCATCCTTTACTATCATTACCTGAATCATTTCTTTGGAAATTTCTGTGACCTCTTTGGCTCCCCCTGCCTCGAAACTGTCCTCTTCCTCCTGCATGATTCTGTTGTTGACCTTGGTCTTGGTTACTGTTTCCTCTTCCACTTCCAAAACCTCTACCTCTGCCTCTTCCTCTGCCAGAGTAGAATACCTGCTCAGAACTGGGCTTTCCTTGGGAGTTTGAGTCCTCACCAAGATTCTTTTCTTCAATAATCAGCATAGATACCAGATCAACAAAATTTAGAATATTTTCCCTGGTCTGTATGGAAGTTCTGAACTGCTTATATGCAGCTCCTAAACCACGAAGGCACACTTCCACCTTATCATCATCATCTACATTCACGCCAATAGATGCAAGTGACTCACATATGCCTTTGATTTTAAGAGTGTAGTCACTTACCGACATGCTCTTCTTTTCCAATGTATGCAGCTCGTTCTTGAGTTGCAATTTCCGTGCCTTTGTATTAGTCTCATACAAAGTGACCAAGTTGTTCCAAGCCTCTTTTGGAGTCATGGCATCCTGTATGTGTCCAATCATGCTATCCTGTATGCTAACAGATAGCCAATACATTACCTTTCGTGCTCCTTGATTCCATTCCTCATATGCTCTTAACTGATCTGCAGTCCGATTCCTTTCTGGTAACTGCGGAGCATTTTCATTCTCTCCTTCGATGTACTTCCAGTAGCCTTTTCCCATCAGGAAATTCTTCATTCTGAATCTCCAAGCATGGAAGTTGTTCTTGTCCAGCTTATCGCTCATAAGCTGACTCATTCCATCTGCGTTTGCCATTTCTACAACAATTCACAACACTGCAAAACACTACAAGCAGCACTTCTGCTTGAACACTGTCGCACTATGACGTGACAGTTTGATCTCAGAAAAACATAGTTTTCGTGTATCAACAGTACACGAAATCGCTTGAAATTCTGGATCTGGAATATATGAGTGTCGCCAAACACAATGCAAGTTACAGTTTGTGAAACTCACCTGGTTTTTCTGTGGGCCCCACCTCGCGGGCTCGAAACGGAGGTCGAGATGGCTCTGAAACTTCGAGCTGAAAAAAACGAGTGACCCTAAAGGGATAACTCACGAAAATATTTTAAGGTCTTCTACCTTCACGGCGATTTTCGTAGCAAATGGAGGCCGTTTGTGAAATCGCGTTTTCTCCACGCCTTGCCACGTAGTCTTCACCTTCGCCTTCTCCACAAGCTCTCTACAGCCACGCTCGCTCTGATACCATGTCACGAGGAAGGAGATAAGGAAGAGAGCTCACACACACACTCTCACTCTCAAGGAGAAGCACACACACAGATTGAGGCAAGGAAGAATGCTCTTCTTCTTCTTATTCTATTACATAAAAGGAATGTACAAGAATGACCTAAAAAACAAGAATACAACAAGTGCAATATATAAAGATCAGTAGGTAAGGAAAAACCTAATATCCACGAATGAGTGAGCTGGCAAGAAACAAATGTGCCATCACTCTCGGTAGATAAATCTAATAAAGCTCAATGAAGTATCCCTGACATATATCGGTATGACCACTATACATGTCAGAGAAATGAAAAACTGGTACGTGTCATCCTAAATCATCACATGTTGAGCTTGATATCTCAATAGGTCAAAGGTACCAATTAACTCTACTTTCTTGAGAATATTTATCTATTGTTTAGCCCTTCAACACATTTGGCAATCTTATTGGGACTTTGCCACTCTAGCACAATGGAAAGTACCAACATGAGGAGCTTCACCTCATAAATGTAAGTCCGCGGAGATGTGAGGACCGGTATGAAGACCAAGAGCAAGTGAAGTGCACGTGTGTGAGTAAAAGCATACAAGCATGCACACACATACACACACATGCACACAAGGTAAGAGCAAAGAGTGGAACAATGGAAGGACTTGATTACAAAGAAATCTCTTACAAAGCTCAAATCTACAACAAACTAACCCTTCAAATGAGCTCTCCAGCTCTTTTTAAAGTTTTTTGAGTGGTTTTGGCCTTGTCCAGACCTAGTGTCTGGTCTAGTTAAAAATTAGGTTCCAAGGCTTATTTGGGGACTCAAACGGAATCTAAAAATTATGAAAATTGGTAGGATGATACTTCTAATACTCCTCAAGCTTGAGGATTCCTCGGCTTGAACAAAATGGAGTTGTAAAGATGGAAAATGGTATTTACAATGGTTTTTAGTGATAAAAGTCACTATATTTATAGGGATTTCTTCTCAAAATTTGACATGTGCTCCTTAGAGCTCCCTACATGCTCCTTCTTCTTGTGTGTCCACTTCATTGATGCACTTCCATGCTTGTGCATGACCTTGACTATCAACACTCCCCCCCTCTAGAGTCTGTCATCCCAGACAGACCCTTGTTGTAGTGGTTGTTCCATGTAGTGTGTGGAGAGATAGTGTCCATCATGTATCCACAAGAGTGGTCCATCTTCCAATTGTAGCTTGGGCAGTTGTCTGGTTCGTCAGTTTGTCATTGCTAACTTTGTATGGACTTCTTCCTTGTATTCCAACTTGACGTTGTCTTTGTGAGATTTCAAAATTGTGAGCTACTCAAAAGAGGTTGTTAATCTTGATTATGAGAAACTCTCGTGGTGGATTGCTTCGTGGCTCTTGTTGTTGTCACTGTGATGTCCTTTGGTTCTTCCAAAGATGGCTTCCCTAGTTTCCATACCAAGTACTCGTGACCCATAATGACTGATGGGTAAGTGCATTAGTGCATGGGTTGGAAGAAGAATGTGCCTTGTGCACAGTGTTGGAGCAAGTCTATGACAAGCCTAAGTATTGGCTTGAGTCTCACAAAGTCATAGAAGAAGCTTTAAAATGAAGACTATGTAAAGTTCACTTGTGAACTACCTCTTGTAACTTTTGAAGAGTTTACTTAATGTAAAAGTGAAAGAATCTTAAGTGGTTGAGTCCACTTGATCAAGAATGGAAAGACGAGCCATGAATTTGTGATTTGTGGTAGGTAGAGAATCAAATCAATCATTGCTTGTTTGGAGAGTGATTGAGGGAAGTTAGCCTCCCAAACTCAACTATAAATAGATGGCAGTTTTAGTCGTGGTTAGAGAGACCTATGTGAAGACCTCCAAGAGCTGAGCTTTATGCCATATCAAGGTGTGATTACAAGGCACACATATGTATCAGTAAGTCATTGTATTGTATAAGCAATATACTTTTATTTTCATGATTATTTGAGTTCATATGTCCATGTTCTTGTGAAGTCTACTCTCACTGCCATTACTCTCAGTCTTCTCAGTCAGATTGCATAGATGGTTTCTCTGAACTTGGTGCATCATTTTCCGTAATTTAACTTGGTAACGTTAGCTCTATAAGTCTACTATATGCTCACAAATTTTCATGTCATTTGGATGTTGCAATCTTCAGTTATGCTCATTTGAAGTGAACAGGGTCTGTTCATCTTCACTTCTCTGTTAGGTACCCGATTTTTCCACTCACGTTGTCAGAGCCATTTCTCAGTGGTTACTTATCCAAATTTAGTGATGTAAATCTTGTTGGATTCAGAGTACTGTCGAGTATAAGCATACAAATTTTCATAATCATTGGATTCCTACATTTTGAGTTATGTTCATTTTTCTGCTCACTGGTCTCAAACTATAGCAGCCCGTGAAAATCGGGATGATGTCATCACTTGTTAAAACTCATTCTCAGTGTGTGGTTTATTATTTTTGATGCGATTACTCTTGAAAGTTATCTCTTTAAGTTATCTAAACTTCCCCAAGAGGAATTAAGCTAATTACTGTTGTGCTCAGAGAATTATGCAAAACAGTGGACAATTGTATGAACCAAAATAGCAAGTTTTTCACCTCTGAGCTAACTCCAACTTATCTGTTTTGATCTATCTTTTTGAGAGTGATCTTCCAAGGTACATAGGGTGTCTAATACATCCATTGGCAAGCTAAAAGGGCCCACCATATACTCCTGGAGTTCATTTGGTTGGTGTAGATCAAGGATTTTGCAACACCTCTTCATCTTCAAGCACATACCTATCCATCTCTTCACAGTGGTATCAGAGCAAGGTTGGACAACATGGCAGATGGATTTCCATCATCAATTGAAAAATTGGATAGAGGTAATTACTCAGCTTGGTCATTAAGGATGGAAGCTTATCTCCAAGGTAGAAGTTTATATGGTTATGTGGCTGGAGATGAAGTTATGCCAAGTTTCAGGAACAAAAGTCAACCAACACAAGAAGAGCAAGAAAGATTGAGCACATGGTGCTCCAAGGATGCACTTGCAAGGTCTTATCTCCTCAACTCTATCTCAGATTTTTTATTGCCTCACATTAGAAGTTGTAAGACATCTCAAGAAGTGTGGGATGCACTTGAAGCTTTCTTTTCTTCAAGTACTAAAGCTAGGAAGCATCAACTATGGTTGGATTTCACAACTCTCAAGAAGGCTCCCAAACAAAATGTGACTGATTTTGTCACAAAGCTCAAGGACATAGCAGATTAGTTGAAAAGTTCACTTGTGAACTACCTCTTGTAACTTTTGAAGAGTTTACTTAATGTAAAAGTGAAAGAATCTTAAGTGGTTGAGTCCACTTGATCAAGAATGGAAAGAGGAGCCACGAATTCGTGATTTGTGGTAGGTAGAGAATCAAATCAATCATTGATTGATTGGAGAGTGATTGAGGGAAGTTAGCCTCCCAAACTCAACTATAAATAGATGGCAGTTTTAGTCGTGGTTAGAGAGACCTATGTGAAGATCTCCAAGAGCTGAGCTTTATGCCATGTCAAGGTGTGATTAGAAGGCACACATATGTATCAGTAAGTCATTGTATTGTATAAACAATATACTTTCATTTTCATGATTATTTGAGTTCATATGTCCATGTTCTTGTGAAGTGTACTCTCACTGGCATTACTCTCAGTTTTCTCAGTCAGATTGCAGAGATGGTTTCTCTGAGCTTGGTGCATCATTTTCAGTAATTTAACTTGATAAAGTTAGCTCTATAGGTCTACTATATGCTCACAAATTTTCATGTCATTTGGATGTTGCAATCTTCAGTTATGTTCATTTGAAGTCAACAGGGTCTTTTCATCTTCACTTCTCTGTCAGGTACCCGATTTTTTCACTCACCTTGTCAGAGCCATTTCTCAATGATTACTTATCCAAATTTAGTGATGTAAATCTTGTTGGATTGAGCTTACTGTTTAGTATAAGCATACAAATTTTCATAATCATTGGATTCCTACATTTTGAGTTATGTTCATTTTTCTGTTCACTGGTCTCAAACTGTAGCAGCCCGTGAAAATCGGGATGATGTCATCACTTGTTAAAACTCATTCTCAGTGTGTGGTTTATTATTTTCGATGCGATTACTCTTGAAAGTTATCTCTTTAAGTTATCTAGACTTCCCCAAGAGGAATTAAGCTAATTGCTGTTATGCTCAGAGAATTATGCAAAACAGTGGACAGGTGTATGAACCAAAATAGCAAGTTTTTCATCTGTGAGCTAACTCCAACTTATCTGGTTTGATCTATCTTTTTGAGAGTGATCTTCCAAGGTACATAGGGTGTCTAATACATCCATTGGCAAGCTAAAAGGGCCCACCATATACTCTTGGAGTTCATTTGGCTGGTGTAGATCAAGGATTTTACAACACCTCTTCATCTTCAAGAACATACCTATCCATCTCTTCACACACAGCCTTGTAACGTAGCCCTATGCATGCATACTTGGGAAATGCATTGGAAGAATTATGGTGCAAGAAGTTGGGTCTTGAGCTAAGTGCTCATGGGTATGCCGAGGAAGAGGTTTCCTAATCGATCATGGTTATGTTGTTGTTGAAGCATACAATTCTTACCATGGTGAAAGTTCTGTCGATCTTCAACTCTTGGTGTTGTACTTCCATCATGGTGATTGACCATCAGCTTGTCTTCCGTTGTTGATGGCTGTCCTTGCTGATGGTTCACCTGGTTGATTCTTCAAACGCACAGTCCCATTCTTTCTCTCGTCTTCTTCCTCTTCTTCTTCTTCTTCTTTTTTTTTTTTTTTTTTAACAATGGATTAAAACAAGAAAAAAGGTGTTCGCATAAAAAGAATATTTTACATATGTCAGATGTGTCGCATGTGCTTGGGATCCTCAATTGTGTCTATGCACGACTATGTAATGTGGCCCTATATTAATGCATACATTGGAAATGCATGACCGGAATGGTGCAAAAGACAAGGTTATGCCAAAGGCACATTGTTGTTGTACGTTGAGGCTTTCAATGTTCTTGGCAAATGTTAATGCAGCCTTTGTTGGAGGCAACCATTGGATCCCCGAATGACAACTGATTTTTCCTC
Organism: Ceratopteris richardii; assembly: GCA_020310875.1. Classification (NCBI taxonomy): domain Eukaryota; kingdom Viridiplantae; phylum Streptophyta; class Polypodiopsida; order Polypodiales; family Pteridaceae; genus Ceratopteris; species Ceratopteris richardii. The sequence continues at coordinate 18,766,840 of CM035412.1, forward strand.
GTGATAGGGATCCATCTGAGAACTGTGGGTGGTTGTGTACCATTCACTGTGAATTTTTTCATCCTTGAGTGGTTGCTTAAATTTTGTAGCCCTTGTAGTTGGTGCTTTGGTTTTGTGGATGCTACTAGTGCTTTTGGCTTCCAAACCCATATTTTTTTTGGTTGTCTTCTCATTATTGTCGAAGAGTTGGGTTGATCTGCTTTGGTTCTTAGTGCTTGGTGCTGATCCTTGCTGCTTCTTGGTTTCTTTGTGGAGACTTTTCTTGTGAGAGAGATTTGTGGTGTTTGTGCATGTAAGAGTGCCTTGGGTACCCACATTTGTAATCGCCCTTGTTGAGCTGCAACTAATTTCTTTGGCACCCAAATTTGTATGTTATTATGGTTGGCCTCCATCGATTACTTTGGTACCCAAATTTGTCAAAGACCTTGGTATTGAGCCTGTCCTCGTTTCGTGGTGCTTCTTTTAGCATGGTTATCTTGCTTTGATGGGAATGGTTGTGACCAAGTTGGCGGTTGTTCTCCTTTTCGTACCCAAATCTGCTTCATGCCCTGAGCTTCTTTCTTCTTGAATTATGTCTGTCTAGTTGATATAGCAGATGTCTTTTTTGCTTGCCTCTTTGGTCGAGTTACACTTGCATTAGTATGTGAAGAAGAAGAGAGGTTTGCTGGCCGTTGAGCTTGTGCTTCCATGATTGATTCCTTTTGCTTCGTAGGGTTATTGACACACACAACATTTTCTTTACGAAGATTAGTTTCGGAAGAACTAAGAGAATGTGTGACCTCTGGATTTGTGAGCATGCAATTTTCTAATTCTAATGTAATACATTGTTCATGTGCCCAAACTTTAAGGATTTGACTTCTTAGGTTCAAGTTGACTGCATGGTCGTAAATCCAATCTTGACCCAGGACAAGTGGCTCTATAATGTCCTCATGGTGGCATACTAGCATTTTGACTTTGATCGAAACATCTTGAAGGTAGATGGGAAGTTCCACCTCGCCCAAACAAGGGGTTTCCACACCTCCCAAACCTATGAGATATGCTTCTATAGGCTTTATGTTCAGTTGCAAGTCTTTGCAGTAGGATAGTCTAACTGCACTAGTTGCTGCACCTGAGTCAATCAATGCTCTCACAGTCCTTGCATTCTTCCCTTGTCCTACCGCTATGGTCACAAATGGACATCGATCAATTATTTGAGAAGCAACTGCACTTGATGTTTGACACATGGCCATGTGGTATCTTGGGGCCTCAAGATTGATATCTAGGCCTAGACGTCTTAACTTATTTCTCATAATGCGTTCTCTAGCCTCTGCCTGTGCTTCTTCTCTAACCGTTAATTCTTCTTCTTTTTGCTTCTTAGCAGTGTTGAGTCTCTTTAGCATATCCTCTGTAAGAGGTTCTTGATATAGCTTGACTCGACAACTTCTAATATAGCTCGGCAAGACATTGCCTTCTAGTGTGGCCAATTGAACAGCACCGCTAGTGGAAATTCTATTAATGATCATGAGTCTGTATCCTCTTTTTTCCAATCTACGGGCATGTTGCTTTAGTGTATAAACCAACACTAGGTCTCCCTGTTTCAAGCCTTTATCTTTGATATGTGCATCGAAGTATGCCTTTTGTCTTTTCTTTGTAGCATAAATGCCTGCCGCCGCACGTAGCCTTGTCTCACCTAAGCTTTCTAGATCAAAGATCCTAGAGGATAACTCGTGTCCATTCCACTCATGCTCTTGTGCTACTTTTAAAGTTGGGATCAGGAAGTCCAATGGTAGCACAACATTTTGTCCGAAGACCACTTGAAATGGGGTGGCATTGAGTATTGTTTTATAGGCAACTCGGTAGGCCCAAATAGCATGATGAAGTTGTTTGTCCCAATCAGAGCGTTTATTATTTACGAGTTTGGCCAATACATTACATAGGATCTTGTTTGTGCTCTCAGCTTGTCCGTTAGCTTGTGGATGATAGGGAGCTGAATTCTACAAAGTCGTGAGAATAGAATACTCTTAATTACTCTGCTAGGACCAAAATGTCCGCCTACAACACTACTATGCGCAGTTTCTAAGATTTTCAAATAGTCTGATTCATGAACGCACAATCTTAAGTAACCATCTTTGCCTCTTTGGATTCTTGTTCCATGCTTCGTTTCCTTGCTAGACCGGCCTCATTGGGTAATGTTCGTGATCTCATGAATTCTACCAAAGGAGCACTCCAATCTGGAATTAATGACATGTGATAAAGGGTAGCATGCTCCACTGGGGGTCTCTCCTTGCACACTGGACAATTCTTAATCCACTTATGTATTTCTTTGTCCATGCTAGGCCAATACACTCCTAAAAATTTTAGATTTTGCAGTGTTCTTAGTTTAGAATAGTGATTCCCTATATCCTTCATGGACTTGTTGCAACCAACTACTATGTTCATCATCCTCGATAGAACAAGCTAGAACACCTTCCGTATCTTGTTTATACATGCTCCCTGTTGGTGCAGCGCTTATTGCAGAATTCGCTTACACCACAGAAACTAAGCTAGAGTGATGTTAGAACACCTCTATAATCATAAGTAGCTTAGCAAACTTTCTGAAACTTGAAAACTTATAACTGTATCTAGTGAACACCGAAAAATCACTTTACATAAAGCTTCTCGTTTCCTTCAAGCTTCAATTCTAAACTGATTTACTTCAGTCTTTACTTTACTGTGTTTGTTTACAGTTGAACAATCTTTGTGTCACTTAACTATGTCAAAACTATGTTTTAAACTCACCAAAATTCCACCGGAACTTCATCGGATTGTCACCGGAATCTCACCGTAATTGTACCGGAATACTACCAGAATCAACTGCAATTTTGTTTGTAGTTACTTCAAATATGTATACATGAAGTAAGGAAGTGATACCTGAACTTCCTTCACTGAATGAACTATCTCTGAAGTTTAAAGAAAAACTTCCCCAGTTTTGGATGCCTCTTTCCGGTCAGACTTAGTATTGTGTGTACATGTCCATTTCACCGAAATCTTTGATTAGTTTATAGTTGAGACTTATAGCTACAAGATAATCTATATCTCATACAAAACTTTACACTGTACTTCGAGATCTAACTCATAGAAGTACCGGAAAATATTTACTGAGAAAACTGTAACTGTTAACTAACTTTTCACAGTAACATGAAATCTCTCAGTTTTCTTCACATACGAAGAATGCGCTCAAACTTCCACATGAACATGTGTTTTCTATTAGATAAGATGTGTACAAAATATAGCTTGGCCTCACTTTGCTCATAGCTATGGAAAACTCTTCTACTCTGAGTAATTATTCCTTACCATCTCTCTCATATGAATACCCGACATTTCAGGTTTTGTTATTCATCTCTACATACGCGATCTCTGGCGTCTTCTACTCTATGCTATTCTATTTCTCTCTCATATGTGCACACTCATCTATCTATCTCAGCTCTCTTATATACAATTTGATCCGAGATTCAAACTCTAATTCTGGAAGTTTCTACGCTGTATATTACAGACGTGAATTTGTCCCTTCATTAAGGCTTTGGTTTTCTGAATACTTTGTTTCTGCTTTCCTTCGTCTGTATGTCGTTATGCATAATTAGTGAGTGAATCTCCAACAGCTCCCCCTCAATCACTAATTTGCATCCTCCGGTCTTCATATATCCTTCTTTTCTTTTATACCTGCCATTTCTTTGAATCTGCTTGTCTTTACTCCATCCAAGCTCTTTGTCTGAATATCTGCAATCTGATCTTTTGTAGGAGTGAATACCAATTCAATCTCCTTCTCCATTACCTTTTCCCTCAGGAAATGATATTGAATCTCTATGTGTTTTGTTCTTGCATGAAATACTAGATTTGCTGCAAGATACAACGAGCTCATATTATCTCCATGTATGATAGGTATACCTTGATCAATACCCATTCTTTTGAACAAGGTCTGCATCCATATCACTTCTTTAGCTGCTTCCACAAGTCCTTTATATTCTGCTTCTATTGACGATAAAGCTACTGTGTGTTGCTTCTTTGAACACCAGCTTACAAGCTTATCTCCTAGGTATATCATATACCCATGTGTTGACCTTCTGTCATCTTGACTTCCTGCCCAATCTGAGTCACTGTATGCTCTCAGCTTTATATCTGACGTATAAGGATAATATAATCCTTCCTTTATAGTTCTTTTGATATATCTAAGAACTCTTTGTCCTGCAACCCAATGTTGATCCTTCGGACAATGCATAAACTGTGAAAGAACTCCCACTGCATAACTGAGATCTGGTCTTGTTAGTGTAGCATAAATTAAGCTTCCCACTAGCGACTGATACTTTCTCATATCTTTAAACTCTGCACCACCATATTTGCTGAGTTTATGATTGACTTCAAGTGGTGTTGAAGCTTCTTTGCAATTCTCCATGTTAAACTTCTTCAGTAAGTTTAGGAGATACCTTTCTTGTGAAACATATATACCATGATCTGTATATGTAACTTCCATTCCAAGAAAGTATGACAACTTTCCTAGTTCACTGATCTTGAACTCCTTTTCAAGCAGTCTCTTTACCTCTTTGATTCCTTCATCTGAGGTTCATGTGATTATTATGTCATCTACATAAATACAAATGTAGATCATACCTTCATTTGTTCTCTTGATTAGTAGACTTTCATCTGCCTTCAAACTTTGGTATCAAAGGTCATTGAGATATTTCACAAGTCTGTAATTCCAAGCTCTTGGAGCTTGCTTCAATCCATAGAGAGCTCTTCTTAATTTGCAAACATGATTTGGGTAACTGGAACTTACAAACCCTTTAGGTTGTTCCATGTAGACTTCATCTGATATATATCCATTGAGAAATGCATTCTTGATATCTAGCTGACTTAGCTTCCATCCTTTTGATGCTGCTATAGCAATCAATGTCCTTATGGTTGACATCTTTGCCACCGGACTTAACGTCTCATCATAATCTATGCCATATGTCTGAGCATAGCCTTTGACAACCAGTCTAGCTTTGTATCTAGCTATCCTTCCATGTGCAAGCTTCTTGACTTTGTAAACCCATTTATTTCCAATCACTTTCTTACCATTTGGTTTCGGAACAAGTTCTCAAGTCTTGTTCTCCTCAAGAGCATTGAACTCTTCTTTCATCGCTTCTTCCCATTGTTTCTTACCTTTTGCTTCACCGTAACTCTGAGGTTCTTCATCTCCCTTTACTAAGTAAGCATATTTTTTCTTAGTTAAATACGAAGTGTCATAAGAATACCTTGTTGGTTGTTTCCTTACTCTGTTTGACCTTCTTGGTTCAAACTCTTCATGTGTATCTGAATACACATCTTCATCAAATCTTGATCCATCTTCATTTCTCATACCCGATCCGATCCTGGACGTACTTGCCTGCATATGATCTTCATCTCCATTCACCTGCATATGTGATTTACCTTTTTCATTCCTTCTTATCTCTTCTTCAAGTGTTTCAACACTATGCTCTTTATTTGTATACCAACTCTTTCCTTCATCAGGTTAGAGGACTCCATAACCTGTAACCCGTCTGCTTTTCATCATATCCGATGAACACATATTTTTCAGCTTGTGGTTCAAGCTTATGTCTCAAATGTGATGGTACATAAGCATAAGCAACTGATCCAAACACTTTACAATGATCAAGTGTTGGTTTCTTACCCCACCAAGCTTCATAAGGGGTCATCCCATTTAAAGTTGTACATGGTAATCTGTTTACCAGGTATGTTGTTGTGTTTACAGCCTGAGCCCAAAGATAGTTTGGACAGTTCTTCTCCTTTAGCATTGCTCGTGCAAACTCAACTAGAGTTCGGTTTCTTCTTTCTGCTACTCCATTTTGTTGTAGTGTATAGCAAGTTATTTCTCTTTTGATACCTACATTCCACAGATAATCATTGAACTCTCGAGAAAAATATTCTCCTCCTCCATCAGACCTTAGTCTTTTGAGTTTCTATCCTGTAAGTCTTTCAGCATATGCATAAAAATATCTGAAAGCTTCAAATACTTCTGATTTCTCTTTCAAAACATAAAGAGTTATCCATCTTGTTGCATCATCAATGAAAAGAACATAATACCTTGATCCGCTGATAGATCCTTCTTTTTTTTGTCCCCATACATCTGTATGTATTAGTTCTAGCACACCATCGTGTTTGTAACCATTTTTCTGAAATGGTAACCTGTGTGCTTTTCCCATCTGACAGGCTTCACATTTGTGAATCATATGTTGGTTCTTCATATTTGATAATCCTCTCACGGATTGTTTCTCCACCATAGCTTTGATTCCCTTTTCATTAAAATGTCCTAGCCTCTTATGCCAAAGGTCTAGTTCTGTAAATACCTCATCACCATGTGTGAACAATGCTTGACCAACATTCCCTTGTACTTTCAGAGTAAAAAGTCTACCTTCCTTTTTACCATGGACAATTTGTTTGTATCCATTCTCTGGATCTTCGACAAAAACTCCTTCATTTGTAAACCTGACTTGAAAACCTTTTTCTACTATCTCACCCACACTTATCAGATTCTTCGGGATTGTTGGAACATACAAAACACTTGTTAGTAGGTCAGCTCCATTCTTACACTTTACCTTTCCAATTGACCTTACATTATGTTTTGTGTTATCACCTGTCTGTACTGTATGATTTGAAATACCTCCTTCTAATTCTGATAACAATTCTATATTTCGTGACAAATGATTTGAACAACCAGAGTGAATATAGAATACCTTGAGGTCTTCATTCTCTGACACACTTATCGAGTTCATCATCAACGTCGTAGGATCGTCATTCTGTGTATCATTCGCATAGTTGTAGTAGGTAGTGCTGTGAGACTGATTCTATCCCCAACTTCTTGCTCCACCTCTACCATATCCGCCTCTTTGGCTTTGTCTTCCTCTTTGATATCTTCCGCTTCTGCCTCTACTATTATTGTTCTGATTCTGACTTGATCCTTGTGAATTATGCCAGCAATCATGAGCCAAGTGATTGCTTAATCCACAGATCCAGCAAGCTTTCTTGTTACCTCTTCCTTTTGTATTACTTCTACTTTTATTTCTGACATTACCTCGTCCTCTTGCATAATTTGCTTGAGCAGTCACTTCTTCTTCATCTTTTTCTTTACCTTTATCACCTTTCTTCTTGTTCTTTGCGTACATAGCCGAACTATGTCCTTTTTCTCCATATATCTTCAAATCTTGCTCAAACGTTAGCATTAGTCCAAGCAACTGATTTAAATCTGGTACAAAATGATTTAAAGAAAGTTCAGTTGAGAGTACGAAAGGTTTCCACCTTTCATCTCCTCTCAAACCTGCAAGCACTTGCGCTATTAACCTGTGGTCTTCGATATCTTCATCAACCGATCCAAGACTGTCTGCCAAGTCCTTCATCTTAGTGACATAATCACTAATGCTTTGACTTTGCTTTTTCTTGAACGTTGTGAACTCCGACCATAAGCTAGCCTTTCTAGCTTTCATTGTATTTTGGAAGTGATCTTCCAATGCTCTCCATATGTCTTTTGCTTTCTCCAGACCTCTAATGTGCGGCAATAGATGATCTGTAACAGTATTATAGATATATGCTCTTGTCATTGCATCTTTCTTTTGCCACAGCTTCAAGGCTTCTAATTCTTCTTTTTCCGGTTGACTATCATCTTCGAAAGTCAGCTTCTTTTCTTCTCCGGTCACATATTTCATTAAGTCTTTACTCATAAGTAAAGCTTCCATTCGCATTACCCATGCCGGATAATTATCTCTGTCCAATTTGTCAATTGAGATATGATCTGCCATGATCTTCTTGTTTTTGTTACTTCCGGTGAGTGTAATGTTAAAAGGTTTTACCTTTTACAAACCTTTACGCTTGAGAATGACTTCGGAACACTTTTGGATGCCGTTTGTTGTTGATCACCGCAGCTTTCACCTTTCTTTATGAGAATTCTTCAAATTCTCTTTCCGTTTCTTCTTCTGAGAAACCTTTCTTGCTCTTCAGAACCTTTCCATGCTCTGATACCACTATTGGTTAACCTGCTCTGATACCACTGTTGGTGTAGCACTTATTGCAGAATTCGCTTACACCACAGAAACTAAGCTAGAGTGATGTTAGAACACCTCTATAATCATCAGTAGCTTAGCAAACTTTCGGAAACTTGAAAACTTATAATTGTATCTAGTGAACACCGAAAAATCACTTTACAGAAAGCTTCTCATTTCCTTCAAGCTTCAATTCTGAACTGATTTACTTCAGTCTTTACTCTACTGTGTTTGTTTACAGTTGAACAATCTTTGCGTCACTTAACTATGTCAAAACTATGTTTTAAACTCACCAAAATTCCACCGGAACTTCACCGAACTGTCACCGGAATCTCACTGTAATTGTACCAGAATACTACCGGAATCAACTGCAATTTTGTTTGTAGTTACTTCAAATATGTATACATGAAGTAAGGAAGTGATACCTGAACTTCCTTCACTGAATGAACTCTCTCTGAAGTTTAAAGAAAAACTTCACCAGTTCTGGATGCCTCTTTCCGGTCAGACTTAGTACTGTGTGTACATGTCCATTTCACTGAAATCTTTGATCAGTTTATAGTTGAGACTTATAGCTACAAGATAAGCTATATCTCATACAAAACTTTACACTGTACTTCGAGATCTAACTCATAGAAGTACCGAAAAATATTTACTGAGAAAACTGTAACTGTTAACTAACTTTTCACAGTAACATGAAATCTCTCAGTTTTCTTCACATACGAAGAATGCGCTCAAACTTCCACATGAACATGTGTTTTCTATTAGAGAAGATGTGTACAAAATAGCTTGGCCTCACTTTGCTCATAGCTATGGAAAACTCTCCTACTCTGAGTAGTTATTCCTTACCATCTCTCTCAGATGAATACCCAATATTTCAGGTTTTGTTACTCATCTCTACATACGCGATCTCTGGCATCTTCTACTCTATGCTATTCTATTTCTCTCTCATATGCGCACACTCATCTATCTATCTCAGCTCTCTTACATACAATTTGATCCGAGATTCAAACTCTAATTCTAGAAGTTTTTACACTGTGTATTACAGACGTGAATTTGTCCCTTCACTAAGGCTTTGGTTTTTTTAATACTTTGTTTCTGCTTTCCTTCGTCTTTATGTCATTATGCATTATTAGTGAGTGAATCTCCAACACTCCCTGCCAATATTTGATTGTTTTGTGATCGTACAATTTCATCCTTGTTCTTCTTCACATTCTTATTTGCAGGACCAAAGGTCAGGACTGGTACCAACTTATTTGCCCATTTAGGAACAACTTCTAGATTGAACAGATAAACGTCGGGCAATTCATCAGACACTCCTTGCGGGGGCTCTCCTGAAGTGATGCGTGAAAGGTGATTTGCTCTGAGGTGAGTCTTACCTTGCCTGACAACAACTTCAAAGTCATATTCCATTAGTAAGAGGAACCATCTTACTAAGCGTCCTGTATTGCAAGGTTTATTGGCCAAGTATAATAAAGCTTGATGATCCGTGAAAATTTTGAACTTGTTGGCCAATAGATAGTGTCTAAACTTCTTTTATACCATGCCTAAACCTTCTCTTTCTGTTGTTGTATAGTTTCATTCAGCCGCATTTAGCTGTCTACTGGCATAAGCTATAGGCAAATCTAAGTTTCCCTCTCATGTGGGTTGTGCTAGCACACATCCTATTGCGTGATTAGATGCATCCACATGGACATGGGATGTTTTAGTCCAATCAAGAGTGGTCAGTATTGGGGCTGTGCACAAGCATCTCTTCAGCTCATTGAAGGACTTCTCGCATTCTTCGCTCCACTCAAAATTTGTCAACAAGGAATAAAGAGGCTTAGCTATAATTGCATACATGTGAATAAACCTATGATAATATCCATAATGGCCCATAAAGCCTTGTACCTCTTTAACATTCCCTGGCCTCGGCAACTCTGCTATGGCTTTTACTTTGTCCTCATTTGTTGATATTCCGTTCTTAGAAACAATATGACCTAAGATTTTACCTTGACGTACAATGAACACACACTTCTCTGGGTTCAGGCACACTCGATATTCTCTACACTTCTTGAAGATCTATCTAAGCTCAGGGATGTGGTATTTTCTTTGTTGGGAATGAGCACATAAATCATCCACATATACTTCTAAGATCTTTCGCAAGAACTATTTGAACACATGACACATGAGCCTTTGGAATGTTGTAGGTGCATTGGTGATCCCAAATGGCATCACACAAAATGCAAAGACTCCCCACTCTGTGGCAAAGGCCGTTTTATGTTGATCTTCTAGTGCAATGGCTACTTGGTTGTAACTTGAAAATCCATCAAGGAAGCTATAAACTTCCTTGCCTGCGACACGCTCCAATAAATGATCAGTGATTGGAAGCGGATAACTATCTCTTACTGTGGCGGCATTAAAGTTTTTAAGGTTAATACACACACGTAACTTCATGTTCTTCTTGGGCACCACTACAATGGGGGACACCCATTCAATATGCTCAATCTCATAGATGAATCCAGCTTCAATCAATCTGCTGATTTCCTCTTTTATTTTAGTTGCATAGGTGTCATTATATGTGTAGGGCTTCTGTTTGGTGGGCTTGGCATTTGCTATCATGGGGATGATATGAGAACAAACCTTTGGATCTACTCCCTTCAAGTCTCTATAGTGCCACGCAAACACGTCCCTATATTCCCTTAACAAAGCTACCAACTCTGCTTCCTCTTCATTACTTAGGTCATCTCCTATGTATGTACATCTCTCTTCGTTCTCTTCAATGGTGACTACAATTTGTTTGGTCTTTTCTTTATTATCATATGCTTCTCGTGTTGTGGCCTCTCTCTCAAGCATTCGTACCAAAATTTTTCGGTCCTCAACTTCATATTTCTTGAAATTCTTTGGTACTTCAAACAATGATTCCTCCTCTCCTTGTTTCACTACTTGTCTTTTCTTTTTCTTTTGACTACCTTCACTTCCTTCCTTTGAATTTATAGTGTTAATGCTTGTGAGAGGTTCTTCTTCAGGTTGGTTAAATACTCCTACATCTTCTAGATAATGCTTCTCCGAGTTAAAGCAACTATCCATCACAATGGACTCTAGATCATCATCATTCTCTTCTTCTATGAAGTCACTAGGGTCACATTCTTCTAGCAAGGGCTGACACGTGAACACTGAAATATCATAACCCTCCTCATCACAATGAGTCCTCATCACAATGAGTCCTCATCACAATGAGTCCTCATCACAATGAGGTGTCCATTTTTCTTCATTGAATGCAATATCCATGGTGGCCAAGATTTCTGCCCAACCATGAGGCTCAAATTCCTCATCTGGAAAGATGATCGGTGTATAGGATGGGTCTCTAATTGGCCTATCTCCTTGAGAAGTTCCTTTTTCTCTTGCTTTTAAGGGTTTTTCCTCTTCCTTCGCGACCTTACACATCCACAAATGAGTGTCTTCATGCATCCAGGATGTATCAAATGAACTTTTAGAATGCACAGAGATTGAATCTTCTTGCTCCTTGTGGATAGGATTCCACTGTAGGGGTGGTACATCTCTGAAGGTGTAATCCTTCAAATTAACCTTGGTTTTGACCCCTAAGCGCTGCAAGTATAAGGAGTTGGTTCCCCAATCCTGTACAACTTGTAGTTGTCATAGGAAGGGCCTTCCTAGGATCATTTCGTAGGTATTAGTTTTACCAAAGTCACATATAGCAAAGGTGAGATCAAACTCTACACCACAAGTGGTTAGAGTTATCCCTTCTAGCAATCCTAGAGGTCTTTCCACATGGCTATCAGCCATCTGAAGCTTGATTCTAGTTGGTCTTCATGCAGGTTTATCCCATTGATTCCACAGGGAGGTGGTTGCAATAGCAACACCGGCACCTGAATCTATGATTGCTTTGGTTGTGTAACCTTGGTAGGTGATCGGAAGCTAAGTATTACCTTCCTCACCTTTGCTCATGTCCCCTATTTTGTCTAGAGGTACCCCTGGAACTTCTTGCTTAGAGCCTGGTTTGGGCATATTGGAATCAAGTTCTGGAACCTGATCTTTCACATGATTCCATAGCTCCAGTTTCACTTTGAGCAGCTCTTCTACAGTGAGATGACATTGAACCTTAGTCTTCTTCACGACATCAGTGTTTCTTGGAACCACTAAGCCTTCGTTTCTGATCAATATTGTGGGAGCTCAGATTCTGAGAGATTCAGATTCCCATGGGCCTGTGAACTGTGGCAACTCTTGTAAATAATTGGATTCAAATTTTGACCTTTCTTCTCTTTATTGCCCTACTTGGTCTCCATGATTAGATGGAATGTCTTATGGAAATTGATCATGAAGGTCATCAATCTCAAGATTAGGAGGGGAAAAATCCTTCTCCTTGGCCCATTTCTCTTCTTGTATTTCCCGCAAGAACTTTTGAGACTATTGTTGAATTGAAAGAGGTTCTCCCTCATCTATGGAGTCACGAACATAGACTACCAAGCCCTGGAAATGCAAACCTGGTCTAAATATGCTCTAGGGTAGCTCTTGTCTAGGTTTGCCAGTGTTGGCCCTTCTTGAAGTCGAGCCTGGTATGCCTTGAACATCATGTCCAAGCCTTCTGGGGTTGGATATGCAAGAATAGACCCTGGTTGCGGTCTCTTTACAATGGTTGGTGGGTGCGGATGAGGTGGTGTGGATGGAGTTTCGACATGCGAGGGGCTTTGAGAAGCAATATCTTCTTTTTTTTTTTTTGCATCTTTCAAGCTTTCTTCTAGTTCGGATAACTTTTTGGTCCACTTACGATTGGCCTTCTCTCTAGTATCCTTCCATGTTCTTGTTTTTCTCTTACTAGGCTCTCCTGATTCACCTGGCTCTGATTGCTCACCTAGTTTAGCTTTTTGTAAGGCTTGTGCCCTAGTAATTGCATGTATAGGCGCCACATTATCGCTGCTGGAACTTGAATCCCCTACTAAGCCTACTAACATTAACTGGTGTAACCTTTGGTGCACTAGAGGGACAATCTCTCAGGAGTTGTTCTTTGCCACACTCAAGACAAACAACTTGTATTGTGATGTTTTGCCCTTGTATCGGAGCTAGTGGGTGGGGTGGTTGTTGTCCTGGTATAGGTTGAGGTTGACCATATCCTCCATGTTCATATGTTCTAGTTGCTCCTCGTGGTCCTGGACATGGGTCATGCCTAGGAACTTCTCTACCTTGTTCTATAGGAGGGTACCCGTATGGTCTACATTGGGTGGTACAAACGGTCGTGCCTGTCTATTCATTGGATAGTTTTCGGTGTTGTAGTTGATGTATTTTTGCTCACTATAAGAGTACATGTTAGGTTGTGATATTCATGGTATATCGTATGGGTAAGGTTGTGATAACCCTAATCCTTCTCTGGTGCAAACATGAGATGGATGATCTCCACCGCAACGTGTGCAACTTCCTAACATTGGCACTCTCAAGGAAGAGTTTTGGTAGTTCCTTTCTCCTTGTACCCCTAAATTCTTGGCCACTAATGCTGCCACTTCCTCCACATAACTCGAACTAGAGGTCTCATTACTCCTTGTTTTCTTTGATTTGGTAGGATCTTGTGTGGTTTTGAGATCCTCTGCTAAGTTGTCTTCCAAATCTATGCATTTATGAAGACACTCACTCAGAGTTTGCATCCATTTTACGTATACTAACATTCTCAATGTTCCATTCGTTAGACCTTCTAAAAATAAAGATATCATTTTCTGTTGAGAAGGTCTCTCTGTCACAGGACATCGGTATACATATTGATTAAATCTTCGTGCTGCATTTTTTATTGTCTCATTAGGAGCTTGTTTGAAACTATGTAGTAAGGATGACGAATTGTGCTTGATCCCTCGCTTAATGAATTCCCAAATAAATTCTTGGAAGAATTGTTCGATATTGCCAAAGGAATTTGGATCCAAGGATTTAAACCAAGTGTCACTCTAGCAAAATGGTAAGTACCAACGTGAGGAGCTTCACCTCATAAATGTCAATCCACGGAGATGTGAGGACTGTTGATATATTTCGGTAGTGATGTCTGTGAACACTCTAGGACCGTCAGGGGCACTTTCTTCCCTCTTTAGGAGGTTTTTTTCCCTCGGCTTGTATATACGCCTATTGCCCTAATGGGCTACTATATCTTTGTATATTCTCTAGTAATACATTCAATATTGTGTGTTTGTGCTCCAAGCTTCTTCTTCTTCCTTGTGTTATTCGTGTGCTTCCACGAACATCTATCTCCAACAATTGGTATCAGAGCAGGTCGTCGCTTCATCTAGGGTGCCGTCGACACTCCTCTGTTTGCAGTCTCAGATTCGCACGAAATTTGGTGGGCATACTCAGGGTGTTTCAAAGATCAAACCAGCTTCGCTATGTGGTGCTGAAATCGTGATCTGAGCTCATTTCGGCCTCCAAATGCATTATCACAGTGCTTGTGCAGGCTATTTTGTCTTTTTATGCCAAAGGTATATACCTGTTTCTGTTTGCCAGTATAAGCATCTCGAAGTCTGCTACAAGTTTAGCAGAACTCGTTTGGGCAGTTCCGTTCAACTTTTTGAGATACAATCAATTTTCTGCATCAAGGTATTTTAGTCACCGGCCATGGCTGAAAGCAGTGATGTATTCCGTATGTTGGCTGTTGAGGATAAGTTGGATGGTACCAACTACCCATTATGGGCTTATATGATGGGACATGTTTTGGTTGCAAAAGGATTGTGGAACATTGTGTAGGGTGTTGAAAGACGTCCTGTTACACCTGTAACGATAGGTACTGCAAATACAGGTGCTGGAGCTGATGAAGATGGTGTCGAAGATGATATTCTGCAGATTCCTGTTCGTGCTGCTATTTCTGTTGCACCTACTGCAGAGCAGATTCGCTGGGATGGTAGAGATGCCCAGGCACATGCATTAATAGCTTTGTCTATCAAACGTGTCATTATTCCTCATATTCGCTCTTGTAGAACAGCTAGGGATGCTTGGGATACACTTACCACATTGTACCAAGCTAGGAATGAGGCTCGTGTTGCTTACCTCCGAAAACAGTTGGAGAGTGAGCACATGAATGAAGGTGATTCTATGGACAATTTCCTAATGAAGATCAAAGATTTGAAGGAACAGTTGATTTCTACTGATGAGGTTATACCAGATAGCTCACTTGTGCAGACCGTTCTGAATGGTCTTCCTAATTCATATCAGAGTTTTGCTTCTACTCTTCGGTTGATGATGAAAGGCAATCCGAATGCCTTATCATTTGAGGAGTTAGTCTCTGTTCTGTTGCAGGAAGATCAGTCCAGGCAGAACAGGTCCATTATGCGTGTTGCAGATCAAGCTTTCCTGGCTAGTCAGAAGGGCAAAGGAAAATGGAGCTCTTCTACTAGTAAGCAGAAATCTACAAATGCTGCACATTCAAAGAACCAGGATAAAGATGAGAAGAAATCAGAAAAGCAGAAATTGTTTTGCAAGTACTGTAAAGGGAATGATCATATCATAAAGAACTGTCCAAAACTGGCTGCAAAAGAGGCAAAGAAAAAGGAGGCTGGAATGGTTCTTGCAAAAGCCTCTACACCAAAAACAGAGTCTGTTAATCTTGTGCAGGAAGAAGAATGGGCGTTTACTATTGTTTGCAGTTTTGACCCATCTTCTCATGAGCAGTGCATGTCTGTAGTGGACTCAGATGTTTGCCAGTACTTTGACAGTGGGGCGACCAAACATATTACCTCGCAGTGCAGTTTCTTCTCTTCACTTGAGCCTGCCCCTACAGGGAATACTGTTACATGCGCCAACAACTCCTCTTATCCTGTTATGGGAGTTGGTAAGATCATTTTGACTACTGTTGATGGTAGTTCTTTCACTTTGTCAGATGCTTTATTTGTGCCAGGGATCAAAAAGAACCTGTTATCAGTTTCTGCATTAGCCAAGATTGGCTTGGTTGTGAAATTTGTTGATGACAGGTGTACAGTTCATGATCTGTCAAATGGCGATGTGATTATTGCTTCTCGCATTTTAAGTCGTGGGCTATATAAGCTCATAGACTATGACAGATCTGTGAATGATTCGGCATGTGCAGTTCATGATTCTCAGGCTATGTCAGATGCAAAGCTTTGGCATGCACGCTTTGGTCATCTGAATTTTGCTAGTTTGTTATGCCTGCAAAAATCTGAAATGGTGTCCTCTTTGCCCAAACTTGAGGCACCTGGAAAACATGTTTGTGAAGGTTGTATTTTGGGCAAAATGCAACGTTCATCCTTTCCAAAAGATGGTTCAGTTCGGGCTACGCAGAAATTGCAGCTTGTACATAGTGATGTTTGTGGTCCTATGCAGACACCCTCTTTTGGAAATTACCTTTACTTCGTGACTTTCATTGATGAATTTTCCAGGCATGCATGGGTATATCCACTCAAAGCAAAGTCCGAAGTGTTCATGTGCTTCAAACAGTTTTTGGTTTTGGCTGAAAATCTGTCAGCATGTAAAATGGGCACCCTCCATTCTGATCGAGGGGGGGAGTATATGTCTTCTGATTTTAATGCATTTCTGGCTGAACGTGGGATAAAACACTAGTGTACAGTGCCGTATACACCTCAACATAATGGAGTTGCTGAACGAAAGAACAAGTCACTCATGGAGATGGCGAGGTGCATGGTCAAGAGTTAGGCTTTACCACATAGTTTCTGGCTTGAGGCTGTCATGTGTGCAGCATATGTACTGAACAGGTGTCCCACTAAAGCGCTGGAGTCTATCACTCCATATGAGGCTTCGCATGACCGCAAGCCATCTGTTGCTCATCTGCGTATTTTTGGTTGTTTGGCATATGCATTAGTGCATGAACAACATCGTAGAAAATTGGATGATAAGGCAGTAAAATGTATTTTTGTTGGGTACAGTTCTGAAAGTAAAGGCTATCGTCTGTATCATCCATAGACTACACGCATTTTGGTTAGCCGTGATGTTGTCTTTGTGGAAGATGCTATTCAGCCATTGCTTTCATGTACTAAGGAGACATCTGTTAGCTCCAAAGACATGTATGATACTTCGATGCCTCTTTTTACAGGTGGACAGTCTAGTGCTAGTCCTAATGAGGCAACTTCTCAACCTTTGCAGGTTTCATATGATGATGCAGATCATTCTATTTCTGATGCAGATTTACATGACGCACTTGTTGATGAGAGAGCTAATATTGAGCAGGCAAAAACTATGCCAAAATGGCTGGTGAAGACTTTGCATGAGAGCATACTCGTTCAGGCTCTCATAGTGCCTCCTTTGCATCAGAATGGTTGCGTCTAGTCTCTGTGATGAGAATGAGCCTATTTCTTTTGATGAAGCATAGAATTCAGAACATTGGATGGCTGCTATGCAATCTGAATATGATGCTATAATGAAGAATGGTACATGGTCTCTATATGACTTGCCTCCTGGCAAGAAGGCCATTGGCACTAAATGGGTATACAAGCTGAAGCATAAACCTGATGGTACAGTTGACAGGTATAAGGCTAGGCTTGTTGCAAAGGGTTATGCGCAGGAAAGAGGCATTGATTTTGATGAGACCTTTGCACCTACATGCCGTATGACTACTGTTCGGAGCATTTGTGCACTTGCAGCCCATCATGGTTGGAATGTACATCAGTTGGACATTAAAATAGCATTTCTGAATGGTGACTTGCATGAAGAAGTGTATGTTTTTCAGCCCCATGGATTTGTGCAGAAAGGGCATGAAAACGAGGTGTGCAAGTTAAAGAAGGCATTATATGGTTTAAAGCAAGCACCACGTGCTTGGTATGAGAAGATACATGCCTATCTGGTTGCACTTGGTTTTGAGAACAGTCCAACTGAAAGCACCTTATATGTTAAGCATGCTAATGATGTGCTTCTGATCATTGTTGTCTATGTTGATGACATGCTGCTCACTGGTCCTATTGAGAAGCATATTGCTGATTTCAAGGCTGATTTGCATGCCTCATTTGAGATGTCTGATTTGGGGCATTTGCATCACTATTTGGGCATTCAATTTATGCAAGTTGATGGTGGAATGGCTTTGTGTCAAATGAAATATATTGACACATTATTGCAGCGTTTTGGCCTTGAAGACTGTAAGCCTATTGCCACTCCTATGGAGACAGGTTTACGATTGAGTCTTCATGATGCTGGAGATGCATTTGATGCTGTTCTCTATCAGCAGGCTATTGGATGCTTGATTTACTTATGCATTACTCGGCCAGATATTCAGTTTGTTGTCTCGCAGATGAGCAGGTTTATGCATTGCCCAGGAGTCACACATTGGAAGGCGGTTAAGCGCATCTTTCACTACTTGAGTGGTACTCGGATACTTGGGTTGTTTTATCCCAAGGGGGGATCACTACCGCCAGATTTGCATGCTTTTTCTGACTCAGATTGGGCTGGTTGCTATGACACTCGTGTGTCCACCAGTGGTTTTTGCTTCATGCTTGGTAGCTCATGTATATCTTGGTTGAGCAAGAAGCAGCCTACTGTGGCCACTTCCAGTTGTGAGGCTGAGTATAGGGTAGCTTTCACAGCGACTCTTGAGTGTGTGTGGCTTAGACGCCTTATGGCTGATTTGGGTGTTGGCCAGTCTTCTGCTACCACCATCTTCACTGATAGTCAGAGTGCATTGGTAGTTGCGAGGAACCCTGTGTTCCATGCTGGCACTAAGCACATTGAGGTGCATTATCATTATGTCACGGAGAGGTTCTCTGCTAGGGAGATCAGCTTGGCATATGTGCCCACGCAGGAGAACATTGCAAACCTTTTCATGGAGGCTCTACCTAGGGAGAAGTTTGAAGCTTTCCGCAAAGCTTTGGGCTTACTTCCTTTTGTGGAGTGATTTCCACATAGCTTGGCACTTCCTTATACATGAGTGCCAGCTACTTGTTCACCGCATCACTCCTAGGGGGGATTTGTTGATATATTTCGGTAGTGATGTGTGTGAATAGGACTGCCGGGGCACTTTTTTCCCTCTTTAGGAGGTTTTTTTCCCTCGGCTTGTATATACGCCTATTGCCCTAATGGGCTACTATATCTTTGTATATTCTCTAGTAATACATTCAGTATTGTGTGTTTGTGCTCCAAGCTTCTTCTTCTTCCTTGTGTTGTTCGCGTGCTTCCACAGACATCTATCTCCAACAAGGACCGGTATGAAGACCGTGAGCAAGTGATGGCACAAGTGCGTGAGTGAAAGCACACAAGCATGCACACACATACACACACGCGTGCACAAGGTAAGAGCAAAGAGTGGAACAATGGAAAGCTTCAATTACAAAAGAAATCTCTTACAAAGCTCAAATCTACAACAAGCTAGCCTAAAAAACGAGCTCTCCAGCCCTTTTCATAGTTTTTTGAGTGGTTTTGGCCCTGTCCAGACCTAATGTCTGGCCTAGTTAAAAATTAGGTTCCAGGGCTTATTTGGGGGCTCAAACGGAATCTAAAAATTATGAAAACTGGCAGGATGATAGTTCTAATACTCCTCAAGCTCGAGGACTCCTCGGCTTGAACAAAATGGAGTTTCAAAAATGAAAAATGATATTTACAATGGTTTTTAGTGATAAAAATCACTATTTTTATAGGGATTTCTTTTGAAAATTTGACATGTGCTTCTTGGAGCTCCCTTGCTCCTTCTTCTTGTGTGTCCACTTCCTTGGTGTGCTTCCATGCTTTGTCCTTAACTTTGAGGTTCAACACTGACATGTGCTTCTTGGAGCTCCCTACTTGCTCCTTCTTCTTGTGTGTCCACTTCCTTGGTGCACTTCCATGCTTTGTCCTTAACTTTGAGTGTCAACACTCCCCCCCTTTAGAGTCTGTCGTCCCTGATAGACCCTTGTTGTAGTGGTTGTTTCATTAAGTACTTTGAGAGGTAGTGTCCCTTATGTATCAACTAGAGTTGTCCATCTTCCAAATGTAACCTGGTTGATCGTTGAGTTCTTCATGTCCTTTGCTATCCTTTTCAAGCTTTTCGTCCTGTGTATGTACTTTAGCTTTGGACTCTCGCATGATGGTGTATTTAGGAGCTTCCCCAAAAATTGTTGGTTGCTCAAAAGAGGTTGTGAAGGGTTGTTTTGAGCAGTTGTCAACTGTGGATTACTCCATAGGTTTTGATGTTGTAGCATGGATGTCCTCTAGATCTTCCAAACATGGCTTTCACAATTTGTATGCCAAGTACTTGTAACCCATAATGGATGAGGGGCAAGTGCATTAGTGCATGGGTTGAACAAAATATGTGCCTTGTGCATGGCCTTGCAATGTGACCCTATGTATGCATACTTGGGGAACGCATTGGAAGACGTATGGTGCAACAAATGGGGTCTTGAGCAAAGTGCTCAAGGGTATGCTGACGAAGAGGTTTTCCCAAGCTAACTGTTGGAGCAAGCAATCTCCAAATTCACAATTCTTAACAATTCCCATTTCTTATAGAAAATCCTATAAGTATTTGTTCTACATGATCCTAGTTTTTATGAAGAACTCTCATATGACTCTACCCTTAGAAGCCTTCCACATAAGTAATCACGTAATTCATCGCACACACTAGATAAAATAAAAAAGGAGATTTTGTTTTTACATAACAGACCAACCGCTATACATGTTCCTTAACTCAAGGATGAGAAATAGACGCGCAAAGAAACTCCTTAAATCAAGGCAATGAAATTTATACATCAGTTTTAGAAAGAACTATGCACGCTGTGAACGTTGCCGCTTGATAGTGTTTGTATATAAACATGATGAGTTAATAGAAGTTTTTGGGCGACACTGTTAGATATTCACAGATGCTTATGTCGACTCCTTATCTCTCTGTTTTGATCTTTCTATAGCGTTAAGAACATATTGATTCTGATCTCTCTCATCATTAGTCATTACACTCTACAATACATTCTATTCGGCACTGACTATGCGCATATAGTTGATCATATTGATCAATATTCTGCGTTCCATATCAGTGATGTTTTTTACTCTGTGTCGAGTAATCATTGCAGTTCATCATTGGCTTGATCATGATTCCATATGCTGCTATATCTTATCTAGTGATTGTACACTACGATCACCGTCTGCAATATGATGACAACAACATGGAAGTATTTTTTGTTCACATTCAATTCATAAGAACGCAGGCATACTGTTATACTTTATTGGCGCAATCACGTACAAAGCTTGTCATCTACTGAGTGAGTCTTGTCATGATAAAAGTACAAATGTCATACTTCAGGAGTTGCGAGGAGAAGATTCTTTGCTCACAGTATATTGACACTCAATTATAAAAGAACGTCTTTATCAAAGTAGTATGATACTCTATTAGTTCATATTTGTGCAGTATAGTCCGCCATGCATAATTCATATGCAGAAGATGTCGATTGTTTTTCAACGCTGCGATCAACATTTTTCAACTACAGGTTATGATTCATGACGCTGACTTCTCAAGATGCAGACGAAGTAAAGGATTTACCGAACTCAATCACCTACACAGTTGTGTACTGTATGCAAGTCAATCATGTTCCTGCGTGACATGATAACTCTGCCATGAAGAAATGCTGCTATCTGTTGTACAAGTAGTATACGAAGATCACTCTAATCTGTAGCTCTGTCTACGATTGAGCAGACTATGTTTCTATTTTGCAGAATCCTTGAAGACGATTCACCCATCAATTTATGAAGCTAACTCTCAGATCACATTCGCAAGAATTCCTTCAAAAGAGGCATTCATATGTAATCATGGATGCATGATGATCAGCATGTTATTATGTTCGATTGTTTCTTATACGGTTGAGCAGTTGAGTTGAAAACTCATTTTATTGTAATGATCCAATTCTAATGGGATCGTGCTTCCGCTTACTCATACACCAATATATGTCTCTAGATTTGAGTGCATAATTTTTTTTTTTCATTCTCTCTCACAGTGGTATCAGATCCATCTAAGAGCCTTCATCTAAGCCTTACATCATAGCCACATCCTTGTCAATATTCTCTATTTGATAATCTTCAGGGAGCAGGAGGTTCTACACATATCAATGGAAAGCATCAATTCAACTTACATAGCAATAAGCTTGGAGATATGCTTTGAGTCACATCAATGGCTCATTGTGTGTGCAATATACTACATATGATCTACTCAGCTTCTATTCAAGTAGCACAAATCTATGGCGATTGTTACAAGAGGAGTTTGCAACTCGGTGTTTTCTACAAAGGA
The DNA here is from genome assembly GCA_020310875.1 of Ceratopteris richardii. Classification (NCBI taxonomy): domain Eukaryota; kingdom Viridiplantae; phylum Streptophyta; class Polypodiopsida; order Polypodiales; family Pteridaceae; genus Ceratopteris; species Ceratopteris richardii. The sequence goes on from CM035412.1 coordinate 18,789,031, forward strand.
TGTTTATGTGCATATTCATATGCTCATAACTTATTATGTATTCTTGAAGGATGTCAAGTCTAATATGATTTGACTTATTATAAACGGATGAAGGAATGACGAAAAGAGAGCAGAGCGAATCACAGCCTCAGCATGCAATTGAGACTACCGTTGGTAGTTCAGGACGTGATCTCGATGACAACGCTGCTCAAGGGGTACAGAAAAGTAGCATTATGGAGTGAGGACAATGGTCAGCAGACAAGCTTGAAGACGTAGTTGATAGTTTGGCTTTAAAAATAGGCGCTTCACAAATGGACCTAGCTGCATCTGGTAATAGCGAGAAAATGAGAGATGTTTCTGACACTTATGATTCAGAAAATATAAAGAGTGACTGTTCTGAAGAATACAAACAGCATATTCATCTTGATGATGCATACAGAATAATAAGACAACGAGAGAACGAAGTCTCATTACCAGTATTACCTGATGCCATGAGCAAGGGTGCTCAACTACTTGCTTAGATTGAGGGCGTACTTGCAGCGAATATATTTGATTGGGGTTCTTTAGCAAACCCGATTATTCGAGTCCCTCATATTGTATAAGTTAAGCTCATTTATTGAGTTGCCATACATGAAGTTATTGAAGAAGAAAATCAGTAGGTCACTTCCCGAACTTCATCAACAAATGCTCCTCATTGAATTGAGGAATCAAGGAACCGTGCGAGCTACACAAGCTATATTTTTTTCAAAGATATCATATGTTTATGAGCAACTGTTTTTACTCATATCGTTTTCTCATTTGATTATTCAAACAATACTGCAAGATATTGTTATACCTTCAATGGTTCACCTTAGGCCTCAACTAATCATTGTATCTATTGAGGCACAAGAAGTTTATTTTTGAAGATTTATGAATCTTATGTAACCCACCTTGTCACTCAAGGGGAGTATGAAGTAACGTGTTTGATTCCATGTTAGTGGAAATATTGTGGTATCTACTTCAAAAGAAACAATATGGTATAGGGCATTTCTCTTGCAAACCGACCATACAAGGAATCAAGGAAATCTCAAGTGCTCTATTCAAGGTTATAAAAGAATCAGCATCAAAGGAAGTTAGCAACATCAAGCTATGAAGAAAGCTCAATATCCGACATTGAAGATCATCGTCAAGGAAGGCCGGGTGTTCAAGTTTGCTCAAAGAGAGGCTCGTCATCAAAATACATGAGTTCAAAGGAAAGATATTATCAAGGGCCACACAACTTACAAAGCCCAAAGATCGAAATTTGAAAGTTCAAAGCTACTTTCAGCAAAGCTCCAAACGATTGAAGGTGTTCCCTCCGAAGACTCAAATCCAACAGCAAGAAGGCATTCATTTGGTAATGTATATCAATTGGTTTCTCCCTGATAGTATTCATCTTCTAAGATCCAAGAGCTCTTAAAAACCGGTTAGGATCAATGTTCATACATGTTCTATCTTGGAGATACCTATTCTTTAGCATCAATTCACTTCTAAGCCTTCTCATAGAAATCTACATCATTTCAAAGAGAACTCATATTCAACATTATCTCTATTACATACTTTTGTATCAAAAAAAGATCTCATAGATCCTATGTTCATTGATAAGTTCCTTTTTTTAAGCTCAACTATCTCTATATTGAGATATGTGTACAAAGCAAAGAAATTTGCATTCCTATTCAAATGCTATTCAAGCATATTCCCATGAAAAGATTGTATTTGCAGCCAAGTGCTTTCTAAGCACTCCTTCATTATTGAACAAGTAGGATTGGAAGAAGAAGATTCAAGTGATCGAGGCAAAGACCGTGGACATCACTACTCAAAGAGCTCACTCACTTCTCCATATCAATTGGAAGAAGTAAAGTAAAGAAGAAGGAAAGTGCATCCAATGCACTCTTGAAGACCTCCTTACCATAGGAAGATAAAGAAAGTGCATTCAACGCACTCAAAGATGAAGAAGAAGACTTCCTCACGAAAGGAAGAAAAGGAAAGTGTACTCAACACATTTCAAACAAAGGTAAAAGGTTATTCTACTCCAACCTCGAAGAATATGGGCACCTTAGATGTGCTATCATAAGTCTATTTGACTTGCATTTATATACAAAAAAATTCATGTTGTATAGACTCTCATTTATGAAGAGTCACTCAAAGGCTGCATATCATCATACCATTATATCTTTTGTAAAAGCTAAAAAGCACTCAAATCCCCTTCATTACCAACCATTATAAATTAAAAGGATGATCACATTTACAAGTGGTGTGAGCACTTGTTTCTACACATACAAGGTGAAATCAAAATGGAGATTAATCAAGAAGCTGGGATCTTGATTAGCTTCATTTAATTATGGAAGCTTGCAAACAATGTGAAGATATAGAATCACTCTAGAGCTAGAGCAATGCTCGCTCCAAAATGAGTGAGGAAAAACCACAACCTCTGAACTTTGCATTGACAAAGTTAAGTTGTTATACACAAATGGCAAAAGCCATAGATAAAGCACTTTTTGTAGCTTTGTAACTTGTTTGAAACCTCCATATGTATTATGATGAAAAGAGCTCATGTATTCAAGCTCTTGTACTTCCTTATCCAAAGCACTATGTAAAAGATCATATCCTTTAAAGATCACATAAAAGGGTTCTCAAATTGAAGGGGAGATATTCTTGAAGGAAGATGCTACATCAACATGGAGCATTCAAAGAAGAAGACGTCATCAACCAAAAATGGAGCTATTTTTGAAGCAAAGGACAAAGAGAAGATCAACCACATGGAGCAAAGGACTACATCAATGGACTACATCAACTCATGAAGAAAAGACATTTAACCAGAGAACAAAAAACCAATCTACTACAAAGAAAGTTTTCAACATATGGAAATCAAAGACACTTCAAAAGGAGCAGAAAAAGTAGTCTACATGTGAAGAGGATTCGACCGTCAAAGGCAATTTCAAAGGAGTTATCTACACTAAGGACAAGGAGAAATATTGTCAAAGGAGCTATTCATAAAGAGGAACTTCATCAACCTCAAAAGAAGAAAGGACTACATCAAAGTCTTTCAAAGTAAGATCGCATGGAGGAGCCATCACTTCAAACAACCAAGAACTACATCAGCAAAAGGGATTTCAAGGAAGATCATATAGAGAATTACTACTTCAAAGGAACTACATCAATTCAGTTTTTACATGAAGAAGCCTTACTTCGACAACAACGGACTACATCATTGTGAAGGACCTACAGTTCTAGAGAAGAACATATCTACTTCAACATTATGAAGAATCAATTATGAAGATACATGAAGCAAATTGGAGAAGAAGGTAGAAAGAAAACAAGGATGCATAAAAAGAAAGAAAAGCCACATCAAAGGGGAGATAGAGAAAATTCAAGAAGAACAAAAAAGGCAAAAGAGAGAGAAAAGAGCACATGAAGAGCTAAAGTTGAATTTGAAGATTGAAGGGGAGCTGTTGGAGCAAGCAATCTCCAAATTCACAATTCTTAACAATTCCCATTTCTTATAGAAAATCCTATAAGTATTTGTTCTACATGATCCTAGTTTTTATGAAGAACTCTCATATGACTCTACCCTTAGAAGCCTTCCACATAAGTAATCACGTAATTCATCGCACACACTAGATAAAATAAAAAAGGAGATTTTGTTTTTACATAACAGACCAACCGCTACACATGTTCCTTAACTCAAGGATGAGAAATAGACGCGCAAAGAAACTCCTTAAATCAAGGCAATGAAATTTATACATCAGTTTTAGAAAGAACTATGCACGCGGTGAACGTTGCCGCTTGATAGTGTTTGTATATAAACATGATGAGTTAATAGAAGTTTTTGGGCGACACTGTTAGATATTGACAGATGCTTATGTCGACTCCTTATCTCTCTGTTTTGATCTTTCTATAGCGTTAAGAACATATTGATTCTGATCTCTCTCATCATTAGTCATTACACTCTGCAATACATTCTATTCGGCACTGACTATGCGCATATAGTTGATCATATTGATCAATATTCTGCGTTCCATATCAGTGATGTTTTTTACTCTGTGTCGAGTAATCATTGCAGTTCATCATTGGCTTGATCATGATTCCATATGCTGCTATATCTTATCTAGTGATTGTACACTACGATCACCGTCTGCAATATGATGACAGCAACATGGAAGTATTTTTTGTTCACATTCAATTCATAAGAACGCAGGCATACTGTTATACTTTATTGGCGCAATCACGTACAGAGCTTGTCATCTACTGAGTGAGTCTTGTCATGATAAAAGTACAAATGTCATACTTCAGGAGTTGCGAGGAGAAGATTCTTTGCTCACAGTATATTGACACTCAATTATAAAAGAACGTCTTTATCAAAGTAGTATGATACTCTATTAGTTCATATTTGTGCAGTACAGTCCGCCATGCATAATTCATATGTAGAAGATGTCGATTGTTTTTCAATGCTGCGATCAACATTTTTCAACTACAGGTTATGATTCATGACGCTGACTTCTCAAGATGTAGACGAAGTAAAGGATTTACCGAACTCAATCACCTACACAGTTGTGTACTGTATGCAAGTCAATCATGTTCCTGCGTGACATGATAACTCTGCCATGAAGAAATGCTGCTATCTGTTGTACAAGTAGTATACGAAGATCACTCTAATCTGTAGCTCTGTCTACGATTGAGCAGACTATGTTTCTATTTTGCAGAATCCTTGAAGACGATTCACCCATCAATTTATGAAGCTAACTCTCAGATCACATTCGCAAGAATTCCTTCAAAAGAGGCATTCATATGTAATCATGGATGCATGATGAGCAGCATGTTATTATGTTCGAATGTTTCTTATACGGTTGAGCAGTTGAGTTGAAAACTCATTTCATTGTAATGATCCAATTCTAATGGGATCGTGCTTCCGCTTACTCATACACCAATATATGTCTCTAGATTTGAGTGCATAATTTTTTTTTTTCATTCTCTCTCACACTAACATGGTTATATTGTTGGAGCATACAATTATTACCATGGTGAAAGGTCTGTCAATGGTCCTCTCTTTGAGTTGTACTCCCATCATGGTGATTGACCATGGGCTTGTCCATTGTTGCAGATGGATGTCCTTGTTGATGATCCACTGATGAGATTCTTGGATCGCCTAGTCCTATTTCTTCTTCTCGTCTCTTCCTTTTTTTTTGTGGAACAATGGCACATGACAAGAAGAAAGGCATTAGCATCAATAAAATATTTTACATTTAGCAAGTGTGTCTCATGTGCCTAGGATTCTCAATTGTGTCTATGCATGGCCATGTAATGTGGCCCTATGTTAATGCACACTTTGGAAATGCATGGCCTGAATGGTGCAAAAGACAAGGTTATGCCCAAGGCATATGGTTGTTGCTCGTCGAGGCTATCAATGTTGTTGGTGGACATTGATGTAGTCTTTGTTGGAGGTAGTCTTCATTGTTGTCAATGAAGTGATCAGTCGATGGTGAAATGACAATTGACCATTCCTCCCTTTAGGGATCCATTTGAGAATAGGAGTTGGCCTTATAGAGATCACCTCTAGCCTCTTCCTCTTTGGATGGTTGTTGAAACTTGGTGTCCAACGTGGTTGGCTTTTCGGTTCTATGGAGGTTACTGGTACTTTTGGCTTCCAAACCCATATTCTTGATGATTGTCTTCTTACCTTTGCCGAAGGGTTGAGTTTATCTTCTTCTGTTCTTTTTTATCAGTGCTTACGCTTTCCTCTCCTTGGCTTCTTTGTTGAGACCTTTTGCATGGTGGGGAGCATGGGCCTTCGTGCATGTAAGAGTCCTTGGGGAAACCACATGTGTAATTGCCCTTGTTGAGCTGCAACTAATTTCTTAAGCACCCAAATTGGTCGGACACCTTCTTGTTGAGCTAGTCCTGGTTGTGTGGTTCTTGTCTTCGCATGCTTAGCTTGCCTCAGTGGAAATTGTGTTGGCAAGACTAGTGGTTGCTCTCCTTTTCGTAACTAGATCTACTTCATGCCCGGAGCCTCTTTCATCTTGAATGCTCTTCATCTATTTGGAGATTGTCTTGTACTGTTTTGCTTGCTTTTGTGGGTGAGTGGTTGTGGCAGCATTAGTCTTTGCACAAGAGGAGAAGTCCGCTTGTCTTTCAGCCTGTTCTTCCATGATTAAGTTGTTCTGGAACATAGAGCTTTTGACACATACAACATCGTTTTGGCTAAGATTAGTCCTAGAAGAACTAAGAGAATGTGTGACACCTGGGTTTGTGAGCATGCAATTCTCTAATTCTAATGTGATGCATTGTTCCTGTATCCAAACTTGAAGAAGTTGACTTCTTAGGTTCAAGTTGATTGCATGGTCGTAAATCCAGTCTTGACCCAAAACAAGTGGCTCTGTGAGGTCCTCATCATGACACACTAGCATTTTGACTTTCATTGGAACATTTTGAAGGTAGTTGGGAAGTTCCACCTCACCCAAACAAGGGGTTTCCAGACCTCCCAAACCTATGAGATAGGCTTCTATGGGTTTGATGTTCAATTTTAGGTCTTGGCAGTATGAAAGTCTAACTGCACTAGTTGTTGCACCTGAGTCAACCAAGGCTCTCACAATCCTTACACTCTGTCCTCATCTTACCTCTATGGTCACAAAGGGGTGTCGATCAATTATTTGCAAAGTAATTATGCCCGATTTTTGGCACATGTCCAGGTGATATTTTGGGGCTTTTGTGTTGACATCTAGGCCTATTCGCCTTCACTTATTTCTCCTTATGTGCTCTCTAGCCTCTGCCTATGCTTCTTCTCTAACCCTTAACTCCTCTTCTTTTCGCTTCTTAGCAGTGTTGAGTCTCATTAGCATATCCTCTGTAAGAGGTTCTTGATATAACTTGACTCGACAACCACTTATATAGTTTGGCAAGATATCACCTTCTAAAGTGGCCAATTGAACCGCACCGCTAGTGGAAATTCTATTAATGATCATGGGTCCATATCCTCTTTTTTCCAATTTTCGAGCATGTTGCTTTAGCATATAAACCAACAATAGATCTCCTTCTTTCAGTCCTTTATCCTTGATGTGTGCATCAAAGTATGCCTTTTGTCTTTTCTTTGCAGCATAGATGTCTGCTGCCGCTCGTAGCCTCGTCTCACCTAAGTGTTCTAGATCAAAGATCCTAAATGACAATTCATGTCCGTTCCACTCATGCTCTTGTGCTACTTTTAAGGTTGGGATTAGGAAGTCCAATGGTAGCATAGCATTCTGTCCGAAGACCATCTGAAATGGGGTGGCATTGAGTACCATTTTGTAAGCAACTCGATAAGCCCAAACAACATGATGAAGCAGTTTGTCCCAATCAGAGCATTTATTATTTACGAGTTTTATCAATACATTAGATAGGATCTTATTCGTGCTCTCGGCTTGTCCTTTAGCTTGTGGATGATAGGGGGCGACTTCTTATGTATCACCAAGAATTCTTGGAGAAAGTCTTCAATGACTTCATTCAAGAAGTGCGTACCTCTATCACTTACTAACTCTATTGGTAACCCATATCTAGTGAACATGTTGTCGAATAAGAACTTAGCTGTCGTTTGAGCATCATTCTTTGTTGTGGCTTTTACTTCTACCAACTTGGTGAGGTAATCCGTGGCTACAATAATGTATTCGGCATGGGAGTTTCTTGCTGGGGGGTTAATGGGACCTACAAAATCTATAGCCCACTTCGAGAATTGTTGGAGCAAGTCTATGACAAGCCTAAGTATTGGCTTGAGTCCCACAAAGTCATAGAAAAATCCTTAAAATGAAGACTATGTAAAGTTCACTTGTGAACTACCTCTTGTAACCTTTGAAGAGTTTACTTAATGTAAAAGTAAGAGAATCTTAAGTGGTTGAGTCCACTTGATCAAGAATGGAAAGAGGAGCCACGAATTCATGATTTGTGGTAGGTAGAGAATCAAATCAATCATTGATTGATTGGAGAGTGATTGAGGGAAGTTAGCCTCCCAAACTCAACTATAAATAGATGGCAGTTTTAGTCGTGGTTAGAGAGACCTATGTGGAGACCTCCAAGAGCTGAGCTTTATGCCATATCAAGGTGTGAATACAAGGCACACATATGTATCAGTACGTCATTGTATTGTACAAGCAATATACTTTCATTTTCATGATTATTTGAGTTCCTCTTTCCATGTTCTTGTGAAGTGTACTACTCACTGCCATTACTCTCAGTTTTCTCAATCATCTTGCAGAGATGTTTTCTCTGAGCTTGGTGCATCATTTTCAGTGATTTAACTTGGTAAAGTTAGCTCTATAAGTCTACTATATGCTCACAAATTTTCATGTCATTTGGATGTTGCAATCTTCAGTTATGTTCAGTTGAAGTCAACAGTGTCTGTGCATTTTCACTTCTCTGTCAAGTACCTGATTTTTTCACTCATCTTGTCAGAGGTGTTTCTCAGTGGTTACTTATCCACATTCAGTGATGTAAAGCTTGTTGGAGTCAGCTGACTGTCTAGTATAATCATATAAATTTTCATAATCATTGGATTCCTACATTTTGAGTTATGTTGATGTTTCTACTCACTGGTCTCAAACTGTAGCAGCCCGTGAAAATCGGGATGATGTCATCAGTTGTTAAAACTCATTCTGAGTGTGTGGTTCATTATTTTTTATGAGATTACTCTTGAAAGTTAGCTCTTTAAGTTACCTAGACTTCCCCAAGAGGAATTAAGCTAATTGCTGTTGTGCTCAGAGAATTATGTAAAACACTGGACAGGTGTATGAACCAAGAATAGCAAGTTTTCACCTCTGAGCTAACTCCAACTTATCTGTTTTGATCTATCTTTTTGAGAGTGATCTTCCAAGGTACATAGGGTGTCTAATACATCCATTGGCAAGCTAAAAGGGCCCACCATATACTTCTTGAGTTCATTTGGCTGGTGTAGATCAAGGATTTTGCAACACCTCTTCATCTTCAAACACATACTTATCCATCTCTTCACAATGGTATCAGAGCAAGGTTGGACAACATGGCAGATGGATTTCCTTCATCAATTGACAAATTGGATAGAGGTAATTACTCAGCTTGGTCATTAAGGATGGAAGCTTATCTCCAAGGTAGAAGTTTATATGGTTATGTGGCTGGAGATGAAGTTATGCCAAGTTTCAGGAACAAAAGTCAACCAACACAAGAAGAGCAAGAAAGATTGAGCACATGGTGCTCCAAGGATGCACTTGCAAGGTCTTATCTCCTCAACTCTATCTCATATTTTTTTTTGCCTCACATTAGAAGTTGTAAGTCATCTCAGGAAGTGTGGGATGCACTTGAAGCTTTCTTTTCTTCAAGTACTAAAGCTAGGAAGCATCAACTATGGCTGGATTTCACAACTCTCAAGAAGGCTCCCAAACAAAATGTGACTGATTTTGTCACAAAGCTCAAGGACATAGCAGATCAGTTGGGAAGCATTGGAGAGGTAATAGATGAAGAGCAAATTGTAAGGCAGGTCATTAATGGCTTGAAGGCAGATGACAAGTGGGAACCATTCACCACTGCTATGGATTTGTACATGGACATGCATGTACCTGATTTCAACACACTCATTGGACAACTACTTACTCAAGAGGCAAAGCTTATCAAAAATGGAGAAAGCTCTAAAGGTAATCAATCTTCAGCTTTATACACGGATAAAAGCAAGTCTAAAGATAACAAAGGAAAGGCAAAGAAAGTGGATGATGAAGCAGGTACATATCAAGCTAACTATGCAGGTAGAGGAAGACATGGCAGAGGTAGAGGAAGAGGAGGTAGACAAGGCAGGGGGAGATCCCAAGACTCCAACCCATGTTCTATTTGTGGACTAACTAATCATACAACTGAAAATTGCTTTAGGAATTCCAGGAATCAAAGAGGAAGAGGATACAATAGAGGAGGTTATGGCTACTCAAGAGGAAGGTTCAACAACTACCATGGCAACTACAACAACTACAATCATTCAAACTATCAAGGAGGCTACAAAGGAAGGAGAGACTACAATAACTACACAGAAGACTCAAACAAAGAGGATTCATTATTGATCATGAACATGGCTATACCAGAAGGTAAATCTGATGAGCATGTTTTCTACATAGATTCAGGTTGTTCAAATCATGTGGCAGGAAATGTGGCACCCCTATCAGATTTAGAAGATCCAAGGAATAAGCATGAGGTACAAACAGGAGATGATACAAAACATCTTGTGGAGAAAATAGGCAATGTCAAAGCACCTGATGGAAACATCAACCTACTCAGTAAGGTACTCTATGTCCCTACCATTACAAAGAATTTGATAAGTGTTGGGTAGATAGTAGAGAAAGGGTTGCAAGTCAGGTTCACAAAAGGAGGAGCATTTGTTGAAGATCCAAGTCAAGGATTCAGAAGAATTGCAAAAGGTGAAAAGACAGGTAGATTGTTCACATTTGAATTACAGGACACTAGAAACATTGCTCTCTTTAATTATGGTAGTCAGACACTCACAGAATTGGAAGTATGGCACAAAAGGTTAGCACATATTGGTGAAAGATCATTAAAGCAAATCTGCAGGGACCAAAGTGTACTTGGACTTCCTAATTTGTCAAAACAACATATGATTTATAAGTGTAGTGCATGTCAATTTGGAAAGTCTCACAGGTTACCATTCATGAAGAAAGGTTATATGCATGGAGATCTCTTGGAGTTGGTTCATACAGATGTATGGGGACCTAGCAAGGAAGCTTCAATATCTGGATCAAGGTATTATGTTTCCTTTATTGATGATTGCAGCAGATGGACTATCCTATTCTTTATGAAACACAAAGATGAAGTTTTTTCATGTTTCAAAAGATATTTGGCTCTTGTGGAGAATCAAACAGGTAAATCACTAAAAAGGCTAAGGTCAGATGGAGGGGGAGAATACTTCTCCCATGAGTTTGATTCTTTTCTTCAAGAAAGAGGAATCAAAAGAGAGGTAACTACAAGGTACACTCCTGAGCAAAATGGAGTGGCAGAAAGGAGGAATAGGACAATTGTTGAAGCTGCAAGGTCTATGTTAAATGAAAAGCATTTACCTAATTACTTATGGGCTGAGGCTGTATCTACAGCCACTTACTTGATTAACAGGTTGCCTTCAAAATCCCTTGATGGGATGACTCCATATGAGGCTTGGAATGGAAGAAGACCAAGCTTAGATCATTGTAAAATTTTTGGATGTATTGCTTTTGCTCATGTTCCTTCACAGGTTAGAGGCAAGATGGATCCAAAGGCAGAATGGTGTGCATTTATTGGATATGACAACAATCAAAAGGGCTACAGGTTATACAACCCTACCAACAAAGGATTCTTGGTAAGCAGAGATGTAGTTTTTGATGAGAACAATTCATGGTATGAAGATTCATGCAGGAAGGTCAATTTACCATATAATATTGAAGAAGATTTTCCAAAGCTTGGTAGAGAACAACCGAAGATTGAAGAACAAGACACCTCAGAGGATGATGGAGAATCTCAGATGGAAAAGATCAAAGCATGGAAGTCTAAAGGTAAAGCAAAATTGCAAGAACTTGGACATGAGGCAGAATCATCACATCATGGCCTAAGAAGATCTATGAGGGAAAAGAAAAAACCAGAAAGGTATGGGTTTGACACCTCATTAGTAACTAAACATTCTATCTACATAGCACAAGACATAAACCAAGAGGAGCCACCATCATTTGAAGAGGCCAAAGCAAAAACAGAATGGAAGCATGCAATGAAGGAAGAGATCGAAGCACTTGAGGAAAACAACACTTGGGATTTGGTGCCCAAGACCTCATCCATGAAGGTAATAGGCTCAAGATGGGTCTATAAACTCAAGAAGAATTATGATGGTTCAATTAACAGGTATAAGGCAAGGCTTGTAGCAAAAGGCTTTGCACAAACTCAGGGAATTGATTATGAGGAGACCTTCTATCCTGTGGCAAAGATGCCTACTATTAGGGTTTTGATTAGTATTGCCTCTTCCAAGAATTGGAAGATACTTCAACTAGATGTAAAGAATGCATTCTTGAATCAGAAGAGGTATATATGGCACAACCACCTGGTTTTGAGAGTCCAGTTTATCCTGATTATGTGTGTAAACTTAACAAAGCATTGTATGGTCTCAAGCAAGCTCCAAGAGCTTGGAATTTTAGGCTTGTTTCATTCTTGCAGGACAAAGGCTTTCAACCAAGCAAGGCAGATCCTTCACTCTTTATTAAATAGAGTAATTATGAGGTCATCTACTTATGTGTATATGTAGATGATATTATATTGATAGGAAATGATGCAGATGGTATGAAGAAGATCAAAGATCATATGAGAGAAGAGTTCAAGATAAGTGATTTGGGTTCACTTACCTACTTCCTAGGTTTGGAAGTTGTCTACAAAGATCATGGTTTGTTTCTCACTCAAAGAAAGTACATTAAGGACATGTTGGCAAAATTCAAGATGCAAGATTGTAAGATTGCAGGTACTCCAATGGAGGTCAATCACAAATTGAGCTCACATGAAGGTGAACTCATAGAGGACATCACATCATATCAAAGTCTAGTGGGTAGTCTCAACTATGCCACATTGACAAGAGTAGATATATGTTACAGTGTGAGTGTGCTAAGTCAATTTATGCACACACCAAGGAAACCACATATGGATGCTGCCAAAAGGATTCTCAAGTATCTCAAAGGAACCTTAAATGAAGGACTTTATTATCCTTATGTATCTGATTTAGGTTTGAAGCTATTTTCTGATGCAGATTGGGCTGGCTCCAAGGAAGATAGAAGGAGCACTTCAGGTTATCTTACCTTTGCAGGTTCAAAGCTTATTTCATGGTCATCCAAGAAGCAACCCACAGTTGCTCTCTCTTCTACTGAAGCTGAATATAGAGGTCTTGCCATAGCTACACAAGAAGCTATGTGGATGAAGACATTATTCAAAGATCTTGGATTGGAGTTTGGAACTCCAACTATTTTTTGTGACAATATGAGTTCTATTCATTTGGCTGCTAATCCTATTTTTCATGCAAGGACTAAACATATTGAAGTTCATTATCACTATGTACGAGAGAAGGTTCTAAGCAAAGAGATTCAAATATCATATGTGTCCACTCATCAACAATGTGCAGATATTCTAACCAAAGCATTGGATGGTACAAAGCTTTGCAAATTCAAGGCTATGATAGGTTTGCAGATAATCTTGGAAGATTGAAGACCTCAAGCATACTTGGCTTGAAGGGGAGCTGTTGGAGCAAGTCTATGACAAGCCTAAGTATTGTCTTGAGTCCCACAAAGTCATAGAAAAAGCCTTAAAATGAAGACTATGTAAAGTTCACTTATGAACTACCTCTTGTAACTTTTGAAGAGTTTACTTAATGTAAAAGTAAGAGAATCTTAAGTGGTTGAGTCCACTTGATCAAGAACGGAAAGAGGAGCCATGAATTTGTGATTTGTGGTAGGTAGAGAATCAAATCAATCATTGATTGATTGGAGAGTGATTGAGGGAAGTTAGCCTCCCAAACTCAATTATAAATAGATGGCAGTTTTAGTCGTGGTTAGAGAGACCTATGTGAAGACCTCCAAGAGCTGATCCTTATGCCATATCAAGGTGTGATTACAAGGCACACATATGTATCAGTAAGTCATTGTATTGTACAAGCAATATACTTTCATTTTCATGATTATTTGAGTTCCTCTTTCCATGTTCTTGTGAAGTGTACTACTCACTGCCATTACTCTCAGTTTTCTCAGTCAGCTTGTAGAGATGTTTTCTCTGAGCTTGGTGCATCATTTTCAGTGATTTAACTTGGTAAAGTTAGCTCTATAAGTCTACTATATGCTCACAAATTTGCATGTCATTTGGAGGTTGCAATCTTCAGTTATGTTCAGTTGAAGTCAACAGTGTCTGTGCATTTTCACTTCTCTGTCAAGTACCCAATTTTTTCACTCATCTTGTCAGAGGTGTTTCGCAGTGGTTACTTATCCAAATTCAGTGATTTAAAGCTTGTTGGTTTCCGCTTACTGTCTAGTATAATCATATAAATTTTCATAATCATTGGAGTCCTACATTTTGAGTTATGTTGATGTTTCTACTCACTGGTCTCAAACTGTAGCAGCCCGTGAAAATCGGGATGATGTCATCAGTTGTTAAAACTCATTCTCAGTGTGTGGTTCATTATTTTTTATGAGATTACTCTTGAAAGTTAGCTCTTTAAGTTACCTAGACTTCCCCAAGAGGAATTAAGCTAATTGCTGCTGTGCTTAGAGAATTATGTAAAACATTGGACAGGTGTATGAACCAAGAATAGCAAGTTTTCACCTCTGAGCTAACTCCAACTTATCTGTTTTGATCTATCTTTTTGAGAATGATCTTCCAAGGTACATAGGGTGTCTAATACATCCATTGGCAAGCTAAAAGGGCCCACCATATACTTCTGGAGTTCATTTGGCTGGTGTAGATCAAGGATTTTGCAATTTCCTAGTAGTCCTTTATGGGGCTTGTTGCAACCAACTGCTATGTTCATGGTCTTCGACACAACAAGCTAATACACCCTCTGTATCTTGTTTGTACATGCTTCCTGTCAATATGTGATATTTTTGTGCTTTCACAATTTCTTCCTTGTTTGTGTTTATGTTCTTATTTGCAAGTCCAAAGGTTAGGACAGGTACCAGCTTATTTGCCCATTTAGGTACAACTTCTAAATTGAACAGATAAGCGTCAGCTAGTTTGTCAGACACTCCTTGTGGTGACTCTCCTAAACTTGTGCGAGAAAGGTGATCCACCCTGAGGTGGTCCTACCTTTCCTTACAACAACTTCAAAGTCATATTCCATTAGTGAGAGGAACCACCTTACTAAGTGTCTTGTATTGCAAGGTTTATTGACCAAATATAATAAGGCTTGATGATCAGTAAAAAAGTTGAACTTGTTGGCCAATAAGTAGTGTCTAAACTTTTTCACAGCATATATCATGCCTAAGCCTTTCTCTCAGTTGTCGTATAGTTTCGTTCAGCCGCATTTAATTGCCTACTAGCATATGCTATCGACAAATCTAAATTTCCTTCACCTGTAGGTTTTGCTAGCACACATCCTATTGTGTGATTGGATGCATCCACATGGACATGGAATGGTTTACTCCAATCAGGAGTGGTTAGTATTGGTGCTGAGCAAAAATGTCTCTTCAGTTCATTGAAGGAATTTTCGCATTTCATTCCACTCAAAGTTTGTTAGCAAGGCATAAAGAGGTTTGGCTATGATTGCATACATGTGGATAAACCTACGGTAATATCCACAATGGCCCATAAAGGCTTGTACCTCTTTAATATTCATTGGTCTTGGTAGCTCTGCTATGGTTCTTACTTTATCCTCATCTGTAGATATACCGTTCTTAGAAACAATGTGACCTAAGATTTTACCTTGTTGTACCATGAACACACAGTTCTCTGGGTTCAGACACACTCGATATTCTCTACACCTATTGAAGATCTGTTTGAGCTCAGGGATGTGGTATCTTCTTTCTTGGGAATGAGCAGATAAATCATCCACATATACTTCTAAGCTCTTTGGCAAGAACTCCTTGAAGACATGGGACATGAGAATGTTGTAGGTGCATTGGTGAGACCAAATGGCATCACACGAAATGCAAAGATTCCCCACTCTGTGGCAAAAGCTGTTTTGTGTTGATCTTCTGGGGCAATGGCTACTTGGTTGTAGCCTGAAAATCCATCAAGGAAGCTATACACTTCCTTGTCTGCAACACGCTCCAAAAGATGTTCAATGATTGGAAGTGGATAACTATCTCGAATCATAGCAGCATTAAATTTTTTAAGGTTAATGCACACTCGCAACTTTCCATTCTTCTTGGGCACCACCACAATGGGGGACACCCATTCAGTATGTTCAATCTCATAGATAAATCCAGCTTCAATCAACCTATCCATTTCTTCTTTGATTTTAGCTGCATAAGTGTCATTATATGTGTAGGGCTTTTGTTTGGTGGGTTTGGAATCAGTAGTCATGGGGATAGTATGAGAGCAAATTTTTGGATCTACTCCCTTCAAATCTCTATAGTGCCATGCAAACACGTCCCTATATTCCCTTAATAGAGCTACGATCTCTGCTTCTTCTTTTGCACTTAGGTCGTCTCCTATGTATGTACATCTCTCTTCGTTCCCTTCAATGGTCACTACAATCTTTTTGGTCTTTTCTTTATTGTCATATGCTTCTCCTACGATACCCTCTCTCTTAGGCATTCGTATCAAAATTTTTCGATCTTCAACTTCATATTTCTTGAAATTTTCTGATATTTCGAACAATGATTCCTCCTCTTCTTGTTTCACTACTTTTTGTTTCTTTTTCTTTTGACCCCCTTCACTTCCATTCTTTGAATTTACAGTTTTAATACTTGTGAGAGGTTCTTCTTCTTTTTGGGTTAATGCTCCTACATCTTCTAGATAGTGCTCCTCTGAACTGAAGCAACTATCCATCAAAATGGACTCTAGATCATCGTCATTCTTCTCTTCTTCTATGGCATCACTAGGGTCACATTCTTCCAACAAGGGCTGACACATGAACACTGAAATATCATAACCCTCCTCATCACAATGAGGTGTCCATTGTTCTTCATTGATTGCAATGTCCATGGTAGCTAAGATTTTTGCCCAACCATGAGGCTTGAATTCCTCATCTGGAAATATCATTGGTGTATAGGCTGGGTCTTTAGCTGGTCTATCTCCCTAAGAAGTTCCTTCTTCTCTCGCTTTTAGGCACTTTTCCTCTTCCTCTACAACCTTGCATATCCACAAGTGAGTATCTTCATGCAGCCATGATGGATCAGGTGAACTCCCAGAATGCACAGAGATAGAGTCTTCTTTCGCTTTGTGGATAGGATTCCATTGTAGGAGTGGTACATCTCTGAAGGTGTAATCCTTCAAATTGACCTTGGTGGTGACCCCTAAGTGCTATAAGTACAACGAGTTGGTTCCCCAATCTTGTACTATTTGCAATTGTCGTAGGAAGGATCTTCCTAGGATCATCTCGTAGACATTAATTTTCTCAAAGTCACATATAGCAAAGGTGTGCTCAAACTCTACCCCACAAGTGGTTAGAGTTATCCCTTCTAGCAATCCTAGAGGTCGTTCAAAATGACCATCTGCCATTTGAAGCTTCATTCTAGTTGGTCTTAATGTGGGTTTGCCCCATCGCTTCCACAAGGAGGTGGTCGCAATAGCAACACCAACACCTGAATCTATGATTGCTTTGGTTGTGTAACCCTGGTAGGTGATCGGAAGATAAGTATTACCTTCTTCACCTTCGCTCATATCTCCTATTTTATCGAGAGGTATCTCTGGAACTTTTTGCTTAGAGCCTGCTTTTGGCATATTGGAATCAAGTTCTGGAACCTGATCCTTCACATGATTCCATAGCTCAGGTTTTGCTTTGAGCAGCTCTTCTACGGTGAGATGACATTGAACCTTAGTGTTCTTCACAACATTAGTGTTTCTTGGGACCACTGAGTCTTCATTTCTTACCAGTATTGTGGGAGATTTGATCTGAAGAGATGTAGATTCCCATGGGCCTGTGAATTGAGGCAACTCTTGTAAAGAATTAGATTCAAAATCTAATCTTTCATCTTCTTGTTGCTTTGCTTGTTCTCCATAAATGGACGAGATGTCTTGGGGAAATTGATCATGACGGTCATCAATTTCAGGAATGCGAGGGGGATTACCCTTCTCCTTGGCCCATTTCTCCTCTTGAATTTCCCACAAGAACCATTGAGAGTACTGCTGAATGGAAAGAGGTGTTCCATCATCCACGGAATCAAGAACATAAGCCTTCCTTGGCGGTGAGCTTTCTCTTTCAATAATTGGTTGAGCCTATGGTGGTAAAGAAACCTGGGGTTTGTTTACCAATTGCTCTAATCTTTCTAGTAAGCCTTGGAAATGCAAACCTCGCTTGATACAGTTTGTCTGATTGAACTGTTGATTGGTTTCGAGCATAGCCTGAGCTAGCTCTACCATTTTCATGCACATTTTTGTCCATTCAATCTCTAAATCTACTCTAGGGTAACTCTTGTCTAGGTTTGCAGTTGTTGGCCCTTCTTGAAGTCGAGCCTGGTAGGCCTTGAACATCATGTCCAAGCCTTCTAGGGTTGGATCTGCAAGAACAGACCCTGGTTGTGGTCTATTTACAATGGGTGGTGGGGTGGAATGGGGTGGAGTGGATGGAGCTTTGGCATGAGAGGGGCTTTGAGATGCAATTTCTTCTATTTTTGTTTGTGTGTCTTTCACGCTTTCCTCTAGTTCAGATAACTTTTTATTCCACTTACGATTGGCTTTCTCCCTGGTATCCTTCCATGTTCTTGTTTTCCTCTTACTAGGCTCTCCTAATTCACTTAACTCTGATTGCTCTACTGGTTTATCTTGTTTTAAGGCTTGTGCCCTAGTAACTGCCTGTACACGAGCCACATTACTACTACTTGCATTTGAATCTGCCACTAAGCCTACCACATTGATGGGTGTAACCTTGGGGGCACTAGAGGGATTCCTAGGACATTCTCTCGGGAGATGATCTTTGCCACACTCAGGACAAAAGCCTTGTATTATGATGTTTTGTCCTAGTCCTAAAGTAGGTGAGTGGGGACATTCACGAATGAAATGGTCACCCTGACATCTAAAACATGGTCCTCTAGGAGCTTGTGGTCTTACTTGTCTCAATAGGGGTCTAGGGTTAGGATTTGTATACATGACATTGGAATATTCTGGCTCCTAGTTTTGTTCCATTGGTGCCTCATATTGATAAGAATAAGCCTCACTATGCTCTGGTGACTCTGTGTAATAAGCATGTGGACTACCTTCATGGGAGTAGTCTGAACTATGAGCATGGGAGTCATTTTCTAAGACAAATGGGGTTAGTGGCACCAACGCTCTATTAAGGTTCTCCTCTGCCATCGTATACTTAACTGGGATCACATTGGCAAGAGCTGGTGGTTGGCTTCCTAGAACTGGTTGTGGCTTGTATGGTGCCTGATATTACTGCTACTATTGAGCTTGACTTTGTTGTTGTGGCCTATAATATGGATGTTGGTACTGGTTCTGATACCTACCCTGTTGGTAGGGTTGCTGATAATTTTGTCTAACAGCCTGCCTATTGTAAGGACAATCTTGAGCCATATGATTCGTGTATTTTCTCTCAATGGTGCAATACAGAGCATTAGGGTTCCCTTGGGGTTGAGCCATCATCGGTCAAACATTAGCCATGTGGTCTCCTCCACACGTATAACATCGCTTCAATGGGGTGGCCCTTGGCATTTGTCTATTTTGAACTCCTAGCTTCTTGGCCACCTGCTCAGCTATCTCATCTATCTCTGTGGAGGTTCTAGAGGTGTGACTAGAAGAACTGTCAGAATCCTTATAGAGTTTGGACAATTCTAGCTCCTCACCCAAGTTGTCTTCTATGTCTATGCACATCCGCACACACTCTTCTATGGATCTAGGCTCTTTCAAGTACATGTATGATCTTAACTTGGTGCTCAGTAAGCCATCTAAAAACAAGGCCACTTGTTTGGCCGTTGTGGGTAATTATGGCACAGGGCATCTTTCTAGGTATTGTCTGAACCATCTTCCTACAAGTCGCACTGTTTCTTGGGGTGTCTGCTTGAAGCTATGGATCGGGGATGATGTGTTATGCCTAATACCACTCTTGGAAAATTCTACAATGAACGCTTCTAGCAGTTGGCCTACGTCTCAATAGTTGCGACTATTCAGGGGTTGAAACCAAGCTAAGGCAGTACCCTTAAGAGTTAAACCAAATGCCTCAAACTGTGTGAACAAGTCCTCAACTTGTTCAGCTCTTAGCACTTGTTTGAACTCGACCACATGGTCATAAGGATCTCCTGAACCATCAAAGTAGTTCTTCATTGTCTTGACCACTTGAGAGGGTCTAAGGGTTCTTGAGTGCTCCCTAAATCTGGGCAATGGATAATCATGTTCATCTCTTTGATGCCTATGAGCTCTATGTCTCTCCCTTTTAGGTCTTTCACCCTCATGTCCTGATCTGTCTCTGCCCACACTGTGTGCAAAGCTTACCTCTGGTCTCTCTCTAGTTCTTTCCCTTTGGGTTTCATGAGCCTTGGATGATCCTGCCCCTTGGAGACCATGGGAAACACTAAATCTCGATGGAGGGAAAATTAATTTACCTTGCCAAGTGTATGCATGCCTATCCTGCTCTGTAACCAGGAAAATTTTCTCAGATGTGTGATCTAGATAGACAACTTTCCCTAGTGTCTCCGGATCCTTGAACTCATAGATGGTGACTACGGGGCTAAGTTGATCTGGCCTGAATCTCCAAAAGGCTTCCTCTGTTTCTCTATTCAAGAATAGCTCTATGCTTTTGTTATCCGAGGGATCCAATCTAGAGTGATTACTCTAGTCAAGACAGACTTAGCTCTAGGAGCCTTGGGTTCTCCTAGGTCCCCTTGCTCTAGGTCTCCTATCTCATTCTCAGGATTCCAAACTCATATGTCCTATCTGGGAGGTTGGTTACCGCATACATGGTTCCTTCCTTATCAATGTATGAACCTTGTTCGAATTTGACCACTAGGTGTTCCAGTCCAAAGGGTTGATCTCGATTTTTGAGTTGGACCACTGATCGCCTCAGGCCGTCCTCATAGATGTGAGCACCTAATTGGTTGGTCCTTATATATTCCAATTGTGTCTTATAGGGATCTTCTGGTGTCTGTAAATAAGCAGTACCTGAGGTACGTGTGGTTCTTTCCATGCTAAAAGACATTTCTGAGTCACTTGTTTCAGAACTTAGCACGTAGGGATAACCACTTAGTTGTTGTGCCCAAGACTTAGCTGTATGGTTGACACTAGCCTCAGATGATCTAATGCTTTGCCTATCCTTGCCTAAGTGTCTTCCAGATCTTAGGTTCATAAGCTTTGTCTACAAGTCCAAAATTTCCCCTTGTATTCCTCAAAATCCTTTGGAACTCCTTGGTTTCTTAGTCCATCTGAGGGTCAAGTTCAAAATACTATATCTAATAATCCACAAGCTTTCCAACGAACCCAAAATCACTGCAAACAGATTTTGTATGAGAAAGTTATGCCAGTTTAGGGTTCTAGGGGTTAAAACAGGAAACAGGACCTCTCTAGGATTACTTCAGAACAGGTGATGCATGACACTTAGTAAGTATTGCGACACTTGGAGTAGGCAACACTCGACACTTGATCAATCATGACACCCGACACCTCTCAGATATCCCAAAACATGGCCCTAAGTGAGAAAAATGAGGAGTTGAGCTTAAACACACTCTCAAAGAATATATGAGATGAGATATGAGAGACAAATAAGTGAGCAATCCTTAAATCAACAAGAATACAAAGTTCAGTAGTAGAAGCTAATTCAAGCTCAAAACTACTTGAAAAGAACAAAGCTAATAACACTATCAAATGAGCTCAATGATACAAATGAACCCAATGTATAATGTTCAAGAGTGTGTGGTATACACCACTCCACTTCAGTCCCTAGGATGCACTCCACAACCACAAGAAATGAGTCAACTGTCTCTCAACTCCAGCCCTCTGTCTGTCTGTCGAAAATGCTCAGAAGCCTCTGTTTAAATAGGCATAACTCTCTAATGCCTGGGAGTTTGGTGAAACTGTTTTAGATCAAGATTCTCCATGATATGGGGAATAACTTTGCTGAAGAAACCATTTTGATATGACGCATGTAGCTCAAGATACAAGCTTCCAAAGTTCGCCTACTGGCCGTTTTCAGCAATCTGCCAATTCTCTACCTACCAACTTGCGACCAGCATAACTTGAGTTTGGAGATGAATTTGAGGGAGATTTTTGATGAGCTGATACTTGATATTATGAAGAACATTTCAGCTTTTGAATCAACCAAAAAGGACGCACGGTTAGTGAGATATGATCCGTGCAAAACTGCCTTCAGAAAAGGTGTGCTACTGTCCTGAAATTTTTCCTAAATCATAGGAACACTTTTCCAACTTGGCATTGACTTCAAATATGCTTTATTCACGACTATGGCTGATGTGGAAAACATAATAAATCACTCTAAGAATATAATGAACCTTAATAAAGAGTTCAACCAATAATAATGCTTTGAAGAGATGATGTGGACTTGCATATTCCAACACCTTCCCTCAAGTCCAACATCTTCAAAATGATAAGAACCTGAAATAAAATGCTTGCTGAAGGCATATGAAGATGAGCCTTCCCTTATTTGTTGAAGATGCATGATGAGCCTTCCCTTATTTGTTGAAGATCCATGATGAGCCTTCCCTTACTCATGACTTCCTTCCCTTAAGGGGAGCTCCATCATGCCAAGTGATGATCTATGCTTGATGAACAACTCCTTGCTGAGAGCTTTAGTGAAGAGGTCAGCCACATTTTCCTTTGTGTTGCAATGGTGTAAGATGATATCACCACTTTGTATCTTCTCCCTGATGAAGTGCTCCCTCACTTCAATGTGCTTGGTTCGTTGATGCATGACTGGATTCTTTGCCAAAGATTCAGCTAAGACATTATCACAATGAATGGTGGTAGGTTGGTTTTCTCCAAAACCAATCTCATCCAAGTATCTTCTCAGCCAAATAGCTTCACAAGTTGAGGTTGTGAGAGCTTTGTATTCAGCTTTTGTAGAGGATAAGCTGATCGTACTTTGCTTTTTGGAACTCCATGAAATAGCTCCATTGTCTAGGAAGAAGGCATTTCCACTTATGCTCTTTCGATCAACCAAATTTGCTGCATAATCTGAATCACTAAATCCATGAAGATTCAATGTATCTCCTCCATAGAGAATGCCAAGGGAAGAAGTACCTTTCAAATATCTTAGTATCCTCTTGCTGAATTCCAATGAGATACTTTGGGAGCTTGTAGATATTTGGAGAGAGAGTTCACTGCAAAACAAATATCAGGTCTTGTGATGGTCAAATAGAGGAGAGATCCTATGAGTTGTCTATATAGTGTTTCATCATATGGAACACCATTCTCATCCTTCGTGAGTTTGAGAGTTGACTCCATAGGTGTAGAGACTGGCTTAGAGTGAGACATCTCAAACCTATCAAGAATGGAAAAAAGGTACTTTTGTTGAGAGATAAATATATCTCCCTTCTTTAGTCAAGAGACTTCGATGTCAAGAATGTAGTGTAAGTCACCAAGATCCTTCATTTCAAACTGTTTAGAGAGTTTTCTTTGAACATCTTCAATCATTGCTTCATTGCTTCCTGTCAACATGAGATCATCCACATATAGAAGAACAATAACAATATCTTTTCCCATGACTTTATAATACAAACTATGATCAGCATTGCTTCTTTGAAAGCCTTGAGAGCAAAGATGCTCATCAATCCTTGCATACCAAGCTCGGGGAGCTTGCTTCAAACCATACAAACTTTTGAGAAGTTTGCATACCATGTGCTCTTTACCTTTGACAATGTATCCTTCCGGTTGTTGCATGTAGACTTCTTCCTCAAGTATGACATTGAGGAAGGCATTGTTGACATCCATTTGCTTCACCTTCCACTTGAATATGGAGGCAAGGGAAAGTAATAACCTAACTGAACTCATCTTTGCTACTGGAGCATATGTTTCATCATAATCCAATCCATATTGTTGAGAATATCCTTTAGCTACTAACCGTGCTTTGTGTCTATCTATCTTCCCTTCCTTGTTGAATTTCAGCTTGTAGATCCATTTGCATCCGATTGCTTTCTTGTTGGGAGGTAATGGACATAACTCCCATGTCCCATTTTGGTGAAGAGCAGCCATCTCTTTCTCCATAGCTTCTTGCCATTCTTTTTGAGTACTAGCAGCCTTGTATGTTGACGGTTCGTCATGTTGTAAAATAGAGCTAAGCAAAGCAACATTACTTTGCTCAAAACTTGAGGAATTACCTCGTTGATATGTAAGTCTTTGAGGTTGTGTTCTGATCCTTGAAGACCTTCTAAGAGTTGCACGGTGATCTTCATCTTCTTCCTCTAATTCTTCAATGGTTTCCTCATGTGTAGAAGAGGGAACTTCAACTTTAACTGTTGTTGAAGAGATTTTATCCAAATCTGAAATTGATGCTGAACTGAAGCTTGCATTCTCATAAAAAATCACATCCCGTGATAGGAATGTCTCCTTCTTACATGGATCATAAAGTTTGTAAGCTTTGCTTACATCACTATATCCAACAAAGATGCATTTCCTTGACTTGTCATCCAGCTTCTTCCTCTTTTCATCTGGAATGTGAGAAAATGCGAGGCAACCAAATACTCTTAAATGATGTACCTTAGGCTTGATATTGTGAAGAGCTTCATAGGGGGTAATGCCCTTCAAGACTTCGGTAGGAGACCTATTCATCAAGTAGCATGAAGTGTTGATTGCTTCAGCCCAAAAGATGTTGCTGAGACCTTTTCTTTGAGCATGCATCTTGCTGCTTCAAATAATGTCCTATTCTTCCTCTCCGCCACTCCATTTTGTTGTGGAGTGTAGCTGCAAGTAAGTTGCCTTCGAATGCCATTCTCAAGTAGATAATGGCTGAAATCCTTCGACAAGAATTCTCCTCCATTGTCAGACCGTAGAGTCTTTAGTCTTCGTCCTATCATCTTTTCCACCATAGCATGAAAGTGTTTGAAAATCTGAAATACATCAGCCTTGGACTTCATAAAATAAACCCAAGTATATCTAGAGAAATCATCCGTGAAGGTAACAAAATAAATATTCCCTCCAAGTGAGGGAGTGTGGGCTGAATCACATACATCAGCATGCACCACATCAAGTATATCACGTGCCCTTGAGCTGCTCTTTGAGAACTTACTCCTAGCATGCTTTCCAAGGCAGCACGCTTCACACACTTTTCCAATCCTTTGTAAGGCTGGAATTCCAATGACCATGCCTTTCTCCTTCAGCATACACATACTATTGAAGTTCAAGTGACCATACCTCTTGTGCCATAACTCGGTAGGCATAATGGGGGCTGCTTTGTCATTTCCCATTGCTGAAAATGCTGAGACTTCTCCTTCTAACTTGAAAAGCTTTCCTTGCTTTCTTCCTCTAGCAACCACTTTGTAGGAATTCTTTGGATCTTTAATGAGGCATTGCTGGCCTTCAAACTCTATTTTGAGTCCCTTCTCAGTCATAGCTCCAACTGAAAGTAGATTCTTGGTAAGCGATGGTACCAAGAGAACATTGCCGAGTGTCTTTTTCTCTCCCGTTCCCAATCGAATGGGTATATCACCTTTCCCTACAATGGAATTTGGAGTACTATCTGCTGTAAAGATAGTACCATTATGAGAATCATCAATATTAGAAAAGTATTGAGCATGAGAAGTCATATGAGAACTGGCCCCGCTATCGATCCACCATGGTTCCTCTTTGGGATCATGTGTATGGGCTGCTATCTCTTCTAATGATACAAGTGAAGAATCTTCTTCAAAATGAGTGGACTCATTTCCACCTTCTCCATCTGTGTAGTGGGCTGATCTTCCTCTCCCATTATCTTGATTACTCCTACAATCTTTAGCAAAATGGCCATACCTAGAGCAATTGTAACATTGGATAGAGTAACATCTACCTCTATCTTCTCCTCTTCCTCTACCTCTTGAGGAAGGATGTCCTCTTTCTTGGAAAGATTGATTACCTTCATGATCTTGTCGATCTTGGTTGTGAGTGGGCTGATGCCACCCTCTTCCTCTTTGTGTGTTGAATCTTCCTCTTCCCCTTGATGAGAAGAGTGCTTTGTCATTTGATGATGATGCCTTTCCTCCATCATGTATTGACTTCATTGCAGCCTGCCTTTGATCTTCATCTCTGAAAATTTGTTCCATCTCCTCAAGAGATGGCTTCTCCCCCAAGATGATGAGGCCTTGAACTAAGCCTTCATATCCATTTCCCAATCCATGGTTGATGATTGTAGAGAGCTCGTTGTCAGACATCTTATCTCCAACAGCCACTAGTTGTTGATGTAGATCCTTGACTCTCTTGATGAAGCTTGAAGCATCCTCTCCTTGCTTCCTCGTACAATTGGTAAGTTTAGCCCTCAATGCCACTTGCCTCGAGGTGCTCCTGGAATCGTAGATATTCTTCAATGTCTCCCATGCCTTCTTAGGAGTCTTCACATCAAGGAGATGGCTGAGAATTTCATCTTTGACACTCAATCTTATCATATGAACTGCAAACATGGCCTTCTTATCCCATTTGGACAATTCTTCTTCACTTCCAGTCGGTCTGTCCATCGAAATTAAATCCCAACAATCTTGAAAGAAAAGTAAGGACTCCATCTTTACCTTCCATGTAGCATAGTTGTTGCCATTGAGCTTCTCAACTCCTTCTAAGTGTAGGTTGTGGAGACTTGGTGTCATCTTCAACTACAACAAGTTGAATTGAGACTCTTCCCTTTACTCAAATATGCTCACACTAGGCACTTCTAACCTAGGTGCTCTGATACCATGAGAAAAATGAGGAGCTGAGCTTAAACACACTCTCAAAGAATATATGAGATGAGATATGAGAGACAAATAAGTGAGCAATCCTTAAATCAACAAGAATACAAAGTTCAGTAGTAGAAGCTAACTCAAGCTCAAAACTACTTGAAAAGAACAAAGCTAATAACACTATCAAATGAGCTCAATGATACAAATGAACCCAATGTATAATGGTCAAGAGTGTGTGGTATACACCACTCCACTTCAGTCCCTAGGATGCACTCCACAACCACAAGAAATGAGTCAACTGTCTCTCAACTCCAGCCCTCTGTCTGTCTGTCGAAAATGCTCAGAAGCCTCTGTTTAAATAGGCATAACTCTCTAATGCATGGGAGTTTGGTGAAACTGTTTTAGATGGAGATTCTCCATGATATGGGGAACAAGTTTGCTGAAGAAATCATTTTGAGATGACGCATGTAGCTCAAGATACAAGCTTCCAAAGTTCGCCTATTGGCCGTTTTCAGCAATCTGCCAATTCTCTACCTACCAACTTGCGGCCAGCATAACTTGATTTTGGAGATGAACTTGCAAGAGATTTTTTATGAGCTGATACTTGATATTATGGAGAACATTTCAGCTTTTGAATCAACCAAAAAGGACGCACGGTTAGTGAGATATGATCCGTGCAAAACTACCTTTAGAAAAGGTGTGCTGCTGTCCTGAAATTTTTCCTAAATCATAGGAACACTTTTCCAACTTGGCATTGACTTCAAATATGCTTTATTCACGACTATGGCTGATGTGGAAAACATAATAAATCACTCTAAGAATATAATGAACCTTAATAAAGAGTTCAACCAATAATAATGCTTTGAAGAGATGATGTGGACTTGCATATTCCAACACTAAGCACGACACTCGACACCTAAGGAATGTCGCAACACTTGGCCACACGACACTCAACAGCTTGCAGATGTCGTGACACTTGATGTCCATGACACTTGACACCTGACAGTCATGACACACGACACTTGGTAGATGTCATGACACTTGGCCATCCACGACACTCGACACTTGTTGAACGTCGCGAAGCAACCATGATACTCGACACTTGTCGAATGTCGTGATGCAACCATGATACTCGACACTTGTTGAATGTCGTGATGCAACCGCGATACTCGACACTTGTTGAATGTCGTGATGCAACCGCGATACTTGACACTTGTCAAATGTCGCGATGCAACCGTGATACTCAACACTTGTCAAATGTGATGAGACAAAACACGATATTCGACAAGGGTAAATATCGCGACACTCAACCGCAAGAAATCATAACACCTAAATGTCGCGACACTCAACCACGAGAAATCATGATACTTGGATTTTTTGGAGTCCAAATTCAAAAAATTTTGCAAATATGAGTACCTTGTGTCCTCCTTGTCACTCCTATGTGTCTCTAGATGCAAAATCTCTCTTCGAACCCGCGATATCACACTCCCAACATTTGGTGCAGCTCTTGTCACGTCCGAGACTGATCACTCAGTTTTTTGGGTATATTGAGGTGTATTTCTTCAGCATTTCAGTTCTACACCCTCTCTAAGGTTCTTGCTTGTAGCCACAAATGAAAAATGAGGTGAGTGTACTCTAAAAAATGGAAAAAACTGAGAAGATGAAGGTGGGTGGAGATGGTGATGATGATGAAGATGAAGGAGAAGAAAAACTTAAAAGCTGAACTGAAAATGGTGATTTTTTTACCTTCCAACATCGCTACTCTACGTCTTACCGTCACACGCTCGTCCTCCAAGCTCTCTCCCCGACAACGGTGCCAAATTTGGTGTCACTCTAGCACAATGGTAAGTACCAATGTGAGGAGCTTCACCTCATAAATGTCAATCCGCGGAGACGTGAGGACCGGTATGAAGTCCGTGAGCAAGTGATGGCACAAGTGCGTGAGTGAAAGCACACAAACATGCACACACATATACACACACACGCACAAGGTAAGAGCAAACAGTGGAACAATGGAAAGCTTCGATTACAAAAGAAATCTCTTATAAATCTCAAATCTACAACAAGCTAGCCTCAAAAATGAGCTCTCCAACCCTTTTTATAGTTTTTTGAGTCTAGACTTAGTGTCCGACCTAGTTAAAAATTAGGTTCCAAGGCTTATTTGGGGGCTCAAACGGAATCTAAAAATTATGAAAATTGACATGATGATATTTTTAATACTCCTCAAGCTCGAGGACTCCTCGGCTTGAAGAAAATGGAGTTGCAAAAATGAAAAATGATATTTACAATGGTTTCTAGTGATAAAAATCACTATTTTTATAGGGATTTCTTTTGAAAATTTGACATGTGCTTCTTCGAGCTCCCTACTTGCTCCTTCTTCTTGTGTGTCCACCTCCTTGGTGCGCTTCCATGCTTTGTCCTTAACTTTGAGTGTCAACACTGACATGTGCTTCTTGGAGCTCCCTATTTGCTCGTTCTTGTGTGCCCACTTCCTTGGTGTGCTTCCATGCTTTGTCCTTAACTTTGAGTGTCAACACCAAGTTAAGGCTATTCTCGTGAGGGTTAGCCCAAAGGATTCATATTGCACGAAAAAGTCATCCACTTACTCCACTCGCAACACTTGCTTGAACTCTACAATGTGGTCATAGGGCTCTCCTGTGCCATCGTAACGATGTCGCATACATTTGGCCAATTGGATTGGTCTGAATCTTCTGTCGGGCTCTAGGGATCAAATTATGATGGGAATCGCAGGTTTTACTGGGTGTATTCGAGCTCCTACACCTTGGGGTGGTTCTTCCCTAAAAGTGGTTCTATTCATATTTCCCGTTCCTTGGATAGTTTGGCTATTTGCGTTAATTCTTGGCATGGTGAATTGCTCCTCTGGTATGTTGGGTATATTACATTGGCTCGTTTGTCCTAACATCACATTTTCCATTCTTTGCTAGGTCTGGAATGGGTTTTGTGAGATAGCTTCCTGATCTCGAGGAGGGAATATAGGCATACCCATGTACCTTAACCTCGACCCATTCACTTCATCTATAGGCCAATATTTCCTTTGATTCTGGTCTAGCTATGTAACTCTAGATGGATTTTATAGATCCCTAAACTCATATATAGTTATTGGGCTGATGCCTTCTCCTTGTGTCCGTAAATCATTTTGTAGGAGTAGGTCTGATCCATGTACTAAGTACACATCCATCAGATAGTCATCTTGGGGTATCTTATCTACTTGCAATACTTGAGTCATTACTGACTTTCCCCTAGGGGTAGTCACCGTATCTCCACTGTTGTGTCTCCGAAAAGTTCCTCGTCCCTCTAATTCTCCTCTTTCATTCATCTGATCAGGGTTTTTGGTTACTACATATACTTGGCCCATCTTGTCTATGTAAACGCCTCCTTCATACTTGACAGCTGGTCTTGGAACTATTTCAGATTTTGTAGTGTTTATCATTCTTGCTACTGACCTGTGTAGACCATGGAGGTAGATGGGTATTCCTTGAAAATTAGTGGATATGTATTGAAGAGACATCCGATAGTCCCCTTCCATTATAGACATAAAATACTCCCTAGGTACTACACAATGCATGTCTTCAGAAGCCAAGAGTCTCTCCCATATATATGACATTTCTGACTCACTCGTCTGTGAACTCAGAACGTAGTGCTAACCACTGAGTTGTGAGCCCACAACTTGGTTGTATGGTTGACACTAGCCTCAGATGATTTGATACTTTATCTATCTCTTACTAAGTATCAACTTGATCTTAGGTTCATAAGCCTTGTGCACAAGTCCACAATTGTCCTTTGACTTGCTCAAAATCTTGTGGAACCCCTTGCTTCCAAGTCCAACCTGAGGATCAACTTCAAAATACTATATCTAATAATCCACGTATTAATTTTACCGTAACCAGTGGAAGTTTTGGTAGTACTACTCCCCACGAGCTTCCAACAAACCTAAAATCACTCTTAACAGATTTTGTATGAGAAAGTTATGCCAGTTCAGGGTTCAGGGGGTTAAAACAGGGAAACAGGACCTCTCTGGGAGTACCTCAAGACAGGCGATACGATACCAAATTTTCCACGATACACGAAACCATTATGGACGATACCACATTCGGCGATACAATACTGCTATCCAGACGATACGACATTGAAAGTGGTCATGATATGATACCAAGTCTACTCACGATACGATACCGGAATTTACACGATACGATACCTCTGCATTCGACGATATGATACCAAGTTAGTGGATGATATGATACCTGACCACTATGTGATACGATACTAGATTGCTCATGATACGATACCAAAATGACAGGCGATACGATACCAAAAATTTACACAATACGATATTGGAACTCTCACAATATGATACTAGTTCTATGGACGATACGATACCACTTTTTTGCACGATACGATACTAGAATATGCACGATACGATACCGCTCGATCGACGATACGATACCAAGTGGACCACGATACGATACCACCAGGACGATCGGGATCGCGATACCAACACTTGACGATACAATACCAGAATGGTATCACGATCCCTCAAGTGGCGTGCACGATATGATACCTCGACAAGTATCATGATACTCGGGAATTCTGGTATCGGGATACCAAAACTCAACCGGACACGATACTTGGAGATTTTGACACCCAAATTCAAAAGTTTTTGCAAATATGTGTACATTAGGTTCTCCTTGTCACTCTTATGTGCCTGTATCTGCAAAGTCACCCTCCAAACTCATGATACCACCACCACAATACCAAACACAGGACTTGTCACTCTGTCATACTGCCACTCAGATTTTTGATGTTCTAAGTGGATTTCAAGGCAATTTCTTCAGCGTTTCAGCTCTGAACATCCTCTGCACTTCTTACTCACAGTCGCAAGTGAAAAACGAGGTGAATATACACTCGAAAATGAGAAAAAATCAGAGAAGATGAAGATGGGAGAAGATGGTGATGATGATGAAGATGAAGAAGAAGAAAAACTCAAAAATTGAACTGAAAATGGTGATTTTTTTACCTTCCAACATCGCTACTCTACGTCTTACCATCACACGCTCGTCCTCCAAGCTCTCTCCCCGGCAACGGCGCCAAATTTGGTGGCACTCTAACACAATGGAAAGTACCAACGTGAGGAGCTTCACCTCATAAATGTCAATCCGCGAAGACGTGAGGACCGGTATGAAGACCAAGAGCAAGTGAAGTGCAGAAGTGCGTGAGTGAAAGCATACAAGCATGCACACACATGCACACAAGGTAAGAGCAAAGAGTGGAACAATGGAAGGACTTGATTACAAAAGAACTCTCTTAAAAAGCTCAAATCTACAACAAGCTAACCCTTCAAATGAGCTCTCCAGCCCTTTTTATAGTTTTTTGAGTGGTTTTGGCCTTGTCCAGACCTAGTGTCCGGCCTAGTTAAAAATTAGGTTCCAAGGCTTATTTGGGGACTCAAACGGAATCTTAAAATTATGAAAATTGGTAGGATGATACTTCTAATACTCCTCAAGCTCGAGGACTCCTCGGCTTGAAAAAAATGGAGTTGTAAAGATGGAAAATGGTATTTACAATGGTTTTTAGTGATAAAAATCACTATATTTATAGGGATTTCTTCTGAAAATTTGACATGTGCTTCTTGGAGCTCCCTACATGCTCCTTCTTCTTGTGTGTCCACTTCATTGATGTGCTTCCATGCTTGTGCATGATCTTGACTGTCAACAGACTTGATAAGTGATAACATCATGGGACAAACATAGGTGGCTCTATAAAATGCAAGACCGAGTGCACTAATTGGAAGCATTGGCAGCTCAATTTGATATTGAATCTGAAATAGGTATAGATGCCAATGCTTTGTCGAATCGGAGCGGCTTTGAGCCTTTGGAGACGAAGGTTATGCAACCTTGGAACAAACCGTTGGTAGAGTAACACCATGGACAAGGTGAAGATGAGCAGCCTAGAACAGCCTTCTAGAGGCAAAGCGAAGTCTCACCCTGCTGATTTGAGCAATCTAATAACCACTAGGGGTACACACTACACCAAAACTAGAAGGTAAACTTATTGTTGATTAGGAGGAGCACTTGATGATGCCTGGGGGGGAGCTTTCTTATAGTCAGCGATTCTTTTGCCTAGGAGGAACAATGATTTCTAAATCGGCCACCCTTTTTGGGGGAGTCGCCAAAGTTAAACCCAAGTGGGTGTCGCATGAGGGTGATGAGAGGGTGATTAACCTTCTTTGTAATGCCATCTATACTGTGTAAAATCTACCCCTACTCTGTGGGATACAGGGGGTCTTGTGGGCACTAGTCCCCTTCACTTGTACTTTTCTTTTAGTTAATACAAGTCAGGGAGAGTAGGCTAAGGCCGAACTTCCTTCATTTTAAAAAAAATAACTAGAAGGTAAAGAAATCACTCTAGATCCCATTGAAAGAAAAAAGGAATGTGTCAATAGAGAAAATGGCACAATAGCCTTAGGTGAAAAACCCCAAAGGAAGGGCATATCGATTTCGTGAGAAGAAAAACTTCAAGTTGCAGATAGTCACATAGGACAATGTAAAACAAGATGTAGTGCAAGTTGTTTTGAGAACCTGTACAATGAGTAGATAAAGAAGGAACATTTTGCGGGTAACCTACAAGGAAAGGAAATGCTATTGTCCACGCAATATGGTTTGTCCACTTTTCTAGATTGTGAGTGTTAAGACTAGATTTTCCATCCATATCTACTAGAAAAAATGGAAGCATAGATGAATATATGGGTACCTCACACACGTGGATGGATGGTAGAGGCAGTAGGCACACTAAAAATGCATGAGCTAGTAGAATCGGTAGTAACAAGGGGATAAGTCCAAAGCCAAAATTTTGGGGAATTTTTTTAAGAAAGAAAAATCAGATTTTGGCTAGATAGCTCAATATTAGGTCCATATAGAAGTACTACAAACAATATTCATAGAGAATGGTCAGAAACTATTTGGGGATAGTCAAGCGTAGAACCCAATACATCTCCCACAGAAGCAATTTGTGACTGAAGCGTAAATAAAGACCACAAAAGCTGAGGAGCCTACATAGAAGGGACTCTCTGATGCACTATGTGAAGCATTGGTCGAAGCCTTCTTGACAATAAATAAATCCTCTCATTACTTCCTAGATTTAAAAGAAGATTAGTGAGTCAATTGACGATATGGAACATAGAAGAAAAATAGAAGGAGGTGCTTGACATGGAACAAGTTCAAGTGGAAGCTCCTGTCACTGGGATCGATCACTATTTTAAAATTTCATAAGGAACGGTTAATGTGATTGTTTTGTTGAAGGAGAAACAAATGTTAATATATTTCTTGAGTGGTTGTGCCAAGAGCTTCACCTAATAGATTGGGATCCGACAATATTTCATGTAAAAATGGCAGAAAATGTCGGGCTCCGTCAAAGGGAAGCTTAAACAATTATTATAAATCACACTTGGATATTCATATATTAGATACATCACTCAACATGTGATAAACTTAAAATCAGATGCTATTGTTGATTCAAATAGATCCAAGCTACATACTTGGACAATTAGCTATTCACGTCCTTGTACACACATGAATACCCACTTGTAAAAGTTTGGTTTTACTCCTCGTTAACGTGCATATGTAAAACATTCACTTACATTCATGTGGATTTTGGAGGATCAATTAAAAGATTTTTAGTGGAGAATTGATGACAAAGGAAGTCCTAAACTTTAGGTACACTTTTTGGTAGAGTTTGAAATTCAAAAGTTGAAAATTGCTCCAAATTTAGCTATAAAAGTGACTCAAAAAGTCTCGTGCAATAGAGCCCAATTTGGAAGAGTTTTCAGAGGAATTCTACTTTGGTATTGAGCTCTACCATTGAACTCATATTGTGCAATCATGTATTTCTAATATCGTTGTACTTTATGTGCATTAATACATACATGTTGATCATGTTCTCTTGTCTCTACTCTGTCAAGTGCTACTCAAAATAGTGAATTTCGCAGAGCTATTTTTTAGCATGTACTTAATCATTTGGAGTGATTTAAATTGCTATATCTTGACTAATCAGTCTAGCTATATGGTACAAATTTTCATCTTGATTGTTTCAGCCATTTTCAAGCAATCTTCAAATTATTTCTCTCTAGTCGCTATCTGTTCAACTCCTAAAAAGTCGAGATACGCCCTAGAATTGCTAAAGATCATTCTCCTTGCCTAGTTGATCATTTTGAGTGAAATAACTTGTGGAAGTTAGCTATCTAAGTTAATTAGATATTCGAAAAAGGATTATGTCCAATTGTTATCAGAGAAAGAGAATTGTTCATTTCTCTGAGCTGGAATAATGACCAAAATAGAAAGTTTTTTATTCAAGGCCAATGTCAATATTATCTGGTTTGATCCAATGATTTGGGAATCATCTTCCAAAGCACTTAGGTGATTAGTTGTACTTCTTGGAAATCTCAAGGGGTCCACTCTGTGCTCCTCAACTCAACTTTGGCTGACATGAAGCAAGAATTTGCAACACCATCTCATCTATGGAAGGTGTCCACCATCTCCTCCAGCAGTGGTATCAAAGCAACATCAAGGTAAAATGCGAGATGGATTTCCATCATTCATTGATAAATTGGATAAGGGGAATTATCCAGCATGGTCCCTAAGGATGAAGGCTTACCTGCAAGGAAGAAGCTTGTATGGATACATCTCTTGAGATGAAGAAATGCCAACATTTAGAAGAAAAAATCAACCTACAAAAGAGGAGCACGAGAGACTAGCTGCATGGTGTGCAACGGATGCTCTAGCCAGGTGTTACATACTCAATTCAATCTTTTATTTTTTTTTACCTCATATTAAGAATTGTAAGACTTCCCAAGAGACTTGGGATGTGCTATCTTCTTACTTCTCATCAAATAGAAGGGTTAAAAAGAACCAGCTTTGGATGGAGTTTACAACCTTGAAGAAGCAACCAAAGCAAAGTGTAGTTGACTATGTGACCAAGATGAAGGATGTAGCTGACCAACTTGGGAGTATTGGAGAAGAAATAGAAGAGGATCAGATAGTAAGGCAGATCATAAATGGCATCAAGGTGGATGACAAATGGGAGCCTTTCACCACAGCAATGGACCTATGTATGGACATGCAGATGTCTGACCTCAATACATTGATGGGGCAACTCTTCACACATGAGACAAAGCTCAAGAATAATGGAGATATTTCTGGAAGTAATCAATCTTCTACCCTTTACACAAATAAGAATAGGAATAAAGATAAAGGCAAAGGTATAATAATGAAGAAGATTCAAGTACCTCTCAAGTGAAATTCACAAGTAGAGGAAGAGGTACTAGAGGAAGGGGCAGAGGAGGAAAGCAAGGCAGGGGGAGACCATATAATTCTGTTGGAGTTAAACGTCTACGGAAGCACGCCAGCAGCACAAGGAAGAAGAAGAAACTTGGAGCACAACACACAATGTTGAATGTATTCCCACTAGAATGTACAAAGATAAGTAGCCCGTTGGGGCAATAGGCATATATACAAGCCGGGGGAAAAAAAAGCCTCCTAAAGAGGGAAAAAAGTGCCCTGGTGCTCCTAGAGTGTTCACACACATCACCACCTAAATATATCAACAAATCCCCCCTGGGAGTGATGTGGTGAACAAGGAGCTGGCACTCATGTATAAGGAAGTTCCAAGCTATTTGCAATCAATCCACAAAAGGAAGTAATCCCAAAGCTTTGCGAAAAGCTTCAAACTCCTCCCTAAGCAAAGCCTTCGTAAAAAGGTCTGCAATGTTCTCCTGTGTGGGCACATATGCCAAGCTGATCTCCCCAACAGAGAACCTCTCCCTAACATAATGATAATGCACCTCAATGTGCTTAGTGCAAGCATGGAACATAGGGTTCCTCACAAGTGCCAATGTGCTTTGACTATCAGTGAATATGGTGGTGGCAGAAGATTGACCAACACCCAAATCAACCATAAGGTGTCTGAGCCACACACACCCAACACGCGCTGTGAAAAATGCCCTATACTCAGCCTCGCAACTAGAAGTGGCCACAATAGGCTACTTCTTGCTCAACCAACATATACATGAGCTACCAAGCATGAAGCAAAAGCGACTAGTGGATACACGAGTGTCAAATCACTTTCAAAAAAATCATGCAAATATGGCGGTAGTGATCCCCCCTTGGGATAAAACAATCCAAGAAGCCGAGTACCCCTCAAGTAGTGAAAGATGTGCTTAACGGCCTGCCAATGCTTGACACTTGGGCAACACATAAACCTGCTCATCTGTGAGACAACAAACTGAATATCTGACCGAGTAATGCATAAGTAAATCAGGCATCCAACAGCCTGCTGATAGAGAAAAGCATCACATGCATCTCCAGCATCATGAAGACTCAATCGTAAACCTGTCTCCATAGGAGTGGCAATAGGCTTACAGTCTTCAAGGCCAAAATGGTAAAATAATGTGTCAATATATTTTGTTTGATACAAAGCCATTCCACAATCAACTTGCATAAACTGAATGCCCAAATAGTGGTGCAAATGCCCCAAATCAGACATCTCAATGAGGCATGCAAATCAGCCTTAAAATCAGCAATATGTATGTCATGAGGACTAGTGAGCAGCATGTCATCAACATACACCACGATGATTAGAAGCACATCATTAGCATGCTTAACATATAAGGTGCTTTCAGTTGTATTGTTCTCAAAACCATGTGCAATGAGATAGGGATATATCTTTTCATACCAAGCACGTGGTGCTTGCTTTAAACCATATAATGCCTTTTTAAACGTGCACACCTGGTTTTCATGCCCTTTCTACACAAAGCCACGGGGCTGAAAAACATACACTTCTTCATGAAAGTCACCATTTAGAAATGTTGTTTTAATGTCCAACTGATTTACATTCCAACCATGATGAGCTGCAAGTGCTTAGATGCTACGAACAGTAGTCATTTGGCAAGTAGGAGCAAAGGTTTCATCAAAATCAATGCCTCTTTCCTGTGCATAACCCTTTGCAACAACCCTAGCTTTATACCTATCAACTGTTCCATCAAGTTTACGCTTCAGCTTGTATACCCACTTAGTGCCAATGGCCTTCTTTCCAGGAAGCAAGTCACATAAAGACCAGGTACCATTTTTCATGATAGCATCATATTCAGATTGCATTGAAGCCATCCAACATTCAAAATTTTGTGCTTCATCAAACGAAATAGGTTCAGTCTCCTCATAGAGACTAGAGGCAGCCATAGCATAGCAATCTGATGCAAAAGAGGCACTATGAGAGCCTCACCGAGTACGATATGATAGAGGTGCATCTTATTTGTTGTCATGCAAGGTTTGCACTAGCCATTTTGGCATAGTTTTTGCCTGCTCAATATCAGGTCTCTCATCAACAAGTGCATCATGTAAATCTGCATCAGAAATGGACTGATCTCCATCATCACATGAAACCTGCAAAGGTTAAGAAGTTGCCTCATTAGGACCAGCACTAAACTATCCACCTGTAAAAAGAGGCAGCAAAGTATCATACATGTCTTTGGAACTAACAGATGTCTCCTTAGTACATGAAAGCAATGGGTGAATAGCATCTTCCACAAAAAAAAAACATCATGGCTAATAGAATGCGTTTAGTCTGTGGATGATATAGACAATAGCCTTTACTTTCAGAACTCTACCCAATAAAAATATTGTTTACTACTTTATCATCCAATTTTTTGTGATGTTCTTCAGACACTAATGCATATGCCAAACAACCAAAAACACGCAGATGAGCAATAGATGGCTTGCAACCATGCCAAGCCTCATATGGAGTG
The DNA here is from genome assembly GCA_020310875.1 of Ceratopteris richardii. Taxonomy (NCBI): domain Eukaryota; kingdom Viridiplantae; phylum Streptophyta; class Polypodiopsida; order Polypodiales; family Pteridaceae; genus Ceratopteris; species Ceratopteris richardii. Next base: position 18,827,272 of record CM035412.1, read on the forward strand.
ATAGACTACAACGCTTTAGTGGGACACATGTTTGGTACATACTGCACACATAACAGCCTCAAGCTAGAAACTATGTGGTAAAGTTTGACTCTTGACCATACACCTCACCATCTCCATGATTGACTTGTTCTTCCGTTCAGCAACTCCATTCTGTTGAGGTGTATATGGCACTGTATACTAATGTTTTATCCCACGTTCAACTAGAAATGCATTAAATTCAGAAGATATATATCCCGATCAGAATGGAGGGTGCCCATATTACATGCTGAGAGATTTTCAGCCAAAACCAAAAATTATTTGAAGCACATAAACACTTCGGACTTTGCCTTCAATGGATATACCCATGCATGCCTAGAAAAATCATCGATGAAAGTCACGAAGTAAAGATAGTTCCCAAAAGAAGGTGTTTGCATAGGACCACAGACATCGTTATGTACAAGTTGCAATTTATAAGTAGCCCAAACTGAACCATCTTTTGGAAAGGAAGAATGCCGCATTTTGCCCAAAATATAGCCTTCGCATACATGTTTATCAGGTGCCTCAAGTTTGGGCAAAGAGGACACCATTTCAGATTTCTGTAGGTGTAGCAAACTAGCAAAATTCAAATGACCAAAGCGTGCATGCCAAAGTTTTGCATCTGACATAGCCTCAGAATCATGTACTGCACATGCCAAATTATTTACAGATCTTTCATAGTCTATGATCTTATACAACCCACGACATAAAATGCCAAAAGCAATAATGACATTGCTAGTTGAGAGATCATGAATTGTACATCTATCATCAACAAAGTTCACAACCAAGCCAATCTTGGCTAATGCAGAAACTGATAACACATTTTTCTTCATCCCTAGCAAAAACAAAGCATCTAACAAAGAGAAAGAACTACCATCAACAGTAGTCAAAATGATCTTACCAACTCCCATAACAGTATAGGAGGAGTTGTTGGTGCATGTAACAGTATTCCTTGTAGGGGCATGCTCCCAGGCACAAACAAATCATTTAACAAAGAGAAAGAACTACCATCAGTAGTAGTCAAAATGATCTTACCAACTCCCATAACAGGATAGGAGGAGTTGTTGGCGCATCTAACAGTATTCCCTATAGGGGCAGGCTCGAGTGAAGAGAAGAAATTGCACTGTGAGGTAATATGTTTGGTCGCCCCACTATCAAAGTACAAAACATCTTAGTCTACTGCAGACATGCACTGCTCATAAGAAGATGGGTCAAAACTACAAACAGTAGTAAACACCCATTCTTCTTCTTGCACAAGATTAGCAGACTATGTTTCCGGTGTAGAGGCCTCTACAACAACCATTCTGGACTCTTTCTTCTTTTCCTCTTTAGCAGCCAGTTTTGGATAGCTCTTGATGACATGATCATTTGCTTTATAGTATTTGCAAAAAAAAAATTGCTTTTCTGATTTCTTCTCATCGTTGTCTTCCTTCTTCGAATGTGCAGCATTTGCAGATTTCTGCTTACTAGTAGAAGAGCTCCATTTACCTTTGCCCTTTTGATTAGCCAGGAAAGCTTGATCTGCAACACACATAATAGACCTCTTCTTCGTAGATTGGTATTCCCACGACAGAACAGAGACTAACTCCTCAAATGACAAGGCATTTGGATTGCCTTCCATCATCAAATGAAGAGTACAAGAAAAACTTTGATATGAGTGAGGAAGACCATTCAGAATGGTCTGCACAAGTGAGTTATCTGGTATAACTTCATCAGCAGAAATCAAATGTTCTTTCAAATACTTTATCTTTGTGAGAAAAATATCCATAAAATCACCTTCACTCATGTACTCACTCTCCAATTTTTTTCAAATACTTTATCTTTGTGAGAAAAATATCCATAAAATCACCTTCATTCATGTACTCACTCTCCAATTGTTTTCAGAGGTAAGCAACACCAGCCTCATTCCTAGCCTGGTACAATGTGGTAAGTGTATCCCAAGCATCCTTAGCTGTTTTGCAAGAGCAAATGTGAAGAATAATGGCACGTTTAATAGACAAAGCTATCAATGCATCTGCCTGAGCATATCTTCAATCCCAACAAATTTTCTATGCAGTAGGTGCAACAGAAACAGTAGCACGAATAGGAATCTGCAGAATATCATTATCTTCGACACCATCTCCATCAGCTCCACCACTTGTATTTGGAGTACCTGTATTCGGAGGTGTAAGAGGACATCTTTCAACACCCTACACAATATTCCATAGTCCTTTTGTGACCAATACATGATGCATCATATAAGCCCATAATTGGTAGTTGCTACCATCCAATGTATCCTCAATAGCCAAGATATGGAATACATCACTACTTCCAGCCATGGCTAGTGACTAAAATACCTTGATGCAGAAAATTGAATGTATCTCAAAAAGTTGAACAGAATTACCCAGATGAATTCTGCTAAACCTGTAGTAGACTTCGAAACACTTATACTAGTGAACCGAAACTAGTATATACCTTTGGGACAAAAAGATGAAATAGCCTTCATAAGCATTGTGATAGTGCATTCAAAGGTTGAAATGAGCTTAGATCACAATTTCCACCTGAAACACCATGAGTATGCTTACCAAATTTTGTGCGATTCTGAGACTACAACCGGAGAGGTGTAGACAACGTCCTAGATGAAGTGGCAACCTGCTCTGATACCAATTGTTGGAGTTAGACGTGTGCTAAAGCACGTGAACAGCACAAGGAAGAAGAAGAAGCTTGGCACAACACACAATGTTGAATGTCTTACCACTACAATGTACAAAGATAAGTAGCCCTTTAGGGCAATAGGCATATATAGAAGCGAGGGGAAAAAACCTCCTAAAGGGCGAAAAAAGTGCCCCGGCGTCCTAGAGTGTTCACACACATCACTATCTAGATATATCAACAAATGCTTCACTTTGCAACATTTGTGGCTTGACCAATCATACCATAGATGAACGCTTTAGGAACACAAAGAATCACAAAGGAAGAGGCTTCCATAGAGGAGGCTATGGACAATCAAGAGGAAGGTTCAAGAATGGAGGAAACAACTACCATCACAACTACAACCAAGGCTTCAACAACAACTATCAAGGAGGCTTCAGAGGAAGGAGTGACTACAACAATTGAACAGATGACCAAGAAGATTCTTTATAGCTAATGAATATGATAGCCAAGCAAGGTAAAGATGATGAATACCTATTCTATATTGATTTTGGTTGTTCCATTAGAGAAAAAAATGAGCCTTGCATGGGCCTTTTAGATTAAGGAGTGATTAGGGATGGACCAATGAGAAGAGGGTGGTGGACATAGTCTAGTCCCTTAATCACATAGGGTAGGCATAGGCTTCCATGGTTTTTGTGTGGTCAAAGAGGAAAAAACCATCTTGAACTAGTGGTTTTAGTTGTATGAATGGTTTTGAAACGAATGAGAATGGGTTATAGCCCTTGGATTTGCTCAATGATCCAAAGGCTAAGAACGAGGGACAAAAGTCAAGGCATTGTTGAACATAGGCCCTTGTATTTGAGAGAAAAGAAGGGTTGACATCTAGTTTATCACAAGAAATGTGCCTTTTAATCTAAACCCTTGGATTTCTTCTCACATCGGACGTCATAGTTTGAATTTAGCCCATCTTGAGCACCTAGATTCTCCACCATTGGATCAAAATAGCATCTCATGGCTAAGATTGAGTGGCCAAAAGGCAAAAGTGTCTTTTCTCCTAGTCCCTTGGATTATAGGTTCATCTGATGGCTCACATCTTCAATGGATTTGTTCTCAGCCCCAAATGTGGGCTTCCATCGGATCTTCCCCCCATCGGACAGCTCTAATCAATTCGAAGTTTAGCTTCAGCCCCAAATGCGGGTAGCCATTGGATTTGGCTTCATCCAATGGTCATAAACCTTGTAGAGAGTGGCAGAAAAACATTCGTGGAGCCTTCTCTCTCTACTGTCTCATTCCACGCATTTAATTGCCTCTCTCTTTTTATCCCTTTCAATCGTAGCCATTAAACAAAAGCATCCAAAGGTCAAGAATAGTTGCATCTTAAAATTCAAATGAAAATACCTATCAAATATTATTCTATTGAAGAATACCACTAGTGATTTTTTCCATGGCCCCTTAAGCTTCTAGATTAAGCTTTTTAATCCTTAAAAATTAGGAATCCTTACAAGGCCCGGGTTCACTTTTTCCCCTAATGCCAATCATGCTAGCAATGTAGCACTATTGTCTAACCTTGAAGAACCTAAAGGGAAGCATGAAGTCCAAACAGGTGATGGCACTAGGCACTCAATAAAGAAAATTGGAAATGTTAAAGCATCTGATGGTAATATGAACCTTCTAAGCAGAGTGTTGTATATGCCAACAATAACCAAAAATCTTATCAATGTTGGATAGATTGTTGAGAAGGGTTTATAGGTTAGATTCACAAGACATGGAGCATATGTGGAGGACCCTCAAAAAGGCTTCAAGAGGATTGCAACAGGTGAGAAATCTAGTAGACTTTCCTATTGATATATTTAGATAGTGATGTGTGTGAGCACTCTAGGATAGCCGGGGCACTTTTTTCCCTCTTTACGAGGTTTTTTCCCCTCGACTTGTATATATGTCTATTTCCCTAATGGGCTACTTATCTTTATACATTCTAGTGGTAATACATTGAGTGTTGTGTATTGTGCTCCAAGCTTCTTCTTCTTCTTCCTTATGATGTTCGTGTGCTTCCACAGATGTCTAACTCCAACAATTGGCATCAGAGTAGGTTGTCGCTTCATCTAGGGCATCATCAATACCTCTCTGATCACAGTCTCAAAATTGCACAAAATTTTGTGTGCATACAAGGGTGATTAGGAGATCAAAACAGCTTCATTCTATGGTGTCAAAATCACTATGTGAGCTCATTTTAGTCTCCGAACGCATTATCATAGTGCTTGTGCAGGCTATTTCATCTTTTTGTGCCAAAAATATATACCACTTTTGGTTTGCCAATATAAGCGTCTCGTAGTCTGCTACAGGTCTAGCAGAACTCGTTTGAGTAATTATGTTCAACTTTTTTAGATACAATCATTTTTCTGCATCAAGGTATTTTAGTGAGTGGCTATGGCTGAAAGTAGTGATGTATTCTGTATGTTGGTTGTTGAAGATAAGTTGGATGGTACCAATTATGCATTGTGGGCTTATATGATGCATCATGTATTGGTCACAAAAGGATTATGGAATATTGTTGCAGGGTGTTGAAAGACATCCTCTTACACCTACGAATACAGGTACTGCAAATACAAGTATTGAAGCTAATGCAAATGGTGTCGAAGATGGTGGTATTTTGCAGATTCCTATTTCTATTGTTGTTTCTATTGCACCTAGTATAGAGCAAATTTGTTGGGATGGCGAAGATGCTGAGGCACATGCATTGATAGCTTTCTCTATCAAACGTGCTAGTATTCCTCACATATGCTCTTGCAAAATAGCTAAGGATGCTTGGGATACACTTACCACATTGTACCAGGCTACGAATGAGGCTCGTGTTGCTTACCTCCGAAAACAGTTGGAGAGTGAGCACATGAATGAAGGTGATTCTATGGACAATTTCCTGACAAAGATCAAGGATTTGAAGAAACAGTTGATTTTTGCTTATGAAGTCCTTCTTGACAGTTCACTTGTGGAGACTATTCTAAATGGTCTTCTCGACTCATATCAAAGTTTTGCTTTGACTCTTCATTTGATGATGGAAGGAAATCCAAATGCCTGAACATTTGAAGAGTTAGTTTCTGTTTTGTTGCAGGAATAACTCTTCTACTAGTAAGTAGAAATCTACTAATTTTGCACAATCAAAGAAGGAAGACAAAGATGAGAAGAAATCAAAAAAGCAAAAATTGTTTTGCAAATATTGTTAAGCAAATAATCATGTTATTAAGAGCTCTCCAAAACTGGCTGCTAAAGAGGCAAAGAAGAAAGAGGCCGAAATGGTGATTGTAGAGGCCTCTATACTGAAAAGAGAGTCTGCTAATCTTGTGTAGGATGAAGAATGGGTGTTTACTACTGTTTGCAATTTTGACCCATCTTCTCATGAGTAGTGCATGTATGTAATAGACTCATATGTTTGGTACTTTGATAGTAGGGCAACCAAACATATTACCTCATAGCACAGTTTCTTCTCTTCACTCAAGCCTGCCCCTACAGGGAATACTGTTACATGTGCCAACAAATCCTCTTATCCTGTTATGGGAGTTGGTAAGATCATTCTGACTACTACTGATGGTAGTTCATTCACTTTATCAGATGCTTTATTTTTTCTAGGGATCAAGAAGAATCTCTTATACATTTTGGCTTTAGCCAAGATTGCCTTGGTTGTGAAATTTCTTGATGACAGGTGTATGAAGAGATGGATAGGTATGTGCTTGAAGATGAAGAGGTGTTGCAAAATCCTTGATCTACACCAGCCAAATGAACTCTAGGAGTATATGGTGGGCCCTTTTAGCTTGCCAATGGATGTATTAGACACCCTATGTACCTTGGAAGATCACTCTCAAAAAGATAGATCAAAACAGATAAGTTGGAGTTAGCTCAGAGGTGAAAAACTTGCTAATTTGGTTCATACACATGTCCAGTGTTTTGCATAATTCTCTGAGCACAGCAGTAATTAGCTTAATTGCTCTTGGGGAATTTTAGTTATCTTAAAGAGCTAACGTTCAGTAATCTCATCAAAAATAATGAACCACACACTCAGAATGAGGTTTAGCAAGTGATGACATCATCCCGATTTTTATGGCTGCTACAGTTTGAGACCAGTGAGCCGAAAAATGCACATAACTCCAGAGTTGAGAATCCAATGATTACGACACTTTGTATGCTTATACTAGACAGTATGCTGAATCCAACAAGCTTTGAATCATTGAATTTGGATAAGTACACATTGAGAAACAGCTCTGACAAGATGCGTAAAAAAGTCGGGTACCTGACAGAGAAGTGAAAATGACAGACAGGGTTGACTTCAATTGAACATAACTGAAGATTGCAATATCCAAATGAAATTAAAATTGATGAGCATATATTAGACTTATAGAGCTAACTTTACCAAGTTAAATCACTGAAAATGATGCACCAAGCTCAGAGAAACCATCTTTGCAATCTGACTAAGAAAACTGAGAGTAATGGCAGTGAGTAGTACACTTCACAAGAACATAGAAATATGAACCCAAATGATAATGAAAATGAAATTATATTGCTTGTACAATACAATGGACTTACTGATACATATGTGTGCCTTGTAATCACACCTTGATATGGCATAAAGCTCAGCTCTTGGAGGTCTTCACATAGGTCTCTCTAACCACGATTAAAACTGCCATCTATTTATAGTTGAGCTTGGGAGGCTAACTTCCCTCAATCACTCTCCAATCAACTAGTGATTGATTTGATTCTCTACCTACCACAAATCACAAATTCGTGGCTCCTCTTTTCCTTTTTGATCAAGTGGACTCAACCACTTAAGATTCTCTCACTTTTACATTAAGTAAACTCTTCAAAAGTTACAAGAGGTAGTTCACAAGTGAACTTTATATAGTCTTCATTTTAAAGCTTCTTCTATGACTTTGTGGGACTCAAGCCAATACTTAGGCTTTTCATAGACTTGCTCCAATAGCTCCCCCTCAAGCCAAGTATGCTTGAGGTCTTCAATCTTCCAAGATTACCTATAAACCAATCATAGCCTTGAATTTGCAAAGCTTTGTACCATCCAATGCTTTGGTTAGAATATCTGCACATTGTTGATGAGTGGACACATATGATATTTGAATCTCTTTGCTTTGAACATTCTCTCGTACATAGTGATAATGAACTTCAATATGTTTAGTCCTTGCATGAAAAATAGGATTAGCAGCCAAGTGAATAGAACTCATATTGTCACCAAAAATAGTTGGAGTTTCAAACTCCAATCCAAGATCTTTGAATAATGTCTTCATCCACATAGCTTCTTGTGTAGCTATGGCAAGACCTCTATATTCAGCTTCAGTAGAAGAGAGAGCAACTGTGGGTTGCTTCTTGGATGACCATGAAATAAGCTTTGAACCTGCAAAGGTAAGATAATCTGAAGTGCTCCTTCTATCTTCTTTGGAGCCAGCCCAATCTGCATCAGAAAATAGCTTCAAACCTAAATCAGATACACAAGGATAATAAAGTCCTTCATTTATGGTTCCTTCGAGATACTTGAGAATCCTTTTGGCAGCATTCATATGTGGTTTCCTTGGTGTGTGCATAAATTGACTTAGCACACTCACACTATAACATATATCTACTCTTGTCAATGTGGCCTAGTTGAGACTACCCACTAGACTTTGATATGATGTGATGTCCTCTATAAGTTCACCTTCATGTGAGCTCAATTTGTGATTGACCTCCATTGGAGTACCTACAATCTTACAATCTTGCATCTTGAATTTTGCCAACATGTCCTTAATGTACTTTCTTTGAGTGAGAAACAAACCATGATCTTTGTAGACAACTTCCAAACCTAGGAAGTAGGTAAGTGAACCCAAATCACTTATCTTGAACTCTTCTCTCATCTGATCTTTGATCTTCTTCATACCATCTGCATCATTTCCTGTCAATATAATATCATCTACATATACACATAAGTAGATGACCTCAGAATTACTCTTTTTAATAAAGAGTGAAGGATCTGCCTTGCTTGGTTGAAAGCCTTTGTCCTACAAGAATGAAACAAGCCTGAAATTCCAAGCTCTTTGGGCTTGCTTGAGACCATACAATGCTTTGTTAAGTTTACACACATAATCAGGATAAACTTGATTCTCAAAACCAGGTGGTTGTGCCATATATACCTCTTCTATTATCCAACCATTCAAGAATGCATTCTTTACATCTAGTTGAAGTATCTTCCAATTCTTTGAAGAGGCAATACTAAGCAAAACCCTAATAGTAGGCATCTTTGCCACAGGAGAGAAGGGTTCCTCATAATCAATTCCCTGAGTTTGTGCAAAGCCTTTTGCTACAAGCCTTGCCTTATACCTGTTAATGGATCCATCAGAATTCTTCTTGAGTTTATAGACCCATCTTGAGCCTATTACCTTCATGGATGAAGTCTTGGGCACCAAATCCCAAGTGTTGTTTTCCTCAAGTGCTTCAATCTCTTCCTTCATTGCATGCTTCCATTCTGATTTTGCTTTGGCCCCTTCAAAGGATGATGGCTCCTCTTTGTTTATGTCCTGTGCTATGTAGATAGAATGTTTAGTTACTAATGAGGTGTCAAACCCCATACCTTTTTGGTTTTTTCTTTTCCCTCATATATCTTCTTAGGCCATGATGTGATGATTCTGCCTCATGTCCAAGTTCCTGCAATTTTGTTTTACCTTTAGACTTCCATGCTTTGATCTTTTCCATATGAGATTCTTCATCATCCTCCGAGGTGTCTTGTTCTTCAATCTTTGGTTGTTCTCTACCAAGCTTTGGAAAATCTTCTTCAAGATTATATGGTAAATTGACCTTCCTGCATGAATCTTCATACCATGAATTGTTTTCATCAAAAACTACATCTCTGCTTACCAAGAGCCTTTGTTGGTAGGGTTGTATAACCTATAGCCCTTTTGATTGTTGTCATATCCAATAAATACACACCTTTCTGCCTTTGGATCCATCTTGCCTCTAACCTGTGAAGGAACATGAGCAAAAGCAATACATCCAAAAATTTTACAATGATCTAAGCTTGGTCTTCTTCCATTCCAAGCCTCATATGGAGTCATCCCATCAAGGGATTTTGAAGGCAACCAGTTAATCAAGTAAGTGGCTGTAGATATAGCCTCAGCCCATAGATCATTAGGTAAATGCTTTTCATTTAACATGGACCTTGCAGCTTCAACAATTGTCCTATTCCTCCTTTCTGCCACTCCATTTTGCTCAAGAGTGTACCTTGTAGTTACCTCTCTTTTGATTCCTCTTTCTTGAAGAAAAGAATCAAACTCATGGGAGAATTATTCTCCCCCTCCATCTGACCTTAGCCTTTTTAGTGATTTACCTGTTCGATTCTCCACAAGAGCCAAATATCTTTTGAAACATGAAAAAACTTCATTGTTGTGTTTCATAAAGAATAGGATAGTCCATCTGCTGCAATCATCAATAAAGGAGACATAATACCTTGATCCAGATATTGAAGCTTCCTTGCTAGGTCCCCATACGTCTGTATGAACCAACTCCAAGAGATCTCCATGTATATAACCTTTCTTCATGAATGGTAACCTGTGAGACTTTCCAAATTGACATGCACTACACTTATAAATCATATGTTGTTTTGACAAATTAGGGAGTCCAAGTACACTTTGGTCCCTGCAAATTTGCTTTAATGACCTTTCACCAATATGTGCTAACCTTTTGTGCCATACTTCCAATTCTGTGATTGTCTGACTACCATAATTAAAGAGAGCAATGTTTCTAGTGTCTTGTAATTCAAATGTGAACAATCTACTTGCCTTTTCACCTTTTGCAATTCTTCTGAATCCTTGACTTGGATCTTCAACAAATGCTCCTGCTTTTATGAACCTGACTTGCAACCCTTTCTCTACTATCTGCCCAACACTTATCAAATTCTTTGTAATGGTAGGGACATAGAGTACCTTACTGAGTAGGTTGATGTTTCCATCAGGTGCTTTGACATTGCCTATTTTCTCCACATGATGTCTTGTGTCATCTCCTGTTTGTACCTCATACTTATTCCTTGGATCTTCTAAACCTGATAGGAGTGCCACATTTCCTGCCACATGATTTGAGCAACCTGAATCTATGTAGAAAACATGCTCATCAGATTTACCTTGTGGCATAGCCATGTTCATGATCAATAATGAATCCTCTTTGTTTGAGTCTTCTGTGTAGTTATTGAAGTCTCTCCTTCCTTTGTAGCCTCCTTGATAGTTTGAATGATTGTAGTTGTTGTAGTTGCCATGATAATTATTGAACCTTCCTCTTGAGTAGCCATAACTTCCTCTATTGTATCCTCTGCCTCTTTGATTCCTGGAATTCCTAAAGCAATTTTCAGTTGTATGATTAGTTAATCCACAAATAGAACATGAGTTGGAGTCTTGGGATCTCCCCCTGCCTTGTCTACCTCCTCTTCCTCTACCTCTGCCATGTCTTCCTCTACCTGCATAGTTAGCTTGATATGTACCTGCTTCATCATCTACTTTATTTGCCTTTTCTTTGTTATCTTTGGACTTGCTTTTATCAGTGTATAAAGCTGAAGATTGATTACCTTTAGAGCTTTCTCCATTTTTGATAAGCTTTGACTCTTGAGTAAGTAGTTGTCCAATGAGTGTATTGAAATCAGGTACATGCATGTCCATGTACAAATCCATAGCTGTGGTGAATGCTTCCCACTTGTCATCTGCCTTCAAGCCATTGATGACCTGCCTTACAATTTGCTCTTCAGATGTCTTACAACTTCTAATGTGAGGCAACAAAAAATTTGAGATAGAGTTGAGGAGATAAGACCTTGCAAGTGCATCCTTGGAGCACCATGTGCTCAATCCCTCTTGCTCTTCTTGTGTTGGTTGACTTTTGTTCCTGAAACTTGGCATAACTTCATCTCCAGCCACATAACCATATAAACTTCTACCTTGGAGATAAGCTTCCATCCTTAATGACCAAGCTGAGTAATTACCTCTATCCAATTTGTCAATTGATGAAGGAAATCCATCTGCCATGTCCAACCTTGCTCTGATACCACTATGAAGAAATGGATAGGTATGTGTTTGAAGATGAAGAGGTGTTGCAAAATCCTTGATCTACACCAGCCAAATGAACTCCAGGAGTATATGGTGGGCCCTTTTAGCTTGCCAATGGATGTATTAGACACCCTATGTACCTTGGAATATCACTCTCAAAAAGATAGATCAAAACAGATAAGTTGGAGTTAGCTCAGAGGTGAAAAACTTGCTAATTTGGTTCATAGACCTGTCCAGTGTTTTGCATAATTCTCTAAGCACAGCAGCAATTAGCTTAATTGCTCTTGGGGAAGTTTAGTTAACTTAAAGAGGTAACTTTCAAGAGTAATATCATCAAAAATAATGAACCACACACTGAGAATGAGGTTTAGCAAGTGATGACATCATCCCGATTTTCACGGGCTGCTATAGTTTGAGACTAGTGAGCAGCAAAATGCCCATAACTCCAGTGTTGAGAATCCAATGATTATGAAAATATGTATGCTTATACTAGACAGTATGTTGAGTCCAACAAGCTTTGAATCATTGAATTTGGATAAGTACACACTGAGAAACAGCTCTGACAAGATGAGTAAAAAAGTCGGGTACCTGACAGAGAAGTGAAAATGATAGACAGGGTTGACTTCAACTGAACATACCTGAATATTGCAATACCCAATGAAATGAAAATTGATGAGCATATAGTAGACTTATAGAGCTAACTTTACCAAGTTAAATCACTGAAAAGTATGCACCAAGCTCAGAGAAACCATCTCTGCAATCTGACTGAGAAAACTGAGAGTAATGGCAGTGAGTAGTACACTTCACAAGAACATGGAAATATGAACCCAAATGATAATGAAAATGTAAGTATATTGCTTGTACAATACAATGGACTTACTGATACATATGTGTGCCTTGTAATCACACCTTGATATGGCATAAAGCTCAGCTCTTGGAGGTCTTCACATAGGTCTCTCTAACCACGACTAAAACTGCCATCTATTTATAGTTGAGCTTGGGAGGCTAACTTCCCTCAATCACTCTCCAATCAATTAGTGATTGATTTGATTCTCTACCTACCACAAATCACAAATTCGTGGCTCCTCTTTCCCTTTTTGATCAAGTGGACTCAACCACTTAAGATTCTCTCACTTTTACATTAAGTAAACTCTTCAAAAGTTACAAGAGGTAGTTCACAAGTGAACTTTACATAGTCTTCATTTTAAAGCTTCTTCTATGACTTTGTGGGACTCAAGCCAATACTTAGGCTTGTCATAGACTTGCTCCAACAAGGTGTACAGTTCATGATCTATCAAATGGTGACGTGATTATTGCTTCTGGCATTTTATCTCATGGGTTGTATAAGCTCATAGATTATGAAAAATCTATGAATGATTCAGAATGTGCACTACATGATTCCTAGGCTATGTTAGATGCAAAGCTTTGGCATGCACACTTTGGTCATCTGAATTTTGTTGGTTTGTTATGCCTTCAGAAATCTAAAATGGAATCCTCTTTGCCCAAACTTGAGGCACCCAGAAAACATGTCTGTGAAGGCTGTATTTTGATCAAAATTCAATGTTCCTCCTTTCCAAAAGATGTTTCAGTCCGGGCTACTCAGAAATTGCAGCTTGTACATAGTGATGTCTCTGGTCTTATGCAGACACCTTTTGGAAACTATCTTTACTTCATGACCTTCATTGATGATTTTTCTCGGCATGCATGGGTATATCCACTCAAAGCAAAGTCCGAAGTGTTTATGTGCTTCAAATAATTTTTGGTTTTGGTTGAAAATCTATCAGCATATAAAATGGGCAATCTCCATTTTGATCAAGGGGGGGAATATATGTCTTTTGGATTTAATGCATTTCTAGTTGAACGTGGGATAAAACATCAGTGTATAGTGTCGTATACACCTCAACAGAATGGAGTTGTTGAATGGAAGAACAAGTCACTCATGGAGATGGCGAAGTATATGGTCAAGAGTCAAGCTTTACCACATAGCTTCTCGCTTGAGGTTGTCATGTGTACAGCGTATGTACTTGACACGTGTCCCACTAAAGCACTGCAGTATATCACTCCTTATGAGGCTTGGCATGGTCGCAAGCCATCTGTTGCTCATCTCTGTTTATTTGGTTGTTTGGCATATGCATTAGTGCTTGAACAACATCGCAAAAAATTGGATGATAAAGCAGTAAAATGTATTTTGTTGGGTACAGTTTTGAAAGAAAAGGTTATCGGCTGTATCATCCACATACTAAATGTATTCTGGTTATTCATGATGTTGTTTTTGTGGAAGATGATATTCAACCTTACTTTCATGTTCTAAGGAGACATTTGTTAGCTCCAAAGATATGTATGATACTTTGATGCCTCTTTTTATAGGTGGACAGTCTAGTGCTGGTCCTAATAAGGCAACTTCTCAACCTTTGCAAGTTTCATGTGATGATGCAGATCTATTCCATTTTTTATGCAGATTTACATGATGCACTTGTTGATGAGAGAGCTAACATTGAGCAAGCAGAAACTATGTCAAATGGCTGGTGTAGACTTTGTGTGGCATCAAATTAGATGCACCTTTGTCATACCATACTTATTCAGGAAAGAGGCATTGACTTTGATGAGACATTTGCACCTACATGCCGTATGACTATTGTTCGTAGCATCGGTGCACTTGCAGCCCATCATGGTTGGAATGTACATCAGTTGGACATTAAAAATGCATTTATGAATGGTGACTTGCATGAAGAAGTGTACTTTTTTTAGCCCCATGGCTTTGTGCTAAAAGGGCATGAAAACCAGGTTTGCAGGTTAAAGAAGGCATTATATGGTTTAAAGCAAGCACCACATGCTTGGTATGAAAAGATACATGCCTATCTGATTGCACATGGTTTTGAAAATAAGCCAACTGAAAGCACCGTATATGTTAAGCATGCTAACGATGTGCATCTGATCATTGTTTTCTATCTTGATGACATGCTACTCACTGGTCTTATTGAGAAGCGTATTACTAATTTTAAGACTAATTTGCATGCCTCATTTGAGATGTCTAATTTGGGGCATTTGCATCATTATTTGGGCATTCACTTTATGCAAGTTGATGGTGGAATGGCTTTGTGTCAAACGAAATATATTGACACATTATTGTAGTGTTTTCTCCTTGAAGAGTGTAAGCCTACTGCCACTCCTATGGAGATAGGTTTATGATTGAGTCTTCATGATGTTGGAGCTGCATTTAATGCTCTTCTCTATCAGCATTGTCACTCTAGTACAATGGTGAGTACCAACGTGAGAGTTCCACCTCGTAATTGTCAATCCATAGAGAGGGTAGGTTGATATGAAGATCGAGAGTGAGTGAAGTGCGCGAAGGTGATGGTGAGAAACACAAATGCATACACACACACACACACACGAGGAAAGTGGTGATGGAGATCAATGGAAGGCAAGAAAAGAACTCATACTCATATTCATCACAAACTAATTACAATAGCTCTACTAGCCCAAAAGTTACTAGTTCCCATAAAAAGTCCTCAAAATGAGCTCTCTAGCTCTATTTATAGTGTTTGCGTAGTATTGACCAGTTTCACATCTAGTGAGCGACATAGTGAAAAAATAGGTTGTACATCTAATTTGAGGTACCTAATGGCTTCCAAAAATTATGAAAATTGGTATGAGCTACCTACTTAGACTCCTCAAGCTCAAGGACTCATAGGCTTGCACAAAATGGAGTCGTACATGTAGTAATCGGGTGTATGTACATATATTACATTGTTTTAGTGATAAAAATCACCTTTTGGGTTATGGAATGATTGTTTTTAATAAGAAGGTA
The DNA here is from genome assembly GCA_020310875.1 of Ceratopteris richardii. Lineage (NCBI taxonomy): Eukaryota > Viridiplantae > Streptophyta > Polypodiopsida > Polypodiales > Pteridaceae > Ceratopteris > Ceratopteris richardii. The sequence goes on from CM035412.1 coordinate 18,842,782, forward strand.
AGCACCAATGCTTGAATACCACTTATTAGCTCCTTCCTCACCCTATGTGCTTCCTCTACATCTATGATGGGATCCTGTACTTGGTCATGTGCCATGAACACTCCCCTCCTCCTCATTTGTGACTTCCGTGACAGAACTTGATCATGCATGGATAATGTAGTTATTGAGGAGGTCTGTCACAAGGGTGTTTTCTGTTATTCGAATGCCCTTGAGAATATCTTTTTCTAACTTCTCCCAATCAATGGGTTGGGGTTTTTCAGGAGGTCGCATCTGATAATGCTCAGAGTACATCACTCATTCGCATGCGAACAAATGGAGCAGGTGAGTGGGTCTGCTATTAAATAATTTTGAGTGGTGTAAGCTGTCGGATTAGCAATTGTAAATCCTTTTTCCTTTCATATTTCGCACAAACTGAGAGGTCGTTGCGAAGAGATGTAACCATTTATAAAGCAATGAAAAGACACTTTTGGTGACGACCAGAAGATCGCCAGACTGTCTGTCTAGGCGTTACGTCTGTGGAGTTACGTTTTGTTGTTTTTGGAGAAATCTGAGTGATACTGTGCCTTTTCTGTCTTTGTTTGCTTGTTGCACCTGTGCAGTAAGGACTGTGTTATGATAGTGTTTGCAGTAATTGAATCACTGTTCCGTTAAGTTAATTATTGGGAGTCTGTATTACGATAGTATTTACCTTGTGCGCTGATTACTGAGAAGTCTTATTCTGTGTATGAGTCGGAAATCTGTGATAGAACAAATCAGAGTATTGATAGTAATTCGTGTTAGTAGAGGTTTAACATTACGGTACTGTAGTATGAGTGCTCAATTGGGAAAATCAAGTATAGGGCCTCTGATTATTCAGACCCCTTCCACTCCCAAGAACCCGAATAGAGTTTAAACGCATTTTGACGGCAAACACGCTTTTAACACTGGCACCGTCTGTGGGAAAGTGGCACCAGAATGTTGCAAATTAGTTGTGGGAAAGTGGCAACAGATTGTTGCAAAGTGATTATCGGAAAGTGCCAACAGAGTGTTGCACAGTGATTGTGGGAAGGTAACCATAGATTGTGAATCGACAGTAAGATAGAGTAGTATGCAAGTGTAGCAAAGGTGCTATATGCCGGTTACTCGGTCCAGTCGTATCTGAAGTACAGACAGCCTTGGGTGGTACCAAATTTGCGAAGGACACCCCCAGGAGGAAGAAGCACAGATCGGTTAGGTCTGGTCGTCGAAGAAGCGAAGCATATTAGTAGTGATTCTGGTAGTGTTCCGGTGGAACATACTGCAATTCCGGTAAATTTCGGTGAAATCTCGGTGCAGTCTGCCGAAGATACAATAACTTCGGAGTCCACAGGAACACAGTGTGCAGTTGATCCGACACCGTCTGGTCAAGATTCAAATCTCTCTACGGATAGAGGTGTGTTATCCAGAGAGGTCATTGAAGGTGAAAGAATACCCTAGATTGGGGAAAGTTCCACTAATTCCGGTGGTAGTTCGGTCCTGGTTGCAGAAAATTTACAATTTTCTGGTGACAGTGTTATACTTCCCGGTGAATCTTCATTCTGGACACCACTGTTCGGAGCAAGTTTGCCTACGTTTGATACTGCAAAAGAGGATAAGCTATTCGAATTAGAAATTCGTAAGAGGTTGAGCGCTATTTTTGAACCGGAATGAGAGCATTCTAATCATACAGACTCTGAAGAACCGGAAGCACATCCTCATAACTCAGGAAATAGTAACAGTAACAACATGAGTGGGCAACAACAACAACAACAACAACAACAACAAAAACAACAACAACAGCAACAACAACTACTTCCACCTCATCCGGTTCCAACAAGAGTCACCTACACAAAATTTGGTGGATTTCCAGGTGATGATCCTGATGCTCATGTACGTACCTTTGAAATTAGTTATGCAGTACTTAATCATCCACCCGATCCGGCATACAAGGCCATAGTATTCGATTCAACACTAGTCAATGAAGCCGCCATGTGGCTTACAGAATATGATATCAACCATTTCGGCACCTATGAAGCGGTAAGGGATGCGTTTCTGCAGAGATTCCGACTAAAGAAGAACCCTGCCGAAATTTTCGATTACTTGCAGAACAATAGACAGAAGCTGAATCAAACAGTGCAGGAATATGCCACTCTATTCAGAACTCATTTGAGATAACTACCTCCGGCACATGCTAATTTATAGGATGATGTCATCACTCAGTGGTTTATTAATGGGTTAACTCCCCAACTAAAACAAATTATGATCATCCGTTGTGTGGGAGCTATGACATTAGATGCGGTTATTGCAATGGCTTTGCAGCTCGAGCATAAGGTTCGAGGCTTTACCGAAGATTTGGAGTCGTTAAAAGCCAGTAAAAGTGTTGCAGAGGATCCGGCTAGACAAATGTACTGCACTAAGTGCAAGAATCCAGGGCATACCAGTGTCACATGTGCCCTTAAACAGATGTATTGTGTTATCTACAATACAACCGGACATTCCACTGAAAACTGTGCTTATAACGCCAAAGTGCAGGGACCAGCAACCGTAAATGCTATTATACAAGAACCTGGGCAGCCGGCCACTCATTATGTACCACCTCAGATGAGAAATAATCAGCAGCAAGGATACAGAAATTATCCAAGACAACGAAATACAAATTACAATACAAATCGCTGGCAGACAGGAACATCACAGGAAGGTAATTCTTTGCCACCCCCCCGCTGTCATTTTTGCGGTGAGTTAGGCCACATACGCAGATTCTGTAAAGATGCAGCTGAATATGATCAGAGGAAGAAAGAGTGTCAGAACCCTATAACCAATATGGTATATATTTCACCAGTAGAAACTCAGGCCGCAGTGATTCAAACAAGATCTGGTAAGCAGTTACAACCAGCAGCAGAAGTGTTTGAACCTGGCATCCATGAACAACAGAGAATGTATGACAAAGCTAGTCAATGGACCACCAAAGAGCCTACAGTGTTTCCAGATCCCATTCCAGTAACCCAATTTCCGCTGCCAAAAGAAGGATCGCAGGAACAAGATTCTACCTCTGTAACAGGCGCATCATCTTCAGAATCGGTGAAAAGTATAATTCAAACAGATGAGGCATGGAAAATTTTATCTAAGGCATCCATTACTCTCCCTCTTGGATACTTACTTGCACTAGTACCGGGAGTTCGGCAGCAAATCCAACAACAACTCAGTCCTGGATCTTCCTGCATTCCAACGACAGCAACGGTACAACCGGAAACTAATTCTACGGTGGATCATTCGGTCCCCTTGATTACGGTATGGTACAAAAATCACAAGATTACTCAAGTACTCATTGATGGTGGGTCTGGTGTAAACATAGCCACTGCCGCGCTTTGTAAAAAGTTGGGATGGACGCAAATCGAGCCTGTTCAATTTTTCATTACAATGGCAGATCAATCTCGAGTTCATCCAGTAGGACTCATACGGAATGTCCCGATAACCTTGCAAGGTACAACGTTTAAGATGAATTTTGTAGTCTTAGAACTACCGGAGTCTAGTCTTGATTATAATCTTCTTTTCGGGCGACCCTGGTTGAAACAGGCTAAGGTTATACAGGATTGGTCAGCACAGGAACTTACTTTTAAGGACAATCACCGTAAATATGTTGTCAAATTGGATGCTATTCAGCCCTGTGAATTACATGCCAGACAATATGTAGCAGAGCCTCTCCATATGTTGGATGGCTTATCCGACGATGAAGAAGAAGCATTTTTGAAGAACAATGAAGATCTGATTTCCTTAGGTACTGTAGATCTGCAATCTATTGTGGATAACTGGAGTCCGGCAGCCTGTACAGTGGTGCCTGTGACTGAAGAAGTGGAGACAGAAGATATTGTTGCTATGAATGAAACCGTTCTACAACATCTTTTACAGTCAGCTGCAAATCCAGGCAAACCTCGTCAATTATATGTTCCTGAAGATCAGTTAATCACCTATAATTTGGGAGATGAAGTAAACCCGCGACCTGTCAAGATAAAGGAAGGATTGTCTGAAGTATTTCAAGCAGATTTGATCCAACTTATTCGTGAATTCTCTAATGTTTTTGCATGGGATTATCGTGATATGAAAGGTCTGGACCCTCGCATCTATCAACATAGGGTCGTACTTAAACCTGAAGCAAAGCCGATTAAACAACCCAGCTATCGCATGAATCCCAATTATGTAGCACAGGTCAAAGCAGAACTTGATCGCCTATTAAAGGTAGGATTCATTGTACCTATTGAGCATGCTGAATGGATCTCCCCGATCGTGATTATACCAAAGAAAAACAAGCAACTCCGAATATATGTCGATTACCGAAAATTGAATGCAGCCACCGTATATGATCCATTTCCTCTTCCATTTCTTGACACCATGCTGGACAGAGTGGTTGGACATGGGATGTACTCATTTCTCGATGGTTATAGTGGTTATAACTAGGTCCAAATGGTTGAGCAAGATATATCGAAAACAGCGTTTATTACGAATTGGGGTGTTTTTGCTTGCACAGTCATGTGGTTTGGATTAAGAAATGCTCCTAGTACCTTTCAGCGATGTATGCAGGAAATCTTCTCACCCTATCTTACTTCTTTTATGCAAGTATATCTAGATGATTTCTCTTTATTCGGTAAGATGGTTGCACACCTGTATCATTTACGGTGTTGCTTTGAAAAATGCCGAGAATACTGACTCTGTTTGAACCCCACCAAATCTATCTTTGCGGTTTCTTGTGGTAAACTCCTTGGCCACATTGTATCTGCACAGGGCATACAAGTTGATCCAGACAAAATTGCAGTCGTGTTAGAAGCACCTGTACCTACTACACCGAAAGAAGTCATGCGATTCATGGGTCAAGTCAGGTGGCATGGTCAACATTTACGGTGGCTTGCCCATTTGGCAATACCCCTGAATCGGCTAATCACTAGTACTCCTCGACAGTTTGATTGGACACCGGAATGTCAAACTACATTTGATCATCTAAAAGGATTATTAACGCAGGTTCCAATTCTACAACCTCCTGATTGGGAACGCCCATTTCATGTTTTTGTAGACGCATCAGATATAGCCATTGGAAGTGTTTTAATGCAACAAATTGATAAGTGGTTTAGACCTGTCTATTATGCAAGTCAAAGGCTTGCTCTTGCTGAAAAGAATTATTCAACCACTGAAAGAGAATGTCTTGGATTAGTGTATTCTGTAAAGAAATTCCAGCATTATTTACTAGGCCAAAAATTCGTCTTTCATGTAGATCATGCTGCACTGGTATATCTGGTTCGGCAGCAGCATTTAGGTGGCCGCTTGGCACGTTGGATTTTATTGTTACAAGAATTTGATTATGACGTAATTCATCGATCCGGCACTGCACATGCATTAGCAGATTTTCTCTCTCGATTAGATTCCGGTGAAGCTCCGGTCGGTGTTGATGACACCACACCAGCTATTTATGTTACTGAAATGACTAGTGATGAATCTGCACAACCTCCTGTGACACCTACTTACTATGATCAGTTATTAACCTTTCTTACTAATGGATGTCTTTCTCCTCAAACTTCCCCTGCAATGCGCCGAAAAATTGCAGTTTCAGTCGCAGATTCCGGTTGATTGCCGGAGAGTTGTATTATATGGATCACACTGGGGTTTTACGTTGTTGTATTCCTCCACATGAAGTAAACTCAGTAATTGCTCTGGCACATTCCATACCCTCCAATGGACATTTTGCAGCAGATTTAACGCATCGAAAAATTCTGCAAAGTGGGCTCTGGTGGCCTACTATGTACAGAGATGTATCTCAATTTGTGCAGCAATGTGACAATTATCAGCGATCTGGACAGCCTTTACAACGCCATTTCTTTCCTCTGCAGCCTGTCTTACCTTTTAGAACCTTTTTAGAAATGGGGTCTTGACTTTATTGGACCAATCACACCTCCAGCAATCCTTAGCAACAACAGATATATTCTGACATGCACAAATTATGCTACCAGATGGGCAGAAGCTTGGGCTTTACGGTCCACCATAGCTGTTTCGGTGGCAAAATGTCTAATGAAGGATGTATTCCCACGTTATGGATTACCTTTGGAACTTGTCACAGATCAAGGGACCCACTTTATCAACAATTTAATGCGAGTGCTCACACACACTTTTCAAATTCTGCATAAATTCAGTTCACCGTATTATCCTCGTGCTAATGGCCTAGCTGAAAGTACAAACAAAACGTTGTTGACTATGCTTCGAAAATTGATTGTGGAATCACCAAAAAGATGGGATCAATTACTACCTCCAGTATTATGGGCACACCGGACTACATACAAGGTCGCAACCGGACTAACTCCTTTCAAACTTGCATATGGAATGGAGGCAATTGCACCAATGGAACTTGTAGTACCAAGCTTACGTGTGGCCATCTCTCAGAAATTGTTACCTGAAGAATCTTTACCATTTCGGTTGGACACACTCAGAGAATTAGCATCGCTGGGAAAGTTTTCTGATTCTTCAAGAAGTGCAGTTGCGGCAAGCTCGTACACATGATCGGTATCTTAAAACTCCAGTTTTTACGGTAGGACAACTTGTGCTGTTTTATAATGCAAAATCAAATCGTTATGTTGGAAAATTCAAGTTACGATGGTTTGGTCCTTACCGGATCACTGAACAAGTGGGCCCAGCTACTTTTCGGTTCACTACTTTGATTGGAATTCCTCTTTCGAAAGTGATAAATGGTTCAAAGTTGCGGCCGTATCATCAAGCGCCTGATTCGCACTAAAGTGTTCTGCGGTTGCCCGTGTATTTTTTTTCTTTTTTTCTCTTTTCTTTTCTTTTCCTTTTTAGTTTTGCGTGATTAATAAAATAAGTTTGTAAATATCCTCGTTTTGATACCTAATTATGATCAACAGTCACCCTGCATTATCGTTTTGCTCATGCATGCACACCGTAGTTATGAAGGTTATCATCTCAACATCGTGTGATGATTAACAATTTCGATCGCCTCACACTGCCAAGTATCTACTTAATCTCTTTTGTTTCGCTATTAATCGCTATTGTGTCTGTGTACTCTGTGTGCTTTGTGTTTCCTGTATTCACTGTGTCTTTGTGCTACGTTGCGTGTGCATCATGGAAGCCCTGGCAAACTTTGCTACCTTTCGTGACGGACTCCTTGCGGATGTGGGTGAATTCCTGCATGTCCGTGGGTTGTCTAATTCCGCTGAATTGCCTTGGCATTCAGTGGAATGTCACCCATTCTATGCCCAGATTATTGCCGCAATCGCTGCCACACCTGCTACGGAGCAGAGTTGGCTAATTACTTCCCCCATCTCGGGTAGTAACCACCCTACAGTCCTTTGCTGATGCTTTCCGACTCTCTCCGAAAGGTCGAGAGAATGGCCCAAATCTACCAATTGCTACCATGATTCAATTGTTCCCTAGGTACTCTTCAAATGCGTATGCTATACTCTATCGCCCTGAGCCTGAAAGAACAGCCTTACAATTTTTAGTAGCCATCTTAAACCTGTAGAAACGTACATATGGGATATCTCGCCCATTCTATTCAGTAATTGATATGGCTGCTCGAGAGCCTATCAATTTCGCTTCCTATTTTTTCCGGTGCATTCACCGTGAATGCGTTGCGATTATTAAGCAGGTTAACAAAGGAGATATGCCGTGTTCCTGTCTTCCACACATACTCAGTTTTCTGTTTCCGACCATCCAAGCAGTGCAACCGCCTCCGAGTTCCAATTTTATATCATGAGGAATCTGCTCAGATACTGGAAGATGACGAAGAAGATGACGAAGAAATCTTCCAGCTCCTCCATCGAAAACGCATCAGAATAAGTTCGTCTGACAGTCAAGTGCAGGGATCTACTGATGGAAATAAAGCAGACAACAATGAAGAAGAAGGACATGAAGAAGAGACTTTCCACGATACAGCCACCTCCATGCACCATGATTCATCAGCTCACTCATCTTCAAACCAACAATAGGATCAAAGTGTTTCTGCTCATTCTAAATTCACATCTTCTAAGGACAAATCTCAGCAGCAGTCCAAACAAGAGGTGCAAGAAGATTCGTAGGTAATTATTACAGAACTTTTTCAGGAATTGATTATGGAAGTAGAAGCTGCAATTGCCCAACCCAAAGTGACTATGCAGCAACTTACCGAAGCAGCTAATACTCTGCAACCCATTCCTCCACCCATTGTTCCTGTTCCACCCCTTGCTCCTGAGGAACCTACCGCTTCATCCTCATCACTCAATTACTCTCCACCGGATCCCACTCATCTTTTAACCTCTTCATCACAGCCACTTCCTCCTTTACTTCCTCCAATTCCTATGTTCACAGAATTAGAATCTATGGGACGCATGATTATTCAGTTTTCCCAGCAGCTTCCGGTGCAATTAAGAATGGTGATAGAAAATATTCATCAGGAATTGCAGCATAAGGTAGATACCCTTGAAGCAGATATCACTCCGTTGCAGGAAGAAGTAGATTCAGTCAAAGCAGAGAATCATAATCTGCATTTCCAGATTAGCCAGCTTCAAGCACAGCTTGCTCAACAGGAGACCGTAATCAATCAAAGAGATGCTGCCTTGGCCGAAGTCAGAATAAAAGAAGATTTATTATGTGCTGCTGATGCTGAAATTCTTCAATTACGGCAGATAGTTAAAGATAAAGAGGATGCCCGCATAGCCCTAGGAGATTTGTTAAAGGAAACTAGAGATCAATTGGCTGAAGCAGTGCAGAAAGGACAGGAAATGTCCATTTTACTAAAACAAACCAATACAGAGCTAGAGTTTGCAAATGCCACCCTGACTGAATCTAATTCTGCTCTTAAAACACAGATGATGTTGTTCGCACAGCTCCAGAAAGAGATCCCAGCAATTCGAAGAGAGCGCGATGCTTACTACCGGACTATTCAATTTCAAAATCAAGAGTTGGAAAGAAGAGAGAACCAACTGGGTGCTCAAGCAGAAAGACTATCTAGAGTTGATAAACAGATTGCAGACATGAAAGTGAACAGGGATGCAGCTTTATCAAATGATTTTTACTTACAGGAAGCCTTTCTGCAAACACAGGCAGAAATTTTGATGAGCCAAGTAATTTCTTTAAGCTCTGTACGAACTGATGCTCAATTAGTAGAACCAGAGATCCTGAAGCAGATGTTAGATTTTTTGAAAAAGAAAATTTCTCGGACATTTAAATTAGCTAGAACAATGTATCTACAGGGTATAATAGATGAACCATAGAATTTTGTATACCTGCGGGTTCGAGTCCACCGTGCGTGCCAATGTAAGCCGCCGGATTGGCAATTGTAAATCCTTTTTCCTTTTCATATTCCGCACGAACTGAGAGGTCGCTGCGAAGAGATGTAACCATTTATAAAGCAATGAAAAGACACTTTCGGTGACGGCCAGAAGATCGCTAGACTGTCTGTCTAGGCGATACGTCTCTGGAGTTACGTTGTGTTGTTTTTGGAGAACCCTGAGTCATACTGTGCCTTTTCTGTCTTTGTTTGCTTGTTGCACCTGTGCGGTAAGGATTGTGTTATGATAGTGTTTGCAGTAATTGCATCACTGTTCCATTAAGTTAATTATTGGGAGTCTGTATTACGATAGTATTTACCTTGTGCGCCAGTTACTGAGAAGTCTTATTCTCTGTATGAGTCGGAAATCTGTGATAGAACAAATCAGAGTATTGATAGTAATTCGTGTTAGTAGAGGTTTAACATTAAGGTACTGTAGTATGAGTGTTTAATTGGGAAAATCAAGTATAGGGCCTCTGATATTTAGACCCCTTCCACTCCCAAGAACTCGAATAGAGTTTAAACGCATTCTGACGGCAAACGCGCGTTTAACAGTGGTACTCCCAGAAGCCAATAGTGAACATATCTTCGAACGTCTACTTGTAGCATGTAGACATATATTTCAATTGGTAGTGCCATGCATGACATACCTTGATTGATGGTGTCATGCTCATATCGTACACTAAATCCAAGTTTCCATGTTCAAATCCGGGGGTGTTCACCATGGAAGCCTTGAGACGCCTGAATGTCTTGAAGGCCATTTGCATCATATCAAAAAATTTCTCTGTCATTTGTGTGGCAATGCCAGGCATACGATACAGGCGGGGTAACCAATGGTGAATGGTAGCCATCATGTAGCCCACTATAGGTGTGTTATTCCGGGGAGGTGCTAAGTAAGGGTAGTTGAGCCAGTCTTGACATTGTCAATTGTTCTGAACTTTAATTGCAAATGCCTTCCAAGAACATCTTCCAGGGACCGGTCCATAGCACAGGTTGTATTTTAGGTGGGTGGGCACGCTCATCCACGTATGCATCATCTCTGGATATTGTTGTAATAATTCGGTCCTCCATGTAGGTTGATAGATATGAACCTTTTCAGCTTTCGGAGGGACATCTACTAGCTCGAACTCGGTGGCATGCATTGGGTGCTTCCTAATGATGCTCTTAATCTGTAAATTTTATTCAAAAATGAATAGGAAGTAAGGTTTATAGTGTAGCTCACTAGTAGTTATGTGTCGACATGGTGTTGTAGTAGCAAAATACGGAGACTTTAAAATAAATTCTTCAATATTTGCCATCACATGTAAGTGAGCATCGACTCTCGTCGAATGTATTTTGTCGAGTTCTTCAACCATCTTCAACCATGCCGGGGGAGGTAACTCATACGTATCTTGACCTGCTTTTGAGGATCTACCTCCAACCACGAGCAATGGTGCATACTCTTCTTCAAACGTGTTATCCGTTGGGATCTGTATGGTCTCGTCTGGTTTCGACAAGTCAAGTGGGGATTTTGGTTTAGGAGCCTCCACCATGCTAGTGTTGGAAATAATGTCATATAGTACATTGTGTATGGACATTGGTCCATCTTGTTCATAGCATACAGATTTAGTAGCTACAGGTTTAGTACTCTTACAACCAAAAGAGCCTAGCGCCTTGGATAGCGCAGTAGTCTTCCAAAATCCCCACCCGGCTTCGATACCTGTCGGCAGCACAACAAAAAAGTGTGTTTTTAGTTTGTCATGCTTTTGGAATGGGTGACGGACGAGCGACGAGCTTTTGTGATTATGTCTTGGAGAAAACGAACGTGTGAGTTTTGAAGTGGCGATTGCATTTTATTTCTCTTCAATTGTGCTTTATTATCATGAAGAACTACTATATAACAAGAGCTTGTCTCATTGATCAATTTATCCTACACCTTTTGCAACACCAAGCTTTGGAGCTTTGGTACCTCAATAGAGGTGGTGCTTCTAGCACACATGGGGCAGCCATCTTGCTATTTTGGAGCATGTTGAGGAGCGGCTATGGAGTCCTTCTTGGAGGAGAAGAGTGTGCTCACACTCTTGCTTATGGAGAGGACTTACCCATCAGCAGCTTGGTGGTGTGGATCGGCCATTCACATGATGTATTTGAAGATTGTCTTCTACATGAAGATTTCGGTTTACTTCAAAGACATTGGATGGTGGTTAATATAAGATTTGCATTTTATGTTAAGAATTCAGGTACATATTCTCTTTATGCACATAGGTACTACTTGGCATTTATGGAGGCAGTGGCATCCATATCAGGAGAAGTCCTATTCGGCATAGGTACAAGAGAATCAATACATGTATGCTTTATGCATATTTGGATGAGGTGTTTGAGAAGGTATGTTCATATGATTTTGAGGATTTCTGGCAGTAAACTTGTTAGCATTCTTTGCTACTTTTGTAAGTATGTGATCTTTTCACACATGTGTCTGACTTAGGGTCTTCCATAGCCGAAGTTAATATGAGGGTTTGCTGATTATCAGTTTTAGACTATCCTTCCTCTTTCTGTCACTCATATTCACTCTTCTACAACATATTTGGTCACACATCTCATATTTATTGAGATTTCTATACAGTACATCTGAATATGTTTGTTACATCTGTACATTCACTCATCCATCTATATCTGTTCACATAGAGTGGTTGAGAGTTTTGACTCCCACATTGTAAATTGACATTTGTATATATGATAGTGTGAGTAAGCAGTAGCTTACATAACACTTTACACATGTTGTCTAATCTTTCTCTATTTTTGTCTCATCATTTGTATGATTAAGTGTGGTATGTTCATGTTTTGTCAATATTGGAAGATTGTTGAGTCTGTGTTGTAGATCCTGGACCTATGGAACCATGGACCTGTGGTATTAGTTATGGGCCTACTAAATTTCCATCATTTGGTATCAGAACAACCAGGCTCTCAGATATCCAGGTTCATAGGTTTTCGGAATTCCAAGTTTACAACTTTGACATTTTTTATCAGTGTGGAAGTGTGAAGTTGATGATATATTAGCAGCTAAATACTTTTGGAAGAGTATGAAAATACTTTACAGAAAGTATTGTTTGAAGACCAAGACTTGATGAAGAGAAGGCTACTTCAAATTCAAGGAAGAACAATGGTTTGGAGAAGATGAAGGAATCAGATCAACATCAAATCAGAGGTATCAGTTTCTACTATCACATTATCATTGATAGGTCATATCTTAGAAGAGCAATTATGAAGAGATTTAAAGGACTTAAAGAGTGCTTTTATACACTTTCATTATTTGAAAGTTAAATGCTACATCAAAACAGGTATCTAGAGGTTTTTTCTAGAGAGTTTTGAGAGATCTCTTTCATGGCAAGAAAGCTCATCTAAGAAGACAAATGTGGAGAGCATCAATTTTGTTTTCAGCCAATTTTGTGTTGTAAGTTGGTTGGAAGTTTTTTGCTCACATTTTGTATCTAAAGAGGTAACTCTAGAAAGGTAATTCATCATTTAGACAAAAGGTTGGTGAATTCAGCCATATCAGTCACATTTGAAGCAAAGTTTTGATTCAGAGATATGAGGAGATGGTAAAACATGATTCTATATTCACTTCCATTTATATACCATGTTTGTCTTGTCTCTTACTCTTAGCATTAGAGGAAGAGAAAAAGTTCATTTGAATAAGTCAAGCGTGCTTGCTACTTCAAGATGAAGAGAACAAAAGGTATGGAAGAGAAGTTTGAAGATGTTGACATCATCAAGTGGAAGAAAGATGCAGAAGAAGAAAGTCCAACATTTCCAAAGGGAAAGTAAGACTTCCTTTTCTCTTATATTTTCATATACTTTTCCTATTTTATCCTCTACACCCAAAGACAAGTCTACGAGAACATCGCATGTGAAGAAAAAGCAGATTCTTTTTTGTGCTATACTTGGTCATTTTTTGGTAGGTTTTTGACAAAGAATTGCATTGAGAGAAAGAAAGGCAGCTTATATGTTTTGACTCATATGTGTATAAGTTATGTATAAGTTGAAGATTTTGAGCAGGCAGCTATATGTTCCCTCAAAGAATTCTTGGAGTGTCAATTCAGAGCTACTTGGTATATGACAAACTGCAGAGAAGTATATTTCTTCTTTATCTAACCCTTGATATAAAAGAGTTTTTTGTAGCAGATGTTGAAGACTTGGGTTGAGGTTTTGTGTTTGGAAAGAAAAAGTTACCTCATATTCAATATTTTCAAAAAACTTCAAAAAATTCAGATTTTTGATGTACTAGTCAATTGAAGAATCTACTTTCTATGTTTGTCTTGATTTTTGGATACATGCTTGTATTCAAAAAGGTGTTCCATCAGATCCTATCACTTGATTGAGAAGTGGAGTTAGCCAAAAGAAAGTCAAGCAGATACTATCACATTTCACCCAGGTAGAATATGAAGATCTGAAGTATCAACTTGCACCTTTTGGAGTTCTCAAGGTGAGAATTTGTCCACTTATGTTTCAGTAGAATTTGCAGATTCTTGAGAAGGATCTAGTCGAAGAAAAGTTTTAAAACTTTATGTAAGAAGCATGGATACTTAGAGACATTCAGGTTGCAAATCAAACATTCAGTCATGAAGGTTTGATGAGAGCAGATTCTACACAGGTATTTCGTTAGAGAGATCTTCATAGATCTTGAATGATCTTGAAGATCTTGAGTATTTATGCGTCAATTGTCTATCCTTTGTTTGAAAAGTTCTTAGCATTGGAAGAAGTAAGTCAAAGATTCAGATCCTATAAGATTTGTGTTGCAGAGAAAAAGAAGAAGATACTTGTTATGTTGCAGAAGATTATGGATCCTAAAATGCTTTCAGTAAATTTTTTTTTATCATGTAATAGATCAGCTAACCTTATTCTTTAGTATGGAAAGTTGAGAAAGAAATAATGGAAGCTACTAGCAACTGCATAGTGCTAATAAAAAGGGTTCAGAGATTTTGTTTGAGATACAGGTATTGATCAGTGAAGATAAGATTTATTTATACCAGGTTATGAAGGAAAGAGGTATGAAGGATTTAGAGAGGTATGAAGGTCTCATCAAAAAATCTATGAAGATGACATCATAGTTTTTTTCATGAGACCCATGAGTTGATTTCAGCTGAGTTGAGTTGACTTGAATACAATCACAGATGAACCAGCTAGTGTTCATAATACACTAAGTTGTGAGTTGTCAGTCACAAGTCTTAGGATTCAGTTCTTGATTATGTTTAGTGTATTTACATGACACAACAGAAGTATGTTGAGAAACCTTCCGTAAGGTAAATGCAAATATGTGGATCCTAGTGTATGTTTACAGGTTTGAGAAAACAAGAGATAGCAGATTCAGAGTCAGTTCATGCTATATATGTTGTCAAGTACTGATTGCTTGATGTGTACACTATTGGATATCTAGTCTGCATATTTTCTCAGGTATTATGGTTCATATTCAGCAATTCAGTTTTGAAGAAGACTGTTGAAGAAAAGGTTTGAAGGACAGTTTTGGGAGTACAAGTTTGAAGCTTATGAAGTTTGCAGATGAATGAAGTTTCATGTTGAGTTCCGTTTGTACCAATATGACATTGCAGGTGGGATTGTTGGAAACAATGTCATATAGTACATTGTGTATGGCCATTGGTCCATCTTGCTCACAGCACACAAATTTAGTAGCTAAAGGTTTAGTACTCTTACAACCAAAAGTGCCTAGCGCCTTGGATAGCGCAGCAGTCTTCCAAAATCCCCACCCGAGTTCGATACCAGTCGGCAGCACAGCAAAAAAGTGTGCTTTTAATTTGTCATGCTTTTTGAATTGGTGACGGATGAGCGACATGCTTTCGCAATTATGTCTTGGAGAAAACGAACGTGTGAGTTTCGAAGTGGTGATCGTGTTTTATTGCTTTTCAATTTTGCTCTATTATCATGAAGAACTACTATATAACAAGAGCTTGTCTCATTGATCAATTTATCGTATACCTTTTGCAACACCAAGCTTTGGAGCTTTGGTACCTCAATAGAGGTGGTGCTTCTAGCACACATGGGGTAGCCATCTTGCTATTTTGGAGCATGTTGAGGAGCGGCTATGGAGTTCTTCTTGGAGGAGAAGAGTGTGCTCACACTCTTGCTTATGGAGAAGACATACCCATCAGCAGCTTGGTGGTGTGGATTGGCCATTCACATGATGTATTTGAAGATTGTCTTCTACATGGAGATTTAGGTTTACGTCAAAGACATTGGATGGTGGTTAACATAAGATTTGCATCTTATGTTAAGAATTCAAATACATATTCTCTTTATGCACACAGGTACTACTTGGAGTTTATGGAGGCAGTGGCATCCTTATCAGGAGAAGTCCTATTCGGCATAGGTACAAGAGAATCAATCAAAAGGTCAAAGTCAAACTAGTCAAAGTCAACAAGGTCAAAGTCAACTGGTGCAAAGTCAAAGTTCTAAGGTGCAGGTGTCAAAGTGCACAGGTAGTGCACAATTAATTGTCCACAAAGGGTAAATTGGAGAAAGTGGGTTGCAGGTTGCAGAGGTATTTCTCTAATTTCCCTAAGGTTCAAAGTGTTTTTAAAGTGTTTTGGAAGGTTGAGGTGAACCCTCTCTTATGTGCAAAAGTGAAGACTTAAAAGGAAAATATGAAGGTATGTGAAGCGGCAGCGTACGCAGAAGTGAAAGTATGGCCCCCCAATTAAAATTTTTGGTTTTAGTCTAAACTCACTATAGGACAAAACAGGGAATCGTTGGCTGCCACTTGTAAAGACAATCTTGGGACATCAAAGTGAGCACCAAGATACTCTTGCAGTTAGGAGCGTACATGAATCGACACACTCAAATCAAGGCAAGGACTTTTCTTGGATCATTCAAGTGTAAGCAAGAGAGAGCATAGTCTAAGGAGAGCAAGAGAGAGAAGTGCAAGAGACACACAGTGTGCGACGCAGAGAAGTGAAGTGCAAGGTGTGCATGAAGAGTGACCAAGGAAGCGTGCAGAGGAGTGCTAAGCTTGTCCCCCA
This sequence comes from Ceratopteris richardii, assembly GCA_020310875.1. NCBI lineage: Eukaryota > Viridiplantae > Streptophyta > Polypodiopsida > Polypodiales > Pteridaceae > Ceratopteris > Ceratopteris richardii. The sequence continues at coordinate 18,859,090 of CM035412.1, forward strand.
AGGATCCCAAGGTCTTATTGAAGTGTGCACGTACCAACATAAGGTATCCATCCCTCCCCCTTAGTGGAAGCTTGGTGCAAGGTGTGCACAAGAGCAGGCTTGTAGAAGGTGGAGGTTTGGTGCAGAGGAGGCCGGCTGCAACAAGTCCCTTGGGTATTTGGTATCTTGTAATTGAGCACTCTGTGGGATTTTGCACAGAAGCATTGGTTGTATTGTGCTTCAACCTTGTATTTGTCTTACTGTAATCAATCGACAGAGGCTTCCATTGTGTATTTTCTCTTCTAGTCTTCCCCTTTTCTCCTACAAACACTCAAATCCCTTCTTGTCTAAGAATCCCCCAACAAAATTTGGCACGCCCGGTGGGATGTCCAAGGAGATTTGAGCATAGGAGAAGATATATTGCAGTTGGAGAGCAATATTCCAGTGTCGACAGTACTACTCCAGTGGACTAACAGGTACATATTTTTATCAAGTGTCTCATATTAAGTGGACTATGAACAGCTCATGACTGCAACCCGGTCCCAAACATTGAGGGTCATCTGCAAGCAAACAAGAAGGAAGGTTGTTAGAAGATCCTCCAGTCCACTATCTTCAACCTCATCAGTAAAGAGCATGGCGGGACAGGTAGACTTGGAAACCTTACTCTCAAGATTAAATATAAAATTTCCTTCTTTCAAAGGCCTAGCTCAGGAGGATCCAGATGAGCACATTAGAAGATTTTTGGCACTATGCAAGACTAGAGGTTTAATGGGCAGGGAGGATGCTTTTTTGATACTCTTCCGTGCCACATTAGAAGGATTAGCATATAAATGGTTTAGCCAATTTGCTGAGAACCATTTTACAACTTGGGATTTGATGAAAGATGCATTTAAAAATCAATTCCAGCATGGGAATACTGCAGAGATCATCATAGAAGAACTAGAAAATTTGAGATTGGGTCCAAGTGAAAAGTTCCCAGAGTTTGTGACTAGGGCCAAAGCAATAATGGCTAAACTGCCAGATCCACCACATGATTTTTTTGTTAAGAAATGGTTAGCTAAGCCCCTACCAGTGGCCACCCAATGCCAAATTAAGGAATTACTGTTACCTACAGCCTCCATAGAGGAGTTCATCAACACAGCTACACGACTGGAGCAGATACGGCAACACTATGGAGCTACTTCTTCTCAATTACCATATTCCACATAAATGGAGGATCCAGTAATCCAGCTAACGAAGGAGTTGGAGGGCTTAAAAAGAAATAAGTCCCACAAAGAGGAGGAGAATGTTGTAACTCAGTTGAGGAGGGAGATTGAAGCACTAAAGCTCCAAAAGGAGGAGGATGCCCAAGCAGAGGAGTGGCTCAGCTGCGACAGGAGTTGCAAGAACTCAAAGGAGGTGGCATCAAGAGTGGACTTTGGTGTTCCATGTGCAGTAAGCAAGGTCATATAGTAAGTGAATGTCCTCTGATAAGTGTGACTTGCCAATTATGTAGGAAAGTTGGTCATGAAGCCCAAGAATGCCAATCAAGGGGAATGCCTGCAACAACATACTGGACACAAGGAGGACCCCTACCACCAGCAAATGTGATGGCTGCTGCACCGAATCAAGGTAATAATTACAACCCTAGACAGAGGGATAATTTTGGAAATGGGCCTAGGAGGCCAATTATTTGTTTCAGATGTGGAGAATGTGGGCACTATCAAAGTAGGTGCACTCTCCCAGAAAATGCCCCTCCTTGCAAGAACTGCCCAGAGGCTAGGAACCACTATACTAATTGTTGTCCTAAGAACCAAGCATCTACATCTGGGCCCCACATTCAAATGATTTCTGTGTGCAAAGAAGAGACGGTAAATGAAGCCAAGGTGCCATCACCATCTATTAGGGTGGTGCAGTTAGAAGAACTTGAATCTTTTATAGTTCACACAAGAAGCAAGGGGAAGGCTCAAGTGGAAATAGATCAAGAATCAATGATTAATGGATTGAACAAAGACAAAGATGCACCTGAGAACAACGCCACCACATGTGCAGACATGAAGCAAAAAGAAAATTTCATAGGTACCATTGGACATGCATTCAACAGGGCTCATGAGGAGTTTGATAAGTCAAATGGAGCCCATGCTCTTAAGGAATCAGAAACTTCCAGACTACTCAAGTCCATGAAAAAGGAGGTTAGTATTTTTGAATTAATAAAAGATGGATGGGAAATTCAGGTCAGAACTCTTGCAGATAATTGATGAAATGTCCACAACAAGTTTAGTGGAAAAGGCTGCTATTATGCATAAAGATAAAAGTGTAGGGGAAGCACCCCTCACAGATTACAAGAGCCCTCGGCTAACAGTCTCTATCAAATGTCATGAGTTTCAAGGAGTTATTGTGGATGGTGGTTCTGGCATTAACTTGATGCCTGAATATACCATGAAAAAGATTGGACTATACCCTTCAAGACCTGCCAACTTCACTGTAACAATGGCATACCAAGGCATATTAAGGCCTATGGGAGTGGTCCCTGGAGTTCCAGTCAAAATACAAGGTACCATCTTTAACTTGGACTTTGTTGTTTTAAGGCTGCCACAGGTAGAAGGAAGTTTCCCCTTGTTAATTGGGAGACCTTGGTTAAGGCATGCCAATGTGCTGCATGACTGGGGCAAGGACACAATGTGTGTAAAGCAAGAGGGAAAAGAGTTGCAGCAGATTATTTTAGAAGAAGGACCAGACAATCAGACAAATACTAGCATGATGCAGACAATTGGTATTTGTATGGAAGAAGAATTGTTGGACAACCCAGAAGCAGACCTATTTGAAGGAGCAGATTTATATGAAGATGAAAACATGTTGGCTTGGCTCCATGCAGAAGACCCATCTTCCTGCTGTGAAATTTTTCCAAACTCAAGCAGAGAAGAAGCATATGAAGAAAAAGAGGAAATCACTCAGGGTACTCATTCGAGTAAAAAAGTCCCAGTCAAAGGCCATAACAAAGAGAAGAAAAGCAAAGCCCTTACATGCAGCAGTGATGAAGCTACTCCAATTCATATGTCAATAGCCAATTTTTTATGGATACTGGTATGGCTATCATCTGTTATGTCAATTCTTATGATAGCAAGTGCAGGGCTTTACAAGAATGTGGAAGGTGTACCTGCCAGTCTTTGGAAACAGAGGTTTCATTTGGATGAAGAAGCCGGAATAGTAAAAATAAAATTTTGCAGATTAAGTCATAAAGTTGCTGGAGGAGATAACATTCTAATGAAGGATTTAGGGTACCCCTATCAGATGACCAGTGTGCCCAATGAGAAGACAAAACCAATGAAGTGCAGTACGATTGGAGATTATGGAGGAGTCTCTCTCAGTCAACAATACAAGGCTCAAGGCCTATCATCAACAAAAGTGACGATTTTTGGATCACCTAGAACCTGCAAAATTTGTCCAGGTTGTACATAGTCTTTTCTCGTCATTTTTTCTTAAGTTTTAGTAGTTTTCTTTATCCATTTCATGCCTATTTCTTGAGTTTTTAGCAAATTTAGCAGCCATTTCATAAACTTTGCAAAGGTACAATTTTTGGAATTTTTAGGAATTTTTTTCATAATTTTTCAAGCATTTTTTAGAATTTTTCTAGCATTTTTCTCCTTTTTCATGTGTCATTTTCTTGCCAAATTTGAGGAATAAAGAAAGCTCTCTGTGGGTTTGAGTGCAAAAAACTAGCTTAGGCCTGTAGGAAAATCTGAAGATTTTTTTGGATTTTTTATGTATTTTTTCAATTTTTTTGGATTATTTTTCTCAAAAAAAAAGGGGGCCCCCTGGAGTTTTCGGATTTTCGTAGTTGAAAAAAAGAAAAAAATCCCCCCCGCCCCCCCCCCCCCCCCCCCCACCCCCCCCTCCCCCCCTCGCCCCCCACACCCCCCCCCCCCCCCCCCCGTTCTGACACATCCCCCCCCCCCCCCCATTTATTTTTTTATTTTTTTTTTTATTATTTTCTATTTTTTATTTTGACAATTTATTTTTATGTTAGAAAACATATAAATTTCTATATTTTTTTTAATTTTTATGGCTCAAACCTTTTGGCTCTAGATCATGCCTCGGATGGCCATTTTTTTCAAATTTGGAGTCATTTTCATGTTTTTTGGCACCTTTGGACTCAGTTTTTGGCTTTATTTTTTCAAATTCCCACATTTTCTCTGAGTTTTGGTCAAAACCCTCAAGTTTTGAGCACATTTACCACTTGTTTTTATTTATACACATGGTCCACATTGTCTATTTTCATCTCATTTCAACATGTGTTGCACTATTTCCCATCTTCCCCCTCTGTAGCTCTACTGTTTGATCATTTTGGCACCCTAAAGACCCCATAATCCTCCTCCCTCACCCTCCCTTTTTCCTTCTGCCCAGCAATATCCTTACCCCTCCCTGTACTATCCATCTCCACCCCCTCATCCCTCCCCCTCCCTCTCCTTTCTACCCTCCCATTGCTTTCCTTTGCTTTCCATGCAGAAATTCCACTTTTTGGTTCTTCTCTGGTGCTTGTTCTTTCCTATTTCTGGTGACACTGGTAGCTGTTCAATGTCCTACCTCAAGATCTTGCCGCTCCAGTATTATGGTGTCATATCTCCTCAGAGTTTTGGCTGTAGCTCTCCGAGACGGAGAGCACATCAGGTGGTGGGCAACTGTTGAGCCCATAAAAGTCATATTGGTCAAAGTCAACTGCAGTCAAAGTCAACCATGGTCAAAGTCAAAAGGTCGAAGTCAAACTAGTCAAAGTCAACAAGGTCAAAGTCAACTGGTGCAAAGTCAAAGTGCTAAGGTGCAGGTGTCAGAGTGCACAGGTAGTGCACAATTAATTGTCCACAAAGGGTAAATTGGAGAAAGTGGGTTGCAGGTTGCAGAGGTATTTCTCTAATTTCCCTAAGGTTCAAAGTGTTTTTAAAGTGTTTTGGAAGGTTCAGGTGAACCCTCTCTTATGTGCAAAAGTGAAGACTTAAAAGGAAAATATGAAGGTATGTGAAGCGGCAGCGTACGCAGAAGTAGAAGTGAAAGTATGGCCCCCCAATTAAAATTTTTGGTTTTAGTCTAAAGTCACTACAGAACAAAACAGGGAGTCGTTGGCTGCCACTTGTAAAGACAATCTTGGGACATCAAAGTGAGCACCAAGATACTCTTGCAGTTAGGAGCGTACGTGAATTGACACACTCAAATCAAGGCAAGGACTATTCTTGGATCATTCAAGTGTAAGCAAGAGAGAGCATAGTCTAAGGAGAGCAAGAGAGAGAAGTGCAAGAGACACACAGTGTGCGACATAGAGAAGTGAAGTGCAAGGTGTGCATGAAGAGTGACCAAGGAAGTGTGCAGAGGAGTGCTAAGCTTGTCCCCCAAGGATCCCAAGGTCTCACTGAAGTGTGCGCGCGCCGACATAAGGTATCCATCCCTCCCCCTTAGTGGAAGCTTGGTGCAAGGTGTGCACAAGAGAAGGCTTGTAGAAGGTGGATGTTTGGTGCAGAGGAGGCCGGCTGCAACAAGTCCCTTGGGTATTTGGTATTTTGTAATTGAGCACTCTGTGGGATTTTGCAAAGAAGCATTGGTTGTATTGTGCTTCAACCTTGTATTTGTCTTACTGTAATGAATCGACAGAGGCTTCTAGTGTGTATTTTCTCTTCTAGTCTTCCCCTTTTCTCCTACAAACACTCAAATCCCTTCTTGTCTAAGAATCCGCCAACAAAATTTGGCATGCCCGGTGGGACGTCCAAGGAGATTTGAGCATAGGAGAAGATATATTGCAGTTGGAGAGCAATATTCCATTGTCGACAATACTACTCCAGTGGACTAAGATGTACATATTTTTATCAAGTGTCTCATATTAAGTGGACTATGAACAGCTCATGACCGCAACCCGGTCCCAAACATTGAGGGTCACCTGCAAGCAAACAACAAGGAAGGTTGTTAGAAGATCCTCCAGTCCACTATCGTCAACCTCATCAGTAAAGAGCATGGCGGGACAGGTAGACTTAGAAACCTTACTCTCATGATTAAATATAAAATTTCCTTCTTTCAAAGGCCTAGCTTAGGAGGATCCAGATGAGCACATTAGAAGATTTTTGGCACTATGCAAGACTAGAGGTTTAATGGGCAGGGAGGATGCTTTTTTGATACTCTTCCCTGCCACATTAGAAGGATTAGCAGATAAATGGTTTAGCCAATTTGCTGAGAACCATTTTACAACTTGGGATTTGATGAAAGATGCATTGAAAAATCAATTCGAGCATTGGAATACTGCAAAGATCATCATAGAAGAACTAGAAAATTTGAGATTGGGTCCAAGTGAAAAGTTCCCAGAGTTTGTGACTAGGGCCAAAGCAGTAATGGCTAAATTTCCAGATCCACCACATGATTTTTTTGTTAAGAAATGGTTAAATAAGCCCCTACGAGTGGCCACCCAATGCAAAATTAAGGAATTAGTATTACCTACACCCTCCATAGAGGAGTTCATCAACACAGCTACACGACTGGTGCAGATATGGCAACAGTATGGAGCTACTTCTTCTCAATTGCCATATTCCACAGAAATGGAGGATCGAGTAATCCAGCTAAGGAAGGAGTTGGAGGGCTTAAAAAGAAATAAGCCACATAGAGAGAAGGAGAATGTTGTAACTCAGTTGAGGAGGGAGATTGAAGCACTAAAGCTCCAAAAGGAGGAGAAGGCCCAAGTAGAGGAGTTGGCTCAGCTGCGACAGGAGTTGCAAGAACTCAAAGGAGGTGGCATCAAGAGTGGACTTTGGTGTTCCATGTGCAGTAAGCAAGGTCATATAGTAAGTGAATGTCCTCTGTTAAGTGTGACTTGCCAATTATGCAGGAAAGTTGGTCATGAGGCCCAAGAATGCCAATCAAGGGGAATGCCTGCAACAACATACTAGACACAAGGAGGACCCCTACCACCAGCAAATGTGATGGCTGCTGCACCGAATCAAGGTAATAATTACATCTCTAGACAGAGGGATGATTTTGGAAATGGGCTTAGGAGGCCAATTATTTGTTTCAGATGTGGAGAATGTGGGCACTATCAAAGTAGGTGCACTCTCCCAGAAAATGCCCCTCCTTGCAGGAACTGCCCAGAGGCTAGGGACCACTATACTAATTGTTTTCCTAAGAACCAAGCATCTACATCTGGGCCCCACATTCAAATGATTTCTATGTGCAAAGAAGAGATGGTAAATGGAGCCAAGGTGCCATCACCATCTACTAGGGTGGTACAGTTAGAAGAACTTGAATCTTTTACAGTGCAGACAAGAAGCAAGGGGAAGGCTCAAGTGGAAATAGATCAAGAATCGATAATTAATGGATTGAACAAAGACAAAGATGCACCTGAGAACAAAGCCACCACATGTGCAGACATGAAGCAAAAAGAAAATTCCATAGGTACCAGTGATGCCAATGGACACGCATTCAACAGGACTCATGAGGAGTTTGATAAGTCAAATGGAGCCCATACTCTTAAGGAATGAGAAGCTTCTAGACTACTCAAGTCCATGAAAAAGGAGGTTAGTATTTTTGAATTAATAAAGATGGATGGGAAATTCAGGTCAGAAATCTTGCAGATAATTGATGAAATGTCCACAACAAGTTTAGTGGAAAAGGCTGCTATTATGCCTAAAGATAAAAGTGTAGGGGAAGCACCCCTCACAGATTACAAGAGCCCTCGGCTAACAGTCTCTATCAAAGGTCATGAGTTTCAAGGAGTTATTGTGGATGGTGGTTCTGGCATTAACTTGATGCCTGAATATACCATGAAAAAGATTGGACTATGCCCTTCAAGAACTGCCAACTTCACTGTAACAATGGCAGACCAAAGCATAGTAAGGCCTATGGGAGTGGTTCCTGGAGTTCCAGTCAAAATACAAGGTACCATCTTTAACTTGGACTTTGTAATTTTAAGGCTTCCACAGGGAGACCTTGGTTAAGGCATGCCAATGTGCTGCATGACTGGGGCAAGGATACAATGTGGGTAAAGCAAGAGGGAAAAGAGTTGCAGCAGATTATTTTAGAAGAAGGACCAGACAATCAAACAAATACTAGCATGATGCAGACAATTGGTATTTGTATGGAAGAAGAATTTCTGGACAACCCAGAAGCAGACCTATTTGAAGGAGCAGATTTATATGAAGATGAAAACATGTTGGCTTGGCTCCATGCAGAAGACCCATCTTCCTACTATGGAATTTTTCCAAACTCAAGCAAAGAAGAAGCATATGAAGAAAAAGAGGAAATCACTCAGGGTACTGATTCGAGTAAAAAAGTCCCAGTCAAAGGCCATAACAAAGAGAAGAAAAGCAAAGCCCTTACATGCAGCAGTGATGAAGCTACTCCAATTCATATGTCAATGGCCAATTTTTTATGGATACTGGTAATGGCTATCATCTGTTATGTCAATTCTTATGATAGCAAGTGCAGAGCTTTACAAGAATGTGGAAGGTGTACCTGCCAATCTTTGGAAACAGAGGGTTCCATTGGATGAAGAAGCCAGAATAGTAAAAATAAAATTTTGCAGATTAAGTCATAAAGTTGCTGGAGGAGATAACATTCTAATGAAGGATTTAGGGTACCCCTATCAGATGACCAGTGTGCCCAATGAGAAGACAAAATCAATGAAGTGCAGTACAATTGGAGATTATGGAGGAGTCTCTCTGAGTCAACAATACAAGGCTCAAGGCCTATCATCAACAAAAGTGACGATTTCTGGATCACCTGGAACCTGCAAAATTTGTCCAGGTTGTACATAGTCTTTTCCCGACATTTTTGCTTAAGTTTTAGTAGTTTCCTTTATCCATGTCATTCCTATTTCTTGAGTTTTTAGCAAATTTAGCAGCCATTTCATAAACTTTGCAAAGGTACAATTTTTGGATTTTTTAGGAATTTTTTTCAAAATTTTTCAAGCATTTTTAAGAATTTTTCTAGCATTTTTCTCCTTTGTCATGTGTCATTTTCTTGCCAAATTTGAGGAATAAAGAAACCTCTCTGTGGGTTTGAGTGCAAAAAACTAGCTTAGGCCTGTAGGAAAATCTCTCAAAAAAATTTTGAAGATTTTTTTGGATTTTTCTAGCATTTTTTGGATTTTTAATGTATTTTTTCAGTATTTTTGGATTATTTTTCTCAAAAAGAAAAGGGCCCCCTGGAGTTTTCGGATTTTCATAGTAAAAAAAAAAAAATCCCCCCCCCCCCCCCCCCCGCCCGCCCGTTCTAACACATCCCCCCCCCATTTATTATATTTTTTTATTATTATTTTCTATTTTTTTATTTATATATATATTTTTATTATTTATTTTATTAATTAATTTCTTTATTTTTTTATTTCCTTTCTATTTTTTTATTTCTGTCTAGGCGTTCGAAAAAAAAAACGAAGACAATTTATTTTTATTTTAGAAAACATATAGATTTCTTTTTTTTTTTTTTTTTTATGTCTCAAACCTTTTGGCTCTGGATCGTGCCTCGGATGGCCATTTGTTTCAAATTTGGAAACATTTTCATGTTTCTTGGCACCTCTGGACTCAGTTTTTGGCTTTATTTTTTCAAATTCCCACATTTTCTCTGAGTTTTGGTCATAACCCTCAAGTTTTGAGCACATCTACCACTTGTTTTTATTTATACACATGGTCCACATTGTCTATTTTCATCTCATTTCAACATATGTTGCACTATTTCCCATCTTCCCCCTCTGTAGCTCTATTGTTTGATTATTTTGGCACCCTAAAGACCCCATAATCCTCCTCCCTCACCCTCCCTTTTTCCTTCTGCCCAGCAATATCCTTACCCCTCCCTATACTATCCATCTCCACCCCCTCAGCCCTCCCCCTCCCTCTCCTTTCTACCCTCCCATTGCTTTCGTTTGCTTTCCATGCAGAAATTCCACTTTTTGGTTCTTCTCTGGTGCTTGTTCTCTCTTATTTCTGGTGGAATTGGTAGTTGTTCAATGTCCTACCTCAAGATCTTGCCGCTCCAATATTATGGTGTCATATCTCCTCAGAGTTTTGGTTGTAGCTCTCCGGGACAGAGAGCACATTAGGTGGTGGGCAACTGTTGAGCCCATAAAAGTCATATTGGTCAAAGTCAACCACATTCAAAATCAAAAGGTCAAAGTCAAAATAGTCAAAGTCAACAAGGTCAAAGTCAAATGGTGCAAAGTCAAAGTGCTAAGGTGCAGGTGTCAAAGTGCACAGGTAGTGCACAATTAATTGTCCACAAAGGGTAAATTGGAGAAAGTGGGTTGCAGGTTGCAGAGGTATTTCTCTAATTTCCCTAAGGTTCAAAGTGTTTTTAAAGTGTTTTGGAAGGTTGAGGTGAACCCTCTCTTATGTGCAAAAGTGAAGACTTAAAAGGAAAATATGAAGGTATGTGAAGCGGCAGCGTACGCAGAAGTAGAAGTGAAAGTATGGCCCCCCAATTAAAATTTTTGGTTTTAGTCTAAAGTCACTACATGACAAAACAGGGAGTTGTTGGCTGCCACTTGTAAAGACAATCTTAGGACATCAAAGTGAGCACCAAGATACTCTTGCAGTTAGGAGCATACGTGAATCGACACACTCAATCAAGGCAAGGACTATTCTTGGATCATTCAAGTGTAAGCAAGAGAGAGCATAGTCTAAGGAGAGCAAGAGAGAGAAGTGCAAGAGACACACAGTGTGCGACGCAGAGAAGTGAAGTGCAAGGTGTGCATGAAGAGTGACCAAGGAAGTGTGCAGAGGAGTGCTAAGCTTGTCCCCCAAGGATCCCAAGGTCTTACTGAAGTGTGCGCGCGCCGACAGAAGGTATCCATCCCTCCCCCTTAGTGGAAGCTTGGTGCAAGGTGTGCACAAGAGCAGGCTTGTAGAAGTGGAGGTTTGGTGTAGAGGAGGCCGGCAGCAACAAGTCCCTTGGGTATTCGGTATTTTGTAATTGAGCACTCTATGGGATTTTGCACAGAAGCATTGGTTGTATTGTTCTTCAACCTTGTATTTGTCTTACTGTAATCAATCGACAAAGGCTTCCAGTGTGTATTTTCTCTTCTGGTCTTCCCCTTTTCTCCTACAAACACTCAAATCCCTTCTTGTCTAAGAATCCCCCAACAAGTGGCAAAGGCTGTTGTTATGCATAAAAATAAAGGCATAGGGGAAGCACCCCTCACAGATTATAAGAGCCCTCAGCTAACAATATTTATCAAAGGTCATGAGTTTCAAGGAGTTATTGTGGATGGTGGTTCTGGCATTAACTTGATGCCTAAATATACCATGAAAAAGATTGGACTACACCCCTCAAGTCCTGCAAACTTCAGTGTAACATTGGCAGACCAAAGCATAGTAAAGCCTATGGGAGTGGTCCCTGGAGTCCTTGTCAAGATACAAGGTAGCATCTTTAATTTGGATTTTGTTGTTTTTAGGTTGCCACAGGTAGAAGGAAGTTTCCCCTGTTAATTGGGAGACCTTGGTTAAGGCATTCCAATGTACTACATGATTGGGGTAAGGACACAATGTGGGTAAAGCAAGATGGAAAAGAGTTGCAGCAGATATTTTTAGAAGAAGGACCAGATAATCAAAGACATACCAGCATGATGTAGACAATTGGTATTTGTATGGAAGAAGAATTGTTGGACAACCCAGAAGTAGATCTATTTGAAGGAGCAAATTTATATGAAGATGAAAACATGTTGGCTTGGCTCCATGCTGAAGACCCATCTTCCTGCTATGGAATTTTTCCAAACTCAAGTAGAGAGGAAGCATATGAAGAAAAAGAGGACATCATTCAGCTTTCTAACTTGAGTGAGATAGTCTTAGTCAAAGGCCATAGAAGAGAGAAGAAAAGAAAAGCCCTTAAGTGTAGCAGTGATGAAGCTACTTCAAAACCTACATCAAGGGCTAGTTTGTTATGGACACTGGTATGGATATCATCTGTTATGTCAATTTTTATGATGGTAAGTGCAAGGCTTTACAAGGATGTGGAAGGAGTACCTGCAAGTCTTTGGAAACAGAAATTTCCATTGGATGAAGAAGTTGGAATAGTAAAAATGGAATTTTGCAGATTATGTCATAAAGTAGCTGACGCAAAAATAGAAAAGATGGAATATGGAGGAGATAATATTTTACTGAAGGATTTAGGGTGGCCCTATCAGATGATCAGTGTGCCCAACGAGAAGACAAAACAAATGAAGTGCAGTACAATTGGGGATTATGGAGGGGCTCCTCTTAGTCAACATATCATGGCTCAAGGCATATCATCCGCACAAATGAAGATTCATGGATCACCTGGAACTCGCAAAATTTATCTAGGTTGTACATAGCCTTCTCATGTCATTTTTGCTTAAGTTTTAGTAGTTTTTATCCATTTTCATCTTTGTTCTTTGTGTTTTTAGCAAATTTAGCAACCCTTTCATAGCCCTTGGCATAAGCACAACTTTTGGAATTTTTTTGGGAATTTTTCAAGCATTTTAGAAATTTTTCTAGCTTTTTTCATCCTTTTCAAATGTCATTTTCTTGCCAAATTGGACGAATAAAGGAAGCTCTTTGTGGTTTTGAATGAGGAAATTGGCTTAGACCTATAGGGAATTTTCTTAGAATTTTTTGAGATTTTCTTTTGAATTTTTTTTGCATTTTTTTAGATTTTTGTAGGGATTTTTCTCCTAGTTTGGATATTTTCAAAAACAAAAAAAGGCCCCCATGGATTTTTTTGGATATTTTCAAAACAAAAAACAAAAAACCCTCTCTCCTCTCTCTCTCTCTCTCTCTCTCTCTCTCTCTCTCTCTCTCTCTCTCTCTCTCTCTCTCTCTCTCTCTCTCTCTCTCTCTCTCTCTCTCTCTCTCTCCCCCGCACCCCCCGCCTCCCCCCCCCCCGATTTTATTTTATTTTTATTTATTGTTTATTTTATGTATTTTATTTTTTATTTACTTATTTTAATTTGTGTTTATTTTTTTTCTCTACCCCATGACCCACGATTTGTTTTTATTTTTATACTTTTTATTTTATTTTATTGTTTATGTTTTTTTTTTTCTTTTCTTTACTTTTGTTTTATTTCTATTTTTTAAGATATATTCAACCTCGTGCGTTCAAAGGAAAAAAAAAGGGAGGAAGCATTGTTTTTTTTTTAATTAAAAATATATTTTTTTTATTTTTCATGGCTCAAATCTTTTGGCTCTGGATTGTGCCTCGGATGACCTTTTTTTTCAAAACTGGAGTCATTTTCATGTATTTTCACACCTTTGTATTCATTTTTTGCCTTAAATTTTTCAAAATCCCACCTTTTCTATGATTTTTGGTCAAAAACCACATGTTTTGAGCACATTTATCACATGTTTTTATTTAACCACATGGTCCACATGATCTATTCTCACTTTGTTTTACCTTATGTTTCACAATTTCCCATATGCACCATCTGTAGATCTACTATTTGATCTTTTCGGCACTCTCTAGACCCCATAATCCTACTCCCTCACCCTCCCATTACCCTTCTGCCTAGCCCCATCCTTACCCCTCCCTACCCTATTCATCTCAGCCCCCTCAGCCCTCCCTTCCCCCTCCTTTCTACCCTCCCATTGCCCTACTTTGATTTTCCATGCCAAAATTCCACTTTTGGGTTCTTCTCTAGTGTTTGTTCTCTACTGCTCCTGGTGGAATTGGTTGCTGCTCAAGTGTCCTTTTGAAGATTTTGCAGCACAAAAATCATGGTGTCATATCTTCTCAGAGTTTTGGTTGTAGCTCTCCGGGATGGAGAGCACATTAGGTGGTGGGCAACTTTTGAGCCCATAAAAGTCATATTGGTCAAAGGTCAATCACAGTCAAAGTCAACTATAATCAAAGTCAAAAGGTCAAAGTCAAATTGTTCAAAGTCAACATGTTCAAGGTCAAAGTCAACATGGGTGAAGTCAAAGTGTTCAAAGTTGGAGGGTCAAGTGCACAATAAATTGTCCACAAAGGGTAATAAAAAATTACAGAAAGTTGGTTGCAAGTTGCAGAGGTATTTCTATAATTTCGCTAAGGTTCAAAGTGTTTTTAAAGTCTTTTGGAAGGTTCTGGTGAACCCTCTCTTAGATGCACAAGTGAAGAATTAAAAGGCAAAAGGTGAAGGTATGTGGAGCAGCAGCGTATCCAAAAGTGAAAGTATGGCCCCCCAATTAAAATTTTTGTTTTAGTCTAAAAGTCACTACAGGACAAAACAGGGATTCGTTGGCTGCCACTTTTGGAGACAATCTTGGGACATCAAAGTGAGCACCAAGATACTCTTGCAGTTAGGAACATATGTGAGTCGACACTCAAATCAAGGCAAGGACTATTCTTAAGGTGAGCATAGTCTAAGCTAGGCAAGAGAGAGAAGTATAAGACACATAGTGTGCGACGCAGGGAGGTGAAGTGCAAGGTGTGCATGAACAGTGACTAAGGAAGTGTGGAGAGAAGGGCTAAGCTAGTCACCCCAAGGATCCCAAGGTCCCTTTGAAGTTGTGCGCGTGCTGACAGAAGGTGTCCAACCCTCCCCCTTATTGGAAGCTTGGTGTAAGGTGTGCACAAGTGCAGGCTTGGAGAAGGTGGAGGTCTAGTGCAGAGAAGGCCGGCAGCAACAAGACCCTTGGGTATTTGGTATTTTGTGATTGAGCACTCTGTGGGATTTTGCACAGAAGCATTGGATTGTATTGTGCATCACCATTGTATTTATCTTCTTATAATCAATCGTCAGAGGCTTCCAGTGTGTATCTTTCTTCTTACCTTTTCCTTTTCTCCTACAAACACTCAAATCCATTCTTGTCCAAGAATCCCCCAACACCAAGCCATTTGAGTATTCTTACTCGTTGAGGATCAAACTTGGGAAGAGGTTTCTACTTCAAGTAGCACAAAGTTTTTGGTACGCCTACTAATTGGAATAGCTGCAATGAATGTCTCCTCAAATCCACTGCTATCCAATTCTTGTTGCAAAATGGCTTTACTCTATTCCTCAGTTATCCTTCTCCTCGCCCAAACCTTATTCATTATGTCATGTAGCCATCTAATGGCTATCGTGTATGTAGCTACTTCTGCTGACTCCTCTTCATATGTGTTGGTGTCCCCTTGAGCTTTGGCTTATATCTCTGATCGATCTTCTTCTCCCTCACTCTCCTAAGTGTCATCTACACCATCATCGATCACTGTGCGGTCATAAGACTTCTTCAGAGTCAGATTCATTGCCCCCTTTCGATAGTGTGGTTGGGTAAGCGGGTCATTCATATTCTTGAGAAACGAATTGTGTGTCGAAAAACTAGAAGCCACAAGACAACATGTCTAGTATCTCGAAGTCAAAGGTGGTATTGATATCTCCTATACCCAAGCTAGCGACTAGAAAAGTAAAAGATTTAAATACAAAAGTGGTGGTCACTCGAGAACCTCAATTGTTGTGGTGGTCGTGATGGGGATGGCAGTAGGAATAGCGGTTTCCACCTATGAGACCTCACTCATTGTAGCAATTTGAGTCAAATGGATTCTGAGTGGTGGAACTAGTAGTCGTGATTGAGGTGGAGACCGTTGTGGGGAGGGCTCTGGTGTGGGTTGTGGTGAAGGCAAGTCCGCAACTTGTAAACAAGGAATTGTACCACGCATTTGCTTTACTCTCCTCATATTTGGAGGTCACTTGGTTTTCTTTGAAACCTTGTATTGTTGTAATTGTGCTACTCGAAGAGCTCTTTCAATGGAGATATCATAAGCTAAGCACATATAAATAATGCATGTGAGAGCACAACACCCGTGGACAACCTTCTTCTTTTCCCAACGATGTCCTGCCGGTACGAGCTTGTCCTAGATGTAAGTTGCAATGTCAATCGTTTGAGGGCATGTAGTAGCGAGGTATAGTCCAAACCATAAGCACTTGTGGGGAATTGTAAAATGATCATGTGATGGAAAAGGAAAACACTAGAGATAGATCCTCAAAGGAGTAGTGAGTTGAGGAGTGATTGTTGAGATAGCATGCCATTTTTCCACGTCACTTTTCTTCATAGCCTCAGGAATGAGGCGCTCTTTCTCCATGGGCATATGATTACCATGAATCTTAAGAGCTGTTTTGATTTAATCCAAGGACAAAGTGAATTTCTTGAATGGGGGGTCATTTACTAAGGAAGGTAGTATGAATATTGGATCCAACTCCTTTCGATCTTGTTCCTTGATAGATGCAACCAAATAATAGCATCGATAGAAGTCAGGTTTAGGATGTGGTGCACTAAAATAGGTTGCAAATCCTGATTTTTGCCAAATAGGCCTGAGTTCTGCACTGGGCATCAAACTCTTGAGAGAAGAACTGATATCGCCGCCAAACATTGGCTCCGTATGTCAGATTAGCCTCATAGAAAAAATCTGCTTTGCCTAGTGGTCCGATGAGTCCTTGGAAGCAATGCATTTTACTGCTCACTTTGTCCGTTTTACCCATGGATGGGTCTTCAATTAGCATGTGACCTATGAAACCTTGGAACTATGGTAGCACCAATGTTAATTGGTTCTCAAATGGAAGGGCTAAGAAGTCAACGTCCAAGTGCCACATTGGTGGAACTTTTCAGTTGCATGACGAAGTCCTGTGAATGAACCTAAACAGGAGTGAAGAGGAAAACACATTGTTCATGGAAATTAATTAAAATCCCAAGGAGATGAGACCTCCATTCCTTTCCACCACCAACATGCTTCGCATGCAGTGTGCATGGTTTGAATGATGTGTGATTGTGGTGTGAGTAGTGCATGATTTGCCTATGAGTGATTGTGTGTGAGGTGCGTGGTTTTACAATCAAAAACTTGTGAGCACTGCCTACTAAGTTATTGTAAGTTACAAGGTCAGTAGTTCGATGAGTTGACAAAGCTGGAGATGGATGGAGTAGTCAGTGGGTGTTTATCATCACAAGGTTGTCAGTAAGGATTGGCTTGGGTATGTGCGGTCATGGTTAGTGAAGTCTTCGAAATCCATTTCTATACAATATGACAGGGTACAAAAGATGAAGTGGAGTATACAAAAGAGGGTTTGTAGGGTGTTTGGTTACTAGAAGAAAAGGTTTCCCTCAGGTTCACTAAGGTTGATTTGTATGAAGCATAGTTCTCAGGTATCCAAATTTGGTGAGACTTGGATTGGGCTTTCACTAAGGGATTTGGTACCCAAATCTATCAAATGCACTCCCGCTGTTGTGATTGAAATTGATAGGGTTGTTGAAGATCTAGAGGGGTTGACTCATTTGATGATATGGCTTTTTGTACCCACATTTGGTGTGGGATTGCCTTAGTAGACTGTCCAAGGGGACACCCTGATGTGTTGCTCCTTTGAGTACATGGGTGATGTGGCCATGCTAGTCCTCGAGGGTGAGATGTCATGTCAACACTCTGCTTTGGAAAAGAAGGGAGATCTAATGCTAACATGTCAAACCCATTAGAGAATGAGGCATTCTGTACAATAGATCTAGGTGAACATCGTGTTAGCAAGGGTGATCTAATGGAGGTTCTTGAATCCTCCCATGTGTAACTTCCTGATTGTGGAGCTCTTGGTGACCTCTCAAGCTTTCCTGGAGTTTGTGGGGATTCACGTCCAGCTTGGGTTGAGCCTTACGCCGCCATACTTGTCAGGATCATGTCTGCTTACTCTGTTTCACCTCCTTCATGAGTGATGTCTCCCGCTTCTTTCCACTAGAGCTAGTTAAACCACTCATAGCCGGAGTTAGGCCATGTTGGAGCACATGTCCAAGCCATCACACTTGGCTAGGCATGGAAGCGAACATGTGTGACTACATGAAGAAGCATGAGAACCTTAGCTTGTAATTGCTTGATCATTAACCATTGTAAAAGTTGTTTTTACTTGAGGAATCTTGTAAGCCCAAATATCTCGTGATGTTATAAGAAATAAAAGCTAAAAATCTCATTTGGTAGAACCACTCCTAACTTAGATGAGTACTTTTAGGTGGAGCATTATTTGAATTTCAAATTCAAAAAGAAAATTCTTATAAAAGGACTTGTAAGATTCATGGCCAAGAAGCCTCTTCTTAGAACTCCTCCACTGATCATTTGTAGATATTGAGTAGCCTACATTTGTAGATTATGATGCACAATGATCTATCATTGTGCATCACAAATTTTCTGTTGTAGTAATCCATTTACGCACATTTAATTGAACATTTAGAAACTCATTAATTCGAGAGAAAATGCCAATGAGGTTGTATAATCATGTGACATAATACATACGTTTCATTGAGCATCTCTGTCTATCTCTCTACTATGACTTCTCAAAATAGTGATCTTTGCTTGAGCATATCTCAATGCCTTCTTATCCATTTTTCATGCTCTATAGCTTGTTGGAACCAGCTCAAAGTCTATTTGTAAGCTATTAAAAGTTGAAGGCATTTGGTTCAGCCAATTTGGAGAATCCACGTCGAAGTGCTCTCTGGTCATTCTCTGCATAGTTCCTAAAAAGTCAAGGGTAAGCATCCAATTGCTAAATTGATAGCTCAGTGTATGGTTCATCATTTTAAGTGATTCTACTTGTAATCATTAGCTATCTAGGCTAATTAGATACCCTCAAAAGGATTTTTATCAATTGCTATTGTACTATGAGCACTGAGCAAAATATCCAACAGGTGTCAAGACCAAAATAGCAAGTTTGGAGTGACTAGCTATTTGTAAACTAATATGTTTTTATCTAATTGTTTGAAGCATCATCTCCAAAGTACATAGGCAGTATTTTGGTGTCATTTTCAAGCTAAGAGGGCCTACTACATAAGCCCAAAGTGAAATAGGTCAGGTACAAAGCAGGTTTTGGTAGTACCACCTCACTTCCTTGAGGTATCCATCCATCTCTTCCAATAGTGGTATTAGAGCAAGTTGAGGTAAAATGGGAAATGGTTTCCCTTCTTTTATTGATAAATTGGATAGGAATAACTATCCATCATGGTACTTGAGGATGAAAACATATTTACAAGGAAGGAGTCTCTATGGATACATATCAGGACATGAGGAGCTTCCCATTTTCAGAAGCAAACGACAACCTACAAGAGAGGAGCATGAAAGACTCAACTCATGGTGTTCCAAAGATGCTTTAGCAAGATCATATCTACTTAACTCTATTTCTGAATTCCTTCTTCCTCACATTAGGAACTTTAAAACTCCCCAAGAAACTTGGGATGCATTGTCTTCATATTTTTCTTCCAACACAAGAGCTAGAAAAAATCATTTGTGGATTGAGTTTATCACTCAAAGGAAGCAACCCACGTAGAATGTTTCAGAGTATGTGACCAAATTTAAAGATGTAGCTGATCAATTGGCAAGCATAGGAGAGGAGATTGAAGAGGAGCAAATAGTGAGACAAATAATCAATGGCATCAAGGCAGATGATAAGTGGGAAGCCTTCACAACTACTATGGACTTATACATGGACATGCAGATTCTAGATCTTACCACACTCATGGGACAACTCTTTACCCATGAAGCCAAGCTCAACAAAAATGGAGAACCATCAAGAGGTAACAACTCTTCTGCCCTATACACAGATAAAGGAAAGTCTAAAGATAAAGAGAAGAGCAAGAAAGTAGAGGATGAAGGTACTACTTCTCAAGCTAACTATGCAGGGAGAGGTAGGAACTCAAGAGGAAGGGGCAAAGGAGGTAAGCAAGGTAGGGGGACTTCAAGAATTAGAGAGGAAGAGGATTTCAAAGAGGTGGCTACTCACAATCAAGAGGAAGGTTCAACCATAATCAAGGTTACAACCATGGCTACAACAACAATTACAATAACAACTATCAAGGAGGATACAAATAAAAAAAGGACTTCAACAATTATACAGAGAATCAAGAGGATTCCCTTCTTATTATGAACATGACTTCAAAACAAGGTATGAATGTAGCCCTTCTTTTTTATCTTGAGGAGCCCAAGGGAAAGCACCAAGTACAAACAGGTGATGACACCAAGCATTTAGTGTTCAAGGTAGGAAATGTCAAAACTTCTTATGGGAATAGAAATCTGTTGAGCAGGGTTCTTTATGTACCAACTATCACCAAGAATCTGATGAGTGTTGGACAGATAGTGGAAAAGGGTTTGCAGGTTAGGTTCAACAAATATGGAGCTTTTGTGGAGGACCCCCAAGATGGATTCAAGAGAATTTCCAAGGGAGAAAAAACAGGTAGACTATTTACATTTGAACTTAAAGACACTAGAAATATTTCACTCTATAATTACAAGGATCAAACATTGTCTGAGCTTGAGATTTGGCATAAAAGATTAGGGCATCTTGGTGAGAGAACCTTGAAGCAAAAATATGTAGAGATCAATGTGTGCTTGGGATACCTAATGTATCTGAGCAACATATGATCTATAAATGTGGTGCTTGTGAGTTTGGTAAATCACACAGGTTACCTTTCACAAAGAAATGATATATGCATGAGGACTATTTGGAACTTATCCACATAGATTTGTGGGGACCAAGCAAGGACCCTTCAATTTCAGGATCAAGGTATTATGTGTGATTCATTGATGATTTCAGTAGGTGGACTATCTTGTAATTTATGAAACATAAAGATGAAGTGTTCAGTTGTTTCAAGAAGTATCTTGCACTTGTGGAAAATCAAATAGGAAGAAGTCTAAAGAGGATAAGGTCATATGGAGGAAGTGAGTACTTTTCCAATGAATTTGATGCATTTTTATAAGACAGAGGTATCAAAAGGGAGATTACTACAAGGTATACCCCTGAGCAAAATGGGGTAGCAGAGAGGAGAAATAGGTTGATTGTGGAAGCAGCTAGATCAATGCTTAATGAAAAGAAATTGCCTAATTATTTGTGGGCACAAAGTGTATCTACTACCACTTATCTTATTAATAGGTTTCCATCCAAATCACTTGATGGGATGACCCCATATGAAGCATGGCATGGGAGAAGGCCATCACTTGATCATTGTAGAATATTTGGATGTGTTGCTTATGTGCATGTTCCATCTCAAATCAGAGGTAAGCTAGACCCTAAGGCAGAGAAGTGCATCTTCATAGGGTATGATTTTGAATCAGAAATGATGCAGGTTTTATAATCCATCCAACAAAGGATTTATGATTAGTAGAGATGTTGTGTTTGATGAGAATGATTCTTGGTTTGAAAGTGAATGCAAGAAGTTCAAGTTGCCATATGACTTGGAAGAGGAATTTTGAAGCCTCACCAAGGAGAAGCCTAGCACAATTGAAGACATCAAATCAGATGATGAGGAAACCATCAACTTGGAAGAGTTCAAAGCATGGAAATCAAAGGGCAAGTCCAAGATGAAGAGGTTGGAAGACTTACCTGAATCATTCAACCAAGCTCTAAGGAGATCACAAAGGGAGTGTAAGAAACCAATCAGATATGGGTATGATACTTCATTAGTTACTAAGCATTCCATTTATCTTGCTAAAGATTTATCACTTGAAGAGCCTTCTTCATATGAAGAAGCAAGTACCAAGGCAGAATGGAAGGAGGCTATGGATGAAGAAATAGAAGCACTCCAAGAGAATGATAATTAGGAACTAGTACCCAAGAAGGCATCAATGAAGGTAATTGGTTCTAGATGGATTTACAAAATCAAGAGGAACTCAGATGGATCCATAAATAGGTATAAAGTTAGACTTGTGGCCAAGGGTTTTGCGCAAACCCAAGGAGTTGATTATGAAGAGACATTTTCACCTGTGGCTAAAATGCCAACCATCATAGTATTGGTAAGTGTGGGTGCATCTAGGAATTGGAATATGTATCAATTGGATGTGAAAAATGCTTTTCTTAATGGATGGATTTTAGAGGAGGTTTACATGGCTCAACCTCCTAGCTATGAAGACCCAAGCAAGGTAAATTATGTGTGCAAATTGAACAAAGCTCTTTATGGTTTGAAGTAGGCACCTAGGGCATGGAACCATAGGTTAACTACCTACCTTCAAGATCAAGGATTCAGAATGAGCAAAGCAAATTCTTCTCTATTTGTCAAGAGAAGCAACTCAGAAATGATATATTTATGTGTGTATGTTGATGACACCATACTTACAGGTAGTGATGCCAATGGCATCAAACAAATCAAGAACCTAATGATGAAGGAGTTCAAAGTTAGTGATCTAGGGTTTTTGAAGTAATTTCTTGGACTTGAATTGGTTTACACAAATTCTGGAATTTATATTACTCAAAGGAAATATTGCAAAGGTAGCTAGCACCCCTATGGAGGTAAATCATAAATTGAGTGCTCATGAAGGTGATTTACTTGAAGACATTACAGGATATCAAAGCATAGTTGGAAGTCTAAACTATGCAACCTTGACAAGGATTGACATAGCTTATGGAGTAAGTGTTCTAAGTCAATTCATGCATAATCCTAGAGCATCTCACTTGGAAGCTGCTAAAAGCATTTTAAAGTATCTCAAGGATACTCAAAATCAAGGTCTTTACTTTCCATACACATCAGATTTGGACATTAAACTATACTCAGATGCAGATTGGGTAGGTTGTAAAGATGACAGAAGGAGTACCTCTGGATATTTGTCTTTTGCAGGTGATAAGCCTATTTCATGGTCTTCCAAGAAGCAAACAATTGTTGCTCTATCTTCAACAAAGGCTGCATACAGGGGATTAGCAAATGCTACACAAGAAGCCATATGGATTAGATTGCTATATTCAGATTTGGGACTTCACACTCACTCACCTATGAGCTTTGGTGACAATACAAGTTCCTTGCAGCCAATCCTATTTATCACGCAAGAACCAAGCATATAGAAGTACACTATCATTATGTTAGAGAAAAGTATTGAGCAAGGAGATTTAGTTGGCATATGTATCCACAAATATGCAATGTGCATATTTGTTGACCAAAGCACTTGATGGTACTAAACGTTGCAGATTTAAAAGTATGATTGGATTGTAGGAAATTCATGAAGATTGATGAAGAAGTTCAAGCCAAGATGTTTGGTTTGAGGGGGAGCTATTGGCACAAATTTCCAAGCCATCACACTTGGCTATGCATGGAAGCAAACATGCGTAACTACATGAAGAAGCATGAGAACCTTAGCTTGAAATTGCTTGATCATTAACCATTGTAAAAGTTGTTTTTACTTGAGGAATCTTGTAAGCCCAAATATCTCGTGATGTTATAATAGATAAAAGCTACAAATCGCATTTGGTAGAACCACTCCTAACTTAGAGGAGTACTTTTAGGTGGAGTCTTATTTGAATTTCAAATTCAAAATTGAAGAAAATAAAAGGACTTGTAAGATTCACTGCTAAGAAGCCTCTTCTTAGAACTCCTCCACTGATCATTTAGAGATTGAGTACCCTACACCATAGTCTACTCATCTATCTATCATTGTGCATCATTACAATGCCAATGGGGTTGTATAGTCATGTGATATAATACATACATTTCATTGATCATCTCTGTCTATCTCTCTGCTATGACTTCTCAGAATAGTGATATTTGCTTGAGCATATCTCAGTGCCTTCGTATCCATTGTTCATGATCTATAGCGTCTTAGAGCCAGCTTAAAGTCTATTTTAAACTGTAAAAATGTGAAGGCATTTGGTTCCGCAAATTTGGAGAAATCCACGTCGAAGTGCTCTCTGGTCTTTCTCTAAACAATTCCTAAAAAGTCGAGGGTAAGCATCCAATTGCTAAATTGATTGCTCAGTCTATGGTTCATCATTTTAAGTGATTAGACTGGTAATCATTAGCTATCAAAGCTAATTAGATACCCTCAAAAGTATTTTTATCAATTGCTATTGTATTGTGAGCACTGAGCCAAATATCTAGCAGGTGTTAAGACCAAAATAGCAAGTTTTGAGTGACTAGCTATTTGCAAAGTAATCTGTTTTGATCTAATTGTTTGAAGCATCATCTCCAAAGTACATAGGAAATATTTTGGTGTCATTTGCAAGCTAAGTGAGCCTAATACATAGCCCTGAAGTGAAATAGAGCAGGTACAAAGCAGGTTTTGGCAGTACCACCTCACTTCCTTGAGGTATCCATCCATCTCTTCCAATAGGCCACTCATAGTTGGAGGGTCTTCTGTTAAATCCAATACTTTGGGGCACTGACCTCTGAGTCATAGTTCATGGCATTGTCCTTCAAGTTCCAGCTGGAGCACACTCGTGTGAAGATTTAAGTTCACGAATAGTTGTATAACCATTCCTGACCTAGGATCATGTGTTCTATTAGGTCTTCTTCATGGCAAACCAAAAGCTTAATTGTCATGGTCACCTCTTGATTGAGATTGGTAACTCCATCTCACCTATGCAAGGGGTTTCTAATCCACCTAATCCTATGAGATAGGCCTCAATAGGCTTCACCACCTGTTCCTATCCCTGACAATGAGAGAACCTAATTGCATTCGTTGCTGCACCAGAATCGATTAAAGCCCTAATTTGCATACGCATGGGGTCATGGCCTAGAGTGATGCTAACAAATGGTCTCCTATCAATAATACTAGGGAAAACCTTTCCTTTGATTTGACACATGACCGTTGGATATTGTGGAGCATCCACCGACTTAGGTTCTCTACCTAGTCCTTTTCTTCTTAATCGCACGCACCTAATGCATTCTAAAGCTTCTCCTTGGGCATTTGCTCTGATGCATTCCTCCTCTTCCTTTCACTTCTTGGCAAGAGTTAGCCGTTTAAGCATATCCTCAATCAAGGTTCCTTGATATAGCTTAATGTTGCATCCACTTATATAATTAGGCATTACCTCTCCTTCTAGAGTTGCTAGTTGAATAACACCGCTTGTTGATAGCCTATTGATAATCATGGGTCCATATCCTTGTTTCTCTAACTTATGGGCATGTTGTTTCAAGGTGTAAACTAATACCAAATCTCCTACTCGTAATCCTTTGTCCTTGATATGAGCATCAAAGTAGGCTTTTTGTCTTTAATTAGTGGCATAAATTCCTATGCTTCATGCAATCTAGTCTCTCCTAGTCATTCTAAGTCAAGTATTCTCAAGGAAGCTCATGACATGTCCACTCATGCTCCTGAGCTATCTTGAGGGTGGGTATCAAAAAATCCAATGGCAACACAACATTCTCACCAAATACCATCTGGAATGGTGTGGCATTGAGCACTATTTTATATGCCACTCGATAGGCCCATAAGGCATGGTGCAATTGCTGATTCCAAACCGAACGCTTATTATTCACAATCTTGTTCAGTATGTTGCACAAAATTTTGTTAGTACTCTCAGCATGTCCATTGGCTTGTGGATGATACGGTGCAAATTTCTTGTGTATTATCATGAAATCTTGTAATAAATATTCAATAACCTCATTCAGAAATGAGTACCCCTATCACTTACAAGCTCTATAGGAAGCCCATATCTTGTGAAGACATTCTCAAACAAGAATTTTGCAGTTGTGCATGCATCATTCTTCTTTGTGGCCTTGGCCTCTACCCATTTAGTGAGATAGTCTGTGGCAACTATGATATCCTCGGCATGGGAGTTATTTGCAGGAGGGTTAATAGGTCCAACAACATCTATTCCCCATTTTGAGAATGTGTGCCCTCCCATCATGGGTCGTAGGGGCATCTCATCTCTGCGTATAGGATAATGAGCCCTTTGACATACGTCACATCATTTTACATATTTGTGGGCATCCATATGGAGAGTGGGCCACCATAATTCTGAAAATAGTATGGCCTTAATAACACGGTGAAGTCCAAAATGGCCTCCTATTGCACCTTGATGGGCAGCTTCCAAGAGGTTGAGATATTCACTCTCTTGCACACATATCCTCGGATAACTCTCTCTCCCTTGTCTATACAGATTATCACCAATGAGCTTATAATCTTGAGCCTCCTGCTCGAGACTTTGTTTATGTGCCAGAGTTATGTCTTTTGGGAAAGTCTTCTTCCTTAGATAGTTAACCAAAGGTTCACTCCAAGCTGGCATTAGGGCCACATTGTATAGAGTGGCATGCTCTATCAGTGGTCTATTACAACACTTTGGACATTCATTGCAAAGTCATCGGCCATCTTTTTCCATTGAGGGCCAATACACACCTAAGCTTTTCAAGTTTAGTAATGTCCCCTATCTCGAATGATGTTGCTCTAGTGCACCTACATGTGCTAGTTGCAACCAATTGTCATACTCATGTTCTTCTACGCAACAAGCACGGATATTCTGATGATCTTGCCTATAGATACTACCTACGAGGATTTGGTATCTCTACGCTTTCACTACCTCCTTCTCTTGGGTTCTCACTTAAGAATTCTTAGGTCCATATGTCAATAATGGAAATAATGGCTTTGTCCATTCAGGAACAATCTTGACATTAAACAAGTAAGCATCTGGTAGGTCATCTACTTCTCCAACAGCTGCTTCTCCTGAAGTTATCCTCGAGAGATGGTCGGCTCTCAAGTGCATTTTACCCTTCTTGACTACGACTTCAAAGTCATACTCCATAAGTAGTAAAAACCAATGTATTAGCCTACCCATGTTACAGGGTTTTTTCACTAAATACAAGAGAGCTTGATGGTCTATAAAGAATTTAAACTTATTTGCCAATAAATAGTGATGAAATTTCTTGACTGCATAGACCATTCCTAGCCCCTCTCTCTCCATCGTGGTGTAATTTCTCTCTGTGGCATTCAACTACCTACTGGCATATGCAATTGATAAGTCAATATTCCCTTCATCCGTGGGTTTTGCTAACACACAGCCTATGGCATGATTGGAAGCATCTACGTGTACGTGAATAGGTTTGTTGCAATCAAGCATGGCTAGAATAGGTGCAAAACACAATCGTCGTTTCAGTTCACTAAAGGAGCTCTTGCATTCTTATGTCCACTCAAAGTTGGTTAGCAGGTTGTATAGTGGTTTAGCAATGATTGCGTACATGTGTATGAGTTTTCGATAATATCCGCAATGGTCCATAAATGATTGTACCTCCTTTACGTTCTTTGGTCTGGGTAATTCATTGATCACTCATACCTTATCCTCATCTGTGGAAATTCCATTTTTAAAAACTATGTGACCGAGTATCGTACCTTCTCTTATCATAAAGATGCACTTCTCAGGGTTCAAACAGACTTGATATTCCATACACTTCTCGAAGATTCATTTAATCTTAGGGATATGATCTGGTCTAAGCATTGAGTGAGCACACAGATCATCTACATACACTTCTAAGTTCTTTCTCAGAAACTCTTTGAACATGTGGCACATCAACCTTTGGAAAGTTGTAGGTGCATTCGTCAACCCAAAAGGCATCACATGAAATGCAAAGATACCCAATTTACTAGAAAATGTTGTCTTATGTTGATCCTCGAGGGCAATGGAGACTTGGTTATAGCCTGAAAATTGGTCAAGAAATCTATACACTTCCTTGCCTGCGACTCTTTCCAATAGGTGTTCTCTAATAGTTAGAGGGAACTGTCCCTAATGGTGGTAGCATTGACTCTCTTCAAATTGATACACACTCTCAACTTATCATTCTTCTTAGGCATGACTACAATGGGCAATACCCAGTTAGTATGTTCTATCTCGTAAATGAATTCGGCTTCAATGAGTCTATCCATCTCCTCCTTGATCTTCAATGCGTAGTTATCATTATACATATATGGTTTTTGCTTGGTGGGTTAAGCCTTGACTATCTCCTATGTGAACATATATCTGGATCGACCCCTTTCAAGTCCTTGTAACTTCATGCAAACACATCCCTATACCTTTTTAGTAAGGTGATCAAACTTTCTTCCTCTTCGTCTGTCAGATCATGCCCTATGTACGTGCATATTTCTTCTCCTCCCTCGATTTCCACTACTACTTTCTTTGTAATCTCCTTGTTATCATAGGCTTCTCCGGAGTTTTTGTCTCTCTTAGGCATTCTTATCATGATCTTTCATTCTTCAACTTCATATTTTTAAAAAAAATTTGGCACTTCCATTAGCAGTTCTTCTTCTTCTTGTGTCACAGTTTTATCCTTTCTCACCTTTTGATTTTATTGATTAAGATTTTAATTATCCTTTCTCTTCCTAGGGTTTGTGTGGTCTAGGGAAATGGCTTCTACCCAACCTAAAAATTTCTCTTTAGATGAACATTCGGGTCTATTAGAGTCTACTTCCCATTCTTCCTCTCTCACTTTCTTGTTGCTCTCTGAGATTTCACATTCGAGTTTATCCCTTTCATTTTCCTCCCCTATAAGGCTTATAGTAAAGATGGATATGTCATAGCCATCTTCATCACAATGGGGGGTCCATTGTTCTTCGTCAATTTCTATGTCCATCATCACAAGAATCTTTGCCTAGCCATTGGGTTTGAATTCCTTGTCTGGAAACACTACTAGCACGTATGCTGGGTCTTCAATAGGTCTAGAGGCTTGTCCCATTCCTGATGTTCTTGCTTTCGCTCGCTCCTCCTCTTTTGTTGCAAATTTACACATCCATAGGTGCATATCCTCATGCAGCCATGATGGATCTGATGCTAAGGAATGTACCGATTCCTCCTCATCTTCATTCTTATGTACAATATTCCATTGCAAGGGTGGTACATCCCTGTGTGAGTAGTCTGTGAGGTTCACTTTCGTGGTCACTCCTAAGTGTTGCAAGTACAAAGAGTTGGTTCCCCAATCTTGTACCACTTGCAATTGTCACATGAAAGGTCTACCTAGAAGCATTTCATATGCCTGATTCTTCCCAAAATCTCATATCACAAAAGTGTGATCAAATTCTACGCCACAAGTGCACACGGTACATCCCTGTATGAGTAGTCCGTGAGGTTCACTTTCGTGGTCACTCCTAAGTGTTGCAAGTACAAAGAGTTGGTTCCCCAATCTTGTACCACTTGCAATTGTCACATGAAAGGTCTACCTAGAAGCATTTCATATTCTTGATTCTTCCCAAAATCACATATCACAAAAGTGTGATCGAATTCTACCCCAACGCTTTCACAAAGAAGTGGTAGCAATAGCTACTCATGTGCCTTTGTCTAAGATGGATTTCGTAGTGTAACCTTTGTAAGTGATAGGCAAATAAGCATTATCTTCCTCTCCTTCACCCACATCTCCCACTTTGTCTATGGGTATTTGTAGCTCAGTGATGAGTAGCACCTCCTTTAATGTCAATCCGGGAAGACGTGAGGATGGTATGAAGACCTCGAGCAAGTGGCGGCACAAGTGCGTGAGTGAGAAGCACACTAGCATGCACACACATACACACACACGCGCACACAAGGCAAGACAAAGAGTGAGAATCAATGGAGTTTTTAGAATACTTTCAAAATGCTCATACAAGTTCGTTTCAATTACAATCTAACCTCAAAAATGAGCTCTCTAGCTCTTTTTATAGTTTTTGGCTAAGTTTTGGCCCTGTCCAGACCTAGTGTCCGGCCTAGTTAAAAATTAGGTTCCAGGGCTTATTTGAGGGCTCAAACGATATCTAAAAAATACGAAAATTGGCAGGTAGATACTTCTAAAGCTCCTCAAGCTCAAGGACTCCTTGGCTTGCACAAAATGGAGCTACAAAAAGATGAATTGGTATTTACAATGGTGTTTAGTGATGAAAATCACTTTAAATGGGTGTAAAGGATTTGAAAATTTAAAGGTTGCCTTAGTGCTAGATCTGCGTTGAGTGCTCGTACTTGCTTCTTCATGAGGAAAATTACTGGCCTATTTACCAGATCTTCGTTGACTCCCTTGTCTGCTGCTAACACCCCCCCCTCTCTCGCGTCTGTCGTCCCTGACAGACCCTTGTTGAGAGGGTTTTTGGATGTAGTACTCGACGACATCCTGCGCTAAGTGGTGTTCGGCGATTCTCAATCCTTTGGCCAGATCTGTGAGTAGAGCATCGCAGTCTACCGGCCCGGGAACCTCTGGATGTGGTATACGTAGCTTTTCGGAATGTAGAGCTTGTTCCACTGCAAACAACTGCAAGAGATGGGATGGTCTGGGAATGAATATCTCGGAGTGACATTCCCAGAATCCCGTGACAAACATCTCTTCAAACGTTTGTTTGAAGCAGGCCGGTAGATATTTGATGCGAGCGTGCCATGCATACACAACATTAATCGATGGGGTTGTGCTCATGTCGTATACAAGGTCCTGGTTACCTTCATTAAATCCTAGTGCTGAGAGATGCGGTTCCTTGACATTTTTGAAGGTCCTGAAGGTGACCAGCATAAGTTCGAAAATCTTCAGGCACATCTGAGTCATGACATCAGGTACATTCTTGAAACGGACCCCCCAATGTCGAATCGTCGAAATCATATATCCAATAGTAGGTGGACCCTTAGGGGGTGCGAAGTACACATAATTAAGCCACTTCTCACATCCTTTAATCGTCAGCACTGTTTGTGTGTACTCCGGCCAGGATCTCCTTCGAAATACAGGGCAATAACATGGGTTATATTTGATGTACAATGGCATGTTGTTCCATGTTCTTACCATTTCCGGGTAGGTTTCGAGCAGCCGAATTCTCCATGTCGGTTGGCGAATATGTCCCTGCTTGGCACTTTCTGGGATGTTGTCAGGTGCAAATTGTGTGGCAGAGGTTGGTTCCCTTGAGGTGTGGTGCTTGATCTCCGCATTATAATCTGCCATTAGCACGCACAAAGGAACATACAGGTCGTCCGATGGGCCGATCCACCTATGATGTGAGAGATTCTTAAAATAATCGGATTTTATTACAACCTCCTCCAATTTTGACATCAATGCGATTTGGACTGCCACCCTGTCATCATGCGTCGTGGCTACTTTCTCTAATTTTTGCATCCATTCAGGTGCCTCAATTTCAATTGTGTCCATGCCCTGGTCCGTTCGCTTACCTCCGGGTGTTGGCATCGGGACATAGGGATCCTCGAATGTTTCTTCTACTTCAACTGGCACAAGATCGTCAGGCTCGGGCTCTACCAGAGGGGAGGGTTGACGCTCATATTGCATGACCTTGCTGCGTAATTCCTCAAGTTCGGCCCGGAGTTTAGTGACCTCTTCAGCTGTTTCTTCTGCGGTTATGCTCTGGCTAGGTTCTGTCTGTCGGGTGGCCAACTGTCTTCGTAACTCATCTCTCTCTTTTTCTAAAGCGGCATGGCCTCCATTAGATCTGCATGAGTTTCTAACACCACCTTCATATTCTCAGAGGGAATGGCCTTAAATCGCTCTGGGTCAATTTCCTGTGGGGAACCCTCCATGGCCGCCTCCAGATTTTCTTCGTTCTGTTTCTGTAATCTTTTATTCTCCTCTAGCGCTGTAGACATATGCTTGCGGAGGAGGCCCAAGTTCCGTCGAAGTTTCAGGTTTTCCGTGATCTGAGAATGTAGCAGTTCGTCCATGTGTCGTTGTTCTTCATCATCTGCTTGGGGTGGGTTGGCTTCTAATTGTGCGTATTGCTCCTGTAATGTCACGTGCTGCTGTTGTAGTAGCTGCTTCTGCTCTTCAAGATCCCTACATCGTGCTTGGAGATCTTCGTGGCTTCGGAAGAGCCTGGTATGTTGGTTGTCAAGGTGTTGGTAGTGTTGCTGAAGTTGGGACATGCATTGATACATATTATTACATACATTATTAAAAGGAATGGTGGGAGAAATGGTGTTGAATGCAGCGGGGAAGGGAAAGGGAAAGGGAATTGTGGATGCAGTACTGGAGAAGGGTGAGGGGGGAGGTGGGGGAATGGGAGATTGTGGGTAAATGGGGGGTGGGAGAGGTGCAGATGTGGGTCATACCTCCATGGATTCAAAAGTGGAGGCAGTGATGGGAGTGACTGTGAACATGGGGATTGTGGTGGTGGTGATAGTTGTGAACGTGTATAGAGGTGTGTGTAATTGTGAACTTCCAGGAAGTGTGATGGAAGTAGTGGGGTTTACGGTGGCTGTGGTTAGACTTATGTGTTCAGTGGAAATAGAGTATGTGGGTTGACTGATGGTTTGTGCGTCGGTGTGTGTAGTGGGTTCGGAGGTGGTGACAGTAGAGGTTACCGTGGTAGAGGAAGGTGAATGGGGTGGATGTGGGGGAGAAGGTGGCAAGGGAGGTGATGGAGGTTCAATCGATGTGTGGGCTTCCTCGGTGTCGTGAACAGTGTGTGCTGTGCCAGTGGTTGTGGGGGTGCCTTGTGGTCCTGAACCTAATACATTCATTCGTTTTCCTGTTCGTGGGGGGCATCTTCCATATCTTTTCTCTGTCCTTCGTGATTGCGCTAGTGCAGTGTGCACTGTTTCAGGTACTCCCAAAGCATCTGATATCATTTCCAGGGTGGCACGGTATTGCTCGTCCACGCCTTCCTCCTCCAGAATCTGGTTCATGAGGGCTTTACCTGCAGCTAAGGATAGCCTGTGTTGCTCTTGGACTCGGTTCATCGTATCGTAGAGCTTCTTTAATGCGTTAGTATAGGCGGGGGCACCTTCCAGTACTTGTAGGGCTTCCTGATCATACTCTTGTTCTTCTGCTTCCGATTGTCCACCCTGTGCCTCCTCATGAGCTTCTTCTTCATCGTCCACATTGACTACGTCCGGTTGGCTGGGCTGGGCTTGGTCTGGGGCAGTTTGCTGTCCACCGGCCTGCTCTTCTTCAACTTCCGCATTTACAGCATCTATGATTCTTGCAACTTCTTCGTCCGTTAGATCCTCCAGAGTGAATCCATGCGGGAATTCCAGATCAGTCGGTACTGGTGGAAACACAAGATTAGGGCCATCTGTGCTGTGCCTGGGTAACCTGATAGTAAATGGTTGCACTCGTCGAGGAAGTCTTGGGGTTGTCTCAGGCGTCAGGGTTGCACCGCGAGCTTGTGCACAAGGCATCTGGACAGCGCCTCTCATCTTCTTTGAGGGAGGCCCTACAGCTGACAATCTGCGTTGAAATTCCTGTGCTATGGACCAGATCAGAGCCCTCTGCACCGGTACATCATATGCGAGACATCTGTATACAATTCTTGTAAGTGCACAGCAACCATACAGCACAGATTTTTGCTTCTTATACCATCTCTAATGAGCCATATGAATCTGGTCGATAATCTAGTGGGGCATATTGATGGTCAACTCAAAAGCATCCGCCAGGTAGAGGCTAAACCAGATCTTTTTGGGAGGCATTGTGAACCTCTCCTGCGCGGGGAAGGCGAAATGTTGCATGACCATGCGTAAGTGGATGGCAATCGTAGGTGTCATCGCAACCATGTCCTTCAACTTCATCAGATTCCTGTTCTTCATATTGTCTGGAACCATAGTCTCTTTCTCTGTTGGGATGTGCATACCTCTCATGTCGAGTGCTTCTCTCACCAAGTTGATAGTCAAGCGGAAACGCTTCAGCTCGTTGCCCCTTGTGAGTGATGGGAGCACAAAGGAACTGTATCCTTTCTTGTCTTTGCTGGGAGTGAGGGTACTAATTAAGTATGAGCACCTTAGAAAATCCGGCTTTGGTAGTTGGAACTTGAAGTAATCATAAAGCCCAGCCTTCTTCCATATCGACTTCAGTCCTTCATTATTCTGCAGCTTTTCAAACTCCCTCGTAAAGAAATGGTATCTGCCCCAACGTCCATTGAACTCTACCTCGGACTCCCACATGTATGTGCCTTCACCCAGGGGTCCAGCAATGTCACTGAACCAGTGTGAGGTTTTGCCCACCGGCATGGTGTGACCCTGTGGAGGATTCCGGATTGGTATGGCATGCAATGCTCGTAATGCCACTGGTCTTTCCGTTAGTTCCTCGTCGTCTGGAAGGCTTTCGATGTCCACCACTTGGGGGCTGGTGTCGGCCTGGGAGCTAGTTCCAACCGTATCTGCCATTTTACCTCTTGCTGCCTGTCTCTGTGAGAATATACAACCATGTGTTAATATTGTACAGGACAGGGGAGGACCGTTGTTGTTCCCATCACAATATTAACATGAGGGTCGGGAGCGAATAATGGGTTAGTAAGTGTTCGGTGCACGTGTGTGTAGTTAATGCTTGGGTAGTCCTAGGAGACTAATGAAGTTAGTAAGTGGGGATGAATTTACAAATTGGGGTCGGGGGGTTTATTACAGGTCTTAGGCTGCCAATTGCAGTGGATGGGCTTTGTTTTTGGTTTCGTAGAGACTCTAGAGAGCTTTATCGGTATCTGGGTTTGAAAATGAGGCCTTTTAGGGATCCATTTACAATTGATTATATGCATGCTCATGGGCCTTGGTGTGTTCCTGAGTGTTGAGAACGAGTGAATACTGGCTGTACGAGTAGATGGGTTATGCTGTATAGGTCGTGGCCTCGGCGTAGCTACTTGCGCCCGCAAGCAAGCCTTAGGCACCCAAATTTGTCTTGATTGTGGGCTAGCCTTCATCAACTTCTTGGGCACCCAAATAGATTTCACGTTAGCAGGAGAATTTCTGCAAGACTTCTTATTAATGTCGTGTTGTTGGTTATTAATAAGAGACTTAGCCCGTGTAGTTGGCGGTGGTGCAACCGGTTGTTCGCCTTTTCGCACCCACACATGGTTTACTTTCTGGGACATTCTGTTGCGCAGGTACTTTTGATCTCGGACATAGGTAGTACTCTGCTTCTTCTGCCTTTGATCCGCCTTGGGTTGCTGCCTCCTTCTGGCCTTTGGAAAAGAAGGGAGTTCCGTTGCATCCCTGACTCCTTTTTTGCGAATATCATTCCTCTGCAACACATGGTTTTGGACAAGAACAGCATGGTCATCTTCATGTGTACCCCTGGAAGGACTAGGAGTCTGTGCCTTTCCTAGTTCCTTGAGTGCTCCATTGTCTAATTCTACTGTAACTCGACTATGATTGACCCAAACCTGGAGAAGTCCACTTCTTAGGTTTAAATTGACTGCTTGGTCATAGATCCAATCTTGACCCAAGACAAGAGGTTTAGTGAGATCCTCATCTTGACACACCAGTACTTTAACAGTCATTTCCTCATCATGAATGTAGAGGGGAAGTTCCACCTCGCCCATGCAAGGGGTTTCCACGCCTCCCAATCCTATGAGATATGCTTCCACAGGATTGACAGTTAACTGTAACTCTTGACAGTAAGACACTCTAACAGCACTAGTGGCTGCGCCTGAGTCAATCAAGGCTCTTACGTTCCTTGCACTCTTGCCTTGTCCTATATCTAGGGTTATGAAAGGACGTCTATCAATTATCCTATGCGAGCTTGTTCCTGCAACTTCACACATGGCCATAGGATATCCTTGATCTGCATAGTCATTCGCTCTAGGCTGATCTCTACCTTGCCTTCATAACTTCATCCTTCTGATGCGTTCTAAAGCTTCTGCTTGAGCTTCTTCTCGAACTCGCTTTTCTTCCTCTTTGCGTTTCTTAGCAGTGTTGAGTCGGCTGAGCATTTCCTCCGTGAGGGGTTCCTGATACAACTTGATTCTGCAACCGCTAATATAGTTTGGGAGAACATCACCCTCTAATGTGGCCAATTGTACTGCTCCACTCGTGGAGATCCTATTAATGATCATAGGTCCGTAGCCTCTCTTTTCTAACTTCCTTGCGTGTTGTTTCAGTGTATAGACTAAAACTAGATCTCCTGCTTTCAAACCTTTATCCTTCACATGGGCATCGAAGTATGCTTTCTGTCTCTTCTTGGCTGCATATATTCCTGCAGCGGCTCTCAGTCTTGTTTCTCCTAATCGTTCAAGGTCAAAGATCCTAGAGGAGAGTTCATGATCTGTCCATTCGTGCTCTTGTGCTATTCTCAATGTAGGAATCAGGAAGTCCAAGGGCAGCACAGCGTTTTGGCCAAATACCATCTGAAAGGGAGTGGCTTGGAGTACCGTTTTGTAGGCCACTCGGTATGCCCAAACAGCATGGTGTAGCTGTTTGTCCCAATCAGAGCGTTTTGTGTTCACTAATTTTATCAGTACATTGCATAAGATCTTATTAGTGCTCTCAGCTTGTCCATTAGCTTGAGGGTGATAGGGGGCAGACTTCTTGTGTATTACCAAGAATTCCTGGAGTAGATTTTCAATCACTTCATTCAAGAAATGAGTGCCTCTATCACTTACAAGCTCTATAGGTAGCCCATATCTCGTGAATACATTCTCAAACAAGAATTTAGCAGTTGTTTGAGCATCGTTCTTTGTCGTAGCCTTTACCTCCACCCACTTGGTGAGATAATCTGTTGCAACAATGATGTATTCCGCATGAGAACCCTTAGCTGGGGGATTAATAGGACCTACGAAGTCTATTCCCCACTTAGAAAATGCACGTCCACCCATCATAGGTTTCAGTGGCATCTCATCTTTGTGTATAGGATACTGAGTTCTCTGACAGACATCACACCGTTTCACATAGGTATGTGCATCCATGTGAAGGGTAGGCCACCAGAAGCCCGCAAATAGTACTGCCTTGATCACCCGATCTGGTCCAAAGTGCCCTCCTGCTACACCTTGGTGAGCAGTTTCCAAGATCTTAAGATATTCACTCTCATGGACACACAGTCTCAGGTAACCATCTTTACCACGCTTATATAGATTATCACCAATGAGTGAGTAACCCTGGGCTTCTTGTTCTAAACTCCTTTTCCTTGTTAGAGTCATGTCTGGAGGGAATGTGTTTGTCCTTAGGAAGGATACTAGAGGTTCACTCCAATCTGGCACAATGGATACCTGATAAAGAGTGGCGTGTTCCACCGGTGGTTTAGTGCAACAGATTGGGCATTCCTTGCACAACTTTTGGACATCAGCTTCCATGGTTGGCCAATGTACTCCGAGTCTCTTTAGGGTCTGTAAAGTTCTTTGCTTTGAATGGTGTTGCTCTAGTGCACCTACATGTGCTAATTGCAACCATTTAGCGTACTCATCCTCTTCTACGCAACAAGCCAAGATCCCTTGATCTGTGTGCTTGTACATGCTTCCTGCCATGATGTGGTACTTTTGGGCTTTTACAACCTCTCTATTCCGTGTGTTTACCACTGGATGGTTAGGCCCGTATGTCAATACTGGTACCAATGGCTTAGCCCACTGCGGCACCACTTCCAAATTAAACAAGTAAGCATCAGGAAGGTCATCCGATACTCCTTGTGGGGCTTCTCCCGATGTGAGCCTGGAAAGGTGATCTGCTCTCAAATGAGTCCTCCCTTTTCTCACCACTACCTCAAAGTCATATTCCATTAGCAAGAGAAACCATCTCACTAATCTTCCTGTATTGCATGGTTTGTTTACGAGGTATAGCAATGCCTGATGATCAGTAAAAAAATTTAAACTTATTTGCAAGCAAATAGTGTCTAAATTTCTTAACTGCATATACCATGCCTAAACCTTCTCGCTCTGTAGTGGTGTAATTCCGTTCAACCGCATTCAATTGTCTACTGGCATAGGCAATTGGAAGATCCATATTACCTTCACCAGTAGGTTGTGCAAGCACACACCCAATGGCATAATTGGATGCATCCACATGAACATGGAATGGCTTATTCCAATCTGGTGTGGTCAAGATTGGTGCTGAACATAATCGTCGTTTAAGCTCCTGGAAGGAATTCTCACATTCATCCGTCCACTCAAAGTTTGTCAGAAGTCCGTACATGGGCTTTGCAATGACAGCATACATGTGTATAAATCGTCGGTAGTAACCACAATGCCCCATGAAAGCTTGTACTTCCTTGACATTCTTTGGCCTAGGTAGCTCTGCTATGGCTCTCACTTTTTCTTCGTCGGTAGATATGCCATTCTTTGACACTATGTGTCCTAGAATCTTGCCTTGCCTGACCATAAAAATGCACTTTTCTGGGTTCAGGCAGACTTGATATTCTCTACATTTGTCAAAGATTTGTCTGAGTTCAGGAATATGGGTTTGTCTAATATTGGAATGAGCACAAAGATCATCAACATAGACTTCTAAACTCTTCCTCAGGAACTCCTTAAACACATGGCACATCAGCCTCTAGAAGGTAGCTGGTGCATTGGTAAGCCCAAATGGCATTACTCTAAAGGCAAAAATGCCCCATTCTGTGGCAAAGGCAGTTTTATGCTGATCCTCTAGAGCTATGGCTACTTGATTGTAACCCAAAAATCCATCAAGGAAGCTGTACACTTCCTTGCCTGCCACTCTTTCTAAGAGATGTTCTGTGATGGGAAGCGGATAGTTATCTCGAATAGTGGCTGCATTAACCTTCTTCAAGTTAATGCACACGCGCAGTTTGCCATTCTTCTTGGGCACCACAACAATGGGGGATACCCACTCAGTGTGCTCAATTTCATAGATAAATCCAGCTTCAACCAGTCTATCTATCTCTTCTTTGATCTTAGCAGCGTAATTATCGTTATATGTGTAGGGCTTTTGCTTAGAGGGTTTAGCATCTGAAGTCATGGGGATGGTGTGTGAGCATATGTCAGGGTCAACACCTTTCAAATCCTTGTAACTCCAAGCGAATACATCTCTGTATTCTCTTAGCAAGGCAATTAACGCATGCTCTTCTTCCTCTGTTAGGTCATGACCTATGTACGTACATCTCTCCTCTCCTTCTTCTAGGGCCACTACGATTTTCTTGGTAGTTTCTTTGTTATCATAGGCCTCTCCTGATTGTGCCTCTCATTTAGGCATTCTTATCATGACTCTTCTGTCGTCTATCTCGTACTTCTTGAAATTTTCTGGGACCTCAAACAAAGATTCTTCCTCTTCTGGTGAGACTTCTCTCTTCTTTCGTTTCTTTCCTTCTTCCTTCGGAGTCACATGTGTTGTCAATCTTACATCATTTGTAATCTCTCCATGCCTCTGGGGTTGAAATTCTATTTCATGGAAGTATTCTTCATCTGATGCAAATGGTGGGTCCATAATGATTGACTCGAGATCGGAGTCACTTGCATCCTCAAATGCATCAGGGCTAGGTTCGCCTTCTTCTAGAACTGCCTCTCCCATGATTGGCTCTATGGAGAAGACTGAAATGTCATAGCCATCCTCATCACAGTGAGGGGTCCATTGTTCTTCATTGATGGCTACGTCCATGGTTGCTAAAATTTCTGCCCAGCCATGGGGTTCGAATTCCTCATCTGGAAAGACTACAGGTGCATAGGCTGGGTCTTGAATGGGTCTATGAGTTTCGTTTGCACCTATTTCTCTGGCCTTTTCTCTCTTCTCTTCCTCTACTGCTACTTTGCACATCCATAAGTGGGTGTCTTCATGCATCCATGAGGATCCTGACCCTATGGAATGCACAGATTCCGTATCATCTTTGGCTCTATGGATGGGATTCCACTGGATAGGAGGTACATCTCTGTGAGAGTAATCTTTGAGATTGACTTTGGTCGTAACACCTAAGTGTTGCAGGTACAAAGAATTGGTCCCCCAATCCTGTACCACTTGCAACTGTCGCATAAATGGTCTTCCCAAAATCATCTCATAGGCATGATTTTTGCTGAAGTCACATATAGCAAAGCTATGCTCAAACTCAACACCACAAGTGGTGAGAGTTATTCCTTCTAGCAATCCTAAGGGTCTCTCAATATGACCATCGGCCATCTGCAATTTCATTCTCGTTGGCCTGAGTGCCGGCTTGCCCCAACGCTTCCAAAGGGAAGTAGTGGCAATTGCAACTCCTGCACCTGAGTCCAAAATTGCCTTGGTGGTGTACTCCTGGTAGGTGATGGGAAGATAGGTGTTCCCTTCTTCACCTTCACACATATCTCCTATCTTGTCCAAGGGAATTTATGGCACTGTCCTAAGGGATCCTACTCGAGAACGTGGTTCTGCAACTTCAGTCACTTGACTGGCTACACATTTCCGCGCTTTTGGTCTATTCTTAGGCAGTTCTTTCAAAGTGAGATCGCTCTGCGCCTTGGTGTTCTTTACTACCTCCGTGTTCCTTGATATGACTGAGTCATCGTTCCTTATCATGACTGTGGGTGCTCTCATACACGTGGACTTTGCTTCCCATGGGCCTGTGAAGTGGGGTAGCTCTTGTATGGAATTAGACTCAAAGTCCAATCTCTCGTGAGACTGAGTACTCTCATGTTCCCCGTAAATAGATGGGATGTCTTGTGGGAATTGGTCGTGTGCATCATCCACAAGTTCAAAAGGAGGGGCGACTTCACTTTCGTTATCTCATTTGTCTTCTTGAATCTCTCGTAGGAAGTCTGGTGCAAACCGATTCATAGAAGAAGAAGTGTCTGGCTCCGTAGAATTAGGCACATAAGCAACGTGGGAAGGAGGGCTTATTCTATCGTTGACTCTCTCCTTGTTCTCATAGATGGCTGGAGCACAAGCTTCCTGGGGAGGATTACTTATTCTATTACTCTTCCGAGCAGGCTCATACGCTCCCTGAGAAGGAATGTAGGCAACCTGTGGAGGTACGTAAGCTTTCGAGGGAGGCTCATCTACCTTTTGGGGGGAAAGATAAGCTTCTTGAGGAGGCACATGGGCTTCCTGAAGAGGCTCGCTTATCCGTTCTCTTGCCCTTTCCTTTCTTTGAGGGGCAGGTTCCTTTTCCGATTGTGCAATTAGCCTCTCTATTCTTTCTAGCAGTCCATCGAAGTGTAACTGCGTCTTAGCTGAGCTAGAGATGTTAAAGAGGCGGCTAGCCTCGAACATGGCTTGAGCCAATTCCACCATCTTAGCACAAATTTTAGTTCGTTCAAGCTCTAGCTCGGCTCTAGGGTAGCACTTTTCATGATCGGTTATGGTTGGCCCTTCTTGGATTCTGGCCTGATATGCTTTAAGCATCATATTAAGGTCCTCGGGAGTGGGATCTGCTAGGACTGATCCTACTCTAGGGGGTGGTGTGATTTGATGAGGCGGTGGAGAAGGTGGTGGTACGGATGGAGTTGGGAGTGGTGGAGGTGGGGTAATGTGAGAGGGAGTTTGAGCTGTGAGTTCAGTTATCCTCGCTTTGGTTTCTCTTATGCTTTCCTCAAGTTCACTCATCTTTTTAGCCCATTGTCTTTTCATTCTTTCTCGACTATCTTTCCACGCTCTAGTCCTTTTCTTTGTCACGCTCTCGGTTTCACTAGCCTCTGGGCCCTTTTCCTGACCTACACCCTGGTTTTGCTGCAGTGCTTGGGCTCTAGTGACTACCTGTACTGGTGCAGTGGAAGTGACACTTCCTGAGGAATCTACAACCAACCCAATCACATTAATGGGAGTGATTTTTGGCATATTATTAGGATTTTTGGGGTAATCTCGTAAGAGATGCTCTTTTCCGCAATCTTGGCAAAATCCTTGGATCGTCACTGATTGGGGTTGTGTGGGTGGAGGTAAGGGGCAATCACGAATGAGGTGATCTCCTTGGCATCTGTAGCATGGTCCTCTTGGGAATGGAGGCCTTACTTGCCTAGGTTGAGGCCTAGGGTTGGGGTTTGCATACATGACATTCGTGTAATCTGACTCCCAACTTATTTCATTTGGCTCTTCACTATAGTAGGACTCACCATGTTCTGGAGACTGCATGTAGTACGCCTGGGGACTATCGACATGTGTAGAATCAAAGCTATGGTCACTCGGGTCACTTTCTGAGATCAATGGGGTTACTGGTACTATGGCCCTATTCAGGTTTTCTTCTGCAACAGCATACTTTACCGGAATCACATTAGCTGGGTTTGGAGGCTGTTGAACTAGCACCGGTTGGGGTCTCTGTTGGGCCTGATATTGTGGTTGGTAGGTTTGTTGGGGTCTAGCATATTGTGGTGGTGGATTTTGGTTCTGGTATCTGCCTTGGTGGTAGGGCTGAGGGTAGGATTGCCTAACTGCCTGCTTGTTGTATGGGCAATCTTGTGCGGTGTGATTGGTGTATCTCCGTTCTATGGTGCAGTACTGGCTACTAGGATTTACTTGGGGCTGAGCCATAATAGGGCAGACATTCGCCATATGGTCACCACCGCATGTATAGCACCTTTTCACAGGAGCAAACCTTGGGATTTGTTTACTAGATACACCTAATTTCTGAGCTACTTTCTCTGCGAGTTCCTCAATTGATGTGGATTGCGTGGAAGAGTGACTAGATGCACTATCTGAATCTTTGTAGATTTTGGAAAGCTCTAGTTCTTCCCCTAGGTTATCCTCAATGTCAATGCACATGCGTACACACTCTTCTATAGTCCTAGGGTCCTTCAGATACACATAGGATCTCAATTTCGTACTCAGCAATCCATCAAGGAATAAGGCTACTTGTTTGGCAGATGTGGGTAGCTCCGAAACAGGGCACCTTTCAAGATATTGTCTAAATCTTCTTCCTGCCAATCTTACAGTCTCTTGGGGAGTCTGTTTGAAGCTGTGAATCAATGAGGAGGTATTGTGTCTTATGCCACTCTTAGAGAACTCTACAATGAAAGCCTCTAGGAGTTGGTCTATGCATCTGAATTGTCGCTCATCCAATGGCTGAAACCATGTAAGTGTTGTGTTCCTAAGGGTTAGACCGAAGGCATTGTACTGCGTGAATAGATCCTCCACTTGTTCAGCTCTCAAGACTTGCTTGAACTCCGCCACATGATCATAGGGATCTCCTGTGCCATCAAAGTAATTCTTCATGGACTTAACTAGCTGGGTTGGTCTCAAAGTTCTTGTGTGCTCTCTAGGTCTC
Organism: Ceratopteris richardii; assembly: GCA_020310875.1. Lineage (NCBI taxonomy): Eukaryota > Viridiplantae > Streptophyta > Polypodiopsida > Polypodiales > Pteridaceae > Ceratopteris > Ceratopteris richardii. The sequence continues at coordinate 18,901,443 of CM035412.1, forward strand.
GGCAGCGGGAATCCATCCACATTTCTTTGGTTCCTGTGAGCTCTAAGCATCTCAGGTTCTACCCTATTCGTTTCCGTCCTCATTCTTTCTCTGCCCGCTGGACTAGCAAAGCTGACTTCTGGTCTATCTCTACTTCTGTCTCTTTGCATTCCATGAGCTTGGGATGTTCCAGCTCCAGGGTGACCATATGATACATTTGATCTTGGTTGGGGGAAAACGAATTCACCCTTCCAAGTGTAAGCATGCCTATCATGTTCCGTAACCACAAAGATCCTTTCTGAAGCGTGATCTAAGTAGGTCACTCTGCCTGGGCTATCAGGATCCTTAAACTCATAGATCATGATATTTCCTATATCAGTTGGCTGATTAGATTTATACCTCCAAAAGGCTTTGTCAGTTTCTCGATTGAGGAGCAACTCTATGCTCTTGTTGTCTTTGGGAACCCACTCAGGTGTGATAATCCTAGTGAGAACAGATTTGCCTCGAGGGGTTCTAGGTTCTACACCCATGTTTCCTTGTTCCAAGTCACCTAAGTCCGCTTCTGAGATTACATTCCCAAATTCATATGTCCTATCTGGGTGACTGGTGACTACGTATATGGTTCCTTCTTTGTCCAAGTATGCACCGTTTTCAAACTTGACAGCTGGGTGCTCTAGTCCTATGGATTGGTCAGGGTTTTTAATCTGGACCACGGATCTTCCTAGGCCGTCCTCATAGATGCTAGCACCTAATCGGTTGGTCCTAAGGTATTCCAACTGTGTTTTGTAAGGGCCTTCTACCCTGTACAAGTATGGCACACCTGAACTTCCCGTAGGTCTGTCCATGCCTTGAGACATCTCTGACTCACTGGTCTCAGAGCTAGGGAAGTACGAGTGGTAGCTCAACTGCTGGGCCCAAGACCTAGCAGTGTGGTTAACACTAGCCTCTAAAGACCTAAGGCTCTGTCTCTCCCTTACTAGATGTCGTCCTGATCTCAGGTTCATATGCCTATCTAAGGAATCCAATTCTTTGCCCAGAGTACAACCTCGTTGCTGGTTACCTTATATTAGTCGCTTGGTTCTTTTCAGTTATTTCTCGTGTTTAAGGTCTTGTCTAATATTACGTCGTCAAGAATACTTGAATGTTCTTCATGCTTTCAGGTTGATCGTTCCACGTTAGGTTCTTTTCCTTTATGTTATCGACAGTACAGAGATTAGGTTTTTAGCTTGAACTTGAGTTTTTAGGTAGTCTTCAACTTGATACCTGCCTATCGCCGCCCTGACTTACTCCTACCTCTCGTCGTTCTTAGCCTAAACTATGAATTGACAGAGGGGGTTAAAAGTTTCCAACCTTTTGTTTCCTGCTTGGTTGCCCTTGAGTGCCCAGGAAATGTGTTCCCAAGCTTGCACTTACTCTTGCTTAGAACGCCTTTCGATGCTCTCAATAGATCTGTAAGAGCTCCAAAGTTAGCTTAAAGATTTAAACTCTAAAGACAGAACCAATGATTTTCATTCCTGTAGCACCAACACAAACTTGCATAGTGATTTTTAAGAAAACAATCCTAAAGACCCCTGACTTTGATCCCCTTGGGTATGGTCAACTTCAAAATACTCTATCTGAAATTCAACGCATTATCTTTATAAAAAACAGTTGAGGACGTGTAGTATATGTCACGAGCTTTCCAACAAGCCCTAGAGCTCAAAAAATTGATTTCGTATGAAAAAGTTATGACTGTTCAGGGTTTAGGGGGTTAAAACAAGATTCAATCTGGCTGACAGATCCTAGGATTTTCTCCCAAAACACAAGTGTAGGAACCTCAATAATGCTAATGGATTGACTATTTTGCCCCAAAATTATCCCCACTTTGAACAAAATCAAACCCTAATTTTTGGCCGAAAAGCCTATCAATCGCGATTGACAGGTCTGTCAATTGCGATTGACAGAGGTGTCCGTTGGGGCTGTCAGTCGCGATCGACAGAGTCGATCGTGGCTGTCAATCGCGATCGACGGTATCAATCGCGATCGACGGTATCAATCGCGATCGACACGTTTTCCGGATTTTTCGCCGAGATTTCAATCAATCGGGGCCTATCAGTCGTGATGGACACGTGGCTACGCGCAAAAGTCAATCAATCGTGGAATTTCAGTCAATCGCAATCGACGGTGTCAATCGCGATTGACAGAGGTGTCGGTCGTGGCTGTCGATCGCGATCGACGGTATCAATCGCGATTGACAGGGTCCTACGTGGCAATCAGTCGATCGTGGGGGTCTGTCGGTCGCGATTGACAGGGTCTGTCGGTCGCGATTGACAGGGGCTGTCGGTCGCGATTGACAGAAAACCTTGAAATTTTTCTACTGTTTTTAGTGTTTTAGGATGTGCTCCTTGTGCTTGTTCTAGTGGTGCACTCAATTTTGTAAAAAACCAAAAATTTCTGTCAGTCGCGATCGACAGAAGCCTGCGACCGCGAGACAGTTTCTAAGTTTTTCGTACCTGCGCAGGAAGCTGGGGATGGTGATTCGGCAAGAACCTGCAATGAAACTCAAGAACATGCAAAATCCGCACACACAATATCGCTCTCTCGCTCTCTCTCACACGTGAAATGAGGGAAATGAGGTGGGGAAGGTGATATGATCAAAAAACAGAAATTTTCGCGATGATGGAGATGGAGGTGGGAGATGGTGATGTTGATGATGGTGATGAAGATGGTGAAGAAAGTAAAAGAAAATCGATGAGAGTGAAGAAAATACCTACAACTCCAACGCGTCAACTCTACGTCTTACCATCACACGCTCGTCCTCAAAGCTCGATCCCCGGCAACGGCGCCAAAATTTGGTGTAGCTCAGTGATGAGTAGCACCTCCTTTAATGTCAATCCGGGAAGACGTGAGGATGGTATGAAGACCTCGAGCAAGTGGCGACACAAGTGCGTGAGTGAGAAGCACACTAGCATGCACACACATACACACACACGCGCACACAAGGCAAGACAAAGAGTGAGAATCAATGGAGTTTTTAGAATACTTTCAAAATGCTCATACAAGTTCGTTTCAATTACAATCTAACCTCAAAAATGAGCTCTCTAGCTCTTTTTATAGTTTTTGGCTAAGTTTTGGCCCTGTCCAGACCTAGTGTCCGGCCTAGTTAAAAATTAGGTTCCAGGGCTTATTTGAGGGCTCAAACGATATCTAAAAAATACGAAAATTGGCAGGTAGATACTTCTAAAGCTCCTCAAGCTCAAGGACTCCTTGGCTTGCACAAAATGGAGCTACAAAAAGATGAATTGGTATTTACAATGGTGTTTAGTGATGAAAATCACTTTAAATGGGTGTAAAGGATTTGAAAATTTAAAGGTTGCCTTAGTGCTAGATCTGCGTTGAGTGCTCGTACTTGCTTCTTCATGAGGAAAATTACTGGCCTATTTACCAGATCTTCGTTGACTCCCTTGTCTGCTGCTAACAGTATTTTAGCTACCTTTCCTCGTGCTCCTGGTCTAGAGGAAGTTGTAGTTGTCTCTGGAGACTAGTTTTCTACATGGTTCCATAGTTCTAGTTTGATTTTCAATAGCTCCTCCAAAGTCAAATGGAATTGAACTTTGGCTTTTGTGTTTCTAGGAAAAATTGAGTCTTCCTCCTAACTAGAATAGTGGGGGTTCTTACTTGGATTGATTTGTCTTCCCAAGGTCCCGTGAAGTGAGGTAACTCTTGCAAGGAGTTAGATTCAAAACTCGTGCGCTCACTGGACCTATCCTCCACTTGATCTCCATAGGTAGATGGGATGTCGACAGGGAACTGTTCTCCTGAGTCATCAATCTCTAGTATAGGTGGCCCTGTTTCCTGTTCCTACCTCCATCTTTCCTCTTGAATCTCTCTTAAGATGGCATGTGAATCCATGTAGCCCATTTGATGATTTTCTAAGTTTGACCTAGCCCTTTCAGATAGAGTACCTATGGTTTGCATTGTGTTTGGACACATATTTTCCATGTGATCACCTCCACAAGTGTAACACCTTTGAGGGGGAGCTAGTTTGATGCCAAACTTACTAGAGACTCCCAATCATTTGGCCACTTGTTCTGCTAAGTCCTCTATAGAATTGGAATGTTTGGATGAGGCCTCTGTTGTACTATCGAAATATTTATGCACCTTAGAGTGTTCTAGCTCTTCCCCTAGGTTATCCTCTATGTCTACACAAATGTGCAAGCATTGATCCTGGGTCCTTGGTTCTATCAGGAATACATATGACCTAAGCTTAGCACTCAATAAGCCATTGATGAGCAAATCTATCAACTTAGCTGCGGCATCGCTCTATGTAGGGTCTGAATCTACGTCCCACAATCCTCACTATTTCTTGAGGTATTTGTTTGAATGTGTGTATCAATGATGATGTGTTGTGTCTGATTCCACTCTTGGAAAAATCCTTAATGAAGGCCTTCATCATATGGTGGATGTCTCTAAATTGGTGTTGGTGCAATGGTCGAAACCAATCCAACGCATTGCCCTTCAGAGTGAGTCCAAAGGCATTAAATTGTGTGAACATGTCTTTGACTTGTTCAGCCTGTAACATTTGTTTGAATTCAGCTACATGCTCATAGGAGTCTCCGAATCGTCAAAGTAATTCTTCATAGCCTTCACCAGTTGAGTGGGCCTTAAAGTCCTAGGGTGGTCTCTAGATCTTGGTAGGGCAAAGTCATCCCTACTCCTTTGAGCTCTATGGTCCCTAGTTTGTTCTCGTTCCATTCTCCCACCTTTTATAGTCTCCCTGTGTGGTTGATGAAACTATTCTCTAGTCCTTCCTTGTTTTTCTCTCTATGTCCTTGAGATGTGCTGATACCTGAATTCTCCTGACATATGTGATCTCAACAGGGAAAACTAGTTCTCCTCCCCACGCATATGCATGACAACCATGTTCGATGACTTTATACACCCTTTCTAAAGCATCATCTAAGTATAATATTTTCCCTATGACCTCTGGGTCCTTCAGCTCATAAATCATTGTTGCTCCCACAACCGTAGGGTGCTCTAGCTTATATCTCCAAAATGCTTCATCGGTTTCTTTATTCCAAAATAGCTCTATGCTCCTAGTCCTGGGGCATCCAATTAGGATTCAACACTCTTGTTAGCAATGATTTGCCTCTAGGCATACTAGGTTCTTTGACTTGTTTCCCTTGTCCTTCTACTCCTAAGTCAGCAATTTCTACCACCTCACCAAATTCGTTCATTGAGTTGGGCTTACTTGGGACTATGTACATGGTTCCTTCTTTGTCTATGTAAGCCTTGTTTTCAAACTTCACCACTAGATGTTCCAATCCAATAGGTTGGTCAGGGTTATGCAATTGGATTACTGACCTACGAAACACGAGGAAAGTGGCGATGCAGATCAATGCAAGACAAGAAAAGAACTCATACTCATATTCATCACAAACTAATTACAATAGCTCTACTAGCCCAAAAGTTACTAGTTCCCAAAAAGAAATCCTCAAAATGAGCTCTCTAGCTCTATTTATAGTTTTTGCCTAGTTTTGATCGATTTCACATCTAGTGACTGGCATAGTTAAAAAATAGGTTCTACATCTAATTTGACGTACCTAACCGCTTCCAAAAATTGTGAAATTGGTATGAACTACCTAATTAGACTCCTCAAGCTCAAGAAATCCTCGATTTGCACAAAATGGAGTCGTAACATGCGGTAATTGGGTCGAATGTTCACTAATATGTGTGCTTTTGGACAACATATTAGAATCAAAGCCAAGCACCGATGCTTGAATACCACTTATTAGCTCCTTCTTGGCCCTATGTGCTTCCTCTGCATTTGTGAAAGGATCTTGTACTTGGTCCTGTGCTGTGAACAAGCATGTTGTTGGATGCTTGATTTACTTATGCATTACTCGACCAGATATTCAGTTTGTTGTCTCACAGATGAGCAGGTTTATGCATTGCCCAAGTGTCAAGCATTGGCAGGCAGTTAAGCGCATCTTTCTCTACTTGAGTGGTACCTAGCCACTTGGATTGTTTTATCCCAAGGGGGGATCACTACCGCTAGATTTGCATGCTTTTTCTGATAGTGACTGGGCTGGTTGTTATGACACTCATGTGTCCACTAGTGGTTTTTGATTCATGCTTGGTAGCTCATGCATATCTTGGCTGAGCAAGAAGCATCCTAGTGTGGCCACTTCTAGTTGTGAGGCTGAGTATAGGGTAGCTTTCATAGCAACTATTGAGTATGTGTGGCTTACACGCCTTATGGATGATTTGGTTGTTGGTCAATCTTTTGCCACCACCATTCAGAGCACATTGGTAGTTGTGAGGAACCCTGTGTTCCATGCTCGCACTAAGTACATTGAGGTGCATTATCATTATGTCAGGGAGAGGTTCTCTACTAGGGAGATCAGCTTGGCTATGTGCCCACGTAGGAGAACATTGCAAACCTTTTCACGAAGGCTCTGCCTAGGGAGACGTTTGAAGCTTTCCACAAAGCTTTAGGCTTACTTCCTTTTGTGGATCGATTCCACATAGCTTGGCACTTCCTTATACATGAGTGCCAGCTCCTTATCCACCCATCGCTCCCAGGGGGGATTTGTTGATATATTTAGGTAGTGATGTGTGTGAACACTCTAGGACCATCGGGGCACTTCTTTCCCTCTTTGGGAGGTTTTTTCCCTTGGCTTGTATATATGCATGTTGCCCTAACGAGCTACTTATCTTTGTACATTCTATTGGTAATACATTCAACATTGTGTATTGTGCTCCAAGCTTCTTCTTCTTCCTTGTGTTGTTTGCATGCTTTTGTAGACATCTAACTCCAACATTTTCACCTTTGAAGTTGAAGATACAAGAAACATTGTTCTCTTCAATTATAAGCACCAAACCCTATCTGAATTGGAGATATGGCATAAGAGACTAGGTCATATAGGTGAAAGGACATTGAAGCAAATATGTAGGGATCAGAGTTTGCTTGGCATCCTGAATGTTTCCAAGCAACACATGATTTACAAATGTGGAGCATGCCAATTTGGCAAGTCACATAGGCAACCATTCAACAAAAGAGGATACATGTAGAAGATTACTTGGAGCTTGTACACATAGATGAGTGAGGTTCTAGCAAAGGGCCATCAATTTCAGGTCCAAAATGGCTAGTGCAGACTTTGCATGATAGCAAATTAGATGCACCTTTGTCATATCGTACTTTTTCAGGCTCTCATAGTGCCTCTTTTGCATCAGATTGCTATGCTATGGCTTCATCTAGTCTCTGTGATGAGAATGAGCATGTTTCATTTGATGAAGCACAAAATTCAAAAAATTGGATGGTTGCTATGCAATTTGAATATGATGCTATAATGAAGAATGGTACTTGGTCTTTATGTGACTTGCCTCCTGGCAAGAAGGCCATTGGCACTAAGTGGGTATACAAGCTGAAGCGTAAACCGGATGGTACAGTTGACAGGTACAAGGCTAGGCTTGTTGCAAGAGGCATTGATTTTGATGAGACGTTTGCACCTACATGCCATATGAATACTGTTCGGAGCATTTGTGCACTTGCAGCTCATCATGGTTGGAATGTACATCAGTTGGACATTAAAAGAGCATTTCTGAATGGTGACTTGCATGAAGAAGTGTATGTTTTTCAGCCCCGTGGCTTTGTGTAGAAAGGGCATGAAAACTAGGTGTGCAGGTTAAAGAAGGCATTATATGGTTTAAAGCAAGCACCACATGCTTGGTATGAGAAGATACATGCCTTTCTAATTGCACATGGTTTTGAGAACAGTTCAACTGAAAGCACCTTATATGTTAAGCGTGCTAATGATGTGTTCTGATCATTGTTGTCTATGTTGATAACATGCTACTCACTGGTCCTATTGAGAAGCATATTGCTGATTTTAAGGCTGATTTGCATGCCTCATTTGAAATGTCTGAGTTGGGGCATTTGCATCACTATTTGGACATTCAATTTATACAAGTTGATTGTGGAATGGCTTTGTGTCAAACGAAATATATTGACACATTATTACAGCGTTTTGGCCTTGAAGACTATAAGCCTATTGCCACTCCTATGGAGACACGTTTATGACTGAGTCTTCATGATGCTGGAGATGCATTTGATGTTGCTCTCTATCAGCAAGCTGTTGGATGCTTGATTTACTTATGCCTTACTTGGCCAGATATTTAGTTTGCTGTCTCACAGATGAGCAGGTTTATGCATTGCCGAAGAGTCAAGCATTGGCAGGCAGTTAAGCGCATCTTTCGCTATTTGAGTGGTACTCGGCTACTTGGGTTGTTTTATCCCAAGGGGCGATCACTACCGCCATATTCGCATGCTTTTTCTGACTCTGCACTAGTGGATTTTGCTTCATGCTTGGTAGCTCATGTATATCTTGGTTGAGCAAGAAGCAGCCTATTGTGGCCACTTCCAGTTGTGAGGCTGAGTATAGGGAAGCTTTCATAGCGACTGTTGAGTGTGTGTGGCTCAGACGCCTTATGGCTGATTTGGGTGTTGGTCAAACGTCTGCCACCACCATCTTCACTGACAGTCAGAGCGCATTGGCAGTTGCAAGGAACCCTGTGTTCCATGCTCGCACTAAGCACATTGAGGTGCATTATCACTATGTTAGGGAGAGGTTCTCTGCTAGGGAGATCAGCTTGGCTTATGTTCCCATGCAGGAGAACATTTCATACCTTTTCACGAAGGCTCTGCCTAGGGAGAAGTTTAAAGCTTTCGCAAAGCTTTGGGCTTACTTCCTTTTGTGGAGTGATTTCCACATAGCTTGAAACTCCCTTATACATGTGTGCCAGCTCCTTGTTCACCGCATCACTCCCAGGGGGGATTTGTTGATATATTTAGATAGTGATGTGTGTGAACACACTAGGCCCACTGGGGCACTTTTTTCCCTCTTTAGGAGGTTTTTTTCCTTTGGCTTGTATATACGCCTGTTGCCCTAATGGGATACTTATGTTTGTACATTCTCTAGTGATACATTTAGTATTGTGTGTTGTGCTCCAAGCTTCTTCTTCTTTCTTGTGTTGTTCGCGTGCTTCCGTAGACGTCTAACTCCAATATACCAGAGAATTGTTCAAAACACTGAGCATGTGTATGAACATAAATAGCAAGTTTTTTGTTCTTGAATCCACTTCAACTTATCTGTTTTGATTCATCTTTTTTAGAGTGATCTTCCAATGTACATAGGGTGTCTAATACATCCTTTGGCAAGCTAAATTGGCCCACTACATATCCCTAGAGTTTATTTGGCTGGTGTAGTGCAAAGTTTTTGCAGCACCACTTCATCTTCTCCAAGTTCAAATCCATCTCTTCACAGTGGTATCAGAGCAAGGTTGGACAACATGGTAGATGGATTTCCTTCATCACTTGACAAATTAGATAGAGGTAACTACTCAGCCTGGTCATTAAGGATGAAAGCTTATCTTCAAGGTAGGAATTTATATGGTTATATATCTGGAGATGAAGTTATGCCAAATTTCAAGAACAAAGGTCAACCAACACATGAAGAGCAAGAAAGATTGAGCACATGGTGCTCCAAGGATGCACTTGCAAGGTCTTATCTCCTCAACTCTCTCTCATTTTTTTTTGCCTCACATTAGAAGTTTTAAAACATCTGAAGAAGTGTGGAATGCACGAACCCTTCTTCTCTTCAAGTACAAAGGCCAGGAAGCATCAACTATGGCTAGACTTCACAACTCTCAAGAAAGCTCCCAAACAAAATGTGACTCATTTTTTCACAAAGCTCAAGGACATGGCAGATTAGTTGGGAAGCATTGGTGAGGTAATAGATGAAGAACAAATTGTAAGACAAGTCATCAATGTCTTGAAGGCAGATGACAAGTGGGAATCATTCACCACAGCTATGGATCTATACATGGATATGCATGTACCAAATTTCAATACACTCATAGGACAACTTCTTACTCAAGAGGCCAAGCTTATCAAGAATGGAGAAAGCTCCAAAGGTAATCAATCTTCTGCCTTGTATACTGATAAAGGAAAGTCCAAATAAAACAAAGGAAGAGGAAAGAAAGTGGATGATGAAGCAGGTACACATCAAGCTAACTACGCAGGTAGAGGAAGACATGGTAGAGGTAGAGGCAGAGGAGGAAGACAAGGTAGGGGGAGATCCCAAGTCTCTAATTCATGCTCTATTTGTGGATTAACTAATCATACAACTGAAAATTGCTTTAGGAATTCCAGGAATCAAAGAGGCAGAAGCTACAATAGAGGAAGTTATGGTTACTCAAGAGGAAGGTTCAACAATTACCATGGCAACCACAACAATTACAACCATTCAAACTATCAAGGAGGCAATAGGGGAAGAAGAGACTTCAATAACTACATAGAAGACTCAAATCAAGAGGATCCATTGCTAATCATGAATATGGACATGCCATAAGATAAATGTGATGAGCATGTTTTCTACATAGATTCGGGTTTCTCCAATCATGTGGTAGGAAATGTGGCACTCCTATCAGATTTAGAAGATCCAAGGAACAAGCATGAGGTAAAAACAGGAGATGATACAAGACACCTTGTGGAGAAAATAGGAAATTTCAAAGCACCTGATGGAAACATCAACCTACTCAGTAAGGTACTCTATGTCCCTACCATTACAAAAAATTTGATAAGTGTTGGGCAGATAGTAGAGAAAGGGTTGCAAGTCACGTTCACAAGAGGAGGAGCATTTGTTGAGGATCCAAGCCAAGGATTTAGGAGAATTGCAAAAGGTGAAAAGACAGGTAATTGTTCACATTTGAATTACAAGACATAGAAACATTGCTCTTTTTAATTATGGTAGTCAGACACTCACAGAATTGGAAGTATGGCACAAAAGGTTAGCACATATTGGTGAAAGATCATTAAAGCAAATTTGCAGAGACCAAAGTGTACTTGGACTCCCAAACTTGTCAAAACAGCATATGATTTATAAGTGTAGTGCATGTCAATTTGGAAAATATCACAGGTTACCTTTCATGAACAAAGGATGAATGCATGGAGATGTCTTGGATTTGGTTCATACAGATATATGGGGACCTAGCAAGCATGCTTCAATATCTAGATCAAGGTATTATGTCTCCTTCATTGATGATTGCACTAGATGGGCTATATTATACTTTATGAAACACAAAGATGAAGTTTTTTCATGCTTCAAAAGATACTTGGCTCTTGTGGAGAATCAAACAGGTAAAACATTAAAAAGGCTAAGGTTTAATGGAGGGGGAGAGTACTTATCCCATGAATTTGACTCCTTTCTTCAAGAAAGAGGAATAAAAATAGAGATCACTACAAGGTACACTCCTTAGCAAAATGGAGTGGCAAAAAGAAGGAATAGGACAATTGTTGAAGGTGCAAGGTCTATGCTAAATGAGAAGCACTTACCTAATTACTTATGGGTTGAGGCTGTATCCACAGCCACTTATTTGATTAACATGTTACCTTCAAAATCACTTGATGGCATGACACATATGTACCAGTAATTCCATTCTACTCTACAGTCAATATACATTCATTTTCATGATCATTTGTGTCCATAATTTCATGATTTTGCAAGTGTATTCTTCATTGCCATATCTCTCAGTTTTCTCAGCCAGATTGCAGAGATGATTTCTCTGAGCTTGGTGCATCAGTTTCAGTGATTCAAGGTGGTATCTGATGAGAAAATTATATGACCTTCGCATGAAGGACACAGATAGTGCTGTTGCTCATGTAAATGAGTTTGATGCTATATTCTCCCAGTTACAGGATCAAAAAATGGATATGGATGATGAAATGGAAGCAGTATTGCTGTTATGCACCTTGTCATCATCATGGGATACGTTTTGCACAGCCATTAGCAATAGTGCACCTCATGGTAAACTTGTCTATGATGACATATGTGGAGCACTTTTGAGTGAGGATCAGATTCGTAGAAAATCTATGGTTGGCACTTCAGAGTGGAGATTGTGATTCTTACCAAGGAAAGAATCAGCAACATGGCAGAAGCAAGAACAAGGAAAAGAATGGTCAACGGAATAAGAATCGAAGTAAATCAAGGAAGAGGGATATCGAATGTCATTATTGTCATAAGAAAGGACACATGAAGAAAGATTGTTATGCATTAAAGAATGCTAAAGGTAAAGGATAGAATGTTGATGGGCATGTTAAATAGTTACCTGCACCATCTACTTCGACGGTGAAGATTGAAGAAATCAATGCTATTTTTTATGATGGTGATGTGTTGACACTTGATAGTACTATGCCAACTGAGGATCTTATGGCTGATTCTCTTTCCCACACGTAACTGCTAGATTTTGGTGCTTCTTTCCATGTGATAACACATAGAGAATGGTTCTCTAATTATGCAGCAAAGTCTCTTGGTACTGTGAGACTTGGTGACTCTTACCAGTGTGACGTTGTGGGGGTTTGAGATGTGGTTGTGCAGTTCATTGATGGTTCAAAATTTACTATGCATAATGTATGCCATGTACTCACTTATCACACAATTTGATGTTGGTTGGTCAACTTGATGACCTTAGTTACAAGGTGGTCTTCTATGCTTAGACCTTTCATATATCAAAGGGCAATATGGTTATTGCAAAAGGAAGCAAAGTTGGCTCACTTTATCCTTTATTTGTATCACAGAAAGAACACTTGTTAGTTGTTACTAAATAGCCTATGGCTTGTATTTGGCATGGTTGTTTGGGCCATATATCTGGTAGTGGAATGGAAAATCTTTCTTGTTTTGGCTACTTACCTGTATTATCTTTCTCTGATTTCTCATTTTGTGAGCATTGTCAATATGGAAAGCAAACCAGAAATGTGCATAGAACGCACATTGACTCTTCAATTCAGCCTTTAGATCTCGTTCATACAGGTGTGTGTGGTCCTATGCCCACTAGGTGCTTAGGTGGTTCTCTTTACTTTGTCGCTTTCATAGATGATGCTACTAGAAAAGTTTGGGTATATCATATCAAATCGAAGGATGAGGTATTCCCTACTTTCAGAAAATGGCTTGCTTCAATTGAGACTGAAAAAGGAACAAAGCTTAAGGCTTTATGTTCAGATAATGGGGGTGAGTATACCTCACATGAATTCAACCTTTTCTGTCAGTCTAGAGGGATTCGTAGAGATTTTACAGCTCCTTATACTAGTACAAAATGGTGTAGCTGAAAGGATGAATAGAACTATTCAAGATAGAGTAGTTTCTATGTTTCATCATGCAAAGCTCTCACAAGGCTTTTGGGCAGAAGCAGTATTGACTACAGTTCATGTGATTAACCTTTCACCTAGTATTGCCAAAGGTCTGAAAGTGGCACAAGAGTTATGGATAGGGAAGCCACCATATTATGATCATCTTTGAGTCGCGGTGTAGCATATGTTAATATACCCAAGAATCTTAGACAAAAGTTGGACAATAAGTCAAAGAAATGCATTTTTCTTGGATATGGTCGAGAAGGACAATTTGGATATCTCTTATGGGATCCTGAAACACAATCGGTGATCAAAAGTAGTGATGTCATTTTTAATGAGTCTAAGATGCATAAACAACCCATTAATGAGGTTGAAGTGAGAAGAGTGATGTTTGAGGATACTAGTCCTCTAGTTAGCATGCATAAAAATGCCGCACATAGGGACGTTCAAGAGAATGTCCGATCATATCAATCTGCACATGTCCTCTAGTTAGCATGCATAAAAATGCCGCACATAGGGATGTTCAAGAGAATGTCTGATCATATCAGTATGCACATGATCATTGTTTCTACACAAAGAGATGCTCAGATGGCAGCTTGATATGCTTGATACTTTATGTCGATGATATGTTGATTGCTCGGAAGTCCTCTTATGACTTGTTAATTCTCAAAAAGAAGTTGAGTCAGACATTTGATATGAAGGATTTGGGGGATGCCAAACATATTATTGGCATGCACATTACTCGTGATAGGAGTAAAAGATGCATATCCTTGTCTCAAAGTGAGTACATATCCAAAGTACTTCACAGGTTCAATATGCAGGGTGGAAAGGCATTGAGTACACCTTTACCCACATATGTGAAATTGAGCAAGGACGATATCCTCAAATCAAATGAGGAAAAGGTATTCATGACCAAAATTCCCTATCAGTCTGTTGTTGGTAGTCTCATGTATGATATGGTAGCTACAAGACCAGACATTGCATTCGTAGTGGGAGTTGTGAGTAGATATATGTCTAATCCTGGCAAGAAACATTGGGAAGCAATCAAGATGATTTTGAGATATCTGAGTGGCACTAAGGACAAGTATCTATGCTTAGGTAGAGGGAAAGCATCCATTATTATTTACACATATTTTGACTATCCTAGTTGTGTAGACAATTGTAAGTCTACATCAGGGTACATTTTTCATTTTGTTGGAGGTGCTATCTCTCATATAGTTGTTTCCACCACAGAAGCGGAGTATGTTGCAGCAAGTGAGGCATGTACGGAAGCATTGTGGCTTTCTCATCTTGCTTGTGATATGGGTTTACCTCAGCATGTACCTCGTTTGCTCAGTGATAGTCAGAGTGCTATTGCTTTGGCTAAGAATCCGGTCTATCATGCAAAGACCAAGCACATTGAGGTGAGGTATTACTTCATTAGAGATTGCTTCGCCACTGAGAAAATTATTCTTGAGAAGGTTCACACTCGAGATAATGCTACAGATGCTTTGACTAAAGCTCTACCAAAGGATAGCTTTCAACACTATTGCCACTTGATGGGGGTTACTTGATTCATGATCTTACACAGTCACTTGTATATTGTGTAACATGCCCATCAAGTGGGAGGTATATTTTGTATACTTACACTTAGGTATCTTTATCATTCTTTATTTTTCTCCCATAGTTACTTTGGCCATATTGGCCTTTAGTGGGAGATTGTTATCATTAGTGTCCATGTGAAAGGCCGAATGGCCACCAGACACTTCTTTGTATATGTTCTTTAAGAAAACATATAGTCGTTTGGTCAGCCATAAACTGTAAGTTAGGCTGCATTTGTAACACCTAAGAAGTTTGTGTTTGTGCTCCCTAAGTACTGTGTTTCTCTACGTATTCTACAGCCTCTATGCAGAGTACCATGTGCGGCCCTAGGAGCTCAATTTTCTACTACGAGGATATCGTCATGGAACTCTCGAGAAGGAGAGCACATTATACCATCAAAATAATTCAAATTGTTCCATCAAGTTTATGCTTCAGCTTGTATACCCACTTAGTGCCAATGGCCTTCTTGCTAGGAGGCAAGTCACATAAAGACCAGATATCATTTTTCATGATAGCATCATATTCAGATTGCATTGCAATTTTGTGCTTCATCAAACAAAACAGGCTTAGTCTCATCGTAGAGACTAGACACAGTCATAGCATAGAAATCTCATGCAAAATAAGCACTATGAGAGCATGAATGAGTATGGTATGATAGATGTGCATCTAATTTGCTATCACACAAAGTTTGCACTAACCATTTTGGCATAGTTTTTGCCTCCTCTATATCAATTCTCTCATCAACAAGTGCATCATGAAAATCTGCATCAGAAATGGAATGATCTACATCATCACATGAAGCTTGTAAAGGCTGAGAAGTTGCCTCAATAGGAGTAGCACTAGAATATCCACCTATAAAAAGAGGCAGCAAAGTATCTACGTCTTTGGAGCTAACAGATGTCTCCTTCATACATGAAAGTAAAGGCTGAATAGCATCTTCCACAAAAACAACATCACAGCTAACCAAAATGTGTTTAGTATGTGGATGATACACACGATAGCCTTTTCTTTCAAAATTGTACCCAACAAAAATACATTTAACTGCTTTATGATCCGATTTCCTGTGATGTTTTTCAGGCACTAATGCATATGCCCGAAAACCAAAAACATTTAGATAAGCAACAGATGGCTTGCGACCATGCCAAGCCTCATATGGAGTGATGGACTGCAGTGCTTTAGTGGGACACATGTTAAGTACATATATTGCACACATGACAACCTCAAGCCAAAAACTATGTGGTAAAGCCTAACTCTTGACCATACACCTCGCCATCTCCATGAGTGACCTGTTCTTCCGTTCAGCAACTCCATTTTGTTGAGGTATATACAGCATTGTACATTGATGTTTTATCTCACGTTCAGCCAGAAATGCATTAAAGTCAGAAGACATATATCCCCCCGATCAAAATGGAGGGTGCCCATTTTACATGCTGACATATTTTTAGCCAAAACCAAAATCTCTTTGAAGCACATGAACACTTAGGACTTTGCTTTCAATGGATATACCCATGCATGAACTAGAAAAATCATCAATGAAATTCACGAAGTAAAGATAGTTTCCAAAAGAGGGTATCTACATAAGACCACAGACATCATTGTGAACAAGCTTCAATTTTTGAGTAGCTCGAACTAAACCATCTTTTGGAAAGAAGGAACACTGCATTTTGCCCAAAGTACAACCTTCAGAGACACGTTTTTCATGTGCCTCAAGTTTGAGCAAAGAGGACACCATTTCAGATTTCAGCAGGCATAACAAACTAGCAAAATTCAGATGACCAAAGCATGCGTGCCAAATCTTTGCATCTGATATAGCCCGAGAATCATGTACTGCACATGCTGAATCATCTATAGATTTTTCATAGTCTATGAGCTTATACAGCCCATGACATAAAATGCTAGAAGCAATAATCATGTCGCCACTTGACAGATCATGAACTATACATCTGTCATCAACAAATTTCACAACCAAGCCAACCTTGGCTAATGCAGAAACTGATAATCGATTTTTCTTGATCCATGGCACAATAAAGCATCTAACAAAGTGAAAGAACTACCATCAACAATAGTCAAAATGATCTTACCAACTCCCATGATAGGATAAGAGAAGTTGTAGGTGCATATGACAGTATTCCCTCTAGGGGCAGGCTCGAGTGAAGTGAAGAAACTGCGTTGCAAGGTAATATGTTTGGTTGTGCCACTATCAAAGTACCAAACATCTGAGTCTACTGCAGACATACACTATTCAGGAGAAGATGGGTCAGAACTACAAACAGTAGTAAACGCCCATTATTCATTCTGCACAAGATTAGTAGACTCTGTTTTTTGTGTAGAGGCATCTACAACAACCATTCCAGCCTCTTTTTTCTTTGCCTCTTTTGCAGCCAGTTTTGGATAGTTCTTTATGACATGATCGTTTCCTTTATAGTACTTACAAAAGAATTTCTGCTTTTTTTATTTCTTCTCATCTTTGTCTTCCTTCTTCAAATGTGTAACATTTGCAGATTTCTACTTACTAGTAGATGAGCTCCATTTACCTTTTCCCTTCTGACTAGCCAAAAAAGCTTGATCTGCAACATGCATATTGGACCTGTTCTGCCCATAGTGATCTTTTTGCAACAGAACAGAGAGTGACTCCTCAAATGAAGAGGCATTTGGATTGCCTTTCATCATCAAATAAAGAGTAGCAGCAAAACTCTGATATGAATCAAGATGACCATTCAGAATGTTATGCACAAGTGAGCTATCTGGTATAACTTCATCAGCAGAAATCAATTGTTCCTTCAAGTCTTTGATCTTTGTTAGAAAACTATCCATAGAATCATCTTCATTCATATGCTCACTGTCCAACTATCTTCAAAGGTAAGCAACACAAGCCTCATTCCTAGCCTGGTACAATGTGGTAAGTGTATCCCAAGCATCCTCAGCTGTTTTGCAAGAGCAAATGTGAGGAATAATGGCACATTTGACAAACAAGGCTATCAATGCATGTGCCTGAGCATCTCTCCCATCCCAACGAATTTGCTCTACAGTAGGTGCAACAAAAATTGAAGCACGAACAGGAATCTGAAGAATATCAACATCTTCAATGCCATCTGCATCAGCTTCAATACCTATATTTGCAGGTGTAATAGGACGTTTTTCAACACCCTAGATAATGTTCCACAGTCCTTTCACAACCAATACATGTAGCATCATATAATCCCACAATGGGTAATTGGTACCATCCAACTTATCCTCAACGGCCAACATACAAAATACATCACTGCTTTCAACCATGGCCACTAACTAGAATACCCTGATGGAGAAAAATGACTATATCTGAAAAATTTGAACAAAATTACCTTGACAAGTTCTACTAAACCTGTAGCAGACTTCAAGACGCCTATATTTGGGCGAATCAAAACCTATATATATCTTTGGCACAAAAAGATGAAATAGCGTGCACAAGCACTATGATAGTGCATTCAGAGGCCGAAATGAGCTCAGATCACGATTTTGACATGACATAGCGAAGCTGTTTTGATCTCCTAATCAGCCTGGGTATGCTCACCAAATTTCGTGCAATTTTGAGACTGTGATCGGAGGGGTGTCGACGATGTCCTAGATGAAGCGGTGACCTACTCTAATACCAATTGTTGGAGTTAGACATCTGCGAAAGCATGCAAAGAGCACAAGGAAGAAGAAGAAGCTTGGAGCACAATGCACAATATTGAATGTATTATCACTAAGTAATCCGTTAGGGCTATAGGCGTATATAGAGGCCGGTGGAAAAAAACCTCCTAAAGAGGGAAAAAAGTGATGTGGCAGTCCTAGTGTGTTCACACATATCACTACCTAAATATATCAACATAAGGTGAGCCAACTTTGCTTTCCTTTTGCAATAACCATATATTCCCTTTGATATGTGAAAGGACTAAGCATAGAAGACCACCTTGTAACCAAGGTCGTTAAGTTGACCAACTGACATCAAATTGCATGATAGCTGAGGTACATGGTGTACATTATGCATAGAAAATTTTGAACCATCAATGAACTGCACAACTACATCTCCAATCCCCACAACGTCACACACTAGTAAGAGTCACCAAGTCTCACGGTACCAGGAGACTTTGTTGCACAATTAGAGAACCATTCTCTGTGTGATGTCACATGGAAAGAAGCACTAGAATCTAGCAGACACATGTGGGAAAGGGAATCAGCCATAAGAGCCTCAATGGGCAAAGTACTGTCAAGTGTCAAGGCATCAACATCATCAAAAATAGCATTAATTTCTTCAATCTTCACTGCCGAAGAAGTTGGTGCAGGTAGATGTTTAACATGCCCATCAACATTCTGCCCTTTACCTTTAGCATTCTTTAATGCATAGCAGTCTTTCTTCATGTGTCCTTTCTTGTGACAATAATGGCATTCAATATCTCTCTTCCTTGATTTACTTCTACTCTTATTTTTTTTTACCATTCTTTTCCTTGTCCTTCCTCCTCCCACATTGCTGATTCTTTCCTTGGTAAGAATCACGAACATAATATGCATCTCCAGTCTGAGTGCCAACCATAGATTTTCTATGAATCTCCTCACTCAAGAGTGCTCCACATATGTCATCATAGACTAATTTACCACTAGGTGCACTATTGCTAATAGTTGTGTAGAATGTATCCTATGATGATGGCAAGGTGCATAATAGCAAGATTGCTTTCATTTCATTATCCATGTCCATTTTCTGAGCCTGTAACTGGGAGAATACAACATCAAACTCATTCAAATGAGCAGCAACACTATCTGTGTCCTTCGTGTGAAGATCATATAACTTTCTAATCAAATACACTTTATTTGATGTGGTTTCTTTTTCATATGTATTGCATAACTTCTTCCAAATCTCCTCTGCACTTTCACTGTCTAATATCATAAAGTAAATATTATTTACTAGGTGCAATCCAATGGTAGAATTAGCCATTTCATCTAACTTATCCCAATCATCTTCATCCATGTTAGTAGGCTTCTTTGAGATTCCATTTATTGGCTTCCATTGCCTCCTCTGAATTAGCACATCTTTAATATAATTTTTCCTTAGAGCAAAGTTTGTGCCATCAAATTTTTGGATCTCAAAATGGTATTGCCCTGCAAGTTATAGCTCCTCCTCGGAATACTCGCACTAGACCCTGATCCACCAGACATGTCCGAGACCTCTGATGCCATGATGATAGAGAACTCAACAGAATGATAATGGAGCTAGAAGAGTCCAAACCCCACTAAGGCTCAAAGAAGGATGACTAAGTGTCAGATTCTCAGAGAGAATTCAGTAGTCTTCCTAGAAAAATGAATTAATGAACAATAATGGCCAACCAAAAGGAGTATGTGAGGATAAATGTGCTCACACTAGTAAGTGTATCAAGGAGTAAATCGACCACTGTATAGTTGACAAAAGCAAAAATCTAGAAAAATTTTGCCAGAATATCCTCTACAAAATGAGCATATGACTAGTGTCAAAATATCATAAAACTGCAAGTACTGACATGTTTAGCTGCATAGTGAATCACTGACTCCATTGCATATAATCAGCTACCCGAAGAAGCCAACTAGGCTTATCGAGGACCTATGAACAACTATCATGCATCTCCTATGGCAAGTCTTCCACTTGCATCACTAAAGAGACTCCCGAAGAGACCCCAACATCTGGGTGTTTCCCAATTAAGAAAACCTCACCACAACCCTCTTTATCAAACGTAAAAGACTTTATGCAAGAACATAACCACTATATCAATGACCACATGGACATACATAAGCAGTATCCGCAGAAGTGTACATAGTGTGTATGTGCTCAATATATGCAATAAAATGACATTGAAAGCCTGAATGCACAACCTAAAAACTAGCCAACAACACCTGCAAGTGTCTATCAAATCTATTGTTTAGGCTCTAAAACTTGCATAAATTTGCAGCAGTTGCTCCCACCACAACTGAAAACCTTTTGAGAAACCTGTAGTTTTATGAGTGTGGCTGAAAACATAGCTCCAAAGTTGAATGTTTATTATTGAGGAGTACAAAAAACACTCTTCTCGATGTTCTTGGATGTGTGTGAAGAGAACTATGCACGAAAGTACTCCAAAACGGCTCCAAAAATCACCCCAAAATTACTTCAAAAACAGACTTTGAAAGCAAAAAATGAAGCTTTGAGGGAGCAAAATATGTTCAAGCTAATGTTAACCTTAATCTTTCCCCTTCTTCAGACACCACAAGAGTGTAGCTTAGTGGCAAGAGATTTCCATGGTTAAGCGAGCTCTAGGGGGAAGTACGGGGAACCTCTATCTTCCTTGATCGTTGAGGTCCTCCCTCGTGCGCGGCCAACAGTGACTTCGATGACTCGGGTGACAAGGTATGCCAAGGTCTATGCCTTGGTCTCCACCTTAGTCATAAACCTTGGGTGGGTGGGTGAGTGCTCACTTTGCATGCACAAAAGGAGAAAATTTTTTGCATCAAAATGCTCTAATACCAGTGAAGTATTTTGATGGTGATGCACCACAGTGTACTTTCCTTCTCGAGAGCTCCACGACGATATCCTCAAAGTAGAAAATCGGGCTCCAAGCACCGAACACAATACTTCGCAAAGAGGCTACGAAATACGAAGAAAAAACACATTACATAGGGAGCACGGACACAAACTTCTTAGGTGTTACAAATGCGATCAAAATTATTGATGTGGCTGACCAGGCCACTATATGTTTTATTAAAGAACATATACAAAAGTGTCCAGTGGCCATTTGGTCTTTCACATGGACACTAACAGTAACACTATCTTCTTGTCATCTTTGTCTTCCTTCTTTGATTGTGTAGCATTAGCAAATGTCTGCTTACTAATAGATGAGCACCATTTATCTTTGCCCTTCTCACTAGCCAAGAAAGTTTGATCTCCAACACATATAATTGACCTCTTCTACCTGAACTGATCTTCATACAACAAAACAGAGACTAACTCCTCAAATGTTAAGGCATTTGGATTGCCTTTCATCATCAATCGAAGACTAGAAGCAAAACTCTGATATGAATCAGGAAGACAATTAAGAATAGTTTACACAAATAAGCTACCTGGCAAGATTCCATGAGTAGAAATCAACTTCTCCTTCAAATCTTTGTTCTTTGTCAAAAAAAATTCCATATAATCTGCTTCATTTATATGCTCACTCTTCAACTATTTTCGAAGGTAAGCAACATGGACCTCATTTCTTTCTTGGTATCAAACGTTCCATTATCCCTCACATTTGCTCTTCACTGACTTGCAAGAGAAAATTCGAGAAATAATGGCACGTTTGATAGACATGGCTATCAATGCATGTGCCTAAGAATATCTTCCATGCCAACGAGCATGAGAAGAATTCAAAAAAGAAAAATCAACCATTCAAGTATTATAAGGCTAATGTTTATGTTCAAAACCTATCCTAAACTAAGTGTCAAGGAGGCAAAAAAGAAAGATTCTAGAATGGTTACCCTAAATGCCTTTGCTTGTAAGAGCACGTTTGCTAAGCTTATGTGGGATTAAGAATGGAATTTTATTACGCATTGTAGCTATGATCAATCATCTCATTGAATATTTAGTATTTTGATAGTGATGCAACCAAGCATATTACTCCTCACTTCACTTGAGCTTTTCTCTAATAAAAATATTATCAAATGTGGAAATTGTTGATGACATGATTGCTCCTACTTCATTTTCATTTGTATCCGAATGAGTGCATCTCCATTTTGTATCTAGGAGGCACTCCATTTCTAGTCTATTTCCATTTTATATTGTATTTCCTTTGTATTTGGGTACCTTGCCATGTGCCTCTACCAGTTGTATTCATTCTCCTTTTAAGAGAATTATCCCACATATGATGTACTTTTGAGAGCCCCTCCCAAATCTATATAAGGAGGGCCTCTCCCCTCATTTGTACTTGGTTAGAAGCTTGAGGAGCCTACTCCATGCTCTTGGCAAGCTCATTTCTAATTCACATGAGTTTACCCATTTCATGGTCTACTCATTTTGTGTCTCACACATTCTTTGTTTTGTGAGAGTACTTTACTTTTCATTTTGCTTCTGCGTGCGTACTCTCCACATGGTATCAAAGCGCTAGGTGGAGTTCTTGGTGATGCATTTGGCAATCATTTTGGTGATGGTGGTGCGTCACTTTGGTGGTGTGCTTTCTCCCCATTGAGAGAAGCTTTTTGCCATCAACTTTTGGGCCTCATCTTGCCCATTTGCCCACCCTCCCACTCTTTCTCCCCATTTCCCCTCCCTCCCACCCTCTTTGCAAAAATATTTTATGGTTCTTCCCATCTATGTGGGCATTTCATGTAGCTAATTGTGAATTTCATATTTTATATACTTTTTATCAACACTATTGTGACAATTCCCAATGATTTCATCAATTGTGTTGGTAGTCATTAGAATCTTTTGTTTTGACAAGCACATTTTGGTGCATTACGTTTTGTCTGCCATTATCCTACCGTGAATCTTCCTCTCTCTGTTTAGCCTCGATTCAGCCAGAGGTTCTGCTTCATATCAGTGGACATATTTTAGCTTTCCCGTCGCATCCTCTGTTTCCCGTTTGATCGCTGTTCTCGTTTACTTTGCTGCCTCTTAGGCGGCCATAGCCAAACTCAAAGGGTCAAGTCCATAATTTTTTATGAGCGCACCATTGAGCAATGGGGGTGGTTTGCAACCTGGGTGCTAAAACGGTCAGTCGGCGTTAGTGGCACTACTCTTCTTTAGGGCTGCCTTCGCTGCCTTCTTGCACCCCAAAAAGCGCAACAACTCGGGATCTATTTTGTTACTCCCATGGTTTTCGCACTAAGAACTCCTGCGTACCTAGGAAGGAGGAGGCCAAACATGTTGTTGTTATAGCTATTGCTGGCATATCGCCCATCTCTAGGACAACTTTCTTGCACTAAAGATGGTTGTTCGGGAAGGCCACTGGATAGCGGCATTCTTCGACTAGCCAAAGCTAGTGTGCAACAACATCTCGTCCACATATCCATCAAGCGCGTTTGACATAGCAACAATCTGGCATGACTATTACTGCTCAGAGAGAGGGAGAGATCATATCTTGGTTGCATTTTGGTCCTCAATGCCTTCTTTGTTGCAGAGAGATAGTTAAAGAGAGAGAGAGAGAGAGAGAAGCCCATTTCCAATTATAACATAATGAAGGAAGATCTGTCAAGCCTGCCGCAGCTTTGGACCTGAAGACCACCCCATCTCTCGGACATCGGCCTTGAACTTGGCTTGCTCTTCCATGACGAACGTCTTGTTAGCCATCGCGCGGGAAGCTACTCCACAGTCGACTTAGATCACGGGGTCGAGCAAGACCTGCTGGTGAGAGTGACTATCCACAGAGGAGGTATCGAGGTGTTGGAGTTAGACGTCTGCGGAAGCACGCGAACAGCACAAGGAAGAGGAAGAAGCTTGGAGCACAACACACAAGACTGAATGTATTACTAGAGAATGTACAAAGATAAGTAGCCCATTAGGGCAATAGGCGTATATACAAGCCGGGGGAAAAAAACCTCCTAAAGAGGGAAAAAAGTGCCCCGGCGGTCCTAGAGTGTTCACACACATCACTACCTAAATATATCAACAAATCCCCCCTGGGAGTGATGTGGTGAACAAGGAGCTGGCACTCATGTATAAGGAAGTGCCGAGCTATGTGGAAATCACTCCACAAAAGGAAGTAAGCCCAAAGCTTTGCGGAAAGCTTCAAACTTCTCCCTAGGCAGAGCCTTCGTGAAAAGGTCTGCAATGTTCTCCTGCGTGGGCACATATGCCAAGCTGATCTCCCCAGCAGAGAACCTCTCCCTAACATAGTGATAATGCACCTCAATGTGCTTAGTGCGAGCATGGAACACAGGGTTCCTCGCAACTGCCAATGCGCTCTGACTGTCAGTGAAGATGGTGGTGGCAGAAGACTGGCCAACACCCAAATCAGCCATAAGGCGTCTGAGCCACACACACTCAACAGTCGCTGTGAAAGCTGCCCTATACTCAGCCTCACAACTGGAAGTGGCCACAGTAGGCTGCTTCTTGCTCAACCAAGATATACATGAGCTACCAAGCATGAAGCAAAAACCACTGGTGGACACACGAGTGTCATAGCAACCAGCCCAATCTGAGTCAGATAAAGCATGCAAATCTAGCGGTAGTGATCCCCCCTTGGGATAAAACAACCCAAGTAGCCGAGTACCACTCAAGTAGCGAAAGATGCGCTTAACCGCTTTCCAATGCGTGACTCCTGGGCAATGCATAAACCTGCTCATCTGTGAGATAGCAAACTGAATATCTGGCCGAGTAATGCATAAGTAAATCAAGCATCCAACAGCCTGCTGATAGAGAACAGCATCAAATGCATCTCCAGCATCATGAAGACTCAATCGTAAACCTGTCTCCATAAGAGTGGCAATAGGCTTACAGTCTTCAAGGCCAAAACGCTGCAATAATGTGTCAATATATTTCGTTTGACACAAAGCCATTCCACCATCAACTTGCATAAATTGAATGCCCAAATAGTGATGCAAATGCCCCAAATCAGACATCTCAAATGAGGCATGCAAATCAGCCTTGAAATCAGCAATATGCTTCTCAAGAGGACCAGTGAGCAGCATGTCGTCTACATAGACAACAATGATCAAAAGCACATCATTAGCACGCTTAACATATAAGGTGCTTTCAGTTGGACTGTTCTCAAAACCATGTGCAATCAGATAGGCATGTATTTTCTCATACCAAGCACGTGGTGCTTGCTTTAAACCATATAACGCCTTCTTTAACCTGCACACCTGGTTTTCATGCCCTTTCTGCACAAAGCCAAGGGGCTGAAAAACATACACTTCTTCATGCAAGTCACCATTCAGAAATGCTGTTTTAATGTCCAACTGATGTACATTCCAACCATGATGGGCTGCAAGTGCACAAATGCTCCGAACAGTAGTCATACGGCATGTAGGTGCAAAGGTCTCATCAAAATCAATGCCTCTTTCCTGCGCATAACCCTTTGCAACAAGCCTAGCCTTATACCTGTCAACTGTACCATCAGGTTTACGCTTCAGCTTGTATACCCACTTAGTGCCAATGGCCTTCTTGCCAGGAGGCAAGTCACATAAAGACCATGTACCATTCTTCATTATAGCATCATATTCAGATTGCATAGCAGCCATCCAATTTTCTGAATTTTGTGCTTCATCAAAAGAAACAGGCTCATTCTCATCACAGAGACTAGATGCAGCCATAGCATAGCAATCTGATGCAAAGGAGGTACTATGAGAGCCTGAATGAGTACGATATGACAAAGGTGCATCTAATTTGCTGTCACGCAAAGTCTGCACCAGCCATTTTGGCATAGTTTTTGCCTGTTCAATATCAGCTCTCTCATCAACAAGTGCATCATGTAAATCTGCATCAGAAATGGCATGATCTGCATCATCATATGAAACCTGCAAAGGCTGAGAAGTTGCCTCATTAGGACCAGCGCTAGCCTGTCCACCTGTAAAAAGAGGCATCAAAGTATCATACATGTCTTTGGAGCTAACAGATGTCTCCTTAGTACATGAAAGCAATGGCTGAATAGCATCTTCCACAAAGACAACATCACGGCTAACCAGAATGTGTTTAGTCTGTGGATGATACAGACGATAGCCTTTACTTTCAGAACTGTACCCAACAAAAATACATTTTACTGCCTTATCATCCAATTTTCTGCGATGTTGTTCAGGCACTAATGCATATGCCAAACAACCAAAAACACGCAGATGAGCAACAGATGGCTTGCGGTCATGCCAAGCCTCATATGGAGTGATAGACTGCAACGCTTTCGTGGGACACCTGTTCAGTACATATGCTGCACACATGACAGCCTCAAGCCAGAAACTATGTGGTAAAGCCTGACTTTTGACCATGCACCTCGCCATCTCCATGAGTGACCTGTTCTTTCGTTCAGCAACTCCATTCTGTTGAGGTGTATACGGCACTGTACACTGGTGTTTTATCCCACGTTCAGCCAGAAATGCATTAAAATCTGAAGACATATATTCCCCCCCTCGATCAGAACGGAGGGTGCCCATTTTACATGCTGACAGATTTTCAGCCAAAACCAAAAACTGTTTGAAGCACATGAACACTTCGGACTTTGCTTTGAGTGGATATACCCATGCATGCCTGGAAAAATCATCAATGAAAGTCACGAAGTAAAGGTAATTTCCAAAAGAGGGTGTCTGCATAGGACCACAGACATCACTATGTACAAGCTGCAATTTCTGCATAGCCCGAACTGAACCATCTTTTGGAAAGGAAGAACGCTGCATTTTGCCCAAAATACAGCCTTCACAAACATGTTTTCCAGGTGCCTCAAGTTTGGGCAAAGAGGACACCATTTCAGATTTCTGCAGGCGTAACAAACTAGCAAAATTCAGACGACCAAAGCGTGCATGCCAAAGCTTTGCATCTGACATAGCCTGAGAATCATGAACTGCACATGCCGAATCATTCACAGATTTTTCATAGTCTATGAGCTTATACAGCCCACGACATAAAATGCCAAAAGCAATAATCACATCGCCATTTGAGAGATCATGGACTGTACACCTGTCATCAACGAATTTCACAACCAAGCCAATCTTGGCTAATGCAGAAACTGATAACAGGTTCTTTTTGATCCCTGGCACAAATAAAGCATCTGACAAAGTGAAAGAACTACCATCAACAGTAGTCAGAATGATCTTACCAACTCCCATAACAAGATAAGAGGAGTTATTGGCGCATGTGACAGTATTCCCTGTAGGGGCAGGCTCGAGTGAAGAGAAGAAACTGCGCTGCGAGGTAATATGTTTGGTTGCCCCACTGTCAAAGTACCAAACATCTGAGTCTACTGCAGACATGCATTGATCATGAGAAGATGGGTCAAAACTGCAAACAGTAGTAAACGCCCATTCTTCTTCCTGCACAAGATTTGCAGACTCTGTTTTTGGTGTAGAGGCCTCTGCAACAACCATTCCAGCCTCTTTCTTCTTTGCCTCTTTAGCAGCTAGTTTTGGACAGTTCTTTATAATATGATCATTTCCTTTACAGTACTTGCAGAACAATTTCTGCTTTTCTGATTTCTTCTCATCTTTATCCTGGTTCTTCGATTGTGCAGCATTTGCAGATTTCTGCTTACTAGTAGAAGAGCTCCATTTTCCTTTGCCCTTCCGACTAGCCAGGAAAGCTTGATCTGCAACACGCATAATGGACCTGTTCTGCCTGGACTGATCTTCCTGCAACAGAACAGAGACTAATTCCTCAAATGACAAGGCATTCAGATTGCCTTTCATCATCAATCGAAGAGTAGAGGCAAAACTCTGATATGAATCAGGAAGACCATTCAGAACGGTCTGCACAAGTGAGCTATCTGGTATAACCTCATCAGCAGAAATCAATTGTTCCTTCAGGTCTTTGATCTTTGTAAGAAAACTGTCCATCGAATCACCTTCATTCATGTGCTCACTCTCCAACTGTTTTCGGAGGTAAGCAACACGAGCCTCATTCCTAGCCTGGTACAAAGTGGTAAGTGTATCCCAAGCATCCTTTGCTGTTCTGCAAGAGCGAATGTGAGGAATAATGGCACGTTTGACAGACAAAGCTATCAATGCATGTGCCTGGGCATCTCTGCCATCCCAACGAATCTGCTCTGCAGTAGGTGCAACAGAAACAGCAGCACGAACAGGAATCTGCGGAATATCATCTTCGACACCATCTTCATCAGCTCCAACACCTGTATTTGCAGTACCTGTCGTTACAGGTGTAACAGGACGTCTTTCAACACCCTGCACAATGTTCCACAATCCTTTTGCAACCAGTACATGTCGCATCATATAAGCCCATAATGGGTAGTTGGTACCATCTAACTTATCCTCAACAGCCAACATACGGAATACATCACTGCTTTCAGCCATGGCCGGTGACTAAAATACCTTGATGCAAAAAATTGACTGTATCTCAAAAAGTTGAACAGAACTGCCCAGACGAGTTCTGCTAGACCTGTAGCAGGCTTCGAGACGCTTAAACTGGCGAACAGAAACTGGTATATACCTTTGGCACAAAAGGACGAAATAGCCTGCACAAGCACTGTGATAGTGCGTTCGGAGGCCGAAACGAGCTCAGATCGCGATTTCGGCACCACATAGCAAAGCTGTTTTGATCTCGAAAACACCCTGAGTATGCTCACCAAATTTTGTGCGAATCTGAGACTGCAAACGGAGGAGTGTCGACGGCGCCCTAGAAGAAGCAATGACCTGCTCTGATACCAATTGTTGGAGTTAGACGTCTGCGGAAGCACGCGAATAGCACAAGGAAGAGGAAGAAGCTTGGAGCACAACACACAAGACTGAATGTATTACTAGAGAATGTACAAAGATAAGTAGCCCATTAGGGCAATAGGCGTATATACAAGCCGGGGGAAAAAAACCTCCTAAAGAGGGAAAAAAGTGCCCCGACGGTCCTAGAGTGTTCACACACATCACTACCTAAATATATCAACACGAGGGCAGCGGACCATCAAGCAGACCTGCAGATATCGTCGACCGAGAAGACGAACTTAGCTACCGTGAGTATGCTTGAGTATGCACGAAGGCGTATATACAAGCCGGGGGAAAAAAACCTCCTAAAGAGGGAAAAAAGTGCCCCGACAGTCCTAGAGTGTTCACACACATCACTACCTAAATATATCAACACGAGGGCAGCGGACCATCAAGCAGACCTGCAGATATCGTCGACCGAGAAGACGAACTTAGCTACCGTGAGTATGCACGACAGAACAACAGAAGAATGCGCTTCTCCAGTGTGAGCACCAAACACTGACCGTGGCTGGATTCATTCCTCTCACACAAAGCTATTCACATGGGCCGCAACTCAACAAGGATATGCTCCTAGATGAGCCACGTTTCATCATTAAGGCGCTACTTGGCAAGAAGCCAATTTTGTCCTTGAAGTGGGATTATCAGAGAAAACCGGAGAAAATGACACGGTTTTTAGCATAATGATATTCGATGTACAAGTTGTGAATCGGTTGTAATTTATAGCACACCATCACGTTGTTTCTTTGTATTGGCCCGAGTTACCACCCAAAGAAAAGTTGCGCACTTCCTAGCCACTTGTACGAAACGTCATTTCCTCCACATATAGCCTTGCGCAATCAACGTGATGTCCTCTCTACAAACACATTGTCATAAGTAACATGTGGCACTAAGATCTCCAAAGTCCAAAACATCAAGCGTAAGGCACAAACACATCAAAATTTCTTTAAGTTCTCCCCATACTTAAAGCGTTTTTACACAATCTTTGTTTAGCATAACCTTTGGTTTGGCACTCTAAGTCCTACGAATGTTGTTCCTTATTATCCTTTAAGGGTACATTTAGTTTGCATATAGCCAAGGGTTTTGGTACATCAATTAGGATCCACCTTAACACTCATAAAAGGGTGCAAGGGTTCCATCCTTAAATTTGTCACTTCAAGCACCTTGTAAAGATTTGCCTTATCTTGGCACCATTTGGCACTAAGTGCCCAACCTTGTTCATCCAAATATAAGCAAGAAGATATTGTGTGTGTGTGTGTGCATCTGTGAGTTGGAGGCTAATCTAAGCCCACTCACAAGATCTCTCCAAGTGTCTAAGCCTACTCTAAGGCTCAATTGGTGTGCAACGGGCTAATCTAAGCCCTCTCCTCTCGCGTCGACTTCTCTTGGTGTTGGAGAAGTGCAGGGCTAATCTAAGCCCCCCCCCTCCCCAAGGAGTTTTTCAGTCTGGTATCGATTCATTCATTTCAAGCTTTGCAATTATCTTGAAGTGGTACTTTTTGCAAGTATCTCTGATAGTGTTTCTAAACACTTTATCCTCAAAGCTTTGTAATGACCAAAAGTGAAGGTAGCTCATCATCTATGGCTAACTTCTTACCCTCTTTCACCCCTATTTTTATGCCTAAGGATGAATGCCTCAATGGACAAAATTACAATCTATGGAAAGATATCATGCGTGCCTATCTCTACACGAATCTCCTTCATGAACCCAATAGGGATACCAACTTAGACAATTGGCATGTGTGGAATGTCAAGGACAAAAGAGCTTTAGGTCAGCTGTTACTTGCCTGAGATGAACTGAAGAAAGGACATATTACTGCCTACAAGACGTCCAAGGATGCTTGGGATACGTTAGCAACATTGTATGAAGACAAAACCCCTTCGAAAATATATGCATTAGAGGCCGAGTTTCATAATTTGACAATTAGGCCACACGACACAATTACCAAGGTCATAGCCCAATTTGAGGACTACCAGCGTAAATTAGCACTATGTGGTAGGCAGATCTCTAGTGAAGACATGGCCATTCGGCTTCTTAACAAGTTACCAAAGTCGTACGAGACATTTGTCACAACTTTGTGTAATCGCGGCCAAGTCTTAACTTCGGAAGAGGTTCGTTGACTATTGCTCCTTCATGACTCGCGAGCCAAATCGAATTCCTCCCAGGAGTATGCCATGAAGGCCAAAGGCCCATTCAATAGAGGCAAAACCACAAGTCATCATGCTAGCCATGGATCTAAGCAAGGATCACATACTTCATCGAAGAAGTTCACCTGTAATTTCTGTGGAAAATCAAGACACTTAGAAAAGTTTTGCTATAAAAAGATACAATCATCGAAGGCTTCTACATCTAGGCAAGCATCCAAAGGATCCCAACATAGATCCCACTACTCGAGTGAGGAACTCTTCATCTCCACAGAAGCCAATGCACTAGTTACTTTTAGCTCCCCGCATGAGTGGATCTTTGATATGGAGCTACCTCCCATATGTGCAAAGACAAGGACTCCTTTCAAGAACTCGAAGAGCACATGGGAGAAGTCTATCTTGGCAACAACAAAAGATTACCCATCAAAGGAAAAGGGAAAGTTCAAATTACCAACAATTAGGGTGAACGCATGTCTTTATCCAATGTTCTTTTTGTTCCAAATTTATGTATGAATCTACTTTCCGTCAAGGCCAGTACAGATCAGGACAAACAAGTATGGTTTGATAACACCTCAGTTAAGGTAGTTGATCCCCATACAAAGGATGTCATTGCGCAAGGTATTGAAGAAAAGGGCCTCTACAAGCTATCTTGCTTTGTATCCAAAGAATCAACCTCAAGTTTGTGGCACCAAAGATTCGGCCACACTTCTTACTTATCAAAAATCTCTTCCTCCCAACTTGTGAAGGGATTGCCAAAGATAGGGCAACTTACTGATGTTTGCCAAGCTTGCATCCAAGGCAAGCAACACAGGGCCCCAGTTCCCAAGGAAGCTTCAACAAGAGCGAGGAACCCTCTAGCCCTCATCCACATGGACTTATGTGGATCCATGAACACGCCATCCTTGAGTGGATCCCTCTACTTTTATCTTCTAGTAGATGACCACTCTCGCTATATTTGGGTGTACTTTTTGAATTCAAAGGTAGACACATTCTCTAAGTTTCAAACTTGGATCAAGGAAGTTGAGAATGAAGCTTCAACTAAAGTTAAAACCATCAGATCAGATGGAGGTGGTGAGTTTATCAATCATGACTTTGATAACTTTCTCACCCAAAAAGGGATCAAAAGACAAGTCACTCAACCTCATACCCATCCAAGAATGGAGTAGCTGAAAGGAAGATACGCAATGTGATGAAATGGCACGAACAATGCTTCATCACAAGGATCTACCCTACAAGTTCTGGGCCGAAGCTGTGCATACTGTCGTTCACATTCTTAATTGAGGATTTACAAGTGCATTACACAGCAAAACACCCTTCGAAGCATACTGTGGAAGAAAACCAAATGTGAATTACTTTCGAGTCTTTGGTAGTGAAGCTTTTGTCCATGTACCAAAAGAAGATAGAAACAAGTTACAATCAAAGTCCAAGAAACACATATTCATAGGGTACAGTGACCAATCAAAGGCATACCGTCTATATGATATGGAAAAGCACTCCATCACCATTTCTAAGGATGTGATTTTCAATAGCTTCCTCATACTCAAGAAAAAATTCAAGTACAAGTCTTAGTCCACCTATCTACACTTCAGAGGGGGACTCAATATCTCCAAACTCCAACTTAGAAGCAAGTACTTCAAGTCATCCAAGAAGATCTCAAAGACTTGTTGACAAGAGACAGCGAGAACAAAGTCATTATGTCAATTACTCCTTAATGCATCAGATTCAACAAATCCAAGAACCATCTAATTACAAAGAAGCTCAAGGACAACCTAAGTGGGAAGAAGCTATGCAAGTTGAAATGGATGCAATCGAGAAGAACAAAACTTGGACTCTTGTACCTAAGCCCACAAATCATCAAGTCATAGGAGTTAAGTGGCTTTATAAAGTTAAGTACAAATCAGATGGCACATTAGACAAGTACAAAGCAAGGTTGGTAGCTAAAGGATACAAGCAACACCATGGCATTGACTATGAAGAACCTTTGCTCCTACTGCAAGATTCACAACCATACGAATCATCTTAGCACTAAGTGCTCACTTTAAGTGGCCCATTTACTAGCTGGACGTCAAAAGTGCATTCCTCAATGGAGATCTTCAAGAAGAAGTATATGTTGAACAACCTGAAGGCTTCAAGATCAAAGGCAAAGAAGATCAAGTCTACAAGCTTCACAAGGCACTTTACGGACTTAAGTAAGCTCCCAGGGCCTGGTATGAAAAGATTCACAAGTTCTTTGAAGACAAGGGATTTCACAGAAGCAATGCTGATGCTAATCTATATATCTATCAAAAGGAGTCTTTAGTAGCAATCATCATTCTCTATGTAGATGACTTGATCTTGACAGGCTCAGATGAAGAACGTATCCAGTTCATCATCACACAGCTTCATCTTGAATACTCTATGACAGATCTTGGATTACTACACTAGTTCTTGGGTATGGAAGTTTGGCAAACAAAAGAAGGTATATTTCTATCACAGAAGAAGTACTGCTCTGATCTACTTTCCAGATATAACATGGACCAGTGTCGTTCAGTTTCTACACCACTTGATCCAAACATCAAGCTTACACTGGAGGACTCATCATCACTTGTGGATGTGCATACCTATCGACAACTTGTTGGCTCATTACTCTATCTTGCCAACACTAGACCAGATATTGCTTATGCAGTTGGTATACTCAGTCATTTTGCACATCAGTCTCGTCAGACTCATTGGGATGCTGCTCAGAGACTACTTCGATACCTTTCCCTCACCCGACATCATGGTCTTTGGTATAGAGAGGGCATCGAACTTGCCGGATATTCAGATTCTCATTGGGCTGGTGATCCTGATTCTCGACGGTCTACTTCTGGGTATATATTCTTGCTTGGCTCAGGACCTATCTCGGGGCAAGTAAGAAGCAGCCTACAATTGCTCTATCATCTACCGAGGCCGAGTATCGAGCATCCAGCTTTGCAGCATGTGAGGCCATCTGGCTTCGATGTTTATTGTCTGACATTGGTGTTTTGCAAGATACTCCGACATGTATTCGCACGGACAGCCAGTTAGCCTTGGCCATCGCCAAGAATCCAGTATTCCACGCTCGAACAAAGCACATCGAGATCCAGTACCACTTCATCCGCGAGAAGCTCATATCTCAGGAGATTTCTCTGGAGCAGTGTACCTCTCAGGAGAACCTGGCGGACATGTTCACGAAGGCTTTACCTCTAGTACCACTTCAGCGCTTGGTGGACCTCTGCAGCATTCAGCCACTCCAAAATGGAGCTTCAGAGGGGGTGTTGATGACATGATTGCTCCTACTTCATCTACATTTGTATCCGCATGAGTGCATCTCCATTTTGTATCTAGGAGCCACTCCATTTTTAGTCTACTTCCATTTTATATTGTATTTCCTTCGTATTTGGGTACCTTGCCATGTGCTTCTACCAGTTGTATTCATTCTCCTTTCAGGAGACTTATCCCACATATGATGTACTTTTGAGAGCCCCTCCCAAATCTATATAAGGAGGGCCTCTCCCCTCATTTGTACTTGGTTAGAAGCTTGAGGAGCCTACTCCATGCTCTTGGCAAGCTCATTTCTAATCCACATGAGTTTACCCATTTCATGGTCTACTTATTTTGTGTCTCACACATTCTTTGTTTTGTGAGAGTACTTTACTTTTCATTTTGCTTCCGCGTGCGTACTCTCTACAGAAACAACTCCTCTTTGTTGTTAAGGGAATTGAAAAGATTTTTAAATCTTATTACTGTTTTTCTTTAGGTCGTCAAATTTAGATGCACATGATGATCTAGTGATGATTTCTGACATCGAATCTTATGAGGAAATAGAGGTATAGATAAAATATATGTATGAAACATATAAATTAATCAAATTTAAATACAAATATAAAAAGATAATTTAATTTTTCTAAATAAAACAATTAAAATAAAGTAAAAAACAATATTTAAATATAAAAGTGTATTAAAAAATGAATACGTAAATACTAAAAAATAAAGATTTTGTAAATAAAAATGTATATTTGATTGATAATAAAAGAAACGTTTAAATAAAGTATACATATAAAATTATGTAAAAATAAACTAACATATAGATATAAAAACTAATAATAAAAATATAATCAAAATGTAAATAAAGAATATATAAATAAGATGATATAAAAATATAAATAAAAGGTTATATTGAAAATTAACATGTGATACAAAATAAAAAAAACAAATAAACCATTTTCATTAATAATAGAATAGAAAACAAAGAATAATATGAAGAGAATATACATTTAAAAATATGTGAATATAATAGAAGATAGTATATTATAATATAGATACAAATATATAAATTAAAATCAATGAATTATATATATCATATGTTAATGGTACAACATAATACATGTACAAATACATGAATTAGAAAAACATAATTTTTACGCATAGAACTATACTTTAAAATAGATATATTATTTAGAATTTCACTCTCTAATACAAAAGCTTTCACATATATAAAATAATAAAAGAATCTGATCTTAACTTCAGGTGATCAGAACATATTGTTGCTACCATGCACCAATCTGTTGTGGGCCGCTGGAATTCAATCCCCCAAAGGAGACCATTTTCATCCTAATCAGGATGAAAATGGTCCATGAGCAACCCTTATAAGACAAGGCTATGATGCCCACATGATTGAAAATCCGATATGAGAGTTATTTTTTTTATACGTGTAAAGTGATCTCACTGATGTGTCATCATTGACTTGAACGGACTGATGCCCCTTTGCTTTTTCCCTTTGAGTAATCCAATTGGTCTTTCTTAATGTAATTTTCTAAAATTCGTTTATAATTTCGTTAACCAAGCTGTTATGTCGCTACACTCGACCGACACTCATTCCATGTTTGGAAAAGTTTTTTCATGGTCGCCGAACTGAAAATCCTGACTCCTGGATCACTGAGGTGCCTCTCTCTCTCTCTCTCTCTCTCTCTCTCTCTCTCTCTGCATCGGGCATAGGTACATAGAGAACCGTCGCCTGAATTTTCTTGCGGCAAGGGGGTGGCAGTCGGGATGGTGCAGATATATTTGCGTACGGCGCTACCTGGACGAGCTCGATCGCTTGATCTTCCTCCAATTATCCAGGTGCCTTTCCCCTCTCTCGCTTAGAATATCTATTCAGCTTCTAATTTGACGTAAGGCTTGTGCTGATGCCTTTCGACTAAAAGCAGTGTGCCAGGAATAAGTTCACACATCCAATCTTAATCATTCTTCTATTACTTGATGTGCAGACACAGTGTGTGGTCATTACATTTATTTATCTGTATCTTATGGATATCACTGTATAATTATGAATGTGTGCACAGCCACAGTACATGTCCTACTTATGTTTTCCGAAAGGGCACTTTGGCAACTGGATGGTCTAATTATGTAGCGCTTCCTCAATCACAAGTTTCTGATCACTTGTAGCGTTTCTGGTTGCCTGGTTGCTTTTCCACCTCTTCCTTTGCGTAATTCTCCAAGAAGCTTCTGAATAAGTCCCTCTTGCTCACGGGTCTTTTGTGTCAAACCTTCCTATGTACTGAGGATTGATTCTGCTATGATACCACTTTTATTCTCTTATGCATGCTTTACCTTTCTCTCATACAACATTTCTTGAGAGTGCTCAACTCTGCCTCTAGCACTGACCCATATAACTTGCCCGGTATGCGTCCAATCATGATTGTCGGATATGTGGTTGGATCCATACCATTGCTTGATTATGAATGGGCGCAA